>CAMZMU010000076.1:10658696-11406350 GCA_947311845.1 Poa pratensis | reverse complement strand
AAAGGACAGGCTATGGTCGGTGACTCAACTTCGCATACACCTTGTATGGCGGGACGTGGCTGACACGATGAGTTGCCGGATGGATGTGGGAAAAGCGTGCTACCTCTGCAGAGTGTAAAACTATTCGAATAGCCGAGTCCTCGGATATGGACAGTTGGGAGTCCCTACTCTGACCTATGTGCAAGTTTTGCAAAGTTTTGAGATTTGAAAATAAAATGGAGATGTTTTATATATGCAACTATGCCAAAGGGTCGGCATGAGGTTGTTGGAAAAGAGGAAGACCATGAAGGACTATGGTCGAGAAGTGCAAAGTTTTGTGTAAAAAAAAAAGGAAAATGCTTTATGCAACTATACCAAAGGGCCGATATCAAGTTGTTGGGATTAAATGACCATGAAGGGCTATGGACGAAAAAGAAGGAGTTTTGGGGAATTAAACCTGGTGATGATTTTCGGGGAAACGTTTTAAAGGAGACTTCCTACCTTTTTCAACAAAGATGTATTTTCGGGAAACCGTTTTAAAGGAGACTTCTTACAAAGACAGATTTATGGGAAAAAGTTCTAGAATTCTTCTTGCCTATTTCAACAAAGTTATATCTTCGGGAAAAGTTTTAAAAGAGAATTCTTACCTTTTTAAACAAAGATATAGAGATTTCAAAACAAAGTTTTATTAAACAAAAGTCTATCCTTTTCTTTACAACAAACATACAGAGATGTCTTTCTAATAATAAAAGTCTTATTAAACTAGTGCATGTTCATGTCGGGGTAGTTTGCGAGTACAATTCCACTTGTACTCATATTGGTTTCGTCCCTGGCTATTGTCTTAGCCAGGTTTCGAGGAGCTTATCAAAGAGGAGAATTATGGTACCAATGACGCAAACTAAGGATTCTTCATTAGTCAGTTGCCTGTGGGAACTAAGGAACGCTAGTAGGCCATCGACGTTGTATGCTTCCGCTGAAGGATGGTATTTTGCCCAGGAAGGCACCTATGTAAGATTCGGTCTGTATGACCAAATTATTGTAAGAATCGTATCCGATGTTGTAATGGATGTAAACTGTGATGCCAAGTCGAGTTTTGTGCAACAACAAACTGATCATGGGATTGTTGCTGGAAACATAACGAGCATCTCGGAAAGCTAATCCGGGGTCCTCACAGACTTGGTATCAGAGCCATCCTGGCTATAGGCGACCTTAGTTAGCATGGACGTTAGTTAGGAAAGAAATATTTTGTTAAAAATCTATTACTACCAAAGGTATATATTTTTTTATCTAGAGAAGTACAAAAAAAAGCTTCCACTCTTCTCACCTTCTCAAATATTTCTGAGTCTTATCCCTCTATTTTAAGATTTTCCAAGGATTTCTCTACTCCCTCTTACCCGTTCAAAACCTACATATATACTCGACGATAAACCCAAGTGAGACCAAATTAGCTAGTACCCAGAAGAAGAAGAAGCTTCCATCCCAAATACTCGACATTCAACATCAAGGTGATTGATCTGCAAGAACCAATACCATCGATATCAACAAAGCAAGAGACCTCCGACAACTTTAGCTCAACATCAACAACTCTACACCAGTTGCAACTTCGACAATCTCAATTCTCCAGCTGAAGCCTACGGCGACAAAATGAAGACTTCAACAGTCCTGTTTCACCAAGGCCCATAGGAAAAACATATGATAGGAACCTTGGTTGTACCACCCGATTACCACGAGTATTAGGCGTCCAGTGGTACTAAATGTACCTTGTGTGTTGTTTGTTTGTAAGTTCTCTGCTTGTGTGTTGCTTCTCCTGGGTGTTTCGCAAATCGCGCCCTGTCAACAAACCCTTAGTACTTACTTAGTAAAGTAATCAGGTATCCTGACCGCAGTAGTCTTGTTGCACTTTTAAATTTTGTTTTAACTACTTCTACAAGATTTGTTTAACTCGATTCCGGCAACCATAGTTCGCTAGACGGAAATGTCACGGGAGCACACCTACATCGGTCCCGGTTTTGAAGCAACACAAAGTCCTCCGATCCCTCAAATAGAAGCCACCCCAGGAACCCACTCGACACCTTTTGAAAGGGAGGAGTCCCATACGTCTAAAGATCTGCCCAAGAAAATTAGTGAGGACATCATCGAAGTCAGAGGACCGGACCTCAAGGCCATAGAAAAACACTGGTGTCACACTTGTAGGGAACACGGACATCAGAGCTGGAAGTGCCCCCTTAGGTACACCATAAAGAGAAGACCACCACAAGGAAAGGCTTGTAGTCAGTGCGGAAGGGGTGGACATCAGGCGAGTCAATGCCCCGGCAGCTGCCCACACTTTTTCAATGCGCATCCACTTGGCAAGTGCCCAACCGCTAGCGTCACTTGCTATCTATGCGAAGGAGATGATCATGTTCCGGCTAAGTGTCCTATGGAGTTCAAAGTAGACGCAGTAAATGATGCCCATGAGAAGATTGCTCAAGAAGCCATCCACGCCCTGAGAAAGAAGTCCACTAGAGCATCTAGCCCATGTCGGAATTCGAAGCGCCGGAAGGGTAGAAACCACAAGGAGCCAACACCACCCTTAGAAACATATCACAAGTTGTGCCTACGATCTGGAAGAACCCTTCTCAGGAAGAAGTCTCTTAGAAGTGCTCCCCACCCAACAGAGTTTCAATTCGGCACCTCGAGCCATGGTGACTCCTAGGTGAAATAGGGGTCCGCTTTATTAAGCAGTATCCGGGTTCAATGTAAGGTCCGTCACTTTTAATAAATTTTTTTTAGGCTCAGTATGATGCCCCTAACATGTCTAACACGAGCCTTACCCCGTGATATTACCTACCAGAACACTACACTAACAGATCATATCTAACTTAAGAATCAAACCTGACCCAAATAACCGTGATAGTACTAACTTATAATTCAGGGCTGCACAAGAAACAAGGACATAAGGAGACTCATTTAGGATTGGTAACTAGAGGAACTCAAGGAGTGTATAAGAGTTGCTATGAAGATTCGAGCTCAGAGACCGACGGTAATGATGGGTTTCAAAGGGATCATGTACCCACTCACTTGATGGGCAGTTCGTGGCATTTTATTCCCTTGAGCTAACTTTACTGATTTTGACCTACGCGATAATCATGAGGAAAACCAGAGAAAAACCTCGACTAACGCCTACCTATCACCGCAAACTTGGGAAAACGGATGAGAACCCTAGCCTGCCGCTGATTTTCTGAAGGTTATATGAAGCCTCAAGCACAAGACTCATCCAAGGGAGATCGCCACCAACCAGCCCGAAGGAAACCAACTCTAAAGGTCGTCAACATGGAGTTACCCCAGGAAATGGACGCCATCGACGAACAACAATCTTAGCTCAATCCGGCTCAACTAATCGAAACAAGAAAAGACAAAGGTACCCATTTGGAAAACAACTGATGCGAAGGTTCTTCACTAACTCTTTCTAAGGTCCATTAAGCCGTGACTTTTGAACAATCATCGATCCACACCCCCAAACCACCTACCTCAGGACACTCGAACTAACTTTTAGACTCCTCTGGAAGCTCGATACCCTAGCCTGTACCTCTTAAGATTCTTACCAAAGCTTCGTGAAGCTCAAGAACCAAGGAAGTCAACAATGGAGTTCCTCCTTTACTCAACTGAAGAAGGACAAGAAGGAAGACAACCAACCAACGGAATACCCAGAAGAATCAAATGACGGAAGCACCTGCTGTTGACGACATCAACCACCAAGCAAGTCCAGACGCACTTAAAGTTTATAACATCCTTCTTCTAACTAGAACCCGGAGGGAGTCGAGTACACAGGCTCGACGCATCTTGAAAACAACGCATCCCCACCTGCGACCCTCGTAAGGCGACAATATCAGGAAGTGATATCTGCACCAACCCCAAACACCGAGGAGTGACACCCAAGACGAAGATCGACAAGCTACGTCTGAAGAACAATGCCTCCAAGTCAGCTCCAGCTGCAACCTTCAGCATGAACCTTCAAAACCCCTTTTTAAGGGGGGAAGACCTGCAAGAGTTATACAAGAACGTGGTAATAATTAGTTCCCTGCGGCTTAGCCTTGTAGTATCTGGAAACAACCGACCAAGACTATCCATCAGCGTCAATCGTCAAGTCAACCCCATCATCAAGGATCTGAACTCAGCATAGAAGATTATCAACAAGGAAAGACCTCGCAACATCAATTTGTCAAGATCTCACATGGCGACCATGCTGAAGAAGCAACGACCTCAGAAGTATAGCCAGCCCAAAACCCGTGCCCTCGTACTCCCCTAGTACCCCACCTAGCAAATCTCGAGGACGAGATTTATTTTTAAGGGGGGAAGGATCTGTCACATCCCAAATTTTGGAACTAAGAAAAACTTAGTTTTACAAGACCCAAAATTCAGAGCCAACAAAAACTTTTTGAAATATCTAGACTAATATTAAAAGACCCAGAGGGCGGAGATTCAGAGCATTACATACGTTCACCCAGCCCATCCAACGGTGTACCGTACTCCAATGTTGAGCGCACTAAACACAAATCAATCATCAATCAACACGAAAAAAACGTCATCCAGGAACCGCCGCCCTCCACGACCTCTGCCCCCGTCCTCGACGACCTCTCCTCCGAGCTCGCCGCTGCCCCGTCGCCTCCGACCTCGCCGCTGCCCCGGAACGCCGCGGGTCTCCTGCTATCACGCCCCTGAGCGACGCGCCCTTGCCTCCGAGGTCCCGCCGCCTACGAGCTACTGATCCTGCAGCGGTGCGGCCTCACCTCACATCGGTGCACTGGTGGAGGTGGCCACCTGGTTCGGGATCCAGCAGCAGCAGAACGCCCACGGCTGACGGCACGAGCACTGTGTGTGGCCGGCCAGGTATGTATGTACGTGTAAGCCCAGCCTGCGCCGCCTTGGCGTTGACCACATCGACCTGTACTACGAGCACCGCATGGACACCACCGTCCCCATTGAGGACATGGTCTCTTCTCGCTGCCCCTTTCTTTGTTGATTTTCTTCATCCTGTTAATTTCATATACATGAGATATATATCCTGTGTTTGATTGGTGTGGTTGGCCATTGCGATTTTTGTGCTCAAACTGCTGTAGATTGGTGAGCTCGAGAAGCTGCTGGAGGAGGGGAAGGTGCACCCGATCTCTGGTCTATGTTGCTACATCCAGCCCGTGATTGGGACTGTGTGCGCATCAATTTGGCATTACAAATTCTACTTGTGCAGTTCCATAATGTGTAGTCCTGATTAAATGATCATGTAAAGAAATGTGTTCTATGGACCTCAGAGAATTGGGGATTGGAAAAGAGGTGACCGAACAATTTTGCTGAATTTAATCGGTTACAGGTACAATCAGTTGATTTCTGCAGCAGTCAATTATTTTTGGTTACTTAGGCATGCACCCTTATATATTCTTTTTTTTTTATAGAAAGGGCATCCACGCTTCTATATCTGAAAATTGAAGAACTAGCCAAGAAGCACCAGTGCAGCCCTGTTCAACTAGCTTTAGCTTGTGTTCTACACTTCTACATCAAAGGGATGATGTGGTTCCGATACAGGTTACTGTTGTAACCCCTTTACATTTTCATTGATAGCATTTAATGTTAATCATGTATGATAATTTTACTGTAGGCGAAAAGGCTTTGTTATTTTTGTTGTCGGATCACATGGTAGGCGAAAAAACTGAAGATTGTCTTTACTGCATCTTTGCATGTGCTTTCTTTATATGCAAACATGCTAAAGAAGTAAAAGTGCAAAATATTTAGAGATAGTGATTCTTTTTTTATATCTCCTTTAGAGATAGTGATTCTTTCTTTAAAGTTAGAGTGATAGGGATCATGAAGATTGGTTATATCATACCCCTCTACTCATATTAGTATCAACTGCAACTATTTCTGAAATCATTTGGTTCGACCATGCTATTTTTTGGTGTATCTTTATGTCAAAACTCCCCCACCGTGGGCACAAAAATTGGTTGCTCTTGGTGTAGGTGGACAAATAGTTGGGTTTCACTCGGAGGTGGACAGTTGCTGTGAGCGTCATGTATTAACATACGCAGGGAAAGTAGCGAGTTGCAGAAATGTACTATCTTGCCATAGAGTGCAACAATTGGGTGGTCCTTGGGCAAACTCTAAAATGTTGCTATGGATCAAGCATGGATGAGAAAACTCCAGTGAAGATGAAGCTCCATGCACTGCTCCTGTATTCTACGTATATGTCGCTCAAGCATATTCATAACGGGGTCTTATTGTTGCACATTGGCTTACTTTCCCTTTTCCATATTATTCATTTCAACACATTGTTACTTCATTCTTCAGTATATTCTCTCAAGGAATAAATCACCTAATTTAGGAGTATTGGTGGTATTTTGGAAGAAGAAAATCTTATGTCTTGCAAGCGCTGAATCAAATAGGTAGATATTTAGTGTAGTTTTATTAATTGGTTTGCCATTTTTCTAAAAATCTTTGTGTAAACTTTACTACCATTATGTGAAAAAAGCTACTTTCCTTTAAAAAAAGTTAATTTAGTATGTCAAATATGTTATCTAGACTATATAAAAAGACCCAGAGGGCGGAGATTCAGAGCATCACGTCTGTTAATCATGTGGATCTAATGGCCTAAACGGCCCCAATGTTGAGCATCGGACGCGTTGAGCGCCCGACGTCGGTTACCAACTCTGATCGCTTAATCTCCGTGAGAATTAACCGCACGCTTCTCTCGCTCGACCGTGGATCCCCACGCTCGACGCATCGCCCCATCACGTCGTGCAATGGCCACCATCACTCTGCACCGCATCCTGTCGCATGCACCCCCTTCGCGCCCTACAAAGGACATGGAACCGCCGCCGCCGCCACCGCTGAGGCATCGTCCGAAGCTGGAGCCGCCGCCGTGTATACGTCGCCGCTCTACATAGGAGTCAAAGACATTATGTTGTACTCCACTCTACGCTGTACTCCACGAGAGCACGGGGCTGTGGTGTTCTGTGGACATGGATCTCAGATATGTTGCTCCTTCAACAAACGCGATCATAACCCAATGATGCAGTGCCGCAGTGGCCTAGGGTTCATGCGAGGCAGCGAGTCCCATCTTGATTTTTCCATGCGGAGACAGATTGACGAAGCTGACAAGTGAGCTTACCTTTCTCTCCAAATTCTTAAACCCTTTTCGAGTTTAGTTTATTGCAAATATCCTGCAATGTTGTCAGTCTTCCCCATATGTTTACGTCGCTCTTTTATTTGCTGGTACAACTACACGATCTTCTCCTCATTTGAAGGATTACCTGGTTGTGATTGTACAGGGATTTATGGTGCACCTAAAACTCTGTTGTTTTGCAGCAAGATGATGAAGTGAATAAGGAAAATGAGCAGGAGCTCAAGGGAACAAAGGGTAGAAACATAAAGAAGTGAGCTGCGATGGGAGATGGCAGCCTCTAAGCCAACAACAACGTAATTAAGACATAAACCTGAATTTGTAGCACCAATAAATATATGAACGGACGTTATAGGAGTAGTTTGACTAAAACTAAGGTCTAAACAGTTTGGATGATGAAAATTAATGGAGTTGTGTTATTTGACTTGTATTAAAAAATGTCCCAAGGCCCGCGGTCAAAGTGAATTTGTAATGCAAAGCTTTTGATTCAGAGCAGTATATGGATTCAGACTGTGATATGTTGAGGATGGCCTTCTTTCCATGGCATCCAGGCTGACAATAGGTAATTTATGCTTTCCTAATACAGTTAAAGACACTGCTCAATTCAACAGATTATTGTGGAAACTGAAACGAATTCTTGCAGAATTGACTCGAAGAACAGAATTGTGAAATATTTATTAAATTTCAATACCACTCTCTTGGACGAAACAAGAGAAATGGATGCTAATGTACAGAAGCTTTGTAGGAATACACCACGATTTCACTGGATTTGTAAGATTGCTTTATCTGTGTGTTTTTGTCTGCTTTAATCCACATTAAAGTGGGCTTGCCTTCTATATCTGAACAAGGATTTCTTTCACCTAGGACATTACATACCTGTTCTTATATACTTTTGCACATGTCTGATTTGAAATATATACTGAAACTCACACTCCTAATATCTTACAACAAATTTAATTGCACATGTCTGATTTTCCATTGTACTTACAAGCTATCCTGCTTGTCATAACTTTACATGGTTTGTTTTTGTCAATGTACAAGTTATACTTAAGTCAGTTGACCTTTAGCCATGTTCATAAGGGTTACAGTGTTGTAGAAGCTATCGTCATTGCAGCTATGTTGATTCATTTAAAAGAAATGGTGGATATAGTAGTAAACTCTATGTATAGGTTTTCCATGAAAACTTGAATTCCAAATATTGGAGTAATAGGGTGATTGTTTTTCTATGTAATTTATGTAGGTTTGATGTAATTTATCTAACTACATTTACACTTTTTTTTATGTGCATGTGCACGTGCTTGATTACTAGTACTTCACTAATGATTGTATTTTTCTTCCTATTGCTCTGTTTGACCTTGTGTGACTTGTTGTTTAAGTTGTTTGACTAGTAAATATTAACCTAAAGACCCAACCAAGATGAAAATATATTTAACCTTGGTGATCATGTCATGACAAGAAAATCTTCCATATATCTTTTCCATTCTTATTTTTGGCCAAAGTCCATTTCAATGATACTTGGTTTAGCAACCACCAAAATACCCACTCTTGAGAAAGTAAAAGTACTTCCAAAATTATGTGTTCCCAAAAATATGGAGATCTATATACTATGTCCAACCTCGATATCTCCTTTGTTTTTGTAGCTCTTATTTTAAACTCATACTTTCATTCTTTTTGGAAATAATAAGAGAGGGAAATATACTACCCATATATGTTATCAACCCTTTTGAGAAGTATCAAATTATTGAACTAAGCTTGTTTCAACACCATACTTGGCATGATGATGCTTGATCACCATCCCACCACCCATCTGAATATTTGAAATTTGGTTGAAAACTTATAATGTTTGCTTGTTTGACTTATGTTTGTGTTGATTGTTATTTCCTTGCTTTATTGTTTGCTCGGGTGAATAATTACATAATTATACTTGAACCTTGAGTTGAAAACCCACTAATCACAAATTTGGAATGTGACTTAAAACAAAACAAGAAAACCAAAACTTCTCACACACTTAAAATAAAATCCCAATTAAAAGAGATGATCTTATTTAAATTTCTCTCTCTCCCTATTTCCATGTTTTGTCATAATAGTTATTTTATCTTATAAAATTCTAGGAATGAGAGGAGATAATAATCCCCTCACTTCCATATCACTCCCTCCTCAAATAAATCTACTTTTCAATTTAAAACTGGTATTTCCACTTTTTGTGTTTCAATGCCTCTTGGCATCCATATTAATTTGTGAAACAATGCACTAATTAGTTTGGCACCATTTAAAAACAAATGCCAAACTTGCCTTAACGAAATTCAAATCAATGAAAGCGTACAAAATTGCAAAACAAAAATACTTTGGCATCCTATATTTGTCAAGGAAGTTCCCAGAGTTCAAAATAATATTTTTGTACTTACTTTTAAAAGGCAATAACAATAACAATTAAAATAAGCAAAAGTGACCTATCTAAACCATATGAAGGAAAGTTGTTCAAAACGTTTTATTTTGAAACACTAATTTTTGTGGAGCTTCTACATGATAGGGGGAGGCTACATGAATATTTTCAGATTTGTGTAAAATGTTTGGATGCCTCAATAAAATCCCTAAAGTGCTACTGGTTTTAAATAAAGAAACAAAACCGAGGAATTCAGAGAAATGCAGGGGGGTTTCTGGAAACTCACCTTCGTCTTCTCTGTAGCGACCGAGCCGCACCGCTCGAGCTCGCCGTCACGCTGACCACCGACCGTCGCCGTACTGCCCGAGTTGGATAAGAACGCCGCGCCAGCCTACTGCCCTGCTCCTCCGCGACCATTGACCAGCAGAAGAGCACGTGGGTCGCTCCCCATCGCTGCCCATGCTCGCCAAATCCGCGCGGCCCGAGCACATCGACGCCGGCCCCGATCTCCGCCACCTTAGCTCCCCGGCAAGCACCGCTCATCCTGGCCATCCGCCTCGCTCCCCGTGACCCCGCAGACACCTCGACGTCATGTCCCCTGCCCCACCGCGACGCAATCGTGCTGACGACCTACGACGGGTGCGCCATGGACGCCGTCCGTGCGCACGACGGCCACCTACCCTCCCTCGCCTCTCCACACACGTTGAAACCCTAACGGAGACCTACGCCGTCGCTGCACCGCCCTAGGAAGCCAATGGCGAAGCCGCTCGCCCCCTAGCCCTCTCCTGCGCCCTGTCCACGGTGCTCCGGCCATCGGCCTATAAAAGGGGCACCCGACCCCCTAGAAATGCCACACCGCCACCACTACCTCCCCACTCCACTCTCCACTCACCCGTGCACCGCCAGGAGGGCGGCACGCTTCTGCTCCCTCGCTGCCATGGTCAGAATCGTCCGCCACGACCGTCGGTGTTGAGGTCGAGGTCGACCATGGCCGCGACGCCACGCCCTCTCCATTCTCTATTCTCTGCCCCAAACATTCATTCCCATCGACACCGCTCTCACACGCCCTAGTTTCCCTCTGTTTCGTGCACAGGAGAAGTGCCAGGAGCTCGCCGAAGTTCCGCCGAGGCCGAGGAAACAGAGGAGTTTGCCGTGGTCAAGCTGTGCGTCCCCGAGCCGTACAACAGCCGCTAGGACCTTCCCCGACCATTCGCAGCCGACCCCGACCACCTCCGCTGCCTCCCGAACCCTCTAGGTGAGCCTCCGAATCGCCGTCATCGTCACGGACATGGCGGCGCCGCTCGAATAAGGTCACCGTCGCAGCGTCTACCGTGCGCAGTTGGATCGCAATCCAACGGGCGCGTACCGCTTCGCGATATAATAGACACTGACGACTGGGGCCCGCTGTCAGCGTTTTAACCTTTTCTCCGTGCGGGAGCGGAATAATTCGCTGGGCAGCTGACGGGTGGACCCCGCCCGTCAGGGTTTTAATCATTTCGAGCGCAGGAATTTTTAATCGATTAAAATTGGAAATTCAAACTCTTTTCTGATGCCATGTTTAAAATTCAATAACTCGAGAAATATAACTCCAAATAAATCAAACCAAAATTCTGTGGAAAGCTTAGGAAATTCTCTGTACAACCAGGGTAGTTTCATCCTGTTTGAATTAATAATATTTGTGTAGTATTTAAAATGCCCCAGAAGGTTCAAATCACCAAATTGTTTGTTTCTGAGGCTCTGTTAGTCCAAATAATGTGATTCCAATTTTGTTAGCTTAAGATTAAGTAATGTTAGCTCCCATATTTGGTAGATTTAATTAAGTCTCATAAACTGTTTGGTGTTAAAATTAAGATGGTTAAGCTCTCTGCACCTTATTAATTATGGTTAATTAATAATTAGTCCAATTGACTTGAAACCAATTTTTCTAGATCATAATTAGTAAATACTAGTTATCACTAAAAGAACTTATTTTTTTGAGCAACTATAATTAATCAGTAGCTTAAAAATGAAAAATTAATCTCTGTACTAAAACATTTTTAGTTAATAAATTAAGTAACCAATTGAGGTGAAACCAATTCTGTTCGGTCATATTTAACTAGGGGTAGTTAACCCTAAATTGGTATAAATTTATGGTCTATTTAAATTAAATAATGATTTAAATCGTGTGCACCAAATTTCTGAAATTAATAAAGGTTGTATAAAACTAATAATAGTCTAAATTAAATTAAATGCAATTGTATCACTTATGTAGGACGTTAGATGTTTATCTGAGTTCAGCTTGAGTGTTAGCGTTTCTTGATTGAGTGGTGTGGTAATTGCGTGCCTTGTTTGTTTTACGACGTTTAGACGAGATCGTTGCCGAGTCTTACGAGGAGGGGGAATTTATTGAACCAGAAGAACAAGACCAATGATACTTTGTTGAGCAAGGCAAGCTACTTCTCTGAGCTTGCATCTATATACATATATTTTGGTTCACATGTTTTACTTATAAAGAGCATAAGTGATTTATGTGGTGTTCGCCACTAAAGCTATGATTTTGAAAACCCTTTTTTTTCCAAAATACAAGGATATTATTTTGACACCCTATATGGAGGTATTAGATGGATTTTTTTTTCAAACTATAGGATGGGAAAAATATTGTTTACTAAAAATTCCTTTGAAAATACTTGTGTGGATATGGAATACCGAGATGTCGGTGTTGAAATGAAGAATGGAGAATGGTGGTGGTTATGAAAAATGCACATTGTGTCTTTGTACTTACGTCGTCCAGCCGATACCCTGTGTGACCATATTTACCCACATATGGGAAAGGACGTAGTCATATAATTTGCTCATATTAGTATGGGATGCCTCATCGACGGAGATGACTCCGTTATGCATGAGGGGATGGTTCGGTGACCTAACCCTGACCTGGGTCCTCGCTCAAAAGAAAGAAGGGAGAAAAAGGACGGGGGAGGATAGAAGACTCCACCTTTGGGTCGCAGGGCAAAACTATGAGTCCTCACATTTAGGCTTCGAAGGGCTGGACTGAGTGTTGATGAAAAGTGTCATACGGGCAGGGTCCTATACTAGCATGAGCAAAGGACAGGCTATGGTCGGTGACTCAACTTCGCATACACCTTGTATGGCGGGACGTGGCTGACACGATGAGTTGCCGGATGGATGTGGGAAAAGCGTGCTACCTCTGCAGAGTGTAAAACTATTCGAATAGCCGAGTCCTCGGATATGGACAGTTGGGAGGCCCTACTCTGACCTATGTGCAAGTTTTGCAAAGTTTTGAGATTTGAAAATAAAATGGAGATGTTTTATATATGCAACTATGCCAAAGGGTCGGCATGAGGTTGTTGGAAAAGAGGAAGACCATGAAGGACTATGGTCGAGAAGTGCAAAGTTTTGTGTTAAAAAAAAAGGTAAATGATTTATGCAACTATACCAAAGGGCCGGTATCAAGTTGTCGGAATTATATGACCATGAAGGGCTATGGACGAAAAAGAAGGAGTTTTGGGGAAATAAACCTGGTGATGATTTTCGGGGAAACGTTTTAAAGGAGACTTCCTACCTTTTTCAACAAAGATGTATTTTCGGGAAACCGTTTTAAAGGAGACTTCTTACAAAGACAGATTTATGGGAAAAAGTTCTAGAATTCTTCTTACCTATTTCAACAAAGTTATATCTTCGGGAAAAGTTTTAAAAGAGAATTCTTACCTTTTTCAACAAAGATATAGAGATTTCAAAACAAAGTTTTATTAAACAAAAGTCTATCATTTTCTTTACAACAAAGATACAGAGATGTCTTTCTAATAATAAAAGTCTTATTAAACTAGTGCATGTTCATGTCGCGGTAGTTTGCGAGTACAATTCCAATTGTACTCATATTAGTTTCGTCCCTGGCTATTGTCTTAGCCAGGTTTCGAGGAGCTTATCAAAGAGGAGAATTATGGTACCAATGACGCAAACTAAGGATTCTTCATTAGTCAGTTGCCTGTGGGAACTAAGGAACGCTAGTAGGCCATCGACGTTGTATGCTTCCGCTGAAGGATGGTATTTTGCCCAGGAAGGCCCCTATGTAAGATTCGGTCTGTATGACCAAATTATTGTAAGAATCGTATCCGATGTTGTAATGGATGTAAACTGTGATGCCAAGTCGAGTTATGATGTAGCCCGAGTCACGTCCATCACCATGTCAAGTACTCCAACACTCCACAAGTCACCATGGACCTCAAAGGTGAACTCCTTCCACTATATGATTCACTATATGTCACCTTTGGACGTTATACTACTTGACCATTGTTCCCATTGCATTGCTAGGTGTGTCACCACGGGTACAAGACCACGGGAAGATGGACAAGGCACAAGAGGAACGAGGCCCGACAAGACGGTGGCTTGGAAGAGGAGAAGGAAGAGAAACCGCAGCATCTGCAGCGGAACTACCGCCAGCCGAGCGGTACTACCGCTGAGGCCCAAGAGCGGTACTACCGCCAGCACTACCGCCACCACTACCGTGCCGCACCAAATGCTCTCTGGATCGCCAGCGGTACCTGCCGGTACCTGCCTCGTACTACCGCTGGAGAACTTCAATATTATTCTTGAGAGCTTGCCGGTACTACCGCTGGCGCAGCGGTACTACCGCCACCTGACAAGGAACGGTACTACCGCTGCCCCAACGGTACTACCGCTGCCTGCGTGCAGAATTAGGGTTGTTGACCCTTGTATCCCTTTCCCACCTACCCCTTTGGGTCTAGACTATAAATACCCCCTTGGCTGCCTAGGGTTAGATAGACTTGGTTTTGAGATTAGAGTAGAGCTAGACTCCTTCTCAAAGGTCTCCTTCCTCCCCCTTGTGGGGATGGTTCCTCCTCTTGTGGAGAAGATCCCCTTGTGGATTCAAGACCTCTACTTGTAGTTTGACTACTTGCCAATCTTTCATCCTCGGGTGACTTTATTGGAGCGGTTCGGTTGACCGTGAGAGAAACAACCTCCAAGATCCCTTCTTGCCGATCTCCCACCTTCGTGTGGATTCTATTGGGCCGGTTGGACCGACCGGTAAGGGAAACGGTTCTTGTATCTTGCGTGTGTTCTTGTGTTCGGGGCGTTCTTCTTGGTGTTCTTCGTGTTCCTCGCGTTCTTGCGTGCGTTCGTCCACATCCCCCGTCAATCCGTGAAGATCGGGCCACCCTTGTAGTCCCGTACTACACCATATGGTATCAGAGCATGGTTGCCACGGATTTGACTTTGTTTCCCCCACAAATCCCCAAATTTTTCTTTGATTTTGAGAAATTCAAAATTTCCACCAAAAATAGCCCCAAATTGCTTTTGGATCGATCTGAGATTTGAGTGCGTTTTTGCAGGTTTTGATCCATAGATCTATTGCTATACTAGTTGATCTACCTTCCTTTGCGTTCCCATAGCCTAATTCCATCATTTGGCCATCCGATTTGCTGATTTGAGCTCCGTTTTTCCGCCCAAAATCGCGAAATTTCCGTCTCGGGTGTAGTTTCTGGAGCTAGCGGTACTATCTCTGGCCTAGCGGTACTACCTCCACCTCAGCGGTACTACCGCCAGCACCTAGAACAGACACGAAAACAGCATTTCAGCGCTACGGTTTCGGCCATATCTTTTGCATTTGGACTCCGTTTTTGGTGTTCTTTGGCTCGTTTCGAAGCTACGATCAAGGCCATCGTCACCATTGTAGATCCATCATCCACCATCACCAAAATTCGTGGGCAAGCACGACACTTCTACAACAAAGGGTGAAGAACATCGACGAAAGGTATAACATCGCCAACCTTTACCCCTTGCCATTCCGTTGAAAGCCACACTATATCTTTGCGATTACCATGTCCTATTGAGGCTAGCTCTTGATGATTGCTTGGGCTTTGCACATTTGCACCGTGTAGTTTTTGAGCAAAAGTTGTGCGCTAGTTCATCTATCATATATCTTGTTGTTGGCATAAAAAGAAGTGTGTGTGCAAAAGAGAAAAAGAATCAAAAGAGACAAGAAGCAAAAAGTGCCAAGTCAAAAGAGAAAAGAAAGAAACACCACTTGCCATATCTAGTAGGAAAGCGCAAGCTCGATGAACATCTAGTAGGTGGTGCATTGTTGTGCAAATCTTGTAGCCCACCAAATAAATTGCAATCGAGCTAGTAGCTCTCCTTGTACTTGTGCAACACGAGCTTATAGTCTTCGCTAGGATCATATGGTTCTCTAGCTCACTTCTTGGTTGCACGAGTCCCATTTATCTCTCCGCGCGTGTGTTTCCTTGAACTACATTCCTATCTTTTGAGATTGACTTGTATTTGCTTTGTGATCATCGTGGTTCTCTACTTGCTTTGACAATATCTTGGTTTCCGGTTGGTTCAATTTGCTTTCCACCTACCATACCTTCCTACCAACTTTTAAGCCGTGTGTGTTTTGGAGTTTGCTTTGGATACTTGAACACAAGCATTTTACTTTGTGATCGTTTCCCTTGGTTGTCCACGACGTCCAATACTATCTACAAGGTGAGAGGTTGTGTTCTAGTTCCTTTCCACTCCACATATATACACTTGTCTTGTGAGTTGCATGTCTAGGGAGAGCGAATGCTACTATGGAGGCCAAGATGATGTTGAGTACACGATGAGCCACAACAACTATGATGCCTCATGCTTTGAGGACATGGGGGACTACTACACTACAACGACTACACCGACAACGACCCCATGACATGATGGATCATCACCATGACTTCCGCTACAACTACTCCGACTACGACTCCGACTATTCGAGCGTACACGACAAGGAGCGGTACCATGATGTCAAGCAACCTTCATCATATGTATCGACTCCAAGTACATACGCATCTACCATGACTCCGACTACATGAGCTCCAATGACAATGAGGCGCAAGTGTCTTCGCATGCCTCATCACATGGTACCAACTTCGGCCACAACGACATGGTGGAGCGCCACTACTACGACTACCACTCCGATGACATGGTGGAGAACGCTACGACTACTACTCTTGTAGCATGTGCGGCGACATCGACAACATGCAAGAGGAGAGGACCCCCATGACCACCATGTTCAAGAGCGGCACCACCAAGCGTAATGGCACAACCTACTTCTATGGTTCAAGCTCAAGACGGTGCTCCGACAAGAAGGCCACCATGAGTTCTTCCTATGGAGCTCCATCTACTTCCAAGAGTGCCAAGCTTCGCCATTCTCCATCAACTTCAAGAAGGAGCATGACAAGGCCGTCGCCAAGAGAGACAAGCTTCGACATTCTCCTTCAACAACAAGAAGGCGACACAAGAAGCGCATTGACAAGGCCAAGCTCCAAATTGTGAAGGATGCCATGGACGACCTTGCCAAGAGCCTACGTCCTTTATCTAGCTCATCAAGGCGCCACAAGAAAGATGCCACGGTGGACCACAACATGTCACCAAGCTCGAGTGGGAGCTCCAAGGAAAGGTCGCCAAGGAACAAGCACGCCGTCGCCAACATAAGGAGAGCATCCGAATGACTTTCGGCGACACCCTTCCGCTCAAGAGCGTCAACGTCGACATGACAAGAAGATGGCGACAAAGGCGCATCCTATGGTGTCCCCTAGTGCTACCACTCCAAGTGCGCCAACAAGAGCTACAAGTTCCATGGTTGATGAGATCATGGCCGACTTCGACATCTTCATCACGAAAATGCTACGTCGACGCCGGAAGAAGCATGGTCACAAACGTGAGGACACAACCAAGACGGTGCCCTTCCCAAGCACTTCTCATGATATGGCGTCTACACCAAGTGCCACCACCACATTGGCCCCCATATGGGAAATGAAGACCTTCTATGTGACAATTGCCAAGGCCAAGACCATGATCCACGAGAATGTCCCAATCTCTTGTGCCCACTATGCAATAGAAGAGGTCACATGATGTGGGAGTGCAAAGTTGGTGAACAAGACGGTGACCAAGGAGATGAGAAGACGGTCGAGCATGGGATTTTCCCTTCGACCAAGGAGGCGAGCATTGATGATGCTATCACCTATGACCATGGGTCAAGTGATGATGATGCCGAGCATGGGATGTTCCCTTCGGCAATGGAGTCAAGTGATGACGCGGAGCATGGGATTTTCCCTTCCGCAAAGGAGTCGAGTGATGATGCCTACACTATGGCATTGACCTTTGGAGGCGAGATAGTTGAGGAGGTTGAGCATGGGAGTTTCCCTTCAACCTTGGAGGCGTTTGGAGATAAGAACATTGAGCCTACCCTCATGAGCTTGAGTTATGAGATGGTACCAATCCCATGTGAGAATGAGAGCCACTTATCCCACTTGAGTGAGAGTGATAGTGAGTTGAGTGCCTCCACCATATGTGAGTTTGAGTGCTTTCACTTTGAGGGAATGAGTGATACACCACTTGAGTTGAGAGAGGTAGGTGATAGGTCTTGTGAGGCCATTTCGATTTCTAACAACTTAACCTCTACCTCTAGTGTGTTTTCTCATTGTGTGCTAGGTTCCATGTATGATGAGACGCCTATCCTCGACATGATGGTGCCTCAAATGGAGAAGATGTACATGGAGGATGATGACGATGCCACCCCATGTCTACTTCAAGATGAACAAGTCGGCTACATGGAAGCCCCTACTACTTCAACACCTACTTCTCATGAGCGGGAATACCAAGGTATGGGTGTTGATGTGACCATGATCCCACTAGTGGACATGATGAACGTTGGTTGCTTGCATGATTTGGATGATTTTCTTGATGTCACATATGAGTCATTCATATTCACGTGTGATACCTTGCCTCAAAACAATGTTGACCATGTGGATCCTTCTATTTGTGATGATATTGCCATACCCATGCTTTGCAATCGATGTTTGCACTATTCTCCCATTGTTGCTTGCAATATGTTGAACAATTTCTCTTTCACATGTGTTGCTTGCAATAATGTTGAAATGCTTATTAATGAGATTGCCCCCATAGCTTTCTCACTTGTTGGAGATTTTTCGTTCTCTCTTATGGACCTTGTTCCATACTTCACTTTGCATAGTGACCATGCACATATGTCATATTTTCCAATTGACTTTAGTGTGTTTGGTGATGAGCAAATGAAGAGACACGTCATGATGGATGATGTGTTCATTTACCGTGCACATAACTTCTTCTTATGGTGTCTTGTGTGTGCCGGTAACCGCATGATAATGTCAACCTCAATTGAGCATGAGTTGACAACACGAGCTCTTGAGAGCATACATTCGAGTTGTGGATCTTTCCCATGTTTTGCATCAAACAAGTGGAACAATTTCTCTTGGTTTTGGTTTGTTTGCAAACATGTTGGTGCTATTAGTTTTCCCTATGACAAGCATGTTTACTTGATCTTTCACATGGATGATTTATGTGTTGCCACAAATATGATGAACAATTATTCTTTCCAATGGCTTGTTTGCAACCATAATGACATTTTATGCATGTCTTGTCATGAGTGTGTTGGTTTCTACCAATTTGGTGTTGCAACAAATATGAAGAAAACTTGCTCTTTCATGTGCTTTGTTTGCCACCATAATGATATTTTGAAGATGTTCCATTGGATTACTTGCACTTTGACACTGCATGTGCAATACATTTTCATATTTTTTATGTTGTGCTAATGGTGCTATGACAAAGAATGGACATGTCATTGTTGATATGCTCCTTTTTCTTGCACACACATGCTTTGCTTGGTCTTTAGTGTTTGTAGGCATGGTGAAGTCCAATTCTTCGACAACACATCTACCCCCTTTACATGGTGATAAAGAGCAAGAGTCGAGGACGACTCTTTTTAAAGGGAGGGGAGATGATGTAGCCCGAGTCACGTCCATCACCATGTCAAGTACTCCAACACTCCACAAGTCACCATGGACCTCAAAGGTGAACTCCTTCCACTATATGATTCACTATATGTCACCTTTGGACGTTATACTACTTGACCATTGTTCCCATTGCATTGCTAGGTGTGTCACCAAGGGTACAAGACCACGGGAAGATGGACAAGGCACAAGAGGAACGAGGCCCGACAAGACGGTGGCTTGGAAGAGGAGAAGGAAGAGAAGCCGCAGCATCTGCAGCGGAACTACCGCCAGCCGAGCGGTACTACCGCTGAGGCCCAAGAGCGGTACTACCGCCAGCACTACCGCCACCACTACCGTGCCGCACCAAATGCTCTCTGGATCGCCAGCGGTACCTGCCGGTACCTGCCTCGTACTACCGCTGGAGAACTTCAATATTATTCTTGAGAGCTTGCCGGTACTACCGCTGGCGCAGCGGTACTACCGCCACCTGACAAGGAACGGTACTACCGCTGCCCCAACGGTACTACCGCTGCCTGCGTGCAGAATTAGGGTTGTTGACCCTTGTATCCCTTTCCCACCTACCCCTTTGGGTCTAGACTATAAATACCCCCTTGGCTGCCTAGGGTTAGATAGACTTGGTTTTGAGATTAGAGTAGAGCTAGACTCCTTCTCAAAGGTCTCCTTCCTCCCCCTTGTGGGGATGGTTCCTCCTCTTGTGGAGAAGATCCCCTTGTGGATTCAAGACCTCTACTTGTAGTTTGACTACTTGCCAATCTTTCATCCTCGGGTGACTTTATTGGAGCGGTTCGGTTGACCGTGAGAGAAACAACCTCCAAGATCCCTTCTTGCCGATCTCCCACCTTCGTGTGGATTCTATTGGGCCGGTTGGACCGACCGGTAAGGGAAACGGTTCTTGTATCTTGCGTGTGTTCTTGTGTTCGGGGCGTTCTTCTTGGTGTTCTTCGTGTTCCTCGCGTTCTTGCGTGCGTTCGTCCACATCCCCCGTCAATCCGTGAAGATCGGGCCACCCTTGTAGTCCCGTACTACACCAAGTTATGTGCAACAACAAACTGATCATGGGATTGTTGCTGGAAACATAACGAGCATGTCGGAAAGCTAATCCGGGGTCCTCACATATACTCTATAGATAAAATCATCGACTTTATCCACTAATGTCGGAAACACTTCCTGGCATCCCGGAACATCTCATGTTCGCCATATTTCTCTCATAGGAAATTCTGCCCTACACCGGCATTATTTCCCTCTCATGATAACTTCACCGGAACTTCCCTGAATTACTCCGGAGTTGTTCCTATGACATCGGAGTGACTCTGACCACTTCTCATAACCTTAAAACTACAACTTTATTCTCTCAATAAAAGATTGACTCACAGCTTAAGTGTGTGACTCGAAAGGTTCGATAAACACAAAGACATGTCTAGGAACTTACCAGACAATAACTAGCATTGGGACCTAGACGGCCGTACTGGCTCCCGTGTGTTCTCGAGTGAACGACAGAACCTGTGTGTTACTCATTACGCTAACCCCCTTACATACACGATACCAATGATATCTCGAGATTGAGACAATGTGCTCTAGTGTGATCAAACCCTTTGATCATAACACATATAATTCTCGTACCAATATCATTCTCTTTTCTCATTCCGTATTTATATTGTCCCATGACTAATCACGCTGTGTCTGGCCAGACGATTGGGTGACAATAATAATACCGAGATGGCCTAGAGGATGTATCTCTCCATCGTCTGGAGGAGTAAGTGTCATTCTTGAATAATCACTGTTCCAATACATTATTCTAGTTCATGCCCAAAAGTCACCGTTATGGTCCCCAGTCACGGCCAAACGTTAGGTGACAATCAAAGCATGAGTGTCGAATAAGCGGTCACCCGATATTCTCATAGCAAAGGAATACAGCTAATGAAAACTAAACATATGATTAATTGCTACCTTCATCGTTGACGATTAGTTTCTTAGCAAGATCATACAATGGGTTGGTTCAGTACTATTGTCATTCCGACAATAAACTCCTATAGTTGTGTGACTTATACAAAGTACATGATCAGGAAAATATGATCATCAAACAACAAGATAGGCTAGTCTTAGAGACAAGACCAGGAACGCTTTTACTTGTTCGTATCTCTACACCTGTATTGGAGGTTTTCCTCTTGAACACGTTGTATTTGCTATTCAAGTGCCCAATACAGTTATAGCATAAAGATATAAACATTAATAATAAACTTGGAGATAATAACTAAATTAATACTGTCTCTAGGGCATATCTCCAACACGTGAGTAGTTCATCCTTGGACTACGGGTCCATAGCAGTAGCTAGATGGTTGTCTCTTCACTTTATGCTATCATGTTTAGATCTTGTGAGCTGCCTAACATGATCAAGATCATCTTATTGTAATGATACATATTGTGTTTGCTGGGATCGGATGAATAGTGATGTTTTGATCAAGTTGTTTATCAATATATCTACTGTTTTATTTATGTTCTTGCATGCTCTCCTTTGTTATATATGTTTTGGGCAAGCAGATGTGTGTGACTCCAAGAGGGAGTATTTATGCTCGATAGTGGGTTCATGTCTCCTGAAATCTGGGCACGAGCGACAGAAACGACTAAGGTTGTGGATGTGATGTTGCCACTAGGGATAAAATAACTAATGCTTAGCTTAAGGGTACTTTTGTTAAGTCTAATGCGTTTGTTTACATTACATACTTTGCTTAATGCAATAATCTGTTGCTTGCAACTTAATACTGACGGGAGACACGGATGCTATCCCGGAAGTGGATTATTTAGGCATGTATGCAGGTGGTAAGCGGTCCATGTATTATGATGTAATGCCAATAAATACTAAAATAAATAACTTGTCATATATTGCATTGTCCTGCGCTTGCTATTTGTCAATTGCCCAGCTGTAATTTGTTTATCCAACATGCATGCTATCTTTTATGGAGAGACACCACTAGTGAACTGTGGACCCCGGTCCATTCTTTTACATTGATAAAAACACCGTTTCCGTCACGTCATCAGTTCTCTGCAATTATAATTGTTCTCCACACCATATGTTTAATCCTTTGTATTCAGCAAGCCAGGGAGATTGACAACCTTCCTGTTTCGTTGGGGCAAAGTACTTTGATTGTGTTGTGTGCAGGTCCACGTCAACCACCACATTTTCTGGCGCCGTTGTCACCTTTCTGAAGTTCTCTTGACTCTTAATGGTTCGATAACCTTGGTAGATATCAAGGCAAAATTGTTGTTGCACTACATCATACCTTCCTCTTGGGGTCTCCCAACGAACGTGTGTTTTCACGTCATCAAGCACATTTTCTGGCGTCGTTGCCGGAAAGTCAAAAGCTACAGCAAGGGGAGTTACACACTTCCAATCTCATTACTTTGTTTTTGTCTTGCTTAGTTTATTTTTATTTTATCTTGTTTTCTTATAAAAATCAAAAACACACAAAAAAAAATTTTCTGCATCTAGTTAAATTTCGAGTTGTTATTTTATGTTTATTCATCATGCTTTTTCCTAAGTTTGTCATGAAAGAAATAGAAGTAGGAAGTGGTTCTGTCATTGGAAAGGATAATATTGAAGAATTCTTTAATCATGTAAGAAGGTGAGATGATTTTGAGGATAGATCTTTGGTTGAGCTTGCTTATAACTGTAAAATTGCTATAGCTTCTTTGGTACACATGATGGAGGCTAGATTTGTGAACCTTGGCCCCATGTTGCAGCAAATGTTTCTTAAACTTGATAGTATATAAGATGGGGAGAAAAAGGATTTCGTGTTGGAAACTATGCTAAAAGAATTTGGTGATGTTGCTAGAGAAGCTAGAAAAGTTTTTGCTCATTATAAGATGCTTGATTCTTACATTAACGTTAAAGATACAGTAGAAACTCTGGAACTTGACGCTATGAAATATACTAGGAGACCCGAATATAAGGGAGAGGTTAAAATACCTATTCCATTTAAACTTATATGAATGCATGATGCTATAGAAAAGAATTTTGATTGGATCGTCCCCGAAAAACTTTTTGATGACGAAAGTAGATCTAAGAGAAGTGATAAAGCAGAATCTGAAACTACATAAATAAGATACAATGCATTTATGAAACAATTTCTGATCTTTCTTTGGGAGGTGCTCTTGATAATACTTGATTTTTGCTTTGTGCCTAGCTAAAAGGCGTTAAAGAAAAGCGCTTATGGGAGGCAACCCATTTTATTTTCTGTTATTTTATTTTGTTGAGTCAAGGAATTAGCTTACTTCTGTAACAATTCCTTTGTATCTTTTATTTTTGTTTTTTGTGCCAAGAAGAGCCTCTAATAGCAAGATAGCACAAAATTTAGTTTGCTGTCCAGAAACAGATTTCTTTACCTCACGGTAAAAATTCATGAAAATCACGGAACAGTATTTAATCTGCCAATTTTTTGCAGAAGCCAGAGCTTTTACCTATCTTTTGTTAGTTCAGAGTTTTCTGATTTGAGCGACGTAAGTGCCTCAAAAAATTCATCTTCACGGATGTTCTGGTTTTGACAGATTCTGTCTAGTTTTGCATTCTCTCTTTTACAAGTGTTAAGTGAAATTCTTTAAAGGTGGAAGAGCTTCACATAAGGCTAGTAAAAGTAGTAATGTTTAAAATGATGTTTATAATGTGTCTTTAGAACCAAGTGAGCTTATGATTTGATGCACTAACCCTCTAATGAAGTTTATTCTGAGTTTGGTGTGAAGGAAGTTTTCTAAGAGAGAAGGGTGATAAAAGAAGATAAGAAGAGAGAAGAGCTTAAGCTTGGGGAGGCTCCCCTGGACTCCCCAACATATTTCAAGAAGACCAAGCGTCTAAGCTTGGGATGCCCAAGGCATCCCTTCTTCATCGACAAATTATCAGGTCATCTCTAGTGAGACTATATTTTTATTTCACATTTTAAGTGTTGTTCTTGGAGCGTCTGTGTGTTTTATTTTCAGTTTTTTATGTTTTGTTCTCTGGTCATAACTAGTTGGACCCTAGCACTCTTGTTTGGGAGAGAGACACGCTCCGCTTTTTCATTAGAATACTCTATTCTTCACTTATACTTGTTGAGTATTCTTGTCTAGCGCTGCTATGCTTCTAGCTCTTGTTTTCATGTATCTCTTGTTCAGAGCTATTAGTTCTTTTGAAGAAAGTACTCTCTTGCTTCACTTATATTTGTTTGGAGAGTTGTTAAATAATTGATTGGTGTTTGGTTGGAACAGAAAATGCTATGCATGTGGTAATGGTATAAAGAAAATGCTTACATAGTCTTGTAGATCATTTGTTTGAGTAACTTGATACTTTTCAATTGTTTTGAGTTATCAAGTAAGTAATGTTTAAACTTGTGTATCATGTAAGTAAAGGCTCATTAGTGAAGAACTATTAAAGCTTGAAGTTATTTGATTTGTCATAATTGGTAGTTCCAAAGTCTAGATATTTTCTGTTAAAAGGATGTTTGGTTAACAAGGAAGACATGTGGAGTCTTATAGTTTTTCTTATATGTTCATCATATGGTTCTTTTTGTACCGTTGACGTTATGTGTTTGCTTAAAATAACCTTGCTAGCCTAAACTCTGTACTGAGAGGGAATGCTTCTCGTGCATCCAAAACCCTGAGCCAAAATCCATGCCATCTGTGTCCACCATACCTACCTATATGTGGTATTTCTTGCCACTCCAAGTAAATTTGTCATGTGCTACTTTAAATTATTCAAATTGTTACTACTTCTTATTTGTGTCTCTTTACCAGCTCATGAGGAAGTAGTAGTAGATCATCTTTATTACACTTGTCAATCAGACTTTACTCCAGACTAGCAGCTTACATCTGCTTATCTATAATTTTGCAAAAAGAGCTGGCAGCGGGGTGCCCAGCCCTTAATTTACAACTTTCATCATAATCTCCTCACATTTTGTTCCTGAGCACTCAGTCAAACATCTGCATGTGTAAACAAAGGAGAAAAGAGGAATGATCTGCTTGCTGCAGAAATAACGTTCCTCAATGGGAGCCGCTCTTAAAAAGTCTGGTTGGTGGGGGTAATACTGTATTGTTTGCTACCATTCGTTGACCATTAACATGCACCTCTCAAAATATATTTTTACTCTCTATATGATTTCAAAAACTAAAAAGCTCTAGCACATGACTTAATCCCTGCTTCCCTCGCGAAGGGCCTTTCTTTTACTTTTATGTTGAGTCAGTTTTCCTACTCCTATCTATTCTCCACAAGCAAACACTAGTGTCAACTTTGGTACAAAAATTGTTATATGTTAGCATATTAGACTAATTATGCTACTTTGTGTTGACAATATCCATGAGATAAATATGTTGAAAGTTGAAGCAAATGCTGAAACTTAAATCTTCCTTTGTGTTGGTCAAACACTTTTGATTCGAAAATGTTGCTTGGTGAGCTAACTTTTATGCAAATTCTCATAGCTCCTTGTCTCCAAAGTACTATCCATGAAAAGTTTTTTACTTGTATGACGCATTTGATTGCTCTTTGTTTATAGCAGCACAGATAATTGACATGGATCACTTCATTCAGTTCATGTGCTTTACACTACTATTTGATCAAGATTATGTTGGTAGCATGTCACTTCAAAAATTATATTATTATCGTTTACCTACTCAGGACGAGTAGGAACTAAGCTTGGGGATGCTGATACGTCTCAAACGTATCTATAATTTTTGATGTTCCATGTATGTTTTATACTATTGCTACATGTTTTATATACACTTTATATCATTTTTATGCATTTTCTGGGACTAACCTATTAACAAGATGCCACAGTGCCAGTTCTTGTTTTCTGCTGTTTTTTCATTTCAGAAAAGCTAGTAAGGAAATATTCTCGGAATTGGACGAAAATCAATGGAGCCCAGTTTTTCACCACACGAAGACGAAGTCCGAAGGGTGCACGAAGAAGCGACCCAGGGGAGCCAAACACCACTAGGGCGCGCCCCCTGCCTGGCGCGCCGTAGTAGTGTGGGGCCCTCGGCTGGCCCCACGCGCCGCCCTTTCGTCTATATATTGCCTCCGTCCCGAAAATCCTAAATACCCGAGCATTATTCCATTAAAAGTTTCGTCGTCGCCGCCGTCGTCAACCCTAGTTCGAGAGGGTTCTGAAGCTCTTCCCGGCACCCTGCCGGAGAGGGAGATCATCACCGGAGGGCTCTAAATCACCATGCCCGCCTCCAGAGTGATGCATGAGTAGTTCATCCTTGGACTACGGGTCCATAGCAGTAGCTAAATGGTTGTCTCTCCACTTTATGCTATCATGTTGAGATCTTGTGAGCTGCCTAACATGATCAAGATCATCTTATTTTAATGCTACATATTGTGTTTGCTAGGATCCAATGAATAGTGATGTTATGATCAAGTTGTTTATTAATATCTACTATTTTATTTATGTTCTTGCACGCTCTCCGTTGCTAGTAGATGTTTTGGCCTAGTAAATACTTGTGACTCCAAGAGGAAGTATGCTCGATATAGTGGGTTCATGCCTCCAGAAATCTGGGCTCGAGTGATAGAAACGACTAAGGTTGTGGATGCGCTGTTGCCACTAGGGATAAAATAACTAATGCTTAGCTTAAGGGTACTGCTGTTAAGTCCAATGCGTTTGTTTACATTACACACTTTGCTTAATGCAATAATCTATTGCTTGCAACTTAATACTGACGGGAGACACGGATGCTATCCCGGAAGTGGATTATTTAGGCATGGATGCAGCTGGTAAGCGGTCCATGTATTATGATGTAATGCCCAATAAATACTAGAATAAATAACTTGTCATGCGCTTGCTATTTGTCAATTGCCCAGCTGTAATTTGTTTACCCAACATGCATGCTATCTTTTATGGAGAGACACAACTAGTGAACTGTGGACCCCGGTCCATTCTTTTACAATGATAAAAACACCGTTTCCATCACGTCATCAGTTCTCTGCAATTATAATTGTTCTCCACATCATACGTTTAATCCTTTGTATTCAGCAAGCCGGGGAGATTGACAACCTTCCTGTTTCGTTGGGGCAAAATACATTGATTGTGTTGTGTGCAGGTCCATGTCAACCACCACATATTCTGGCGCCGTTGACACCTTTCTGAAGTTCTCTTGACTCCTACTGGTTCGATAACCTTGGTAGATATCAAGGGAAAATTGATGCTGCACTACATCATACCTTACTCTTGGGGTCTCCCAACGAACGTGTGTTTTCACGTCATCAGTGAGTGGCTGGGGGGCTTGAGTGGGAAGAAGCAAACCGAATTTTCCCTCTTGCCAACTTGTGTGAACATATCCGGGGAAGTGGAAATCTGGGCGACAATCCTTGGTATATCGGGTATTTCATGGCTCGTTTTTCCACACCCCCTAATTTTTTTGGCTAGACTGTTTTATGATACATGTGCGGATCATTTTTTCGCTGGAAAATTCGAAAATGCGGTTTTTTAAGGGTTGTCTGAAGTGCTTGCTACTCCCTAGAAGTCTCTACTTTTAATAAAGTTATTGCATGTTGGGAATAATCTACAAGAGGAAGGGATGATGTAGCTGCAGTAAGTATTTCTCTCAATTATGAATCAAGGTTTATCGACCAGTATGAGATAGAACTCAGCAGAGAATCGTATGGCCTCGATGCCTTATTCAGGCATACTGATTTCATACACTTCTTCCTTTATGAAGTCAGCTGCAAGAATGTTATTTTCCTCTACCGATAAGTTCGGAATACATTATTCATTGATTCTACCATTTTATAATGAGTATGGAATTGCGCCCGAAAAAGGTTTTTGTAAGATTTTCACTCACAATGGTCACTTCGTCTTGTTCAAACTGGAAGATCTTCTTTCTTCTAGTTTTACCATTTAAATAAGATGAAAAATTTTAGTATCATTACGCCCTCTTTTACATGTTTAATTTGTGACGTGGTGTGGAACACGGCATATGCCACGGGATGGCTAAGATAGGAGTGGGGACAGCGCTCTGTAGCTTCGGCACCCGCAGGGATTGCGCCGGAGCACGGATACGGGAAGTACCCAGGTTCGGAGCCCTCCCGGAGGAGGTAACACTCCTACTCCTGCTCGATCTCTCTATCATCGGTGGACACAGTACAGAGTTGCTCCTCGAGATGATCGGTGAGCTCTCCATGGCTCAGATCTCTCTCTAGCTATTCGGGGGTGAGGAGGAAGAAGTGTTCGGCCCCCTCTACTTGGACACCCAGACAGCCTTATATAGGCCTGGCTGTCTGGCTTACAGGTGGGGTCGGCTGGTCCGCGCCAGCCGGCCGATGTCGGCTACATGGGTGTATCTTCGTGACGCCGTTCGTCCATAGCACAGTATGCTACGCTTGGCACAGTTGAACTCCATATCTGCGTAGGAGATGTCGGGGTAGGCCTGTCGTCGTGGAAGGCTGGCCGGCTGCGATGCCGGTCCCCGCCAACCGGACAGGCGGCGCCTAGGGTCTCTTGTCGGGCGCTGGGCGGCGCTCCGTGTCTCTTACCTGTCGAGGCCGCGGGGCACTGTAGGGGACGTAGGGCTAGGCCTCACTTTAGCCCATGCCTGGGCAACGTGGAGGGCCGACCGGGCTCGGCCCCGGCACCCGCCCAACACGGGCCCTTGTCTCCCGCTCGTCGGGGAGGGCGGCAGCCGGCCACCCGGCTGCTGCAGTTGACCTTGGTCGCATAAGATGGGCATTGCTTGTCGTTATCTGTTTGTCTCTGGGAACTGTGATGATGACGAGTCTGCAGTTCCTCTTGGCCGTGGCGCTTGGCTGTGCTTCGACGGGCCAGGCGGAGTACGGCTGCGCTCGGGGCAGACGGGCATGGCTTAGCCGGACAGCTGGAGGCGGCCGAGCACTTGGCTTTGCGTTTCACTCGGGATCTTCTATGGGTCTTTGGGTACCCGGGTTTTATCCGCATGTCACTAGCCCCCGAACACATTGGAGCCATGCAGCCGGTTACGGCGGGGAGGGCTTCTGCGTGTTCAACAAACCGAAGATGTTCATCCGGACAAGGAGGCGTAACGTCGGGCGCTCCGTCGGCCGGGTGCTTGTGATGACGTAAGAGATGACGCTGGCACGTCCCATCCGCCTGCCAGGCGGTCGCCCGGCAGTCGAGACGACGCCTCGGTTCCTGTTGCAGGATCATATGTGGCCACGCAGTAGGGGTGGGATCCTTTGTGGCGAAACTGCTGCCCACGATCTCGCCCACGATCGTGCGGTTGCACGCCACACGGCGCGATCTCCGGGAGCGGTTGCCGGGTGCGCGTGGACTATAAATAGGGGGCGATGGCCACGGTGAGAGGAGTTTGCCTCACTTTGCCCCTCGCCTCCACGCTCCCGAGCTCTCCGCCGCAACCTCCGCGCTTCTCTTCTTTCTTCTTCTTCTTCTTCTTCTTCTTCTTCTTCTTCTTCTTCTTCTTCTTCTTCTTCTTCTTCTTCTTCTTCTTCTTCTTCTTCTCCGGCGAGGCGGTTTCTCCGTCGGCGCAGCACCTCTCCCTCCGGCGCGAGGAAGTAGCGGACGCGGCGACCACGGGCCATCGGCAATCGGCGCCGGCGACGACTCCTGCTCCCCCCGGCACGCTGGAGCCCGAGATGGCCGAGGGGAACGACGGTGGCGGCGACTGGCGCGGCTCGCACATTACCGCGGAGGATATCGAGGGCCTCCACGCGCGCGGGCTCCTGTCGACGGAGGAGCACGTGGGGGTGCGCCTCGCCGCTGAGGACGAAGTGGTCCCCGTCGCGCACGCCGGCGAATCAGTGGTCTTCATGGACCACTTCAACCGCGGGCTCGCATTGCCGGCGAATCCGTTCCTCCAGGGCTTCCTCCAGCTGTTCGGCCTACAGCCGCACCACCTCGGAGCCAACTCCGTGGCGACGCTGAGCTACTACGCCGCCGTCTGCGAAGGGTGGCTCGGCATCTGGCCGTCCCTTTCCCTCTACTGCCGTCTCTTCTACCTCTGTGGCCGGTACCTCGGCGACAAGGAGGAGCTCGGCTTCGTTGATTGCGGAGCCGCGATCGTCTACCGCCGGTCGCGGACGGAGCTGCCGTGTTAGAAGAAACCGGATACGGTGAAGGACTGGCAGCGGACGTACTTCTACGTCCGCAACCTGAAGACGGGTGAAGATCACATCCGCCTGCCTGCCTTCCAGCCGGTCGCCCCAGTGAGGGACAACTGGGGCCTGAAGAAGTACGGCGACCAGGCGGACGTCGACAAGATGCTCGAGCGGCTTGAGGCCCTCTTCACGAAGGAGGGGCTGACCACCCGGGACGTGACCCTCTGCTGGTTGTACAACCGGGTCGTGCCGCTGCAGGCCAGGTCTCACAAGATCTACTTTCTGGATGGGCGCCTCGACCCCACCCGGCTGACCTGGAAGAGGTGGAAGCTGGAGGCGCTGAACGGTTGGTTCCGGCACGTCGCCAAGGAGCAGAGGGTGGCGGAGAACAGGAAATACAGCAAGGCACCGTACACTCGCAGGAAGCGGGCGCCCAAGGTATGTTGTCTTTGCTTACGCTCGTGCTTTTTCTTTTGCGCCTTGGTCGGCTGCTCATCCGGCCGGCTGCGCAGATACTCAAGATCTAGCTCGTGGAGGATGGGCCCAACGGCCCCCAGTACCGGCCGAACATCCAGCTGCAGACGGATCCGCCTGGGGAGCCCCAGTCGGAGGGCGAGGAGGAGGCGGCCGAGGGCGGTGGCAATGGTGAGGGTGACGACGACGAGGTCGCCCGGGGAGACGGCGGTCGCGCCGGGGGCGATCAAGCGGACGACGCGCCGGCTGACCTGGTGGTGGTTGGCAGTGGCGGGGCGGGCGATGCTCCGCCGGCTGCTCGGGTAAGCCGGTTGCTTCTAGCTCTGATGTTGACGAGGTCTCGAAACCTGTGGAAGTCATTGATCTCTCGGACACTGAGAGCGTTGAGAGTGCAGAGACCGTGGGGTCGACTTCGGCCCCTCGCCCGAAGAGAGCGAAGCCGGCTACTCCAACCGGCATGGAGGAGGATGACGATGATGATGAGTTGCTGCTGAGGAAGCGGCCGAAAAGGGTCCCGGCCAACGTGCGCGGGTAAGTGCTTCTTGTTGTTTGATATTTCTACTGTCTTGGTGGATGCATCATCGTGCTTTCTTCAGGGCGGCGAGGGCCTTGACTGTCGGCGGGGCCGCGGAGACAGCCACCGCGCCGGCTACACAAGCGGACGTGGCCGTCCGGGCGGCGGAGGAGTAGGAGGGTGGGCGAGGGGAGCAGCGCGAGCAGCCCCTCACGCCGGATGTGGGAGGCCAGCCGGCGGGGCCCCAAGTCGAGGTGGTCCCGCCTACCGGCGAAGGCGAGATCGAAAAGGCCGGTGATGCCCCGGGGGCAGCCGGGGTCGGAGCGATGGGCGCTCCGAAGACGAGGTCTAGTGCGGCACCCTCTACGAAGAGGGCCGAGTCGACGGCGAGGAAGAAGGGGGGGGGGGAAGCAGGCGGCGCCGATAGCCGGGATAAGGCCAAGGGTGCCGCTGTTTCCTCGCAGCGGCAGCTGGTGCCGGCTGATCCCTCCATCGCTGCTAACGCCGGGGGGGGGGGCGCGGAGGCCGAGCAATCCGCTGGATTTTGCCTTGGAGATCCGGAGGGAGCTGGTGGTCCAGCTCAAGGACTTCGACCGCTTCCTCGAGCTGCTTAAGGTATGCTCTCGTGCTTAGTTTCTTCGAATTATCTTGGGCCGGATGCGGCAGCTGGCTCGAGTCTTGAGCCTAATTTTTTCTTAACTTCAGGAGGAGTCTAACCAGAAGGTCCTGCAGTTGGAGAAGGACCTCGAGGTCGCCAAGAGTGAGTGTTATGCCCGGCTGCGATTTTTTCATACGGAGCCGGGTGAGGGAGCTGATGCTTTTCTTTGTAGAGAACGATGAGGCGCTGCGCACCAAGCTGTCTAGCTACCAGTTCAGCGACCTGGCGAAGGAGGTGGAGCGCCTCAAGAAGCGCGACGAGGAGCGGCAGGCGGAGCTGGACAAACTGGCCGAGGCCAAGGAGACGGTGGAGAAGGCGGCGGTCGAGGCGCGGGAGAAATTTGAGACGCTGCAACAGGGCTACAACAAGCAGTGCTAGGACGACCGGGCGGAAGTCACGAGGCTGAAGGACGAGGTCGCCCGCATGACGACGGAGGAGGAGTCGGCGGGTAAAGAGCTGGCTCGAATCGACGTCGCTGTTCGAGGTAATCTTCGTGACGATGCCCTTGTCTTGCTGAAGGTTTTCTTGTCGTGACGTTTTTGTCCGGCTGCAGGCTACTATCCGTCTGCGGACATGGAAGCGGTTAGGGCCCAACTGGAAGCCCTTGGGGTGGAGCCGACTGATGCCGCCGTTGCCGGCTGCTTGACCTCCGTGGCGGACCGGGTGGATCGGCTTGGGGTTGATGCTTGCGCGCTGGCCTTCGCGAGCAGGAGGCTCTGCAAGTACGCCTGGCCCGGCCAGGGGATTCCCATTGTCCTGGCCGAGCTGGCACGTCGTCTCGCTCTCGCGCCGGCTGCGGTGCAGGAGCTGCAGGAGTCAGCTGCGTGTGGCGGGGCCTTGTGGGCCGTGTCGCTGCTAAAGTCCTAGTATCCGGCTGCCGACCTGGAGCTGCTCAAGGTGGGCTTCCGGGACGATGACACGTACGAGGAGCTCAAGCAGCGACCGGACTTTCGTGATGCTGCCTGCACCATCGCTGACTTCGTCGACCTTGCAGATTTCATCCCCGACAGAAAACCAGCCCAACCGGCCAAGGACTCGGAGGCTGAGTACGCCGAGGAGGATGATGGCGACGAAGTCGAGGAGCCGGCGAAAGACTCCAAAGGGAAGGCTGCCGAAGAACCTAGCTGCTCCAAAACTGGCGACGTGGCCAGCTCCTCCAAGGCCGCCGAATGAAGATCTCGGGATGCCGGGTTGCAGCTTGTACCCTCGTAGTTTCTTGTGAACTTGTCTTATTTTCCCCCGGGATGCCGGGCGTACTTGTTTAGAACTTCTGGCACTCGTGTCATGACTTGTGTGGAGCTTCGTCTCCTTTATTTTGTTTCTGCTCGAGGTTTCTCGTAATTGCTTTTGCCTCTTTTCCCTCACTAGCCCTCGAGATTTGGCTCGGCTGGCGCAGCGAGTCGAGTTGAATCTGAAGCGTCTTCGATAGCTTGCCCGACTGGTCGTGGTAGCCGGGTGTTCACACACTAGCCCCCGAGATTCGGCCCGACTGACGTAGCCAGTTGAATTGAATCTGGACTAGATATCTTCGAGAGTTTGCCCGGCTGGTCGTGACAGCCGGGTTTTCGCGCACTAGCCCCCGAGATTCGGCTCGACTGGCGTAGCCAGTTGAGTCGAATCTGGACTAGATATCTTCGAGAGTTTGCCCGGCTGGCCGTGACAGCCGGGTTTTCGCGCACTAGCCCCCGAGATTTGGCCCGACTGGCACAACTAGTTGGGTCGAATCTGGACTAGGGGTCTTCGATAACTTGTGAGGCCGACAAAAAAAACGACACATAGAACCTTCGTTAGATCGTTAGTCCTCAAAATCTAAAAGGTTGGCGTATTTTAGCTTCGGTTTTTATTCGATTAGGGGCCGGCTCGCCCTTGTTTTGCCGCCCGTGCCCCTTCCCGTGTCTCGGCTCTGCGACCCCTGCTCTTGCCGGCTGAACTTTGCAGCCGGATCCGAAGAGAGGGCCGGCTGGCTAGGCGCACGGTACTGAGATCTTTGAGAGGCTAGACGCAGGCGAGTGAAGGCGCGGTTTTTCTGTCGCGAGCCAGAGACGTTTCTTTCTTATGGGCCTTTCACGTGTGCCCCCTAGCCGGTTTTTGTCCAGCGTGTCAGCCGGGTTGCGGTCTGCAGCCGGATCCGAGAGTGGGCGTCGGGTCGAGCACGCTACTAAGCTAGCGTAAGCGAGAATCGATAGTCGGCTAGCCACAGTGAAGAACAAAGAAACAACACTGAAACAACGGCAGCCCCCGAGTGTGCGCTCGGGAGTGCTAACTTTTACTCAAAAGAAACAACAGGGTGTTACACTTGTTCTAGGAGTAGAATGGCCTGAGGAGGCTGGCGTTCCACAGGCGTTCCCCCTCCTCGTAAGGGGTAAACTGCTTGTTCTTTTTCTCCTCGCGGACGTCTGTGAGATAGTACGCGTTGTTGTGCAGCGCTCTGCTGATGATGAACGGGCCCTCCCAAGGGGAGGACAACTTGTGGAGCCCCGTAGTGTCTTGGATCCATCGAAGCACTAGGTCTCCTTCGCGGAACGTGACCGGGTGCACTTTCCGGCTGTGGTACCGGCGCAGATTCTGCTGGTATATGGCCGATCTGGACAAGGCTAGTTCTCGTGCCTCCTCGAGGAGGTCCACGCCGTCTTCGTTTGCCCGCTTGGCTTCTTTCTCGTGTAGAGGATGGCTCAAGGAGAGTCGAACTCGATGTCAGCCGGCAGGACTGCTTCCGCGCCGTAGACGAGGAAGAAGGGCGTGTAGTTCGTCGAGTGGTTGTGGGTGGTCCTGAGGCTCCAGAGTACATGCGGGAGTTCTTCGATCCAGCATCCGGGTGCTCGATCGAGTGGGTCGACCAGCCGGGGCCGGATTCCGGCTAGGACTAGGCCGTTTGCTTTCTCCACTTGGCCGTTCGACTGGGGATGAGCCACTGAGGCGAGGTCAAGCCGGATTCCCTTCTCGCCGCAGAAACGCTTGAAGACGCCCTTGGCGAAGTTCGTGCCGTTGTCGGTGATGATGCTGTGCGGGTAGCCGTAGCAGTAGATGATGTCTTGGAAAAAGGTGATGACCGCCTGACCGTCCCACCTCTTGACTGGCTTGGCCTCGATCCACTTGGTGAACTTGTCCACCGCTACGAGGAGGTGAGTCATGCCGCTTCGTGCCGTCTTGAAGGGGCCGACCATGTCGAGCCCCCAGACGGCGAATGGCCAGGTGATGGGGATGGTTTGCAGAGCTGCAGCCGGCGTATGTTTCTGCTTGCTGAAGCGCTGGCAGCCTGTGCAGGCACGGACCATTTGCTCGGCGTCAGCCAGAGCAGATGGCCAGTAGAACCCGTAGCGCATAGCCTTCGAGGCAGTTGATCTGGATGCGGCGTGGTGTCCGCATTCACCCTTGTGGATGTCCTCTAGCAGGCGGCGTCCTTCTGTCGGCTCGACGCACCGCTAGAAAACGCCTGTCGTGCTGCGCTTGTAGAGCTCGTTGTTGATGATGGTGTAGGCCTTGGAGCGGCGCAGGACCAACCGTGCGTGCACCTCCTCCTCTGGGAGTGTGCTGTGGGCGAGGAAGTCGAGGAACGGTTGCGCCCAGGATGGAACTTCGTGGATGGTGAAGACGCCGGCTAGTGCCAGCTGGGCGGCTTTTGGGTCCGGCTGCGTAGCCCCTGGGTGTGGCATTGCAGCCCCCGGGTTTACTTTGGTCTTGTTGATGAGCTCGGGGACGGGTGCGGCTGGCGCCTCGTAGCCGGGTGGGTCCAAATGATGTGGTCCGGCTGGTGGGCTTGCAGCCCCCGGGATGACGATGGATTCCGAGTCTGGTGACGGTGTGATGGATGGCTTGTGGACGTGCTCGAGGGAGACGCCGGCTGGAATGGCTCGCCGAGTGCTGCCGAGCTTGGCGAGCATGTCAGCTGTCTCATTGTTGGCTCTGGGCACGTGGTGGAACTCGCACCCCTCGAAGCAGGCGCAAAGCTGCTGCACGAAGAACCGGTAGGAGGCCATGTTGGCGTCCTTGTCATCCCAATTTCCTGAGGTTTGCTGGATCACTAGGTCTGAATCGCCGAAGCACAGGATACGCTGGATGCTCATCGCCTTGGCGAGTTTGAGGCCACGGATGAGGGCCTCGTACTCGGTGACGTTGTTGGAAGCCTTGAAGTGGATCTGCACGGCGCACTCCAGCCGGTTGCCCTTGGGCGAGGTGAGGACGAATCCGGCTCCCAGACCTTCGTACATCTTGGAGCCGTTGAAGTGCATCCGCCAGTGCGCGGAGTCGGGCACAGGCGGCAGGTACTGTGTTTTCGCCCAGTCGACGATGAAATCGGCGATGAGCTGGGACTTGACGGATGTTCTTGGTTGGTACAAGATCGTGTGCGGGGCCAGGTTGACTGCCCACTTGGCGACCCGACCGGTTGCGTCTTTGTTGCCGATGATGTCTCCGAGTGGAGCCGTGCTCACCACGGTGATGACGTGCTCTTGGAAGTAGTGGCGCAGCTTCTTCTCCGCCATGTGCACGCCGTACACGAGCTTCTGGTAGTGGGGGTAGTTCTGCTTTGACTGCGAGAGGACCTCGCTCACGTAGTAGACCGGCCGCTGGACCGGGTGCTCCTTGCCTTCCTCTTGGCGCTCCACCACCAGGATGATGCTGACGCAGCGGTTGGTGGCGGCGATGTACATGAGCATGGGCTCCTTTGGAGCAGGCGGCGCCAGGACCGGTGCCTTGGACAGTGCTTTCTTGAGCTCGGCGAAGGCCGCGTCTGCCTCGTCCGTCCAGATGAACTTGCCGGTTTTCTTCAACAGGTGGTGCAGGGGCAGGGCTTTTCCTCCCAGTCGGCTGATGAACCGGCTCAGCGAGGCCAGGCAGCTGACGAACTTCTGGATGTCTTTTAGCCCGGTTAGTCGCTCCATGCCCTCGATGGCGGTGATCTTGTCTGGGTTGGCCTCGATTCCTCGCGTGGAGACGAGGAAACTGAGTAGTTGGCCAGCCGGTACTCCGAAGACGCACTTGGTCGGGTTCAGCTTCATGTGGAACCGGCGCAAGTTGGCGAAGGTTTCTCTCAGGTCGTCTATGAGGGTGCAGCGCTCTTTGGTCTTGATGACGATGTCGTCGACGTAGGCGTGGGCGTTGCGCCCGATCTGGTCATTCAAACATTTCTGCATGCACCTCTGGTAAGTGGCGCCGGCGTTTTTCAGGCCAAAGGACATGAACGTATAGCAGTATGCTCCAAAGGGAGTGATGAATGCGGTCTTGAGGTGGTCGTCCGGGTGGAGCTTGATCTGGTTGTGGCCGGAATATGCGTCCAGGAAGGACAGGTAGTCGCAGCCGACCGTGGAGTCAATGACTTGGTCGATGCGCGGCAGGGCGAAGGGGTCCTTGGGGCACACTTTGTTGAGGCTGGTGTAGTCGATGCACATGCGCCAGGTATTGTTTTTCTTCATCACCAGGACTGGGTTGGCCAGCCAGTCCAGGTGGTATACTTCCATGATGAAGCCCGCGTCGAGTAGCCGGGCGATCTCTTCTCTGATTGATCTTCTCTTCTCCTCTCCGAAACGACGGAGAGGTTGCTTGACCGGTCAAGCATCCGGCTTGACATGTAAAGAGTGCTCAGCGAATTCCGTCGGTACACCTGGCATGTCTTTGGGAGACCATGCGAAGATGTCCCGATTTTCACGGAGGAATTCGATGAGCTCGCCTTCCTATTTGTCGCTGAGGGTGTTGCCGATGGTGAGGAACTTCCCGTCCGGCTTGCTTGCGTCCAGCGGGACCTGCTTGCTATCTTTCTGGGCCTGGAATTGTGTCTCGCCCATCTGCTTCTTTGCACACGGAACTTCCAGGTGCTCGGCTGCTACGGCGCGCCTGATCTCCTTGAACTCTTCAGCCGCTACCAGCGACTCGGCGAGCTTCGAGCCGGCCGAGGCGCATGCCATGGAGCGCTTGAAATTGCCGGCTACGGTGATGATGCCGCTCGGGCCCGGCAGCTTCATCTTCAGGTAACCGTAGTGGGGTACGGCCATGAATTGGGCGAGAGCCGGGCGGCCCAGGATGGCGTGGTAGGGGCTGCTATGGTTCACCACCTCGAAACAGATGCTTTCACGACGAAAATTCTTCTTTTCTCCGAAGACGACGTCCAGCCGGATGGTGCCGATTGATGTGCAGGACTGCCCTGGGACGATGCCGTGGAAGATCATCCGGCTGGGATTCATCCGGGCCTCGGTTATCCCCAGCTTGTCGGCGGTGTCCCTGTACAGGATGTTGATGCTGCTTCCTCTGTCAATGAGCACTCGGGAGAAGGTGATGACGAACTCTTGCTCGGTGACGAAGGTGGGGTCCAGGAGTAGGCTGTAGCCCCCGGGATTCGGCATGATGTCCGGGTGGTCCTTGGGTCCGAAGGAAATGGGCTGGTTCGCCCAGTCCATCAGCTGCTGGACGGCGGGGATGACCGCGTTCACCTCTGCGATGCGTAGCCGCTGGCTGCGCTTGTCATTGCGCTCGATGACGGAGATGACGTACGCGGCGTCCATGTTGGGGTACATGTCGCGAGATGTGCCGGCTGCGGCAGCCGGCTGTCTTGGGCGCTCGTTGCGCTAGTTGTTGCCTATGTTGATGCCGCCTTGGGGAGGAGGTGGTCCGGGTGGTGGAGGCGGCGGACCCTCTCCGCGCTACAGACGGAGTCCAGCTGCAGCGCGCCGTCATGTGGCTGGCTGGCTTCCCGGTGACGCTGTGGTACTTGCACGGGCCGTTCATCATGTCCTTGAACAGGTACGTTGGCTTTGTCCACTGGCAGTCCTCGTATCGCCCTTCTGGCTTGTTCCACTGGCGGGGATTCTGATTCCCACCATCATCGCCAGCCGGTGGGCCGGCCTCGGTTGCGTTGACGGCACGGTTTTCGTACCGCCCGTCTGGCGCGCCGCTTCTCTTCCGGCTGTCTAGATCTCGATCATCGTGGCGGTCGCGGTTGTCGCGGTTGCCTCCATTATCTCGGGTGTCGCGGTTGTCGCGGCCACCTCGGTTGTCGTTGCTGGGGCCGTCCTGCTCTCTCGCAGCCGGTTTTTCTTGTGGCCTGCCGGCTCCATCTATCTGCATTGGGATCCTCATGGCGGTGTCGGCCGTGGCGTACTTGTCTGCTATGGTCATGAGTTCCGCCATGGATTTTGGCTCGTCTAGGAGCAGCCGGTGCTTGAGCATCGTGCCCTCCCGACAGCCGTTGATGAAGAAGCCGACCGCCTGGATGTCGTGGACTCTCTCGCAGGTGTTGCGCAGGCTTGACCATTTCGTCAGATAGTCGCGGTCAGACTCGGTTTTGCCCTGGGTGCAGCTGGCTAGCTGGCGAGGGCGAGCCGGGCGCTTGTAGGTGCTGGAGAAGTTCCTGACGAAGAACTGCTGGAAGTCCAGCCAGGAGTTGATCGAGATATCCGGCAGGCTGTTGAGCCACGTGCGAGCTGAGTCCTTCAGCATGAGCGACACGTAGCGCACCGCTACACGCTTGTTGCCGCCTGCGATGGAGACGGCGGTGACGTAGTCGGATAGCCAGTCCTCCGACTTCGTGTTTCCGTTGTATTTGGGCGTGTCATGCGGGAGGGTGAAACCCCGCGGGAAAGGTTCTTTTGCGATGCGAGGTCCGAAACACCGGTGGACCTCGCCCTCTTCTTCTTCTAGCCGGCGGGACTCCTCCAGGTTGTCGAGACGGTTACGAGCGCCAGGGCCGAACGTCGGGCCTAGATCTCCTAGCCGGTCGTGGACGTTTCCCCTGCGGGCAGCCGGCGGGTCGGGTAGTTGTGCTGGCCATCGCCGGTGATTGATGACGTGATCACACGTTCGTTGGGAGACCCCAAGAGGAAGTTATGAAGCAGTGTAGCAGCAGTTTCCCTCAGTATGAAACCAAGGTTTAATCGACCAGTAGGAGTAAGAAATCACTTCCGAAGGTTGTTGGTGGCGCCGTTTACTCGATCACCAACGTGGAATCTGCACACAACATAATCAAACTATTTTGCCTCAACGAAACAGTGAGGTTGTCAATCTCACCGGCTTGCTGAAAACAAAGGATTAAACGCATGGTGTGGAAAACAGTAGTAAATTGCAGAGAATGAAAAGGAACAATGTTTGTAGTTGGTTGTATTATCAGTGTAAAAGAATGGACCGGGGTCCACAGTTCACTAGTGGTGTCTCTCCATAAAAGATAACTAACATGCTGGGTGAACAAATTACGGCTGGGCAATTGAAAAAATATTGGGCGCATGACAATGCATATATATGACATGATGATTATTATGATATTCATGTGGGCATTACGACAAAATACATAGACCATTATCCAACAATGTCTATGACTAATAATCCAGCTTCAGGTTGTCATCCGAGTTCCCCGTTGGTATTAAGTTGCAAGCAACGGATAATCGCATTAAGTAATGTGCGTAATGTAAACAAATGCATTAGTCCTAACGGCGCACCCTTAAGCTAAGCATCGGTTATTTTATCCCTAGTGGCAATAGCACATCCACAATCTTAGAAGTTATTGTCACTCTCCCAGATTACCGAAGGCATGAACCCACTATCTAGCATAAATACTCACTCTTGGAGTTACAAGCATCTACTTGGCCAAAGCATCTACTATAACGGAAAGCATGCAAGATCATAAATAACATATAAGATAGATTGATAATCAACTTGACATAGTATTCAATATTCATCGGATCCCAGCAAACACAACATGTAGCATTACAATAAGATGATCTTGATCATGATAGGCAGCTCACAAGATCTAAACATGATAGCATAAAGTGGAGAGACAACCATCTAGCTACTGCTATGGACCCGTAGTCCAAGGATGAACTACTCACGCATCACTCCGGAGGCAGGCATGGTGATGTAGAGCCCTCCGGTGATGATTCCCCTCTCCGGCAGAGTGCCGGGAAGAGCTTCTGAAGACTCCCGAGCTAGGGTTGATGGCGGCGGCGTCTCTGGAACTTTTCGTGGATAATGGCTCGGGTATTTAGGGTTTTTGCGTCGGGATGAATAAATAAGCGAAAGGGCGGCGACTGGAGACGCCCGTGGGGCCCACACCACCCCACGGCGTGGCAGGGGGTGCCCGCGTGGCCCCATGGTGTGGCTGCCTCGTGGCTCCCCTCCGTCTCTCCTTTGGACTCCGTGTACGTGTTGGAAAAATAGGAGGTTCTGTCCAAGTTTCGTCCAATTCTGAGAATATTTCCAGACTAGCTTTTCTGGAATACAAAAACAGCAGAAAACAGGAACTGGCACTGTGGCATCTTGTTAATAGGTTAGTCCCAGAAAATGCATAAAAATGCTATGAAGTGTATATAAAATGAAACAATTGGTATAATATCAACATGGAACATCAGAAATTATAGATACGTTTGAGACGTATCAGCCGGCAGCCGGCGCGGGGTAGTAGTTCTGGCCGCCACCTGCAGCCGCGCGTTGAAGCGACTTGGTCTGGAGTTGATGCTGCGTGCGTGACTTCCACCCGGCTGGGGGGCTTGCTGGGGCTGGACATGCGGCGACGACACCTGGCGGTCAACTCGAGTCGCGCCGGGCGGTGGGGGGCCAGGCGGAGGAGGTGGAGTAAGCGGCGTGTCGTGGTATTGTCACGGCAGGTGTTACCAGGTGGTAACTTGAGATTTGAGGCAAGGCTCACTAGGGAAAAAGGGTGTATCCTGGGTCAGCCTCTCCATTGGACATAAAGACCTACTTCCAACCTGGTGTTTCCTTACTCTGATATCAATCTCGATCACCCGGCGGATAACAACAACGGCGGGTTCCGAGTCTAGGTTGCAAAGGTTCTCTCTCGCTGTCAAGCTTGTATGTCTAAAGTCTGTCTCAAGTTCCTCCCGTTCTATGACCCAGGAGCCGGTTTATATAGATACCCGGGTCTCCTGGTCGATTACAAGGTAAGGCTGGGTCACGCCCGAACTCGGAGTCCTAACCAAAGTCTAGTTCATCTATCTTGACCTCCAAGTCTCACATACCGCCTCCGGGTCTTCTAGAACCTCCCTTATTTACACCGGGTTACCGAGAAACTCCTCAGTCCATCAATGTAGCCCGGCCCATGATGACCTGGTGGGCCTCGCTAGTCTTTCCTCCTGGCGGGTCATAGTTTCCCTGTCCTTGGGACTACCGGTTTATCTTTCCCCCAACAGTAGCCCCTAGGATGATTTGAACTCCAAGTTGGCGCGCTTCTTCAACCTATGACCATAGCTTTTGGAGAAGAGCCGCCATCCTTGTAGTATAGATTATCCTCCTGAAATAAAAACTGGTTAACAAAATAATATCCCAGGTTACATTGCTTCTTTTTGCTTTGACTGGCTTTTGCTCATAGTTTCTTTCATAACCCGGTTTCATACTTTCCAGAACATTGGTCAAACTTGTCAGAGAATATTCCCCGCTGAATCTCGGTCGGTCAACATTCCTTATCTTGTCTTATCTTATCTTATCGCGTCTCTGTTCTTTTTACCATTTTACCCCTAGGTCAACTCTGACCACGGTTATAAATAGTGGGACCCAAGGTAAATGACCTCACTTTCCCCATCCAGCCGACACTTCGTCTTCAACCTCTAGCCACAGAGCTCAAGAACCCTAGAACGCAAGTTCTTGAGCATCCGAAACTCAATCCACCCACATCTCTTCAAACAAGGTACAACCACACTTCCTTTTAGTGTAGATCTTATTCATCTGTACTCCGCACCGCTTTTTTGCTCATTTCCATACCTTTCTTGATCTAAATCTGTACTCATTGAATCCGGCCTTTTTAGCTTCTTCGAGCTCTCAACAATGGGGAACCCCACGCGAAGAAGACGATGGCGTGGGGAACGAAGAAATCGGCCGGCGGCGCGTCTAGCTCCGCCGCGCCTACAACTCCGGCGCCGGTGAACTGGACAAAGTCCACCGTGACAGAAGTTACCCTTCAAAAATATGTGGGCTATGGTGAGCTTCCGCCCAAGGAAGAGATCCAATGGCGCGCGGCGGGTGAGGAGATCCGCCCCAAGCCAAAAGAAGATGAGATAGTGGTACTTCGTGATCACGTAACCCGGGGGCTTCGTCCGCCGGGTTCTCTATTTTTTCGCCGGGTTATGTCATATTACGTTCTCACTCCCTTAGACATAGCGCCCAATTCTCTTCTGAATATCAGCAACTTTGTAGTTTTTTGCGAAGACTACCTCCAAGTTCCTCCCAGCTTGGCTTTGTTTCTAGATTTTTTTTACTCCAACCCCCAAAACCGCAAAAACCAAGCCCTAGGGCCTTACGGGGGGGGGGGGGGGGTTTTCTATCCAACGTCGGAAAGATGCCTGCACTTTCTTCAGCTCTTCTTTTAGCCAGCCATCCCCAGGATGGCAAAACACATACTTCTACTGCAAGGACACCTCTCCTATGAAGGACGTGCCTCGTTACCCGGCCTTCCGGAACTCTCCTTTAAAATACAAGCCAATATGAATAGCCGGGCTACTGATGCTGCTGCCCGGATCGAAGTTGAGGGCCTGGTTCGCCGGGCTAAAGCTCTGCTTGCCCATGGCTTGGCTGGGACTGACCTCGTCAAGTGCTGGATTGGATGGTTTATCCAGCCACTCTCCATTAGGACCCAGCTTTTTCATGAGTATACCGGTGAGCCTACTGATAAAATGCGATATTCTGAGATCACGCTCACTGATGACCAACTGGTGAAGAACGCCAAGCAACTTCTTGGCGAGACCAAGGAAAAGATTGCACTGACCGGGCTTGCCCCTTTTAGTGCCAAGAACCTGCCGCCTTCAGTAATTTCTGTTTCACCTTTTTGTTTCAAAGCAACTAACCACTTGTCTATAATTCTTAACTCTCTTTACTTTTTCCTTGATTAGGACCAAGCATGGTGGTCTATAGATTTCACCTCTATTTCCTCTTCTGACGATGAGGAAAGAGAGACGATAAAGATAATGAAGATGATGGTGAGCTAGATTCTCTTGGCCGGCTCTTCATTGAACTGATTGACAATGACCCGGTTCAAATGAACCCTTCTACTGATAACTCGCCAATTTCTCTCTCAGGACAAGATGACCCGGATACTGTTGAAATGCCGGGTCAGCAAGCTGCTCAACCTCCTCCTGCTCAACCTCCGAGTTCCAAAAGAACTCGTGCCGCAATTGCAAAGGTGCCACACTCTCGCTTCTATAATTATGTGATGAACAAATCTCAACCTGAAGAGCAACCACAGGAACAAGAGGAAGAGGCCAACAAGAAGAGGAAGACCCGGTCTACCTCGACCTGTGATTCCCTTAGTGGAGGTATCCCCTACAACACTTCACTTCGTAAAGCTGTCTCCACGATTGGTGCCTCCAAATCCTCGTCTAGTTTTGCTGGCAAAATCCGGGTCTCTAAGTCCCAATCTTGTCAGCTTCTTCAGATGAGAGCGTGGCGCACCTGCCTGATGACATCCAGATCAACATTGGGTATGCTTTTTTCTTCTTGTACATATACTTTTTACTATTTTTCTTGAATCACTTTTCTCATAAATTTGCTTTGTACAGTGCCAGGGCGACGCTATTGGAGCCGCCTCCCTCTTCTGACCCGGCCTTGAGCGAGCCTGTTGTTCAAGAGGCTCCGGCTCAAGGTCCAATTATTTCTGAGCCGGCAGCAATGGAAATGGAGCCCCAGGCACCAACTCCTCCAAGCCCTGCTATCAACCAATAACCCGGCATCGCCGGCCAAGTCTGCTACCAACTCTCCCAACACTGCCACCAATGACACTGAAGAAGTGCAAGTGTTGGGATCACGAAAAGTTGTCCAAGATGGGCCCTCCACTACCATTGCCAAGATTGTGGAGCCGGAGGTGAAGACTGAAGCTGGAAACCGTGGTAAAGACCCGGTTATTTATTCTGGGATGCCGGCTTTGGATAGCCTGGAACTTCCTGCTCTGCTCTCTGAATATTTTCCCGGGTTTCACAACACCGGGGCATTGAGGACAGCTTCGTCTCCACCATCCAAAAGCGCCATGAGGTAATTTCTCTTACTTCTTTGAATATACTTATGCAGTAGCCCCCAAGCTCTAAGTTTATCACTTGTTGATGAGCTTGGTGCTTGTTCTAAAATAACATAGCCAAAAAATACTTCACAACACATTGTATATAACTTCAAACTGTAGCTGTTTTAAACTTCAAACTGTAGCCCTCAAGTGCCGGGTTGCAAGCCTGCAGCAACCTGGGACTAAATATCACTTTGTATTTGTAGACTTTAAACTTTCCACTGAGTAGCCCCTAAGTGCCGGGTTGTATGCCTGCAGCAACCTGGGACTAAAATATCACCTTTTGCTTTAAATTTTCACTTGTCAAAAAATCTTCAACTGAGTAGCCCCTAAGTGCCGGGTTGTATGCCTGCAGCAACTCGGGACTAAAATTCTTTTCCACTTTTACCTCTTTACTATTTGCAGCCCCCAAGTCTAGATTGCATCTATATCAGTAACTTGGGGTGCTAATAACTTTGTTATTCATCTCTGTAACAGCAAAATGCCTCTCACGCTGCTGAAGAAATTAGCCGGCTCACCGAGCAACTTGCCAGTGAGACCCGGCTAAAATCTGAAATGGAGAAAAAGCTCAAGAACTGGAAGCCTCCCTATCCAACGCAACAGAAGAAAATTTATCTCTGAAGAAGGAAGTGAGAGCATGAAGAATCTTGGAAGACCCGGCTGGTCTGCCGAGAAAAAATTAGCTGAGGCAGAGAAAGCCCTCAAGTCTTTCACTGACCTACTTGGTGATCTTGTCAAAGCAATCTGGGGTATGCTTCTTTTATCTTTTCTCTTGCTTGAATCTCTATACTTTTTTATCATACTCATGAATAACCTTGTTAAATATTTTGCAGGGACCCGGAATCATCTGACTTGGCAAGCTCTGAAACGCAAATACAGAGTGTAATGGCCTTGGTGCGGCAGCTGTACTATGGAGCCGGGCGAGCAATTGCTGCAGCCCGTGGAACAGATGAGCCGCCCAAATCACTGAAGAACTTTCTGAGCCATCTCTCTACCATCCCTGAATGGTTTGCCCGCTGGAAGATATCTTGCTGTCGCAAGGGTGCCATGCGCACTCTTGCATTGGCCAAATCTCATTATCCAGACATTGACCCGGCCAAACTTGCCAAAGGATTCCCAGAATTCAACTTGGATGGCTCGCGCTTTGATGACAAATCTTTTGCCCAGATTGACAAGATGATCGGTATCCTGCCACAACGATTGCTGAAGGCCTCAGGTTAGACACTTTTCAACATGGCTTTGACAAGAAGGCCCGGCGGTCTTATCCCCAGAGCCGGAGCCAGCAATTGTGGTTCCTCCAAAACTCGAGCAAGTGGCTGCTTCTGCTGTTGCCGGGTCAGGGACACCAGCTATGCCCCCTCCCAGCCGTCCAAGTGTGGATGATAATGATATTGTTGGGTATAAGCTGAGCGCAATCTGCTGGCAGTCTAAGCCAAGTATAGCAAGTACTGGGGAAGGTTCTAGCAAGGCCAAGTCAAAGGAAGCCCCCAAGACTCAGAAATCAACTGAAGTGGTGACTGACCCGGCAGAAGCTTCCAAAGGAAACCCGGCGAGCCAAACAGAAGAAACCACAAGTTCTGTTCCTGAGACGGAGCCGGCCGCTGTTCCTTCCACAGAGCCAACAGTTGATGACCCGGCAAAGGCTCCTGCTTCTACCCAGTTCCTGAACAGTGAACTTTTCTCCTGCAGATTAATTTCTGCATAAAAAACAATGTCTTATTTGGCCCTTGTGGCTTTATGTAATAACTTATGCCTGATACAATATTCTTTTGATGGTGTGCCTGTACACCTTGTGAATTTGCATGAGATGTAACAAAAAATTCTTATGTGTTAGCTCTGCAAAATTCAATGGTTTAGATGACCCTTTTGTTTATCTTTAACTGTAAGCCGGCTTTCGCATGGATTCTCACTGTTGCATCTCACTCTGTAAAAACAGTGTCAGTTAAGTCCCCATGGGCATCATAACTGATTGAAATTACAGGAGAACAAACAGGCCATATAATCGCGAGTCACATCAAGCTTAAGTAAGATAGACAAGAAAATAATGGCTTAAAAATTAGCCGGGTTATGGGATTGCAGCTGTACCTTAAAGATAATCAGCCCCCATGACCAAAGTGGCATCATGGCCGGGTCATTAGGTTTGAAGCTGTGCTTTCATGAAGCAAGCAGCCCCTAAGACCAAAATATGCAATGGCGGGTCTCTTTTCTTTAGAGTTTCCGGCTCATTGTTCTCAGTAGGATAATGCAATGGCGGGTCTCCTCTTTCAGGAGTTTCCGGCTCATTGTTATGAGTAATACAATGGCGGGTCTCCTCTTTCAGGAGTTTCCGGCTCATTGTTATAAATACGATGAAATTGAACAGAAATAAGTAAAAACTGTAAAGTAAATGCATAAAAAAGGTGATTCTTTGGGCACATATATCTTTATTCATATATTAGATCAGCAAGCCGCCTCATTAAAAACCTTCCAGCCCCCTTAGGTACCCTGGTAAGGAAAAGAGTGCGTCTGAAACCTGCTGTCTTTTTACATCGTGTGTTACATCTTTGTGAACTCAATTCTGATACTAAGTGTAGTAAGGACGAAGCTGGCTATGTTCCACGGCCTCTTCCTTTCCTCCAATGCTTTGGTGCTGTGATCAGTATCGTTCACCCAGTCACTTTTCTCTCTAGCATCAACCAAGTAATATGACCCGTTGTGCAATTTCCGGCTTATGATAAAAGGTCCTTCCCATGGAGGTGACAGCTTGTGCATCCCAGCCTGTGATTGTGTCAATCGCAAAACTAGGTCGCCCTCTTGAAAAGTTCTCGTTCTGACCCGGCGAGCGTGATAGCGCCGCAAATCTTGCTGATAAATTGCTGACCTCTCCAGGACTCGTTCCCTTTCTTCTTCTAACAGATCAACTGCATCTTGCCGGGTTTGCTCGTTCTCAACTTCAACGTAAGCCGCCACCGTGGCGAGTCATGTATGATATCACTTGGTAAAACAGCTTCTGCTCCATACACCAGAAAAACGGTGTCTGCTGGGTTGATCTGTTTGGTGTGGTATTGATACCCCACACAACTGATGGCAGTTCTTCTACCCAAGCTCCTGCTCTCTTACATGGAACCCGGAGTCTTGGCTTCAAACCACGGAGCAATTCTTGGTTTGCTCTCTCTACTTGACCATTGGCTTGTGGGTGAGAAACTGATGCAACATCCAAGCGTATCCCTTCTGCACAAAATATCTCTGTCTCGCCAAGGGACATGTTTGTCCCATTATCTGTGATGATACTATGTGGATAGCCAAAGCGGTATATGATCCGCTCCAAGAATTTCACCACTGTGATTGCCTCGCAATTTGTAACTGGCATAACCTCAACCCACTTGGTGAATTTATCTATGGCGACTAAGAGGTGTGTTTTCTTACATGGAGACATCTGAAAGGGACCCACCATATCAAGACCCCATACTGCAAAAGGCCATGTGATTGGTATTGTTCTTAACTCCTGAGCCGGCACATGAGCTTGCCTGGCATATCTTTGACATCCATCACATCTCTGGACCAAATATTCCGCGTCTGCCAGGGCGGTTAACCAGAAAAATCCGTGTCTGAAAGCTTTTGCTACCAAAGACCGGGTCGAAGCGTGATGACCACAGTCTCCCTCATGTATCTCTCTGAGAATTTTCTGTCCCTCCTCAGGGGAAACACAACGTTGGAACACCCCTGAAGGACTTCTCTTAAACAGCTCTGTGCCAACAACCACGTATGACTTGGCCCGGCGCACAATTTGCCGGGCTATGATTTCTTGCGCTGGTAACTCGCCTCGCAGGAGATAAGCAATGTATGGCTCAGTCCACTCTGGTCTTTCATGCACATGAGCAACTAAATCTGAAACTTGATCCGGGCATCCCAGATCCTCTTCTGCTTCTATTTTGACTGATGGGTTCCATAGCTCATCCAAGAAAACGTTTGGTGGAACCGGCTCTCTGCGTGAGCCGAGTCTGACAAAGCATCTGCTGCCTCATTTTTCCTGCGATCGATGTGATCCACCTGATAGCCAGAAAAGAACCCGGCTACCTTGTCTACTTCTCTTCTGTAAGCCGCCATATTTGCATCTTTTCGGTCCCAAGTTCCAGACACCTGCTGGGAAACGAGGTCCGAGTCTCCAAAACAATGAATGCGCTTGATGTTCATCTCCTTTGCCATACGTAACCCGTGAAGTAGGGCCTCATACTCTGCCACATTATTGGAGCAATCAAAGTGAATTTGCAAAACATAGCTCAACTTTTCACCTCTTGGTGATGTAAGCACCACGCCGGCTCCTGATCCTTCGAGTTGCTTTGACCCGTCAAAATGCATGACCCAGTTTTTGGTGCTGGGTGTTTGCTGTGGCATGCTTAACTCTGTCCAATCATTAACAAAATCTACCAAGGCCTGAGACTTGATAGCATTGCGTGGCTCATAACTGATGTGATAATCACCCATCTCTATGCCCACTTGGCGATCCGTCCCGTTGCATCTGAGTTTCTGATAATTTCTGCTAGCGGGATTGAACTAACAACTCTGAACGGGTGCTCCAAGAAATAATGCTTCAATTTCCGGGTCGCCATAAAAACCCGAAAACAAGTTTCTGCCAATGTGGATACCTCTGCTTGGTTTCTGAGAGCACTTCACTAACATAGTAAACCGGCCTCTGGACCGGGTGTTCTTTTCCTTCCTCTTTTCTTTCTACTACCACCACGGCACTCACTGCGCGTGGTCCTGCTGTAATGTATAACAACAAAGGTTCCTTTGGAGCAGGAGCCGCCAAGATTGGCGCCTCTGCCAATGTTTGCTTCAACAACTCAAAAGCATCATCGCTTCTTTGTCCCACAAACTTGTCTGATTTTTTCAAGAGCCGGTAAAGTGGTATTGCTTTCTCTCCTAACCTCGAAATAAACCGGCTTAGGGCTGCAATGCATCCCGTAAGCTTCTGAACATCAGCCAGCTCCTCTGGCTTCTTCAAACTCTGTATAGCTTTGATTTTTGCCGGGTTAGCCTCGATTCCACGCTGTGACACAATGTAACCGAGCAGCATCCCCGCTGGAACTCCAAACACACACTTGGTGGGATTGAGCTTCATCTTATACTTCCTCAGATTAGCAAAAGTTTCCCTCAGGTCATCAATGAGTGACCCGGCTTTCTCTGACTTGATTACTACATCATCAACATAAGCATGCACGTTGCGGCCAATCTGCTTCGCAAAACAATTCTGGATGCACCTCTGGTAAGTCGCCCCTGCGTTCTTCAACCCAAAGGTCATATTTTTGTAACAATACGCCCCAAAAGGGGTTATGAAAGCTGTCTTTTCCCAATCTCCTCATTGAGCTTGATCTGATTGTAACCCGAATATGCATCCAAAAAACACAAGAGCTCGCTGCCTGCAACTGCATCGATAATCTGATCAATACGAGGTAATGCAAAAGGATCTTTGGGACAAACCTTATTCAAACTGGTGTAGTCTATGCACATCCGCCATTCATTATTTTTCTTCAACACAAGTACCGGGTTAGCCAACCACTTGGGGTGGAAAACCTCCATGATAAAGCCCGCGGCCAAGAGCCGGGCTACCTCTTTTCCCACAATCTTTCTCCTCTCTTCATTCAATCTGCGCAAACCTTGCTTGACGGGTTTTGCCCCGGGTTAACATGTAACTTGTGCTCAGCGAGTTCAGCAGGTACGCCAGGCATGTCACTAGGTGTCCATGCAAAAACGTCCCTGTTCTCACGGATGAACTCGATGAGCGCGCTTTCCTATTTGTCAGATAAATTGGACCCCACGGCGAACTGCTTGGAAGAATCGCCGGGTGTGAAATCAACCATCTTAGTATCTTGGGCGGGTTTGAACTTTTCTTTCTCTTCAGCCGTGGTTCTCTGTAACACGGTTCTATCAGCCGGGTCTACCTGAGATTGTAGTACCGCAGCTCCTCCTCTGCACATGCTCGTTCTGCCAAAGCTGCATCGCCATTGTCACACTGAGCCGCCATCTCCCGGCTTCCATGAATAGTGATAACTCCATTTGAACTTGGGATTTTCAACTGTAGATACACGTAACAGGGCCTGGCCATGAATTTGGCAAAGGGGTCTTCCGAAGAGAGCATGATATGGGCTCTCCAACTTCACAACTCAAATGTAATTTTCTCCATACGAAACTTGTGCTTGGACTCGCCAAACGCAACATCAAGTGTTATTTTTCCCTCCGGGCTATGTGATTTCCCAGGTACTATTCCATGAAATATGGTATTGGTTGGCTGCAACTGTGACTTTTTGAGATTCATACGCAAGAACGTCTCGTAGTACAAGATGTTGATAGCACTGCCTCCATCCATCAAAACTTTGTTCAGAACGTAACCCGCCACCTGAGGTGCAACCACCAAGGCAAGGAGACCCGGTGTTTCAACGATGGGCGGGTGATCCTCTCTACTCCATGTTACTGGAACTTCTGAGTACTTCAAATATTTCGGTACTGCCGATGAAACCGTGTTAACTGCACGCTGAACCAACTTTTTCTCTCTCTTTGATGTATTGAGCGTATGAACGTGATACCCGCCAAGTCGCTTCGGGTTTTCCTGATAACCCCCTTGATTTTCTCTGTTCTGGTTGTTGTCAGGGTTGCCGGCTTCTGGATTAGCATTGGGCGCGGGACCATTAGCCGGGTTACCTCGCGCCGGGTCCTCCACCGTTTCCTGCGCCGCGCATTACCCTCTGGATTTCCATATTCTTCCATCTCTGCAGATCCACGCACTGCTCCAAGGAGTGATTGGCGGGTCTGCCATCGCGACTGTGACGCGGGCACGGCATCTTCATCGGATCAAAGTGACCCGGGGGACGCGGTGGCCCACGGTTGTTGTTACCTCCATTGTAGTTGTTTCCTCTGAAATTTCCATCTGTTCTGGGTCTCGCTGACCCGGTATTTGCGTTTGCAACTAGATCTGAGTTGTCCTCTGCGTGTGGCCTCTTGTGATAGTTGTTGTTGTTGTTGTTGTTTCTTCCTCCATTGTTCACATTACCCTTTCCTTTGTCTTCCTCAGTTTCATCCTTGGTTTTATCTGTGTAAGCATGCTTGTTGGCTGCGTCCAACACCTCTCCCATGGTTATATCATTTGCTCCTGGGCTGTTCCTCATGCGACTCATTTTCTGAACAACCGGGTCATATCTGCAATTCTTCTCCAATGTTGACATCGCGCTGGTTGGCAAAATATTGGTGGAGAGTGGAGGATCTCTGTAATCCGGCGCATCCAATTGCGTGCTGACTCGCCCTTCCTGTGTACACACCGATCCAGGTCCTCAATTGTGTATAACCTCTTGCACGTCCCATGGAAGTTCTTGATGAAAGCCGCCCTAGCTGACTCCAGGAACTGATGGATTTCTCTGGTATAGTGTTGAACCACAACTTCGCTGCACCTTCACTCATCATTAGATACATAAACTTGCACAAATATTTTCAGATGCATTACGAATACTCATAGCCATCTCATAACTATTTATCCATGTCTCAGGATCTATGCTAGGATCATAATTTGAAATTTTACTAGGTTCTTTGAACTTATCTGGATATGGCTCTGATCTGATGGAATCGATGAGGCACTTGGGACCCGCCATTGTTGATGCTACTTCAACGTGCCTGCCCTTGCTACTTGCTGATTAGATACTGAACCCGCCCGTGGGATTTCTCCGGCTCCTCCGGCAGGTGCCACGGCGGGTTGTAAATTTGCTGCGCGCCTCGCCCTGGAGCTGTCAACTATGGCCTGAGCTCTTGATGCTGCTGGAGCCACTTGTCTCGGTTGTTGCTGTGGTGCTTGATTTTGCTGACCCGCCGAGCCTGCTGCCCTGCGGCTGCTAACCCGGCTGGCCTTGGTGACTCGCCGTGACGACTCCTGGTACGATGGCTGTGAAAAGATGTTGAATGTAACGCGCTTTTCCGATGCGATAATTTGCTTGCTGGGCTACGGCCGTTCGTAGCATGTCAATGGCACGTCTTGCTTCTATCTCTGCAGGTGAATCGCCCAATGGAATACGATCTAGTGCCACTGTAGCCGCATATACGTTGTCAGCCGGGTTACTGTAATGACCCGCTGGCGTGTGAAATCTGGGTTGTGGTGGTGGCATAGCTTCAGTATCTCTGCCGGCTCCTCCGGTTGGTACAACTGGTGACCCGGCTTGCGCTGGGGCCGGCGGGTTAGCCACCACCTGTCCTGTAGCTTGAACTGCAGGTGCTCCTCCAATCAACTGATCCTGCGGCGTCTGGAATAGATTAGCCGGGTTAATGTACCACCACGGCCAATCAAACTCTGTTGTCTCTGTTGCTGTTCTCTGGATCGATTTTCTAATGCTGTTGCCGCTTGCCGTAAAAACTCGTCCTGCTGGTCCAACTGCCGCTGCAGCGCCGCTTGCTGATCAAAACGCCGTTGTAACGATGCCATCTGCTGCTCGTAATTGATGCGAGCCGGGTCTGTCCCTGACTTGCGCTGCTGGGGTCACAGGATTTGCTGTTGCTGCTGGAGCATTGGCAGGTCACTAAGGAATCGCGGGGGGGCGGGTTAGGTAAAGCTGATGTTCCTTGACCCGTTGCCCTGTTCGCCAAAATCCAAACGTGTTTCTGTATGCCGCTGTAGTTTCTGACTCGGTACTAACTGATGCACGTTCTCCATCTACTCCGACCGCTGTTGCTCCTGGATAACTGGTTCTCTGATCGCCAAACCCGGCGCCGCTTGACCCGGCTGGGTTACTACCGCCAAAGTTGTTATTGGGACTGGTTCTGTGTTGATTGCTGGGCGGTGTAGACCGCAGCCCGGCGCACCGGACCCGGCTCTGATTCGTACTCTTCCTCTCTATCCGTATCCATAGCGATCCTAAACAATTCCAAGATCGACTCTGTATCATCATTGATTGGCCACGTGGAGCCCAAGCCGGCTCTTCGACCCGGCTCCCTGCGTGGTGTTTCCTGACTCGATCTCCATCGTCCCAACTGACTCCTCTCCATCCGAGTGAACGGTGGTTCCTGCTTCAGATACAGAATCAGAAAATTGCAGGGCGGCTTTCGATATACCTATCATCCCCATGAAGACGTTGATCCGCCCGATCGGGATGACTGAGCCGGTCTCCAGTGAATCTGACTCCAGGCTCCACCCGAAATCGTCCATGATGTGTTCTCCTTGTAGATTGATCATGACCCGGCCGATGGCCAGGTTCTGCATGCCTCGCAGAGCTTCTCCCGTGATGATAACGCTTTTTGACGCTTGCCCCACGGTGGGCGCCAACTGTCATGGTATTGTCACGGCAGGTGTTACCAGGTGGTAACTTGAGATTTGAGGCAAGGCTGTCGTAGCGTTCGGGAGATTGTTTAGCTCACTAGGGAAAAAAGGTGTATCCTGGTTAAGCCTCTCCATTGGAGATAAAGACCTACTTCCAGCCTGGTGTTTTTTACTCTGATATCGATCTCGATCACCCAGCGGATAACAGCACCGGCGGGTTCCGAGTCTAGGTTACAAGGTTCTCTCTCGCTGTCAAGCTTGTATGTCTAAAGTCTGTCTCAAGTTCCTACTGTTCTATGACCCAGGAGCCGGTTTATATAGATACCCGGGTCTCCTGGTCGATTACAAGGTAAGGCCGGGTCACGCCCGAACTCGGAGTCCCAACCAAAGTCTAGTTCATCTATCTTGACCTCCAAGTCTCGCATACCGAGTCCGGGTCTTCTAGAACCTCCCTTGTTTACACCGGGTTACCGAGAAACTCCTCAGCCCATCAATGTAGCATGACCCATGATGACCTGGTGGGCCTCGCCAGTCTTTCCTCCTGGTGGGTCGTAGTTTCCCTGTCCTTGGGCCTACCGGTTTATCTTTCCCCAACACGACGTGTTCAGCGCGGACGTGGCCTGGTTCTGGCGGAACTGGTGGTCTGCTGTGTCAAGGAGGTCCTGGACGCGCTGATGCTGCGCACGTAGCTCGTCCCCCTCCAGATTGGGCATTTCTGCCGCGGCGGCTCGCGCTGCCTTCATGTTCTTCGCGGGGGAGCTGTAGACGGGTCGGCGAGTTGGAGGTGCTCCGGCTGCGCTCGGGGCAGTCGGTCCTTCTGCCATCTCGGTGGCAAGGTTACGCCGGACGTTTCCTCGTGGGTTGGGCTCGACGGCGACGGGGGTGAAGCCGTGGGCGACGTTGTACTCGTGGACCTGCGCTTCCATGCGGCGATGCGTGGCTGCGACGCCGTGCGCGCTGCTGAGGAGGCGCTGGCGTGCTTGCTCGAGGAGAGTGGCGGCCTGCGCGGGGTCCGCGTCGGCAGCGATGGTGTGACCAGGCCCTGGAGCATGGCCTGGACGGAGTCGACGGGGACATGGTGCTGCTGGGTGCTCGCGCGTCGGACACCATAACTTCTGTGTAAACACGGGTCTCGGTGCTGCTCTCGCAGCCGGCCGTCTCCTCGGGGAAGCGGTCGACGCAGGGCTGGATGTTGGCGGGGTAGTCGGACGTGAGGGCGACGTAGACGCGGTGCTCACCGAAGTGCACGACGGTGCCTTCCTCGGGGAAGGCGGAGCCAGCGAAGCAGGCGGCGTTGTCGTTGACGAAGTCGAGGGAGCCGAACGTCGAGACGAGGCCAGAGGCGACTCGCTCGCCGAGGCGGCTGCGGGATCTTGTGCGGAATGGGACTCCGGATGCTGCTACCTGCCCCACGGTGGGCACTAAATGACGTGGTGTGGAACACGGCATATGCCACGGGATGGCTAAGATAGGAGTGGGGACAGCGTTCTGCAGCTTCGGCACCCATAGGGATTGCGCCGGAGCGCGGACACAGGAAGTACCCAGGTTCGGAGCCCTCCCGGAGGAGGTAACACTCCTACTCCTGCTCGATCTCTCTATCATCGGTGGACACAGTATAGAGTTGCTCCTCGAGCTGTTCGGTGAGCTCTCCATGGCTCAGATCTCTCTCTAGCTATTCGGGGGTGAGGAGGAAGAAGTGTTCGGCCCCCTCTACTTGGGCACCTAGACAGCCTTATATAGGCCTGGCTGTCTGGCTTATAGACGGGGCCGGCTGGTCCACGCCAGCCTGCCGATGTCGGCTACAGGGGTGTATCTTCGTGACGCCGTTCGTCCGTAGCACAGTATGCTACGCTTCGCACAGTTGAACTCCATAGCTGCCCCGAGCGATGCCGGTCCCCGCCAAACGGGCAGGCGGCGCCTAGGGTCTCTTGTCGGGCGCTGGGCGGCGCTCCGTGTCTCTCGCCTGTCGAGGCCGCGGGGCACTGTAGGAGACGTAGGGCTAGGCCTCGCTTTAGCCCATGCCTGGGCAGCGTGGAGGGCCGAGCGGGCTCGGCCCCGGCACCCACCCAACACGGGCCCTTGTCTCCCGCTCGTCGTGGGAGGGCGGCAGCCGGCCACCCGGCTGCTGCAGTTGACCTTGGTCGCATAAGGCGGGCGTTGCTTGTCGTTATCTGTTTGTCTCTGGGAACTGTGATGATGACGAGTCTGCAGTTCCTCTTTCCCGCGCCTCTTGGCTGTGCTTCGACAGGCCGGGCGGAGTCCGGCTGCGCTCGGGGCAGACGGGCACGGCTTAGCCGGACAGCTGGAGGCGGCCGGGCACTTGGCTTTGCGTTTCACTCGGGATCTTCTATGGGTCTTTGGTACCCGGGTTTTATCCCCATGTCAATTTGGTAGGTTGAGCCCACTTAACTCTTCGTCGTGCCTTAGTTTATTCAACTTATCATTAGCTTGTCTCATTGTCTCTCTTTCAGCCTCAGAGAGAGGACACTAGTACAGAAACGTAAATTAGAGCCGGCCCAGAGAGTCATCTCATCTGGTTAAACTGTCCGTCTATAGGCGTGGGTTTCTAATGTACGATTCATTAGAGTCGACAGCCTCAAGCCGGCAGTAATGACTGCTCAGCTCAGACGGCCAGGAATTTCAACCGCTTCTAATACTGAGACGACCAATATAAGCAGCCGTTTGCAAGCATGCCTAATCAGAGACGTCCGCAAACGCTGGCCGTCGCACAACCCGCGAGGACCGACGTATCCCTCCAGGCGTAATATTTGTTGCCTCCGGGAATATATCCGGGGGGTCCAACTTAGTGAAGCAAATTAAAACATAATAATTACAGTAACCTGGCCGATTTTAGCCAGCTAGTTATACAAAGCAGAACCTCCACCATTATTGAAATAAGTTATACAACACGTAAAAATGTTCAGGAAACTAGCTAAATGATTGTTGCAAACTGCATTTTCATGCAAACAAACTACCTAAAAAATTGATCAACAATCTAGATGAAATATTGTTCTATATGATCTGCATCTCAATCATGACATCCAAACTTAGGTGATTGGTGTTCCTCATAATGATCAAAACAGGTTCATTGATCTTAAAATGCTTGCCTTCAATGAAATTCTTCCACCCAGCTTGTCGAACTCAATGCGGCCATCATGTTTCTTGTTGTACCTAATGGTTGTGACGGCCCCAGCTGCTCCAAGTCGTAGTCCAGCTTTGCCATGAGTTGGTAGGCCAGCGTCTTGCACTATGATCTTAGGTAGGTCCTGCGCATAAAGGACAACATATAGAGTATATTAACTTAGGAAAGAGGCATATATATATACCGGGTAAAGAGGCAGTTCTTCTTGAATTTAACTTTGCAAAGAGAGGCACAAATATACCATATCATGTCTCTTCAAATTTGTGGTCGTCAAACGGGTCACAAAAGGAACACCAACATCGGCTGTCACGGGGAGAAACTCAACAAGGCGGTCGTTTTCATCTGTCTTCAGATGAACTCTTCGGGAAACTATGTAACAACTGGCCTCTTCGTCACTCTCAACAGAACTCCCAGAACAATATGCAGGACTTTCATAATCCTCCTCATGGTGCTCTTCATTGTTGGCATATTCCATAAAGGCAACCGAGATCCTGGGATTTGGTCCTGCAAAAACAAGCAGCACTACTCCCTTGTGAACATGATTGGTGTTCTGGACGAACTGTTCCCATCCTAAACCGTGCAAGCGGGTTGTCCTCCGTCCTTTGGTCACACAAATGGTTTATGTTTTCTCAAGAGCATGAAACAACACAGTGCCGCCTACTACCCGGTTGAACGCTTCCCGACCGTTGCACGGTACTACCTGTGCAACAGAAACATGATAAGCGTTATTATACATTACTATGAAACAGAAACACGTTAAAGAATATTAGAAGTTGTCGTCCTACTTATGAATGACTTGCTGTGACGACTCTCAGCTTGCAGTTGAACACTAAAATTGGCTCCACTGAGGAGGCTAGAGCAGTCGTGCTCGCACAACGGGCATGTCATTTCATGTTAATTAATTAAGTTAACATGTGCATAACGAATTCCTATATCATAGCAATTCAAGCTAGTTTTCAAATAAATATATGAGTTTAAGTCATACTAATGTGGGCATCCCAAATTCGTAATACATGATATGCTAACCAAGAAGCTATCTAATTGAGAACTAATTAAAATTAGACAACATGCTGCACAAATTCCTAAAAAAGCGCAACACAATTTCTAAAATAAATCGAAAACTAGGGTTAGAACATGCAACAAACCAAGGAGTTAGCTGCTGCACGGCGAGGCAAGATGTGCTGTGGGGACGGGCCGGTTCGGAGGGGAAGAGTCACGTACGGTGGCAGGAAGGCGCAGCGACAAGGGGTGGCGGCGGACCGGCGCATCGACGGGGAACGGCTGCGGGCAGGCGCAGCCGTGAGGAACGGAGGCGGACAGTCGCATCTTAATGGAAACGGCGGCGGGGAGGCGGGGAGTGAGGGAAACGGCGGCGGGGAGGCGGGGAGCGAGGGAACGGCGGTGGGGAAGGCGGCGAGTGAGAGGATGAGGGGAACGGCGGCGGGGAGGCAGGGAGTGAGGGGGTGAGGGGAACGGCGGCGGGGAAGGCGGGGAGTGAGGGGGTGGCGGCGGGGAGGTGGGCGAGATTCCGATTTGTGGCCAGGCGGCAAGAGGGGTAAATTTCACCCTCTCGCTATTTGGAACCCGATTTTTTTCACTTTGCCGCCAGTTATTCACAGTCCGTACCATCCGGATATGTTTGTTCACTCCGAGATTTATCAAAATCTAAAAAAATACATACAAAACATTCAAACAAAAGTGAAGATAAATGATTTATGCGTCCTAATTAATGTTACACTGAGTTGTAGACGAAGAAATAAGTTCATATACCTAAAATAATTTATCATGTAGTAGAAAACTTGTAGCTAACTTACATGGAAAATGCCGGTTTGTACGATGACGTGTGTTCTTCTTTACAGCTGTATTTCCCTCCGTTCCACAATATAAGATGTTTTAGGGCTTTTCCACATTCACATTCATATACATGTATGTAGACACTTTTTAGTGTATGTGTACATTCTTTTTAGTATGAATGTATACAGGCATGTGTGTAAACCTTAAACATCTTACATTATGGAACGGAGGGAGTACTTCAAACCTATGAAAGAACTTTCCACAAAATATGAGCAATTTTAATGATTTCAGATAGTGTGCTCATAGAGTTACCATTATACGGATTATTTATCCATTAACATCAATGTAGAAGAAATAGTTGTTCGGTATATTAAATTAGTAAACATATGGATCATAGCCGGACCATCCGAATATTAAATTAGCAAACATATGGATTTCGCGTAATATTTGCGCCATATACCGATGAATAGACAATACGGATGCATAAATATAGCTCAAAATTTATCACGTACATTGCAAATATACCAAAATATATCAAAACTTGATCTTTCGATACATTTAAACGTCCGTACCCTCCAGACTATTAGAAATGGATGACCAGATCGCATGGATGTCTCTCGACTCAGGCTTTGACCACATTTTTTCCAGTGTGAACGGCGCAGTGTCTGAACCTCCGGATAAATGCAAATGACCTCCGGGTCCCACCGGAACCGTGGCCGGCCGGCGCAGCGCCCGAGATTCCCCTCCGGACTTGTGAGCTTTATTAACTACGGCGCCGGACGGTAGAAATCCATTCCCTCCGAGATCCCCCTTCACCTAGAGCAAACCCTAGCCGCCTCCATCCATCCGCCTATCGCCGGCCAATCCAAGATCCGCCGCCACGTGCATCATGCCTCGCCGCCTGGCCACGACCCACTCGAAGCTCACGCGTGAGCGCTACGCCGCCATTGCGGCTGAGATGCGCGCGGCGGCATCCCAGATGCGGCGGAGACATTGGCGGCGGCCATGGCGGAGGCTGTGGGGGAGATGCGCCCGCCCACGGCTATATTACGCTGGTCTTCACCATAGCGAAGGCCATGGCGGACGCCGTGGTGGAGTTCTTGGCGGTCCGCGCTGGCCGCAAAGGCATGCCGGCGCGCCCGATGGCCACGGCGGCGGCAGATGGTGGCGCGCGCATGGTGGAGAGCCAGGATTCGGCGGCGGGCAATGGTGGCCAGGTCGTGCTGGAGAGCCAGGCCTCGGCGGTGGGCAATGGCGGCGAGGGCGAGGGCTGGGCCGTGGCGGGGGCCGATGGTGGCGACGCGCTGGTGCCCAGGGTGCTCACCCATCTGGAGGCCGTCAAGGCAGAGAACGCACGGCCTGGCCGCAAATCCAGGCCGAGAGCGTGGACGCCGCACTCATCGGGCAGATGAGGGCCGACCCCGCCCTTGTGGAGCAGAACCGCGACATCCTGGAGGCCGCGGCCGTGGCACGCGCGAACGAGGAAGAGGGCGGCGAGGTGGGAGAGGACGACGACTCCGACGAGGACATGCCGGACGCCGATGCGGGAGAGGACGACGACGACGAGGGCATGCCGGCGGCCTTCTATGAGGACTACATGCACTACATGCCCGACCATAAGGAGGGCGTGTGTGAATCCTCAATCGAGGAAGACGACTAGATCTTCCTGCCCAGCCCTTTCGTTTAGACCGATCGATCGTCGAGCGGTCGATCTAGTAGTAGGTAAGCTCGATCTCTAGCTAGAAGTATATTAGAGCTCGAGATCTGGCTAGTACATTTTGTTAGGATAGCTAGCTTTGATCGATCCGTGGCCGGGGGCCGGGATCGATCGATCGACCAGTCATTGATCGATCACATATTCGCGCGCGACTTGTGCAGGGGCACGCGATACACATTTTGCTAGGATAGACGATCGATCGTATTAATTAGCACTAGCTAAGATTGATCCAATCGTTCGAGGATTTGGCCGGCAGCCGGTGCGGTGAAAATTTGATACCAACGTCACTATGTATTTTGCTACTAATTATAATTATAATAATTATAATATACTAGTCGTCAACCCGTGCATTCGCACGGGCTAGTCCTTTAGATATCCAACATCGTCTATATATTGGCTTCCATCAAATTATTGGTTGGGAACATAGATATGGATATTCCAAAAAATTATTGGTTAATTTCAGTTTTAAACCGAGCAGGAAGGCTATGCATTATGCATGGCTTCCATCTAATGGCTATATACAGGGATGCGTACACAACCTTGTGGCTTTCTAGCATAGAAACCCAATATGAAGGCCATTGATTTTACTAATACGTGAAGAAAATTCTAAAGGAGTTATCAAGTAATTATCCATTTCCGGAGCTTTGACGTTATAGATGTCCACCAGCAGTCCTCCATCTCTACCGTAAAGAAAAGGATATCTCTGCAGCGAAGAGAGAACACACTTTCAACATATTCTGCACTTACACCATGGTGATGAGCATTGCAGGCAGAAAAAAATCCAAGATAATGAAACAGGAAACATATGGAAATGAAAACTAAAATCACAAATTGTAATCGTTCACCGATCATTTACTGAGCAAGGCAAATGTCATACCGATCAGTTCTTGTGACAAACAGAATGGTACGCTAGCACTGGCATCCTGCTTATGTTAACAAAATGTGATAAGAAAATGTAGTACATATGTTGAGCTTCGTTACTTTTTCTTTTGGAACATGGAAAACCCTTGCGTGTTGAGCCCAAAATCTTGTACGCAGAGTTCGCCGAATAGACCTGCAAGGCCATCCACTTACACTCTACACCGCCAGGCACGTCGAAATGCAAGAAGCACTGCCTGCACTGGGCTCCATCAATTTATTCAGCCTCCAGCAATGTGAAAAACAAAAATGTATGTACATATATACAGGACAAAAAACGTTCCATTTGCATAATTCTGTTTTGCAAAGTACGGTCAAAACAATACGTTCTAACCAAAATGGAGAGTTCCCACCTTCATTTACTTATAAATTGTAGAGATATATTGTTTTCGATATTTTGATTCAGAGCATCAAATTACATGTTTAGATTTGTCTCCAAAGGCATACGTAACTTGGTATGTTTTTTTCTTTTTAGTATAATAACACCACAACCTTCCTTGCAAGCTTCAATCGCAGCAACACGTCTATTTACCACCAGATCACCATTCAAAGATGCAACATGCCAGAATAAGCATTGTTTTAAATTGATACAATGAAGGAATTATACATCAAAGGAACATAAAACACCATTCGTTAAACATGCAGGAGAGTAAATTAAAAATTTCAGGATGAGGACAAATAAAATACCGGGATATAAACCATGTTTACCTTCTGAAAACTTGGTTGAAGATCTCTAGAACCCTCGGTGCAAAACCTACGAATATTTGAATCATCCCAATATATTAGATTTGTGAGTAATGAAGGTAAACAGTAATGTGTAACCACAGAATGAAACATCGGCGGGCCTAAAGCCATATCACATAAGCTGCATTAAATGTTTCAATCTATGTTTTTGAAAAATAGTTTTTTTGTAATCAGTGGATTAACATTTTTTCATGCACCGATGATACAAAATAAAATTTCATTTAAGGAGAAATGATTCTCTCACCAACATGAAAAACATAAAAATAACCCCTATGGTCTTCATGATTAACCAATCATGAAATAATTTTAAATTTGGACATATCAGGTCACAAAACAAAATTATACAGAGAAAAGGAGATAAATTAAATGTATTATTCTACAAACTAATATAATTTCCTACAGAAAAAGAAACAGCTGAACAATTTAATCATGGTACATAAATAAGATTAGTAGCATACTTTAGAGCACGTCTAAGAATCGATGTCTTTTGAGAATTTCACGAAATCAATAGCAATCCATTGCGATGTAATAGCACCTCGTCAAATCTTCATATCAAAGAATAATAAAATTTAACACAAATAAAAAATTCAGTTAATCCCCTTTCTTGCTGGTTGGTGGTATATCTTTTCCCATCTTTCATAATATACCTAAAGCCAACAAACGATGTTAATTATGGTCAACCAAGTCTGCTCAATTAGATCCATACACATGAAGTCTACTTGATCACAATACATTCATAATCATATACATTATTTTAAAGAAAATGCATCAAGAAATAGATGCTTACAACTAATTTTGGTAAAAAACGTAGTATAATATCTTGATGCTAAATTATTTCCCAAGTGTGTAGATTAAGCATTCAAGCAATCATGGTTACTAAGTTATTTCTAGAAATTCCACCTCAAGCAATCATAGAATCATCATCAAATTCCCATTACCTGTACCACTACATCCACTAATTCCCAACTTATCAGCATAGGTAATGTACTCCGAGGTAGCAAGAATGTGATGCAATCATGCAAAAATAGTTAAGAAAATAAACTAATTCAGCTTCGGCCAACAATAATTAAATACGTTTGATCTTTCGCAAACCACCTGAATCGATCAACGAAGTACATTTGTCTACCCATGTAGTTTCCTCCGTGCCGTCAGCTTTACGTATACTGCGCCACCATGTTTTACCATACACGGATGTATACATCCTTCCGGCCGGCCGGTCGCGTGCATGTCTACTCGTAAGCTGCATGCAGCCACCGTGATGCACCACACGTCCACACAGCGTGGCGGCCAGCCGGCCGGCCAACGCTTGCCGCGAACCCGCAGCGCCACGGAGCGACGCGACCTACCTAGCTAGGTTTAGGAATCTGCGTACACAGCTTCAGGTGTCCACGCCATATAGTGCTCGATGTAGATGATCTGTGCGCCGTCAGACATTGAGGGCCAACATCGTCCGAGGAAAGATCAGCACCTGTTTATCGATTGGAAACCATAGAGAATGGGTCGTGTTGCTGCCTGCTTGAAAAAACGTACAGACCGGTGGAGTCTGACGGGACCTGAGACATATGAGGCGAACGTGAGACGGATATTTTTGCGGAAAGTGGCGATTGATTTATTTTGAGGCCGCTGAGGTTCGAACCCGCATCGGTTTACTTCGTGAAACAGATAGAACAGAGTTGAGCGGATGTCATCCAACGGATATCGATGGATGATCGCAAAATCCTATGGACACTATTTGCATATCCTCAGAATTAACGTGCAGCCTCGTATGGTGCCTCCAATTAGTAAATATAAGATAGTAAGTTATGAACTCTGATTGAATATCGATCTGTTTAATTCCATTTTCTCTGTTCATGATTTTGTTCACGTTTTGGCGCGCACTCTGTCTCTGTCCATGATTTTGTTCAAGTTTTCACGCGCACTCTGTTTTGAGTCAAAATTTTCTTTCATTCTGCGCGCGAGAGCTATTTCTCAGACGGCGATATTTCCCAGCCGTCTGTATTGGTTTCTACAGGCAGTGAAGTTTTCTAGCCGTCTCTAATAATTTTGTATGGGAGACGGCGAGCAAAATTAGACGTCGCAGATTATATTAGAGACGTCCAAATAATAGAACCGCTTGAGCAGATATGTCCCAAGCGGATGAAATTTTGTTTTGGTTCGACCGGCTCTAGGTCCCGTCTACCATTTGACGTTTTGTACTAGTGGGAGTAATCTCATCTTTTAGATCCAAAAAATCTATAGTATTGAGAAGTTGTTCCTTTTCTTTTTTCAGAGGCACTACTATGAGTCTGCCCACCCCTAAGAAATCTCCTCAGGTGCCGAATATTATTCAGCCATCTCTCCATAGGGCTATTTCCAGACGAGATGGACAACCACTGACACCATCTCATGGAACAAAACTGCTATGCGTACGATGAATCACATATGATTCTTGTCCGACTTTTTCTGTCGGCTGTAAGCTGAACCGATACTCGAAAAACTGACAGATTGATTTCACCGTAGTACATGCATCGGACATAATCTGTCGGATGCCTAGCGGCGTTGCTCATGGAAAAACCCTCCTGTCGAAGCATAATTCAAACAGACCGCAGTTTTAATTAGTTGAAAAAGAAAGATACAACTTCCGAAATCCGTTACAATGATTGAAGTTGTCATTCTGCTCTGCACGACAAGTTCAACAGACCGCAGTTTTAGGCAGTTTTAGACCATAGATTATAAGAAGACAAAAACGTCCCCAGGGAGACTCGTTATCTAGGCAATTGTTTCGATTTGTGCACGTCCAGTTGTTCAACAAGAGCTGTCATGGCAAATACAGCTTTTACTTGAACGAATTAGCCTACTTCACTTTTAACAAATATTTAGTTTTTCTTTTGTTTGAAGTTCTCTTGCGAATTTAACCAAACTGAAAATTATACCCGAAATAAGGGCTGACAGTAGATTACTCTTGCGAGGGAAGAAGGGACTGGCTTCATGAAAGAAAGAAAAAACGTGTCTTCTGTTAGGCACAGAACAGAACGAGTTCGTTCCGATGTTGACTTTAGCACTATCATTACATGCTCAACCAGAGCAGACACAAGTTGCAGCATGCCATGTCGACTCACAATGATATAACTGAGCTGTCACCAATCACAGTTGTGGAGCTCCACTAAAGAACGACATAACCTTCACCTTCCTCTTCCTCTTCCTCCGGATCATTGCTCACCATCACCAGTCGCCATGTCCAAAGTAAGTGACGATTTCTCCTGCCTATCGAAGTTGCTTTGATTAATTCTGCATTCATTAGTTCGTTGTATCTACCCCAGACGTCTGAATCCATCGGGTTCCTTTTGCAGAAGATCGTGCTCAAGGTGGATATCACCGCAGACAAGTGCAAAGCCGGTGCCATGAGCAAAATCGCCGGGATCCAAGGTACGTGTGATGTTTGCACAAATCAAGGCTCGCGCCATGTAGGAGTACCTGTAAACTCGTGCTGCAATTCGAGCTCTGGAAACTGGTGCATTGGTGGCAGGGATCAAGTCGATGGAGGTGGACGGAGACAAGGGGACGCTGACGGTGGTAGGAGACGTCGACGTGGTGTGCCTGGCGAGCGTGCTGCGGAAGGCCAAGTTTCAGGCGCAGGTCGTCAGCGTCGGGCCGGTGCCGGAGGAGAAGAAGCCCGAGCCAGCCAAGAAGCCCGAGGAAACGAAGAAACCTGACCCGCCCAAGCCGCCCTGCTGCTGCTCCGGCCCTTGCAACTGTTGCTCTTCCCGGCCGATGCCGCCGTACCCGTACCGCGGCGCGGCCATGGTGTGCTACGATGAGGAGCCCGACGGCCGTTGCATCATCCTGTGATTTTCAAATCTACTACTCCGTACTAGTTACCTTTTGCGTTCAATTCTTTTACTTTAAACTTTTTTGTGTTCATTGCTTGTCGATACGGTTATTTTCGTCAACTCGGAGTATACAGTATCATTCATGCGCAACGGGGATCTCGCGTGGTTCCTACGGCATGTGGCGTTCTTGCGCTGTTAAAAAGAATTTGTTGCCAGATAATTCTGTGTAAAGTCATTTGACCAATGCAGTTACATGTGCCTGAGTGAGTGATACAACTAATCCCTCCGGCCTCCAAGGAATTTCTTTAAAATGAAGAAAAATTCTTTTTGCGAATCAGGAGAAATCAGCAATAAAATAATAATCAAGATGAGAAGTTCTAAGTGAGCATCATGAGTCCATGACACCTACACCGTACCTCTACTAAATCACAACAAACAAAAAAAACAAATAATAAGAAGGAAGAAAAAAATAGGAATGCAGAAACATGTTAACGTTGATGGATGAGTTAGGTCAGAATAAATTATGTAAGAGTAACAAAAAATAGGAATATAACGATCCCACCGTCGAACGTCATTGCTTGCTTGCTAAGAATCCAAGATTTTCAATAACAATGGCAACTAATCAATCAAGCATTCTGACGTCCAGTATTACCCAAAGAACACGATTTCTAAATTACTTGCCAACTGCTGCTGCGTGCCCCAGCTTCAGAGCCTCTCATCCTACGCTTAAACTATCGTGGATACCAATACATAATGATGTTCTAAACGCAAGCGATAATCCCACCATCCAAATGACTAATTATTAAGGTTCAAAACCAGTACCTTTCGAGTGAACAAAAGGCCAGGAGAAATTCATGAAGAACAACTTGTAAAATGGCAGAACACCCACCATCGCTTATTCAAGAAGTTTGCACTGTGCATACAACCGTGTTTGACCAGTTCTTCAAACACGGTTTTGCGCATGCTGCGCCTCCTATTAAATTCTACTCCGTAGATCAGCAACTTGACTAAACCAAGATTTGTTTTGTCAGATTACTGGGCAAGTAGTACGTCGCGTTACGGCCAATCTGTTGTCCAGACGCGGGTGATGTCAGCTGGATGATATCACAATAGCAATGCCGGAGATCACATCAGACTGAGCGAACCAAAATTCCAATTCTACTGTCTACGCACTTAATTAAACACCACATGTTCTGGTTCGGTAGCAGATACTGGGGGACTGATTTGTCGATAATTTGACCGTCTGTAAGTTGAATATAGGTTGCATGATAACGACTAATGATCGATCTCATAGCTGAATGCATTGACCAGTGGTTCTAACACAGTCAGTTTGATCTGACTGTTTCTGGCTAATAACATCTTTCTTCTCAACCCGCCCGGTCACAGTACTTAATTTTCAAACTTGCTTATTTATTGTGATTTTGTATACTTGCTCGTTCACGGAACTTGGTATGGAGAAGCTTGTTTGCTAAGGAATCATGTGAAAGTCTTTGTATGATGTCTGAACTCTGAAGTCTAAACCATGTTGGGAAAGGAATATAAACATAGACAGCCAGGTCTCACTCCATGCCGCGGCTGCCGCCCCATGCCATTTTCCTTGTCAGTCTCCGCGTTAGACATCGACGTTCGCCAATTCCCTGAATTAATAATAGTGCCGTTCTGGCACATATTCCCTTCAGCAGCACTGATTGCAATCAAATCTTTGTTTGCTACAAAGAACCAAGTTACGTACCAAAATTAATTAACTTTTTTTTTTAGAAATGGGAGCTTAAGGCCCCAGCCTCTGATGCACACGGCTTTTTATTGCAAGGTTTCAAGAGTATTTAGAGTATTACAAAACGAAATTTAAACAATGACAACCAAAGTGGCTACCAAAATTAATTAACTAACATAGACTGAAATAAAACATTCTTCTATGGTTTGGTGGACACGAGACGATCAAGAGGCGGTTGTTCTTCCCCTTCGACCAGCTATCTCAGCAGCGGGTTCCCCTGCCCTTCGCCGTCTGCTATGGCGCCGGGAGGCTGGGGGAATCCCAAATATGTGTGTCCAATCCGTGTTCCTAGAGCTTTCCAGTTTCTTCGTCTCTGATGAAGTTGGAGCATGGCGCGATTAGAATAATGGTCCCTTAGCTCTCCCCATGTCGATGTCCCTCCTCGGAGTAGTGTCGACGAGTTGAAGGATCGTGTCATTCGTCAGGCGCTAGGTTTGGTGTGTTTACCGCTTGTCTACGGTGGCGGCATCCTGCGGGGAGGATGATGTCACGATGTATTTTTTTTCTTCTGAAGTTCCATCTCCATCTGATGAAGTTCAGCAAGATACGGCTTTGTCGGGGACTTGCGAGTTTTCAGTCCCATATCTCTGTCTGTCTGGTGTTGGAATTATCTTTTGGCCCTTATGAGTGCTGATTTCTATGGGGATATGATCTCTCCCGATCCTGGTGACCGATGTCTTTTGGTCTACATCTACGACTTCCTGGACGATGGTTCTACAAGCTCTAGAGTTTTTTTTTCATGATTGTTGTGGTACGCTGGAGGTTCAAAGGCGGCAACGAGGTTTGCCCATGGCGTGCCTCCGAGGGATGCATAAGGAGGATGGTCTTGTTCTTTTTAACAACGTGTTTGTAATTTTATATTCATATACTGAAGTTAGAGAATGATGTAGAGGTCAGGGTGTTATCCTTCGTTTCGAAACAAAACAAGGTTACCGATTAAAAAGACAAAGTTGGACATGAAAAAGGGACTGTGTACGTGAGCATACAAGAAACTTAATTTGAATGTCAAAAGTTTATCCATATCGTGTTGACGTACATGTGTGTGCAAGGGCAGCCGTGATCCTGCTCCATGAATTACGAGGGCCGAGTTTTAGAAGTTTTGATCGGCTGAGTTTTGCTCTGGCATGTCTTATTTCTTCTTTTTTATTTGGGCCTAGGCCTGCTATATTTGCTCCTTCTATATCAATATAAAAAGGCAAAGCTTTTGCCCTCGTTTTAAAAAAAAACACATGGCATTAGGCCTTTTCTAAAAAAATCCTTTTCCTTCTCATGTATTTCTATTTTTTATTCTTTCCTTTTCCTTTTGTTTTAGTTATCTTTTTTTAGTTTTTACCTTTTATTTTGTTTTACATTTTATATTTAAATTGGGGGTGAATAACTGTTTAAGTTGTGGAGTAACTTCATGTTTTTTAATTCATGGGTTTGAAAAAGTACGTTCAAGGATTCAAAATAGTATTCACGGGTTTGAAAATATGTTAGGTTCAGGGCTTTGAAAGATGGTCAAACGTCCAAAAATTATATATATTTAACACCAAATTTTCCAATTTGTAATCTCATATTAGAAATTAATGGAATCTTATTATTATTTTCGAGATTTAGTAAAAAAAACAAGGTACCTTTTATTAGGCCTCATTTGCTGGTGCCCATTGAGGACCGGGCGTGGCTCGGTAGCTAGCTCTGGCAGTGGCCAGGCAGCCGACGCAGGTTCGATCCCTAGGATCGACTTGTGTTTTCCTCACCCACAGTACTGTTCACTATTCCCTGTAGTAGTACTGTGCACCACTGTAGAATACTGTTCGCTAGGAACAGTATAATAAAACAGGGAATGCCTCTCGACGCCTATGTGCCACAGGCGAGGTCGACGTGCCCGTCGGTCACCGAAGCTCCGCTCTTCAGGAAAGTCTCTCAGGGCGTATTAGGGATATAAGAATGTAGGTCTTGTTTAGATACATAGGTAGGGGTGTGTGCGTGAGTGTGGTGTGAGTGTGGTGTGAGTACCAATGTATCCAAACAGATGCTACAAACTTGTACTCTCAAGAGAGAGGCCTCAAAAAAAAAAATTTGCTGGTGCCCATGGAACTGACCCGGTAGGCAGAGCCCCCTACCTTATGAAATCCCCTATGGAACGCTTTAAGCGAGTGGCAGCACTATGTAGCCTGCAACGATCCTCTACTGGGCCGACGTTTGTATCACCTAGTAACGTGTGTGTTTCCTTATAGTAAAAAATCCTGAGTTCGAGAAACAAAGGTTCAAAAAAATTAACGCACCATCCAAATAAACAAGAAAAAGAAATTGGAAACAAGAAACATAAAATACATTCATTTATTGCCCCCAAAACTAAAAAGAAAAAACAGAAAAAGAGTATAAAAAACGAAAAAAGAAGAGAGCAAATGGGCTGGCCCGTCATGGTGATTCTCCGGACGAGTGGATTGTAAGACCCGCTGTAAGCGACGAATAGTGGCTGCGCTAACGCACCCACAAAGCGGCAAATAGGAGCTGCCATCGTGCTTGCTGTTTAGACCATCGGTGAGAATAGACCAAGCATGGCCCAGTAAAGAACCCTGAAGCTAGAAAAGGCGCAATAACACAGAGCTATACTTCCAGAATTCGTTGTAGTTTGCTCATTTCCGTCATAGAATCCCTGTTATATTCTCACTGAGAGTTTTCACCTTTAGAAATGAATAAATGAGAACAAATAAGCCTATCTGCCCTCCCCTCCATTCAAAAAGAACAAGGACACGTGCTGTTCCTTGACGGCAGCAATCATTCACGTTAGAGGATGGAGTTGTTCAGGAGTAGCTTTTGATATGCAGGGCCATGCAGACGGGACAACTGCATACGTGCATTTCCATACTCTACATTATTTGGCTCAAGGGTTCAAGGACTATATTACACAGTAGATAGATGGGGAGAGGGCACAGAAAGGCACGGCCCCTCGCGAAGTCAAGTTGCGATGGACGTGACACGGTGAGTATACCAGCATATATTATCGACGAGTACTCTCCATTCGCTAATCAATTTATATATAGCTGACTTTTCGTATCATTTTACAAATCATTTCTGGCTGTTCAGTGTAGTAGAACAAAATGCATTCCATGTAGTTACAATGTGTTGCCAATTAACTTCCTATCGAGCACAAATATGGACTGATTTCACGTCTCGACATCAGTAGATCTCATAAGGCCCTGATTGGAATGTCGGGAGGATTTTCGGTCCGTGAAACTTTCCTGGGCTGTGCACTAGGTTGACTGGATTTTTAGGAGGAGATGTGGAGCTCCGACGAAAATTACGCGTAATTGGTTAATATACGACATTCCAAGCGAGCCCTAATTCCTAACTAAAAATAAAACGTAAATCATGCCCTCGTGCGTGTGCATGGAAGCCAACCCCTCCAAAATACATAATTTTTTTTGTGAATATTTAAACCAATCCCAGTCACTACAAGAGAACTGGCCCGTAGAGACATTATTTTGGTCATGTAGAGACACTTATATTGTCTTTACATAGTTGTAGAGGCATTTTACACATTGTCTCAGAAGTGTCACTACGTGCAGTGTCTCTTAAACTGTTGAGTCGTTTTGCAAAACGCCTATATATGACAAAGGTCACTTTGTATAGACAATAGGTTGTGTATCTACAAACATAGATGCACTTTAAAGATACACTTAGAATATGTATGTTGATGTATAGAGACACATTTATAGGGCAATTTGTGTTGTCTCTCACATTAGTAGAAGCATTTTATTGTGGCAATGCATTAATCTCTAGAAATACAAAGACACAATTAAGTTTTTATTGGAGAAACTGGAATATTGGGCCGGACCTTTTGGGTCTGGGCCGGATATTCCGGTCCCTTGGAATTTCGGCTAAGGACCAGCTACCTGCCAGTTATGCGAGCTTCTGGTAAAACCGGACCTTTGGGCCAGACGTTTTGTTTCCGGGCTGGATATTCCGGGGGGCTGGATATTCCGGCCCCAACTGAGATCGGATATTTCGGGGGGGGGGGGGGGGGGGGCGGATATTTCGGCCCCAACTCAGGCCAGAATCCGGCCCCAACTCAGGCCGGATATTCCGGCCCCAGTTTCCTGCAACGACTCTATTTTTGGGGGGACCTATAAAAGGCCCCTTCTTCCCCAAAGAGACTAAGTTTTGCCTAGCACGTTTTTCTCTCTCTCCCCACCATTGTTGACCTTGGAAAGCTTGCCCCTCTCTCAATTCCTCTCATGATTCTTGCATATCTTTGAGGGAAAAGAGAGAGAAGAACTAGATCTACATTTCCACCAATCCATCTCTCTTCTAAGTGAGGGGAACCCTTTCGATCTAGTTCTTGAAGTTCCATTTATTGAGTTCTTGTTTGTTCTTCCTCTCTTCTCCCCCACAAGCATTAGTTGCTTTTGGTGGGATTTGAGAGTGAAGGATTTGAGCACTTGTGCTCTTGCCTTTGCTTTTGTGCATCGGTTTGCTCTCCCGACGAGGATTCGTGGAAGTGAAAGTTTGTGAGCTTGTTACTCTTGGGTCGTTGGACCCTAGACGGTGAATGAGACCTTTTGGGGTCACTTGGGAGCTCCCAATCCTTTTGTGGGTTGTGCCTCAAGATTGTTGTAAAGGGTCTCGATTTCCGCCCAAAAGGAAATCAATAGTGGAAGGTGAACCGAGCTTTTGTGCGAGGTTCATCAGAGAATAGGGTGAGGCCATTTGTGGCGTCTTGAGTTTGAAACTCACACCCCTCCAACGAGACGTACTCCCCTAAAATGGAGGAACTCGGGAATACATCATCGTCTCCGCGTGCCTCGGTTATTTCTATACCCGAGCTCTTTACTTATGCAATTTACATTGTGATAGCCTTCGTGCTTGAAGTCTATATCTTGCTATCAACTTGTTACTTGTCTTGCTTAGCATAAGTTGTTGGTGTTCATAGGTGAACCTAGTATATTTAGAGGGATTTCCATCCATTCTCCTCTGCTCCAGTATTCGATGAGTCGGCTCCACTGTCTAGCCAATTCTCTCTTCGAGCTTTAGTTGCTATCAGCATACGATACGCAGACCGAACAGAGAAGAGACCCTTCCGATCAAACTGCCATGCCCAAAAGTCATTCATCGGTCTAGTACACAGGGGGATGGAGAGAATTGTGTTAGCATCCATCGGAATAAAAACTTCCCTTATTCGCTCTTCCCTCCACGGAGCAGATGTACTGTCAATCAACTCTTGCACCAACTGTGGTGGCTCGGACACGCGAGACAGTAACGGTCTTGGCATAGTTTCCCTCGGAAGCCAGTTGTCGGACCAGATTTCTATCGTGGCCCCATTGCCAATAGGCCTTATAAGACCTTGCTTCATCACATCTTTTCCCTCCAAAATTGCCCTCCAAATCTGTGACGGGTGGGAGCATAACTGGCCATGGGCAGCCCGGCCCGGACGGCACGACACAGCCCGGCCTGAAAATCTCGGGCCGGGCCGGGTTCGGGCCTGAATTTCGGGCCCGACAGACAGGTCAGGCCGGGCTCGGGCTTAACAAAGACGGGAATTTAGGAAGGATCGGGCCGAGCCGCTCGGGCCTAGGCGGGCTTTGTCGGGCTCGGGCCTGATTTCTGCAGCCCGACTGTCGGGCCGGGCTCGGGCCTGGGGTTTTATGCGACGAGCTTTTTTAGGCCCGGCCCGAGCCCGGCCCGGTCCGAGAAATGCCCAAGTATAGGTGGGAGCCCAACTCAGCGTCAAGGAAATGAGTCTGGGGAAAATATATGGCTTTCAAGATTCCACCACTGAGAGATAGTGGTTCCTGTATGATCCTCCACGCCTGCCTTGCAAGAAGGGAAAGATTAAAAATCTCAAGGTCTCTAAATCCCAGGCCTCCCATATGCTTCGGTCTGGTCATAGTTTCTCATTAGACCCAATGCACCTTCCTCTTTCCTTGTTTTGATCCCCACCAGAACTTCCTAATGAGAGAGTTGATTGTTCACAAAGCCCACGTGGAAGTTTAAAACATGCCATAGAGTACACCGGTATAGCTTGTATTACCGATTTTATCAATACATCCTTGCCTGCAGCTGAAAGTAATTTTTCTAGCCATCCTTTTACTTTGTTCCAAACCCTGTCCTTCAAATACTTGAAAGTGCCATTCTTCGCATTTCCCACCTCTGTAGGCATACCAAGATACATTTCAGTGAGAGACTCATTAGGTACTTGCATTATATTTTTTACCTCTTGTTTCATCGCCGGTGGGCAGCACTTACTGAAAAATATTGAGGACTTTTGACGGTTTATCCTTTGCCCTGATGCCCGACAATAAGTTTCCAACAAGTTTGATACCTCCTCCACCCCTGAAGCACTTGACTTAAAAAACAGCAGGCTGTCATCCACAAATAAAAGATGGTTCACCGGGGAGCCGATGAAGCCACCTTAATCCCGCTAAGATGCGATGACTCCGGTATTGATTTTAAGAGGCACGAAAGGCCCTTTGCTGCTAATAAGAAAAGGTAGGGTGATATCGGATCTCCCTGTCGAATCCCTCTTGATGGCTGAAATTCTTCAAGTTTCTTTCCATTGAACATAATTGAGAAAGATATAGAACTGATCATACTCATAATGACAGACACCCATGCGTGGTCAAAACCAAGTTTCTTCATAATAGCCTCAAGATAAGTCCATTCAACTCTATCATAGGCTTTCATCATATCCAATTTGAGAGCGCAAAAACTGTTTACCTTTGCCCTGCTTCTCTTCATAAAGTGTAAACATTCATACGCCGAAATTATATTATCCGTTATTAGCCTCCCAGGTACAAAAGTTGACTGCTATTCGGAAATGATCTCCGGTAAAATCTCCTTTAGTCGGTTAGCAATCACTTTCGAAGCAATTTTATACAGAACATTGCACAGGCTAATTGGACAGAATTGAGATAATAATGTGGGACTTTTTACCTTCGGAATCAACACTAAAATAGTGTTGTTAATGCATTGAGCACTCTCTTCTCCCTTTATTATCCGAAGAACAACATGTGTGACATCCGCTCCACAAACATGCCAGTGACGCTGAAAAAAATGAGTCGGGAATCCATCGAGTCCTGGTGCTTTTGTTGGGAGCATTTGAAAGAGTGCCTTTTTAACTTCAGTTTCTGTATATGGAGTTGTAAGCCTCTCGTTCATCTCCTGGGTGACTTTATTAGGCACATGATCAACCACATCTTCCATTCCCTCAACACCCTCGGTAGAGAACAGGTCCTTATAAAAAGCCGTTGTTAAACCCTCCATCTCAGCTGCATTTTCGGTAGTTCGACCATCCAATTTTACAAGGCTATTGACCGTATTCTTGCGACGCCTTGCGCTCGCTCTGAGGTGAAAAAAGCGGGTGTTCTTATCCCCCTCCTTCAGCCAATTTGTTCGAGATCTTTGGCGCCACATGATTTCTTCTCTGTTATACAACTCAATTAGCCTTTCCTTTAATTCAATTTCAACATGGCTCAGTCCTACTCTTGCAGGATCATTCTGCAGCTCCTCCAACTGCCTCTCCATCCTTGTAATTTCAAGCTTCACATTACCAAAAGATTGTTTATTCCAACCACTCAAATCTGAGGCTAAATTATGCAGTTTATCTTGCACTTCCCCGACATTACCAGCAGTCATATCCGATCTCCAACCATTCTCCATAACACTGCTTAAATCGGCATGGGTTTCCCACATAAGTTCATAGTGAAAAGGGCGTGTTCCAGGAACTCCGTGGTCATCTTCCTGCATTTGTAAGAAGAGTAGACAATGATCTGATGCGCAGTCAAATGACTAAGAGATGCCAAAGGAAATTGAGCACTCCACTCAGTCGAGCCCAACGCTCTATCCAGACGTACTCTCGTATATGAGCCACCTGTAACTTTTTTCTCGAAAGTCCAGAAATGGCCCCGGAACCATAGATCATTGAGACGGCATATATCAACCATATCTCTAAACCCTTGGATCTGAGCCTGGCAGCGCTGACCAATTCCTTCATGTTCATCAAGGCGAAGTACCTCATTGAAATCTCCTATACAGAGACAAGGGAGATTGCTGTCACCACTAATATTTTTTATTGTATCCCACGTCTTGTATCTCTCCTGGGTTTGAGCCTCTCCGTAGACACATGTCAACCTCCATGGTTCGATCCCTGCTTCCTCAACTGAAAATCAATGTGATATTTCGAGTAACCAAGAACTTGCATATTTATTTCATTGTTCCAGAAAACACAAATACCACCACTACGACCAGAGCTGCTCACGGCATACCCATGATCATAGCCAATCAATCTAGCTAAACTCTCTGACCTAACCTTACTTATTTGAGTTTCAAGAATACAAAAAAATTGGGGGCAAATTTATTCGCGAATTCGCGTAGCTCTCGAACTGTCGCGTCGTTGCCCGCTCCACGATAGTTCCAACTTGCGAGACTCATTGGTCCTGGCGGTACCCCCCTCGGAGGCCCGCCGATCCTTTAGCTTTTCCATTGCCAATAGAACTAGCTTCATTGTTACTCTCCTCACTTGAATCCCCTGTCTTCTTTGCTCGTTTCAAGTCCCTGTTCGGGGGCGGACTCGGGGGCACCTCCTTTGAAACTTCTCCGAGCGGTGTAGATTTCTCCACACTATTCTCCACTATGGCAGGCTCCTTCACATAAGTAAAAAGAGGTTGACCCGATGCAACAGCACGCTTACGACTCGGATCAAGCTCTGTCATATCTGTGTCAAGGTCATCGTCCTTATCAAATATCGGGTCCTCATAAAAAGCGCCACCTGCCCGTGCACCATGTCTTCCTCGACCTCTACCTCTGCCACGGTTGTTATCAGTAGGCCGTGGTCCCTGGCGCCACACCGGCCGTGCTCTCAAATCAGAAAAGATCAAAGCCTCCTCTTCATGAACTCCATCCCCATGTTCCTTGTGAGTATGTCCAAGCATCCCACAAACTGCACACCAGTCAGGGAGTTTCTCATACTTGACCAGGTATATCTGACGTTGTCCCCTGTGAATCAGCAACACAGCCTTCTTCAGAGGGTTTCTAACATCGACCTTGACCCTGGCTCGATAGAAATTTCCCGTAAAATCCGGCGAAGGAGGTTCCACATACATAAAATCTCCCACCTTCGCTGCTAGGGACGGAACCTTTTCTTTGAAGCCAACAGGAACATCATGAATCTGAATTCATATTCCATATTGCAACCTTGTTCAACTGAATCGATGACGGCTGAGTGAAACCGCCGTACTTCGCCATGATCACACTATTCCCTCGGAAATTCCAGGGTCCTCCTTCCATCACCTTCTCCCAGTCACCGGGACATGCAAACTGAAAAGTGAACAAATTCGCCTCTACATCTCTGATCGTGACATCTCTAGCTAAGCCCCAAGCGGACTTCATATTCTTCATAAACCAGAAGTGACTAAATTCAGATTCAGTATGTACTTTGGCTATCGCCAACCAACGCGTCTCCTCCTCTGGAGGTTTTTCCTCATCATCAATCACCACATCATCCAAGTCATCCTCCGTGAGGCCTAACTTGGCCATCATCCTTGCCACTTCCTCCTGGTGAGCCCCCACATGCTGATCATCTTCTTGGCTCATGTCAGAAAAATCGATCTACAAACCCATATGTCGTGAGGTCAAAACGCACGAAACCCTACCCTGAAAACCTTCCGCAGGTACCAAGGCCGGGCAGAGGTGCAAAGACCTCCCCTTAATCAGCCCGAGACCCTACAGCAGCGATCGGGAGGGAACGGAATTAGGTAGACTCAACGCCGGCGTCGCCGAACGAGAGAAGAAAAAACCCTAACGAGAGGGAAGATTTACTTTCCGCGACTAGAAATATCAACTGGTAGAAATGGCTCCCTGAGATCTAAGTAACTCTCAGTCGACGTGGTGGCCAGCGTACGTATGCTATAATTCTCTCTCGTACGACAATTCTAGCTGCAGTTCTTTTTTACCCGGCCCAAGCTCTGCGTTGTTTTGGTGTGTTATTTTTTTTGGGCTTAACTAGGCTTGGTTTGGGCCGTACGTTTCATTTTGCCTTGTAACATTTTCCTGGTTTCACATGATTGTCTCAAAAAAACAAAGAACATGATTGGCTTGACCTTCGCAACAAAAAAATGACTGGCTTGACTTGTACGGTCTAATATAAAACAAATTAAAGGGCGTCTCGTAGCAGAAAAAACTTATGTCGTCTATGCTCAATTTTGGGCCCATAAAATCTCAGTTTCAGCCCACTCGAAACTAGAAAATCTCAATTTCAACCCACTCGCAACTAGAAAAGTTTCAGTTTCAACGCATTTGTAAAGGGAAAAAGTTCAATAGCAACCCACTTGTAGCGGAAAAAACTTAGTTACGACCCACTTGCAATCAAAAAACTCACTTACAACCCACTTTCAACCGAAGAATCTCAGTTGCAACCTATTTGCAACTGGAAAAAATTTAGATGCAACTCATAAATAAATACGAATCATAATGCAAAGATGAACATTTTTCTCAGTTGCAACCCACTTGCAACTTGTAAAAACTTAGTTGCAACCCGCCTGCAACTCACAGCCAACACAAATCGCAACATAAATATGAAAATTTTATCAGTTGCAACCCACTTGCAACTAAAAGAAATCTTAGATGCAACCCACTTGCAACTCATTGCTAAATACAAAACACATCGTAAAGATGAACATTTTTCTCGGTCGCAACCCACTTGCAACTGGTAAAAATTTAGTTGCAACCCGCTTGCAACTCATAGCTAGCACACATCGCAACATGAATATGAACATTTATCAGTTGCAACCCACTTGCAAGTAGAAACATCTTAGTTGCAACTCATTTACAGTTCTCAGCCAAATACGAATCACAATACAAACGTGAACATTTTTCTCAGTTGCAACCTACTTGCAACTGATGCATGTAAAATGCATACATGAACTTTACATTTTATTACATGTTATTCCATGTTATTTGCATCATATAAGGGTTATATTCATGATTTATATTGAGTTTTGGGGATAATTAACAACTTCCCCATTTTTCTGGAATTAACCCTGCGCTGTCAGAAAACCCCTTCTTCTATATTTTGATGTTTCAGGGACCCAAACGACGTCCAAATGACCTGAAACTTTACGGGGATCACTTTTTTGGAAGGAACGAAACGTAGGCGCAAAGGAATCGAAGAAACGGAGACCAGAAGGCCAAAAGGGGTGGGCCCACGCGGCCAGATTCCCTGACCGCGTGGGGTCCCCCATCCTTGCCCTCGGGCCTCCGTTGTCGTCGATCTTTCTTCCCGAAGCTTCGTCTTGACCTAAAAACGACTATATATAGACCCCCCCAGGGCTTTCGCGAAAGGGAGCGCCGCCGAAACACAGAAACCACGAAACAGAGATCTGGAGCTGAAAATTGGAGGGGGAAAACTCTGGCGGGGCGCTGCCGGTGTGGTCTCCTTCCCCTCCAACAACATCTCCACCGACACCATGATGAAGAGGGAGTAGTCCACCCCTGGAGTATGGGTTTGTGGAAGTAACTTATGTATCTCTCCTCTCTATGAGCTTCACTAATTAGTACCGTATGAGCTGCTGAACATGATTACGGTCATCTATGTAATTCCTTTGTGGTGGATCTTTATTATGAGTTAATACATGTCTGAGATTGCAATGGTTTTGTTTCAGTTATGAAAGTAGATGCATATTATGTACCCCGTTCTTATTTACTTGTCATGATCAAGCATGTTTATGAGAGCATGCGAGGGGGAACGTGTGCATTAGTTGGAGTAATGGGGGTGGCTAGTGCAGTGAACGTGAGAGAAAGTTCTGCGATCCACTTGGGTTTTCTACCTTACTTTGTTGCCTCACTAGGGATAAACAAAAATACCATGCTACCGGAGAGTGGATGTGACCTTGGCCACTATCTCCATGACTAGATCTAGCATGTTCTTATTTTAACTTCAAGTCATTGAACTTATTGCTATGCTCTGATTTATCTTAATTACTATGGTGTTATGATTTAGTTCGCATCTTGGTGGAGCATAAGAGAGAGAACAACTTATACTTGAGATCTCTATGTTAGGACGTGATGCCCATATTATTAATAACTTGTCAAACCATGTCTTGCCATCTTACATGTTAATTTTAGTGTTCCATTGTCTACCACGTTATCAAGAGAGAGTGCATTTGTGAAACCATGAACCCGGTCCATTTTTAATCATAAGAAACACCTTTCCAACACTTTTATCACCACTTTTGTTTGCTGCCATTATTAAATCCGAAAATACAAAAACACTTTTACATCTTGCATTCATCATAAAAAACTCAAAAATATCATTTATCATTACTACCATCATCCTTGCATATTTATTTTACCATCATTGCATATTTACTACTGTTTGCATATTTATTTTATTATCATTCTAACACCTTGTGCTTGACAACCACTTGGTGAGGTTGAGGGCACAAAACAATTTATTTTGTTGCAGGTTCTCAAGAGAAGGATAAGGAGATAACACCTGAAATACTGGTTCCCCGAGAGTTCGATATTAAACCCTCGAGTCACCCCTCGTGGGGAAAACTGTCTTCCACTACTACATACACTCTGCACTTGGAGTCTCAACCTAACCCGTTTACTTTTCACGCAGGTAATCACACGAAGGGCCGTCAAGACCTTTCTGGCACCGTTGTGGGGTAACTACGTGAATGGCCATCAGCAACTGGTAAAAGTTTAGTTGCAACCCGCTTGCAACTCACAACCAACACAGATCGCAATATAAATATGAACATTTTCACAGTTGCAAACCACTTGTAGGGTGAGAAAACCCAGTTGCGACCCACTTTTAACCAGAAAATTCAGTTGCTACCCAGTTGCAACTCTTGTCCAGCACAAACCACAACATCAGTGGCGGAGCCAGGATTTGGCCACGCCCCGGGCCAAAAACCAATGACAAAAAATTACAAATTCATGGCATAGAAAAAATGTATCTCAATTGCACACAAAGTACAGAATCTAAACACAATTTTTGATAGAATGGTTGGAAAAAAACAATTTTTGATAGAATCTGGACACAGTTGCACACATAGTATAAGAAAAAGTGGTTGATCCAGCCTCCCATAACTACATCGTATATATTAGAAAAAACTATACTTTCGATGACATTTTAAATGGAAATGGTGCGGCCTCACGCGCTAAGCAAGGGTTCAGGTCGTGTTGTCCCTTTTCTCCATCAAAGTTATCTTTACTATTAAAGCAGAGTCCGTGGTATGGTGTCACACGTCTAACTAATAACGAAAATATGCCACCGCCCTCAACAAGCCATCACATCTAAACTAAGTTACCCATCCCACCTGCTAAATTTCAGCTTGACTTATTCGCGTTCACCCAGGTCGTAACAACCCACGATTGAAAGTGCATGGTGCCCCCATGTGTGGTTTTGGTAATTAATGACAATCCTTATGGACTAATGTTTGCATTGAGATATTTTTGTAGATCTTGTCCATAGGAAAAGATTGGAGTTCATGTGTTGGACTTTAGAAGATTACATGATGATCAATGCTCTATTCAAGGGTTTATATGAAGAATGGTCATATGTAGAGTTGAACATAATGCAAGTGTGGCTTGGAAAAGAAGATTGAGTGAACATTCATGTTTATCTCCAAGTCATCATATATATTAAGAAAAGATTATGAAGTGCAAATTCAAGAGAAGCATCTCGAAGAAATCCTATGCTTGAAGCTTGCCACTCATTTGAAGATATTGGTCAAGTGAAGATGTGCCTATGAGAGGCTCTCCCACGTTGGAGTATGGGGGAGCAACATGTGAATCTTCATCAAGCGAAGCGTAATCAAGAAAGGTGGTCCACTTGAAGAGATCAAGATCGACATCATCTATCTCAAGTGAATGCGCAAGGCAAAGGTATGATCTTGATAGGGTTTCTATTTTACCGGTCTCATGGTGTTAGTGGGAGACCGGGTTATAGGATAGACACCGTACTATCAAGAGGGGCTCTCAAGTGAGTAACTTGATCGCATCTTCGTGGAGAGCTCAAACCTTTGCATACTTGGCATATCATCTTTCTTGGTTCTTATTTGACTTTTATCCATGAGAGGATTTAGAGCTTGTGTTTATCTCCATACCAAGCTCTAGTTCATCAAAACGAATTTCATTTGAATATCTTGTTGTGTTTTTTTATGTTGGAGGTTTTACCGGTTTGTCTTTTCTAGAGAGGTCAAACTCTCTCCTTGTGGTTTCCTCCTCACATGATGGAATATGATGTTTCTCTACATGATCTTGAAGAGCTCTTCGTTGCGATTCCAACGAGCCCAAAATCATCGAAATCGGAGTCCGGATGAAAATGTTATTGCAGTTTTCGTTTTGTTGTTTCTGTCAGTTTTCAGAAAACCGGATATTCCGGTCCTTCTGGAAATATCCGGTTGGAAATATCCGGTTGCCATCAGAAGGTTTCTTCTGTTGCGCGGCTTGGGCTGGAAATTCCGGTCTAAACTGAACCGGAATATCCGGTCCCAGTTTTCCTGCAACGGCTCTTTGTCTTGGGGACCTATATAAGACCCCCTTCTTCCCCAAAGGGTATAGCTCTTCCAAGCACGAAATTTCCCCCTCTCTCACCTCCATTGTTGACCTTGGAAAGCTTGCCCCTCTCTCAATTCCTCCCATGATTCTTGCATATCTTTGAGGGAAAAGTGAGAGGAGATATAGATCTACATTTCCACCAATCCATCTCTCCTCTAAGTGAGAGAACCTAGTAGATCTTGATCTTGGAGTTCTTGGTGTTTCTCCTCCATTGTTCTTCCTCTCTTATTCCCCCATAAGCATTTGTTGCTTTGTTGGAATTTGAGAGTGAAGGACTTGAGCACTTCTTGTGTTCTTGCCATTGCATTTTGTTGCATCGGTTTGCTCTCTCCACGAGGATTCGTGGAAGTGAAAGTTCGTGAGCTTGTTACTCTTGGGTCGTTGGACCCTAAACGGTGTTCTTGAAACCTTTTGTGGTCAAGGCCTTTTGTGGCTAGTTGGGACCTTTTATGGTCACTTGGGAGCTCCCAATCCTTTTGTGGGTTGTGCCTCAAGATTGTTGTAAGGGACTCGATTTCCGCCCAAAAGGAAATCAATAGTGGAAGGTGAACCGAGCTTTTGGGCAAGGTTCATCGGAGAATAGGGTGATGCCATTTGTGGCGTTTGAGTTTGAAACTCACACCCCTCCAACGAGACGTACTCCCCTCAAAAGGAGAAACTCGGGAATACATCATCGTCTCCGCGTCCCTCGGTTATTTCTATACCCGAGCTCTTTACTTATGCACTTTACATTGTGATAGCCTTCGTGCTTGAAGTCTTATATCTTGCTATCACCTTGTTACTTCTCTTGTTTAGTATAAGTTGTTGGTGCACATAGTTGAGACTAGAATATTTAGGTTGTGTGCTTGATAATTTAAATACCAAGTTTTATTCCGCATTTATCATGCCTAAACCGGAAATTTTTTAATCGTCTATTCACCCCCCCCCCCCCACTCTAGGCGACATCGTTGTCCTTTCAACGATCCAATCACGTGCTCCTTTCCTGAATTTACTCAACAAATTATCCAAACAATAAACCAATCCCAAGTGAGGCAATTTTGAAACTGCACGAGGTGGGTTTCTCCTCACGATGTGCCGATGCGGCCACCGTTGTTCCTGCATCCCAGCGTCATCGCTCTACGTCCACGGTTGCATGACCTGCAGCAACGAGGCGGCAGTGGTCGAGCAGCTGAACGGCGTCACGTAACATGGAGAGAGAGATGGGGTGAATTGGAGAGGATCCGGGCTACTGAATTCCGAGATTTGAACGTTTGAAGGTATTGAGAGAGCCCGGGAGGATTAGATGGTCCGGTATGTGATCTACAGTGCAACTTTTATTCGGAAGAAGAGAGTAACGAAAGGTGAGTTTTTATCCCCCTGCATGATTCAGTTTTTTTGGTTTTGTTGCTAGATTGAACTGGCATCAGGTATTGTTCATGTTGTCAAAGAGAAGAAGAGATCGACCTCAAAGTTGTTCCAAACGAGAGTCTTGCCAGCGCTGACATTGGCATGTCTGCTCGCGGGACGCGATGGCGGGCATGGAGGAGGGCTGAGTTTGTTCGGGAAGGCGAGTCCGCCACCGGAGTCCACGCCCACCTGTACTTCCATGACGACACCAGTGGCGTCGCCCGCGTATTCAGCGGGGATGCCGGTCGTGGTTGGGCTCAATCGAGGCAGGACCTCGCCGGAAGCAGCCAGCCAAATCCGTTCAACAACGAGGGCCCGGACGCCGGTTTAGGTCTTGGCCGAGCGACACTCGGAGTCGTTAGACGCGGCCAGCCAAGTATGTTTAACACCAAGACTCCCAACACCGGTTCTGTTTCTGTTCATAACCGAGCAAGGCTCAAACTCGCTAGACGCGCGTGGCTAGGAAACTCCATTAAACTCCTTAGCATTTCAGTGGTGGTCACGGACTCACGGTGCACGGACGCCAAGGTGTTGTTGGGCGAGGCGTGGTGGTCTCGCCGGCGCGGACACGGGCATGGTGGTCTCGTCAGGTGCGGACGCTGGCATGGCTATCCTACTGGTACCGACGGTGCAAGCGACGAGAACAACAATGTCGACGGTGTAGGGAGTAGCGGTGCCGTCCCCAGAAATTTTGCTCTACGGTCAGAGGCGAACAAGGTACGTGAACTTCTTCCCGACCCCTAGCCAGGAAACGACCCTATCAGCCTATCCCCACGACCTGTAGCTTGTTGACTTCACGTCAGCAACCTGGCCCACCTCCACATTTGAACGATGCAAACTTTGTTTTATTTATTGAAAAGCTGAGCGGGGTGTTGCAAGCAACCTCTGCGTATATAGCGCGCAGTCACGCACCAGGCCTAATCCAAACAAAACACAGGACTATACTTTGGTTTAAATCACATGGTAGATTTAGGGGAGGTTTCTCCATCTTTTTGTGCGAAAAAGATCAGCATATTTGTATTCCAAAGTTGGGTTAGGTTTTCATGATTCGTATGGGTTGCTTCAGCTTCACATTGCCGGACCTCGGCAGGAGCCGGTCACAGTCGATTTTTAACCAGTCCAAGAAGAACACCTGCTCCGTGTTCTGAACTTCTGATCAGTACATGTCATGGCAATTACCACTGAACCCGAGTGCACACAACTTCCAAAACGATTGCAATGGAAATACTGATTTGATGTTTACTGTTGGTAATACAGTTTCGTCAGATAACGCCTTTGCTGATATAGACGAGGCATGTCGGTTCCAACTCCTATGGAAAATCACTATTTTCTCACAGCGACGAAGGTAGAAATGGCACATGCCATCAAGAGAAGCTAGCCCAAACACACAACTGACAATATCCGCTTTTGGCAGAAGCAACTGAATAGTTTCGCTTTTGCCTTTCATTTTGTCCGTTGAACTTTCTTTTATCATTGATAAAAGTTCGGTGTTCGGCGGCTACTGTGCCGGGTAATGAAAATCATAGATGGATAGGATTTGGTGGTAATTAAGTAGTACAACTTTATGGTGATCATGGATTTATCACCTAACCACTAAGTACTTTCTGTACAGTATTTGTTGTCTGGACAGTGCAGAGCATATTCAGTGAAGAGGGTGTCCCCGGCTTCTGCATGGGTTGACGTATAAATCCATATTATCAATTATTCAAGAATTCCAACCAAAACCAGGTATCAATGCTGAACAAATCGGCTAGCGGAAAAAAGAACCCGAGGTCATCCAAAATGGACCGCCTCACGATAGTATTTCCACAAACCTAACGCAAACCAAATGACAAGTGATAAACAACGCCAATTACACAAGTCCTAGACAAATCTTTCAAGAAGAGTTCGTTGCTTCTAGCTTTGGATATTAGATGCAGAACAACATTCCTCAGCGATCAGAAATATTTGCCGTCTTTCACTTTCAGTCTCCGGTGCAAGATATGATGTACAGTTTTGGGTATGTTATATAAATAGTAAATAGTGCCTAGAACGAAATAATTTTGCAAGAAGGATCTGATGACAGTATTTTCTCACATAATCAGGTGGTCTAAATTTTCAGAATGCTGACTGCACGCATCCACCACAGTATACATTTCTGGAGGGAGGAAAAACTAGCATTTGATGAGACTTCAAGCAATCTTCGGTAAAAGTAGGTGACGTGGATATACCTCTCGGGTACCTTACCATGAGGGTACCTGGTGTACGTATCGACTAAGGCCCAACTATCAAGAGACTACATGAAGCCCATGACGGAAGGCCTAAGAAGATAGAGTATCCTCCAAGATTAGGTATAGGCATAGTCGGTTTAGACTTTCCTTACATGTAATCTGACTCGGTTGCGAATTTCCGAGACCCAGCCTACTATATAAAGGCTGGGAGGGCCGCCGATCTAGGACACGCAACACTTGAACCACCAAAACCCTAGCGAGATCGACATCTCGTCGGGACTCCATTGTAGCTCGCATATACTCTCAGATCAATACCAGACAAGCAGGAAGTAGGGTGTTACTCTCCGGAGGCCTGAACCTGGGTAAATCCTTGCTTTTGCTTGTCAGCTGACGAAACTACCAGCTCTACCACGTTCTCTCCCTCGTAATCTCAACCCTAGGTTCTTAACCATGGGATTTGATGAGTTAATCCCTCGTCAATTGGCGCCGTCTGTGGGAAAGAATAGTGCTGGACTCGCGGTTTCTCCGGTTCCATCGGAAAACGGCGACTCGCCGATCGCATCTGCGAACGGCAACTCGCCGACTGCATCGACAAACCACAACTCGACGATTCAATCGACATACGGCAACTCGCCGACTCGCTCAAAAATTGGCAGCCTGTCAACTTCACCAACAAAAGGCGCGTTTGCTCCGCACTCGCCAGAAGCACGAGAGACGTTTGCTGGCCTTGAGTCAGGTTTGGATTTAACTGTTGGAGCATTCAATTTTTTTCGTAAACAAGTTTGGTACGCAGGACTTGACAGATCTGCAACAGCTCACGACTGCCGCACCCGAGGCTCCATCGACTGCGTCCGTTCCATCATCGATCCTCGAAGCCTGCTCATCTGCAACAACCATGTCGACTCGAGAGATCAACAAGTTCTTCGCAAAAGAACTCCAAGGTGAGGAAGCTGAATCAGCGTACCGCAAAAACGATCTCGGGCTAGATCTTCCACTCGATGACACCTTCGACTGCGGGATCTCCCTCGACGACTTCGAACTTCATAACGACAGCAACGTCGACTCTGAGATCTGCACCAGCAAACTTGACTCCGAGGTCTACAACGGTTTCGCTGACGCCGAGATGAGCATAGACGCTGAACGCATCGACAACGAGATCCGTCCAGACGGACCACTCGACGGGCATATCGACTCTGACATGAGCCTTGATGAAGACGTCGAGTCCATAATAGGACTTGGCAGCACATACACGTACCCGCGGGTCATCCCCCACCAGGTTTACGTTGCCATCAATGGAGAATCATCCGAAGCCGCGGCCTCCCGCAGGCCTACAGAATTCCCATGCACGGTAACTATGCCGGATGGGGCCACAACTCTGACAATTACTGCTGAGATGGCACCAAAAGCAGACAAAGTAATTAAGGAGTGCACAATGATGCCAGCAGACGCAACTCCGGAAGAGATGTTGACCTTCCAGTACTTCAACTGGCAGGAATCACTTCGCCTGCAAAACATCAAAGCAGCACTCGACGAGCGCAAAAGGCAAGCTAGCATCTCGAGCGTAAGAAGAAGACAACTATCACTCAGCTCCACAGGGCGGGTGAGCACAAGAGGCGGATCGAGGCTGGCGTGCCTCCCAGAAGATGAGAGCGGCAATTACCCGCAACCTGGACTTGTCATTCATGACACACGATGACGAAGGGATCCCGGTACCCAAAATAGTTGCGGGTGCTCTTTCTCTGTGGGCGCTTACCTCAAAGAAACACAGCCTCCGGCAGACGATCCCAACGCAACCCTGCATCGCCAACAGCTCAAATCACTAGCCCTAGCGGTGCAGGCCGTACGACCGGATACAAAAACTCCAGGAGGAAGTCGAGATCGTAACATAGTTAGCTCGCGACAAGCAGCACTCGATCGTAGCGGTCGCAGTCGCCACTCGGAGGAAGCAAGGAAAGGCACACGCCGACACAGTTCCAGCAGAAGCAGATCTCGAAGGTCTTCAAGTAGCGACTCATATTCCGACCGGGAGCCCGAGCCATGCGGAGCTCTGTGTTTCACTCGCCGCGTCCGCGAGACAAGGATGCCCAAAGGGTTCAAGCTAACATCTGAGCAACCCAAGTACACAGGTCGGCAAGAACCTTCAGGATGGCTAGAAGATTACAGACTCGCCGTCTCATGCCAACGGGGCACGAACACTACGGCGATGCAATACATACGACTCATGCTCGAAGGTACAGCTCGCGACTGGCTCAAGGCGCTACCTCCATCAACATACGACTCGTGGGATCACTTCCGCAGAGACTTCATCAAAAACTTCGAACCTCTGTGCGAGCGACCGAAAACATTCGAAGAACTGAGAGCCTGCACTCAGCGATCAGACGAAACTTTGAGATCATACATACGGCGATGGACCACCATACGCAATTCAGTCGGCGCAATATCGGAAGATAGGGCCATGGACGCCTTCATCATGGGTCTCGCCAGGCGAGATTTCAAAGAAGCTCTTGGTCGAGAAAAGCCAACCTCCCTGGCTAACCTCATCAAAATCGCGACTGAGTGGGCAGATGGAGAAGACTCGGTGCGAGCAACCCGCGCCTCCTCACCACGCGACAACCATGACAGCGGCAGTCGAAGCCGCAGGGACACATACAGAGACGATCGGAGGCGCAAGCGTTCCAAACGTCACCATGACGACGACAGATCCGAGTTCATGGCGGCTGGGTTCACTCAAACCCGTGACGACCAAGACAGAAGCGACCGGAGGCCAGACGATAGGCGGGACAGTCGAGACCGCGAGCAATGAAGTAACAGCTACAAGAAGCAAGAGTGGCAAAAGCCACGTTCTGATGCACAAAACAAGCGCTCATTCGATGACAAGATGGATGACTATTTCAGATTCCACCTGTACAAAGGGGAGGACGGAAAGTTGCGTTCCAATCACTCGTTGAAGAACTGTAGAGAATTCGAAGAATTGGCATCTGAATACATGAATCTCAGAAAGGCACCCGCCGCAACTGCACCTCAGCCGAACACCGTACCTGCCCTGATGACACCTCCACCACCACCACAGCATGCCGCAGGCGGACATGTCGCGGGCGCCATACACCCTGTTCCTCGGGTAGAGGAGGATCGGTACCCTCAACCTCAGGGCAGATGTACATGATACAGAAGGGTCGCCCTCCAATAGGCAGCAAAAACTACGCACTTGACAGGTAAACATGGATGCCATGGCACCTCCTGCTGTTCCTGAATTTTTGAAGGGATCTGAAACTGCCATAAACTTCAGCCGGGAGGACCACCCCCCAGCTGTAGTTCGACCAGGGCACACAGCTCTGGTACTCGACGCGCAAATTGGAGGCTACGCTATGACCAAGGTCTTCATGGATGGAGGCAGCGGCATCAACATCATCTTTGCAGACACACTCCGCAAAATGAACAGGTCAGTCGAAAACCTACCAAAGTCCACAAATACCTTCCACGGTATCGTCCCAGGCAAAGCAGTCAGTCCAGAAGGCACAATACAACTCGACGTCACGTTTGGGGACCCAAGTCACTTCAGGACGGAATCGATTGAGTTCGAGGTCGTCGACTGGAAGTCCCGCATTATGCCTACCTCAAGCTAAAGATGCCAGGGCCAAAAGGAGTCATCACTGTCACTGGAAACTTTCAAAGGTCCGATTCTTGCGACCGTGAGTTCAGCAAAATCTCTGAGACGTTCGGTATGGAAGAAGCACTCGCCGATCTATCGATTTCCAACGACCGCACACTCATGCCGGAACACAAAAAATTGGCAGTCGACAGAGCGTTCAACGCAACAAATGACACAAGGTCACATCAGGTGCACCCGACCGATCCGTCCAAAACAGTCAATGTATCATCGAGTCTGCCTATCGCATAGGAAAGCGCGCTCGTCGAATTCCTCTGTGAGAGCTGGGAGATATTTGCGTGGTGTCCAGCCGACATGCCAGGTATCCCCAGGGAATTCGCCGAGCATTCTCTCCAACTGTTCCCAGATGCCAAACCAGTAAAACAAACAATGCGCCGTGTCTCCGGCCCAAAAAGAGCTGTCGTCGAGTCTGAAGTTGATAGACTACTCGCGGCAGGGTTCATCCGAAAAATCAAGAAATCACAATGGGTGGCTAACCCCGTACTTGTAGAAAGAAGCATACAGATATCCTTCGGATGTGCGTGGACTTCACAGCCCTCAACAAATGCTGTCCAAATGATCACTTCCCTCTACCTCGAATTGACCAGATCGTCGACTCCGCCGCTGGATGCGCACGCCTGTCCTTCCTGGACGCTTACTCAGGTTACCACCAGATAAGGATGAAGGAAGAAGACGAAGAAAAAACGGCGTTCATAACCCCACTCGGGGTTCTACTGCTACACAGCCATGCCCATTGGGCTCAAAAACGCGGGTGCAACATACCAGCGCATGATGCAAGATTGCCTCAGAAAGAATATCGGACGAAACGTCCAAGTATATGTGGATGACATTGTCATCACAACAAGGGAAGAAAACACACTACTCGACGACCTACGGGAGACGTTCGCCAACCTCAAACACTTCCACATCAAGCTCAATCCCAAGAAGTGCACGTTCGGCGTACCAGCCGGGCAGCTCTTGGGCTATCTAGTCTCAGCTCGTGGAATCGAGGCTGACCCGGAGAAAATACAGGCCATCTTGACAATGCAAAGACCTTCAAAGCTTCATGACGTACAAAAATTAGCAGGTCGAGTGGCGGCGCTCAGTCGCTTCATCAGCAAACTAGGCGAAAGCACTCCCGTTCTATCAACTGATGAAGAAAGCAGACAAGTTCGAGTGGACGCCAGAAGCCGAAGCAACCTTCATGGAATTCAAGCGAGTCCTCACTAGCCCTCCAGTCCTCGTCGCACCCAAGGAACGGGAACCGCTATACCTATACGTCTCGGCTACCAACAGGATGGTGAGTACCGTACTGGTGGTCGAACGCATGGAAGAGGGACACGCCCAGAGCATACAACGACCAGTCTACTACTTGAGCGAGGTCATCTCCATATCAAAACAGCGGTACCCGCACTATCAGAAGTTGGCCTACGCCGTGTTCATGTCATCAAGAAAGCTGACGCACTACTTCGCAGAACACCCGATCACGGTAATCAGTAACTCAGCGATCGGGGATATTCTCACAAACCCCAACGCAACTGGGAGAGTCGCAAAATGGCTCATCGAGCTGGGACCAAGGGACATCAAGTACGACCACCCGAAGGCCATCAAAGCGCAAGTCTTACCTGACTTCACAACAGAGTGGATCGAGGCCCAGTTGCCTGGAGCGCCAGATGTGTCCAACTCATGGACCATGTACTTCGATGGGTCCAAGAAAAACGAAGGTGCAGGTGCAGGCGTCATCCTCATATCGCCAAAAGGAGACAAGCTTCGCTACGTCCTGCAAATGGGGTTCGAGTTACCATCAAACAACGAGGCCGGGTACGAAGCCTTGATCCATGGCATGCGGATGGCCAAAGCTCTGGGTGCACTCGACTAATGATCTATGGTGACTCGAATCTGGTGGTGCAGCAAACAATGAAGGCCTGCGACGCCATTGCAGACAACATGATCGCCTACCGCGACCTGTACAACATAATGGAGGGCAGCTTCGAAGGCTGCGAGTTGCGGCACATAGGGAGAGAAAGCAACGAGGAAGCGGACATGCTAGCCAACCTAGGCTCGACCAGGGCGCAAGTTCCACCTGGTGTCTTCCTCGAGCGCATTGAGCACAGATCAATCAAGGAAAAACGAGCAGCTCCTACATCGACCACACCAGCCAAGAGCAAAACACCCAGCACAGAGGACCCGCCAGTCGAAGTACTCCTCATTGAGCCAACATGGACTCAACCTTTCCTGGCGTACATACTCCGCAACGAGCTACCTGACGACATAACCGACTCACGACGTGTCACTCGACGATCTAAATCATACACCGTCATCATGGCGAGTTATACAAGCGGAGCATATCAGGTATGTTCCAACGATGCATAGCATTCGAAGATGGCAAAGCCATCCTTCGAGATATTGATAATCCCCAAGAGCAAGGAATCACTGTAGCACAATTCGATAAGTATTGAGTGTCGAACCCACGAGGAGCTGAAGGTAAACTATCTATTCTCTAAAGCCCTATAACCCTCTTATATGGCCTTTTATGCAAAGCAATAAATATGAAAGGATCTAACTAATGGAAGCAAGTGACGTGGAATGGTTTATCTAGTAACAAGTTTCTCAAGCAAGTTTCAGACACAGGTTTCTTAGAGCAAGTTTCTCTCAGCAGTTTTCTCAAGCAAGTTTCTCAAGCAGCAAGTATCAAATATCTCAAGTAGCAAATATCTCAAGGGAGCAAATGTTCTAGCAATTGTTATTTCATTCGCGTGGTTGTCACAATTAGTGAAGCACATGTTTCAGTCTTAGTTGTTTCTTTTAGGTGGGAGCCATAAATAGGTGTAGCCAAGTAAATGAGCAATAACACAACTCTTATGATGGATCTCATGGCCAAATAAATGTGCAGCACAAGAATTATTAAGACATAATTGTCCCACCATAGCCTTAAGTTCTAGGGTCCCCCATATATATCCCCCATAAAGTAACTTCAAGTCTCAGACACCGGTTTCTCTCTACTCCGACATGTCCTACTCAATCCATTACGCTACGGTGATCACCTTACATGCATTCCCCAACATATGCGTGCACTCATATATTGTACATAAAGACAATCATAAAAGATAACAACACTTGTATGCAACCAATCAACGAACTATTTCACAAGTGCCATGAACAAATCACTTCTCAAACACAGATGGGAGACACAATAGATCAAGGGAATAGTATATTGCACCACACATCATGTTTGCCAAGAGTTTACAGTGGGGAGATGGAGATGATCTTGCTGTAGATGTTGATGATGAACACGCCGGAGGGGGGTGGAGCCCTCCGGAGGTGATTCCGGCGGCGTTTCCCCCCTCCGATCTTCTCCGGCGGCAGCCTTCTGACTCTCTGTTTCGTGGTTTTCTGTTTCTCCGCCGCCTCCTTTCGCGAAACGCCAGGAGACCTTTTTTATAGGCGTTTTTAGGTCAAGACGAAGTCGGTGGACGAAAGATCGACGGCCACGGAGCTCCGAGGTGGAAACGAGATAGGCCCACGCGGCCATGTACTTTAGGCCGCGTGGGACCCTCCCATTTCCAGCCTGTTGGGCTTCTGGTCTTCAATTTAAGCCCATTGCGTTCGTCTCGAAAATTCTGAACCGTGCTCTTTGACCTTGCCCTTTTTGGAGTCCCGAAGCTCCCGGAAAGTCTGAAACACTAAAAAAGACGTTTTCTGGAAAAACAGGGTTAATTCCAAATAAATGGGAAAACTATGAAGTATTCCCAAAATCATTATAAAACATTGATATAACCCTTATATGATGCAAATATGATTGGAATATAAGCAATTAAAGTGCAAAGTTCATGTATGCATTTTACATGCATCAACATCCCCAAGCTTAATCCATGCTCGTCCTCGAGTATGAAGATGATAAAACTAACATGGACTTTGCAATTTAATACTTAACAATGAATATCAAAGATGATTACTATTGCTACATATAGTCAAATGATTCATTCTTCAAAGGAGTAGCAATATGCAAATAGTTTATGAAGTGATATCAAGTATTCAAGACAAGGATGTTCATTGATAGTTCACAAAGTGTAACATAGTAGCAAGTAATATGGAACACATGTATGCATAATGATAAGTAGAACATCCTACAATGGTCATAGAGTGTAGATGGAAATCTGAATATGATAGGTGTACACTTTGGAAAGATGTATATGTGAGTAGAGGTAAAGCATGCATAAGTTTCATCCAACTTCCAAACTCTTCTACTTAAGTTAATGATTGCAATAAGGTATTCATTGGTGTCAAGCTCTCATTGCCCCTATCATAGCATCTTGAATGATTAAGGTTAAAGTGAAAGCAAATATGAGTAGTGTGCTTGACAAAGTAAAGGTTGGATGTCTCATGCCCCTTGAATACAAGTACCTACACCATGATTACTCAACTTAGGAAACAAAGCAAGTTCAAGTTATATATCATTGTAAGTAATAATAGTATCATCAAGAGCGTCAACTGGGGTACCTCTTGTCCCAGGATATGGAACAAGCCCATATCAAAATGACAAGACAAACAAACAAGATGAAAAACCTCAACACCCTTTTTATTTACCATTGGAATAGCTTTTTATTGTAAGGTGCGTCATAGATAATTCACCATAGCATGTAAGTAAATTTCCACCATGAATAATGCATGGCTTAGATTAGCGGCCCAGGCGTCTCTCTAACCATTTATACAAACTCATTTAAACTTCTTCATTTCCACCTCATTTCACCATGATAGGCATCCATAAACAAAAGTACATGATATCAACTAAATGAGATGAAGGAGCATGTTGAAAGCTTTGCATGTGACAGCACATATGGGCTAACTCCCAACCTCGAACATTTATCAAGCCACTAGCATCATAATCTTAATCACAATGGGTCATGTTTTATTTATTGCAATGATAGTAAAATGTGCATCAAGTTCGTGAGAGCTATATAACCAACTTTTCCCATGGCAATCAATAACATAATCATTTTCATTCAGAGGTATAGATAACACAAATATCATGATGAACATACTCGGAATAGCATATAGCTAGTAGGTAGATATGGTGGACTCACTGGAATAACTTTGGTTGAAGGTGTTGGAAACAAGTTTTTGCTTGTTGGAGTTTTTGGGCTAGCAAAAGGGAGAAAGTTGACCATCTAGATGCATGCATGAGTGTCCATAGAACTAACTAATCCATGTTAAACAAAGTGAAATAACTTTCAGCATCAAAACATGAATAAGTGATAACTCTTGATAAAGCATTTACATATTATTACTCATTAATAAGCTCATGAATCATGCAACTATATGTATCATTAAAAATCAACTCAAACATCCCTTTTCCCATCATGATAATAGCATCCATCATATTTCAACCCATATTTCCAGTAGCTCTCTCATATATAATTGATAGTGTGGTGGTCTCTCAAGACTCAAACAAAAACAAAAACGACGCTCCAAGTTTATGCGATAAAGTGTTTTGATCGAAAAACAGAAGTTGGACGTGTGCAAACCGAGAGTGTGTAGGTCCAGCGGGGTTGTCTTCACATCCCCAAGCTTATGGTCTTCACCATCCTTGGATAGCTCTTGGTGCATCTCCTCCAATCCCTGTGAAAAAACTTCAAAACACCGTTTCTCCCATTTCTTTTCTGTGGGGTGCATTAATAGTGATAAACAAATAGGTTTCTTGCTGCATATAATCCTTGAACAAAAATTCATATGAGATGTCCAGAGAGTGTATAATGTTGTATGCCTACTCATAAACTCAATTGGATCAAAAAGATTCAACTTAAAAGCTCAAAGCATGCATCAAACAAAATGGGACAGAATCTGTCCAGAAAAACAGCAGCAGCAAAACGTATTTTTCTACCCTACCAAACTTTCTCGAAAAATTCCGAAAAAATTCATGCATACAGAGGATGAAAAGTTGCAACTATAGTTCAAATATGAGCTCATTCGGAGTTACATAATAAGAATTAAAAATCATACCGTGCACAGATTCGTGCAGGAATAAAATCTCCGAACTCAAATAGCAACTTTTCAAGACCAAATGGGTAAAACTTGGCACTTTATTAAAAACTCCAAACTAACTAGACACAAAATCTCTTGTTACAGCAAGAGGACACAAAGAAAAATCACACACAAAAATAACCGGGTTGCCTCCCGCAAAGCGCTTTCTTTATAGCCATATAGCTAGGCTTACTTACTTGGTATCAAGATGGTTGAAGTGAGGTGGCTTGGCATCCCCAAGCTTAAATTCTTGTACTTATTTGATATATGTAGGGTGAGCCTAGGGGTACATCCCCAAGCTTGAGTTTTTGTCCCTCTTGATCTTGTTCATCACCCTCAATTCTTCCACCTTAAAATTCTCTTTACACAACACTCGTCACAAACTTGATTAGAGGGGTTAGTGCCTTCATAAATTAAATCCACATAGGCTCAGCAAAGACATATCATGAATTGATTTTAAACATTAGCTACTGTTACTATGGTTATGTAATGCTCCTTGATCAAAAGAACCGCACAAAACACAAGTAATGAGAGTAATGCAGAATAAAGACAGGATATGTCAAAAACTGGACAGCGAATTACTATTATCACTCTTTTTATTTGGTTTTAGCTTTGGGAAAAGTTTAAATGATAGAGATTTTGCAATGGTTCCATTGGCATGAACAACACATGTTCAAGGTCGACCCCAACTTCTCCATTACTCATCCTTCTCATTAACTTTCCCAAATTTTATAAAAAATGAAAATCCTAAACTAATTGTCACAAATCAGTAGGTAAAGTTATTTTGCAGGTTCTCAAGATATAAAGGTGTGCTCAAACCGAATAGGAAGTTAAAGCATAAGAACACACCACAAATTAAACCATCAACTTTTAAGTCTAACTCTTTTCCTATGCATTGGCATTTTATATATGAATAAATAGCAGCAATTTTGTGATAACCAATGCATGTAGTGATCAGTAGCTTGCATTTTAAATAACATAGAAACATAAAGAGGATTCTTATCTCTTCCTCTCTCATAATAGTTGCAAGCATTAAAGTTAAACATACCCACATAGTTTTGAATAGAATCACCACATAAAGACTTATCATCTAATGAGCATAATGGATCATCAAACTCAATTAAATCACTTTCATCCTCAACGGCTTCCCCAAGCTTAAACTTTTCCAGAGCATTAGCAATAAAGGTGTTCAAAGAGTTAGTACCACAAACATGAGTGTTATGCAAATAAAATTTAATTTTCTCCTCAAACACTTCATGTCCTAACTCAAGATAGATATTATACAACTCTAAATTTTTTTGGTTCTTTTCCATTTTCTAATTTTTTTGTGTTTTAGATTTATATGTTAGTATGCAATGCAAACAAGAATAAAAGTTTAGCACAACGCTCCCCGGCAACGGCGCCAGAAAAGTACTTGATAATCCCCAAGAGCAAGGAATCACTGTAGCACAATTCGATAAGTATTGAGTGTCGAACCCACGAGGAGCTGAAGGTAAACTATCTATTCTCTAAAGCCCTATAACCCTCTTATATGGCCTTTTATGCAAAGCAATAAATATGAAAGGATCTAACTAATGGAAGCAAGTGACGTGGAATGGGTTTATCTAGTAACAAGTTTCTCAAGCAAGTTTCAGACACAGGTTTCTTAGAGCAAGTTTCTCTCAGCAGTTTTCTCAAGCAAGTTTCTCAAGCAGCAAGTATCAAATATCTCAAGTAGCAAATATCTCAAGGGAGCAAATGTTCTAGCAATTGTTATTTCATTCGCGTGGTTGTCACAATTAGTGAAGCACATGTTTCAGTCTTAGTTGTTTCTTTTAGGTGGGAGCCATAAATAGGTGTAGCCAAGTAAATGAGCAATAACACAACTCTTATGATGGATCTCATGGCCAAATAAATGTGCAGCACAAGAATTATTAAGACATAATTGTCCCACCATAGCCTTAAGTTCTAGGGTCCCCCATATATATCCCCCATAAAGTAACTTCAAGTCTCAGACACCGGTTTCTCTCTACTCCGACATGTCCTACTCAATCCATTACGCTACGGTGATCACCTTACATGCATTCCCCAACATATGCGTGCACTCATATATTGTACATAAAGACAATCATAAAAGATAACAACACTTGTATGCAACCAATCAACGAACTATTTCACAAGTGCCATGAACAAATCACTTCTCAAACACAGATGGGAGACACAATAGATCAAGGGAATAGTATATTGCACCACATCATGTTTGCCAAGAGTTTACAGTGGGGAGATGGAGATGATCTTGCTGTAGATGTTGATGATGAACACGCCGGAGGGGGGTGGAGCCCTCCGGAGGTGATTCCGGCGGCGTTTCCCCCCTCCGATCTTCTCCGGCGGCAGCCTTCTGACTCTCTGTTTCGTGGTTTTCTGTTTCTCGCCGCCTCCTTTCGCGAAACGCCAGGAGACCTTTTTTATAGGCGTTTTTAGGTCAAGACGAAGTCGGTGGACGAAAGATCGACGGCCACGGAGCTCCGAGGTGGAAACGAGATAGGCCCACGCGGCCATGTACTTTAGGCCGCGTGGGACCCTCCCATTTCCAGCCTGTTGGGCTTCTGGTCTTCAATTTAAGCCCATTGCGTTCGTCTCGAAAATTCTGAACCGTGCTCTTTGACCTTGCCCTTTTTGGAGTCCCGAAGCTCCCGGAAAGTCTGAAACACTAAAAAAGACGTTTTCTGGAAAAACAGGGTTAATTCCAAATAAATGGGAAAACTATGAAGTATTCCCAAAATCATTATAAAACATTGATATAACCCTTATATGATGCAAATATGATTGGAATATAAGCAATTAAAGTGCAAAGTTCATGTATGCATTTTACATGCATCAGATATTCATGCAGGTACCTGCGGACATCACGCCAGCAGTCGATCACTCGTAGCCAAAGCCTTTCGAGCAGGTTTTTACTGGCCCACAGCACTCAAGGACGCGGAGGACATAGTCAAAAGGTGCATCGGCTGTCAAAAATTCGCCTCAAACCCGCACGCACCTGCATCAGCATTGAAGACAATACCATTGGCTTGGCCTTTCGCCCAGTGGGGGCTCGATATGGTTGGGCCACTCAAAAAATATTCGCATGGAGGGCATACTCATCTCCTGGTGGCAGTCGACAAGTTCACAAAGTGGATCGAAGCAGTCCCCATCACAAACTCGACTGCTACTACAGCAGTTAACTTCATAAAGACCATCATCTACCGCTTCGGCGTCCCAAGCAGCATCATAACTAATAACGGCACAAACTTCACGGCTGAAGAGATTCGTTCCTTCTGCAAGGAGCATAGCATTACGCTCAATTATGCATCCGTGACGCACCCGCAGTCTAATGGCCAAGTTAAAAAAGCCAATGGACTCGTGTGCAGCGGAATTAAGAAGCGCCTCCTGGTGCCACACAAAAGGGCCACGGGTGCCTGGGTTGAAGAACTTCCGTCGGTGCTATGGAGATTGCGCACAACTCCTAACGCCTCGACACAATTCACGCCATTTTATGGTCTACGGCGCAGAGGCAATCCTGCCATCCGATGTAAAGTTCGATGCACCAAGGGTGGCAGAATATAACGAAGACGACGCAGACGAAGCACTCGAAGATGCAGTCGACTTGCTCGAAGAAGCACGCGACACGGCCCTGGCTCGCACAGCTGTCTATCAGTAGGATCTCCGCAACTACCATAGCCGTCGACTGCGCACCAGGTCCTTCATGGTTGGCGACCTGGTGCTCCGATTGAAGCACAAGAAGGTGCACAAGCTCACCTCCCCATGGGAGGGACCCTTCATCGTCACCGAGGTCATCGACGGTGGCGCGTACAGACTGAAGAACGCGAAGACAGGCGAAGTTTTGAATAATCCTTGGAACGTTGCGCACCTGCGCCATTTCTATGCTTAGGTTGTTCAGTCATACAATGTAATAGGCGATATGTCGGATGGCTGCAGGTTTCAGACGCGCTCTTTTCCTTACCAGGGTACCTACGGGGGCTGGAAGGTTTTTAATGAGACGGCCTGCAGCTTAACATTCAAAAGTGGAATATAATCAATGTTCTCCTACCCATTTATGTTCGCATAACTCACTAACAAGTACCTTACCCGCACTCGAATGCTCGGGGGCTAAGTCTCAAAGCAAAGTTGGATAAACTTCAACATACACAAAAACTCCACAGCCACACTCGCACGCTCGGGGGCTGAGTCTCAAAGCAAAGTCGAATTTTAGACATCACAAAAAATTCACAGCCCCACTCTAACACTCGGGGGCTGCGCAATTATTAGTTCACACTCGAAACATTCTCATAAACCCCACTCGCATGCTCGGGGGTTGCGGAAATATAATGTAAACAATTCATATTATATACAAGTGGCAAATTCACACTCGGGGGCTGCCCCCTCTACAAGTTTATACACAAAGAACCTCTAGTCCTCAGGCTCATCCTTGATGGGTAGTGCAGGACCAAGGAATTGGTTGTGGGTCCGCTCGATCAGCATCCTCACAGATAGAACGGTGCCATCAAGGTCCTCTGAGACAGAGTCGCTCCAATGGCGGGTGGCGGCAACACCAAGTTGGGACGTCGACTCCGCACATACGCCATCGCCGCGTTGGCTCCAACCACAAGCTTCTGGGTAAGCAGCTCCCGGATGGGGCCTGCATGACGGAACAGATCGAGCAAGGCATGGATTCCTTGTGGTTGTGGTCCTGTTGGAAAAAGGGTATGGTTGATGTGAATCAAAGCCGCCCTACATAACTCGAGTAGATGAGCGCTTCGCCAAGCTCGATCCTTCAAAGTAGCGAGCGTGCGCGCTCGGAACCTATCAAGCCAAAAATGCTGACGCCCAGTTGTCGGGTTGTCAGTAGCATTATCCAAACGCTCTTCAACGCGAGTTTGTTCTGCTTGGAAGTCAGAGACGAAACCTGCAAAAAGAACAAATCGAGTCAATCGACAAAAGAGCAGCCAAACAATTCATAATCAGAGCAAAGATGGTACGCACACTCGAGTTGCCTGTTTACAAGGTCCATCTCGCCAAGCACATAATCCTCTCGTTGTGTGGCCGGAGCTGGTCTCATTCTCAAAGTATTCAGCTCGTGCTGAGCACTCTTTAGCTCTTGCTCCAGTCTCACGCATCGAGTTTTCATATACTCCATTACTTTGGCATCATTTGCCACCTGAGCCTGTGATCGGGTGGCAATCTGAGGCTTCGAGGAACCAACTGAAGTAGCGGGTTCTCATGGCCGTTCCAAGCATCACACAAATCTCATGTCAGAAATGAGAAAACGGAGCATATAATTCAGGCGAGATACAGCACATAGCCTTTCAGGTGAAATAGCAAATGCATAAAAGATGACATCCATACAAAGTGTAGCAAAAGAGAACGCATACTCGCGTGATCATAAGGTATCATTACAGATCATAACATATAAGGTTCGGCTGTCACAAAACTATGACATGGACTCCGACCTAGCCCTAATTCGACACAACTAGTCGACTGAAGAATCACCGGTGGCCATCGACTTTTTAGAGGAGGCTTTCCTGGCCTGGACCTTGGTGGCCCTGTCTTCAACAGTTCTTACAAGTTGTTGAGCATACTTTTTGGCGGCCTCCATCCACGTACCTAACCCGACGGTTTTGCCGCCAGGACCTCTTGGGAACTTCTGTTGGAGATATGCCCTAGAGGCAAATAAATAATAAGATTTATTGCATTATCTCTTTAAGTTTATAAATAGTTTTATACCATGCTATAACTGTATTAATCGGAATTGTTAATACACGTGTGGTATGTAAACAAACCAGAGTCCCTAGTTAAGCCTCTAGATAAACTAGTCCATCAGTCAATGGATGATCGTGATTTCCCGATCATATTGCATTAACAGTTGATGGTGGAGTCATTTTATTGGGAGAATAATTTGATGGACATTACCCAAAGTATTGCAGTTAGGATCGTATCAGATAGTTCAACACTGCAATAGGATTATAACGTGGTAGCTTATTCCTTAGACCGTGAGATTACATCAAGTCGCTGCTTCTGAAAGATACGGCTGATCGCATCAAACGTCATGCCTCATAAGCTGACAATAAAGGTGACACTTTCGGGTATTGGAAGGAAGTAGTCGGGGCGAGTAATCAAGAGCGGGATTTGTTCATCCGTGTGACGGATTGATATGCTGGGCCCACTCGGTGAGATTATATCTGTAAAGCTGCGCAGCGTATGACTAGGTCATTGAAGATATAATTTCATGGGAACGAGTAAAGCAACCTTGTCGGTAACGAGATAAAACACAACATCGGATGTTGACGATCGTATCTCGGACAAGGAAGTATCAACGAACAAAGGGAATGACCATATCATGTTAACGGTTCAAAGATGATTCAAGGATGATTTATTCTAGAATGCACGGGGGCCGTCATAGTCATCCAGGGCTCCCTGACGGTCATTGGCGGGAGGGTCTCGACCATGTCCGGAGTATTCTCGAACCGAGGGTAACACACTTAAGGTCTTGACGACGCTAGGAGAACGTTTTGGAAACATCGGAGTGGCTTAGGTATAGAGATAGGAGGTTTCGGAAAGGTTCCGGGGAAGACCGGAAGAGTTCCGGGGAGACCGAAGTGAGTTCGGAATGATCCGGAAATGTTTCGGAGTCATGGGAGATTAAATAATATGTAAATATATTAATTATGGAATTATTTATATTTATATTAATTTAATATAAAAAAAGGAGAAAAAAGGGGCAGCCACCTTAATGGGCCATAGGGCCCAAGAGGGGAAGCTCCCCCCCATGTGAGGGGTGCGGCTGGGCCTTGGGGCCCATGCGCCACCATGGGGTGCGGTTGGCCCAAGGGGCAGCCGCACCACCCCCTCTCCCTTTAGTCCCACATGCTAGTTGAGGAGAGGTGCACCCTTTTCAATAAATAGGGACCCGGATTAATTGGAAAAATACACAGAAAATTCAGGAATTAATTCCGGTTGGCCCAGGCTTCTCCCTAGTCCAATTCCTCCCTCCCCATCTCTCGACGTGCGCGGTCCCAAGTCTGGACAGCGTATACGGGAGACCTATAAACCGCAGCGCACCGTTGTGCTGCGGGATTCCACCCAAAGTTCTCGCTTCCGCTATTCCGGCTGGATCGGGGAGCACGGAGGTCATCGTCAAGGTCCGTACGTGTGCGAGTACTCGGAGGTGCTGCTCTCTCACGAGTTCGGCACTAGGAGCTTCTTCATCGCCGCGTCTCCTTCTTCTTCGTCGCGCCAAGTTCTCCGCGACCTTGAGGTCGGCTACGTACGTCTTCATCGGCAACGCTTGTGCGGGAGCGTAATTCCCGCTATCGGTCTACAAGGGTATGTTTCCGATGACTTCTCCGTTACCGCATTACTAGATAGATAGATCCTGGCTAGTTTCGGTGTTGCGATAGTTAGAAAAATTATTGTTTTCTGCTACGAACCCCATCAGTGGTATCAGAGCCGATCTATGCGTAGTATTGCTGGTACGGTTAGAACACATGTTGAATGTGGGCATCGATTCTATAATTGTTACCCTCTCGCGTGCACTTGCTAATGTTGTTGGCATTGAGTTGATGAAGCGGCCCGGACCGACCTTACGCGTACGCTTACGCGAGACTGGTTCCGCAACTAACATATGGCTTGTACCATATATGCGGCTAGCGGGTGTCTGTCTCTCTCTCTTTAGACGGCATGGCATTTTCAATGGAGGGCCCTGAAAAGGGTGTAATAGAGACAATTATTTAATCGCTGTTGTGGTTGTATGTTCGTAGGTAAGAAACGGTTCTTCACGAAAGCCCTAGCAGCCACGTAAAACATGCAAAAGATAAAGTAGAGAGCGTCTAACTTTGTTTTGCAGTGGGGCATTTTAATATGACATGGTCACGGTAAGTTTTATGTTATCGGAGGCAAAAGGTGGCACCGTAGACTCGGAGCACTGCCGGAGGCGCGCCATGAAGGCCAAGGCGCGAGGCCATGTCATATCGCACTTCATTACATTATTTTGATATTGTTTGTTGTTGTGCATCCTATTTGATTGCTTATATATTAAGTATATATACAACGGTAGCAATATTAGGATGATCCCAAATTAATGCCAAAATTGTGTTCGCCCTTAGTGTGCACCACCAATAAAGTTCTACGTTACGGGGTACGCTCGCGGTTTCGGTCGCTTTCGGTTACACTCGTCTCTTCGTTCGCATACAGTGGGTGTAAGCCACGTTGCACACGCAGATACACTAAGGTCAATTGGCGAGCCTAGTATGTACAGACATAGCCTCGGAACACGGGAAGATCGAAAGATCGAGCATGAGTCGCATGATTGTTGCGATTGGTAATTCGTTGCCTACCTTTGAAATTATTCTATCCGCCTGATCGATGGGGGTAGTATAATGGATTAGGATCGTGTAATCACTAAGTTATTTTGTTTGGGATGAATTTCTTAGTGGAGTGTATTTTGATAATGTGATTATAAAATAAACTCATATTTTATAAACTTAGCCTTACCTAGTCTTTGCAAATTATCTTTGTAGATCATGCCTTATCCTAAGGAAGAAAGTCTTGAGTTCAACCATTTTATTAGAAAAGAAAGTCTCCGGAACGATGGATCCAACTTCATGACGTGGTACAGAAACCTGAAAGACGTCCTCTACCAGAACGACATTTCTTACGTGATAGGAGAATTGTTAGGAGATAAACCAGGAGACTCCGCAAGTGCAGAGGCGAAAGAGGATTTTCGTCAGCGTCGTGAGATCTGGAGAAGTGTTCAGATCACGATGTATGTCTGCATGGATCATGAGCTGAAAAATGAGTTTCGCCATATGGAACCCGCTGTGATGATAGGTGCTCTTAAAGTTCGGTTCTTGAACCGAATGAAGCAAGAGCAGTACAAGCAGCTGGACAAGTTTCTTTCACTCAAGATGGAAGAACATACCTGCTTGGAGACACATTTGTGTAAGATGTTTGACATTCACGATGATCTCACAAACACATGCGATTACTGGATGGCGGATACTTTTGCAATACAGGCGGTGTTGCGTTCTCTACCTCCTAGCTATGAGGAGCTTGTCGATGAGTATATACTTAAAGTGATTTCCTCCTCTTCAATGATTTCCTGGTCGAAATCAAAGATGTGGAGGTGGAACCCATCGAAGGAGAAATAGATGACACGCAAGGTATATTTGATATACAAAGTTATAATTGTTATTTCTTACACTTGTTGATATTAAAGTATTTGATACTTATGTTCTGTTTTATTGAAACAGCACCAGAATATAACAGGAAAATTGCAGAGTTCGACATGATGCTGCGGAATGATGGCAAGGCAAAGTAGTTGATGGCCAAGGAGTTTCACGCCCATAGTTATCAAGTTTTGATTAGTAGTTTTGAATAAGAGTTTTGTAGTCGAATTTGAGAGTGATTGTAATAAGTATGTCTTATATTCGATGAGACAAGTTATTCATATTTGTAAGAGACAAGCAAGTTGTTTTATTATGAATAAAGTTTTCTTATGATCATATTTCGATTATGAATAAGTTATTCATGCATTAATCTTTTTGATAGCAAAGTGGATTTGAATGTTAAAATAAATATCCTAAGTCAATAATAAAATGCACTACCGAATTTTTAATCATTGCAAATATTTTGGATACTTTGATCTTGTGTATTTGCATGCGTGATGTCTAATGAGACATGATGATTGAAAAATATTGATAAGTCAATATGAGAAGAAATTTGATTTGAGATCATGCAAGATGATTGTTAAATTAAATTGTGTAGTGGAAATTATTATTGAAACCTTGTGTAAGTATTTACTAAAAGATACAATTATCTGAAATTATTTGATTTGATCAAGAAAGATTTTTCGGATAGAAAAGGAGGATATAAAATCAAGTCATTGTAATTGGATTATAATAGCAAGGATTTTAAAGATTTATTTTATCATGAAGGTTTGTGAAAATTCGGTTCACAAAAGGACTTGTGAAATTCGGTTCACAAAATTATGATGCTATTATCAAACATGTTGATGTAGACATTATGATCATACTCTATTTTGAATAAAGTATAGTCCTAAAAATATCTCTTAATATTTTAGAAATCACGTAGAAGGTTTTTCCGTTAGAATTAGTAAACTCCCTATTTTGAAGTCTTCACCCAAAATTCGTATGAACGACAATAAGTTGTGTGTCATGGTTTATAGATTATATGATAATACGAAACTATGTACGAAATAGTTCTTTGTAAAATATTCATAGGAATGAATATATGTTTCATATGGTAAACACCAACAAGGGCAAAACTAGTATTGCTAACTTGGTGATTCATTGAAAACAAGTTTCAAGAAAGGATATGAAATAAAGAAAAGCTTAAAAGGGGTAATTGACCTTACTCGATTTGTGAGAGAAATATTTTTTGGAATTTGATCCGACAACAAAACTCCACAAATGAAATGAAAAATGATGATATTTGATCATGGTGTTTTCATGCAAGGAGCTTTTTATAAATAGTAGGCATTAAAGAATATTTTCTGTCCGGTCACAGATTAATATTTCATGATTTAATGAGCTTGTTACTAGAACAAGGGATACCTACGAAATACAAAGAAATTGGGGTGATGCCAAATTCGAATTGTGACTATAGAGTCATAAATCCAAAAGGTTGCATTCAAGATTGTATTAGTAAATGTTGCTTGAATCTTATTAAGTAAAAGGGTTACTTGATTTTTCACATGACAAGTTGTGTGAAAAGAATGAAACTGTGAGAAGGACATAAAGCTAATTTTGTCATGAAGAATGTCTTTGACAAAATCAAAATTGTTTTGACTACATTGGATGTAGACATGCCTAAGTCTTTTGGATTTGTATTAACAAGTATAATACATCGTATTTGGAATTTTCGAATTGATACATGATCAAGGATTTCGGTTATGACCGAAATATCGAAGGAAATTATATCCGTATAATTTAAGTGGGAGTAGGACAGCTTACCGGAATAATATGTAAGTGACATATTGTTAAGTGGGAGCTTGTGGGCTACACAATATGAAATGTGTTTGACATTTTGAGTGGGAGCATTACAAGTTACACAATCTCAAATGTAATTGACATTTTGAGTGGGAGCTTAGTCAGGTGTTTATATGTAAATGACATATAATAGATAGGTACTAGGAAAATGAATTAGAAGTAATTATTGAATTACGATAAAATCATATATGTTTAAAATGTGAGCATCTGTTTTGAATAGATCATTTTAAAGAAGTCGAGGTGTTTTTCCAGATTAGATTCTGATGTGTCAGAATAAGACGTAACGAGGAATTGGTCCTTGTAAATCTGGATAAAGTAATCATGGTTGTAAAATATGCTGCACTTCTATGCCATGATAAGGTGGCAGCATATTAACCATATTATATACTCGAAAAGATATGATTAGTATTCTTACAAGAAGAATAAGCGCTGAGATGAATTTGTGATTCATTATTAGTGGAACCAAAATTATCCTTCATAGTTTAAAAGAAACTAAGGATATGTGGTTATTTCAAATCTGTAAAGGATGATGAGTTTAACAAATGTTGTGTTAAAAGGATCAACCTAAATGACAGAAAGAAATAAGGATCAAGTCGTTATAGGATAAACTAAAAGGCATTAGGCTGACAATAGAATGTCAGGATCTACTTAGGTAAATATAGAAGTATAAAGATACTGCAAAAGTACATAGAGTTGGTAGAGAAAAGGTATTCTCTAAAACTGAGTGTGTTTAATGCAATTAACTGATATTGGATCAGAGTAAGCGCAGGGAAACAAAAGTCTCACTTAGTTGCCAAATATGTATATTTGTTATTAAGATACATGATGATATCAAATAAGGTGATATCAATGGTTTGCAAAGACTTACGGTTATGAAAGGTTCAGGCCGAAGGAAACCTCTTCCACGAGCGAGCATTATCATAAACACTTATAAAAGATAAGGTTGTATGATTGGTATAGAAAATGCAGCTAGTGTATTTGTACTCTAGTGCAAGTGGGAGACTGTTGGAGATATGCCCTAGAGGCAAATAAATAATAAGATTTATTGCATTATCTCTTTAAGTTTATAAATAGTTTTATACCATGCTATAACTGTATTAATCGGAATTGTTAATACACGTGTGGTATGTAAACAAACCAGAGTCCCTAGTTAAGCCTCTAGATAAACTAGTCCATCAGTCAATGGATGATCGTGATTTCCCGATCATATTGCATTAACAGTTGATGGTGGAGTCATTTTATTGGGAGAATAATTTGATGGACATTACCCAAAGTATTGCAGTTAGGATCGTATCAGATAGTTCAACACTGCAATAGGATTATAACGTGGTAGCTTATTCCTTAGACCGTGAGATTACATCAAGTCGCTGCTTCTGAAAGATACGGCTGATCGCATCAAACGTCATGCCTCATAAGCTGACAATAAAGGTGACACTTTCGGGTATTGGAAGGAAGTAGTCGGGGCGAGTAATCAAGAGCGGGATTTGTTCATCCGTGTGACGGATTGATATGCTGGGCCCACTCGGTGAGATTATATCTGTAAAGCTGCGCAGCATATGACTAGGTCATTGAGATATAATTTCATGGGAACGAGTAAAGCAACCTTGTCGGTAACGAGATAAAACACAACATCGGATGTTGACGATCGTATCTCGGACAAGGAAGTATCAACGAACAAAGGGAATGACCATATCATGTTAACGGTTCAAAGATGATTCAAGGATGATTTATTCTAGAATGCACGGGGGCCGTCATAGTCATCCAGGGCTCCCTGACGGTCATTGGCGGGAGGGTCTCGACCATGTCCGGAGTATTCTCGAACCGAGGGTAACACACTTAAGGTCTTGACGACGCTAGGAGAACGTTTTGGAAACATCGGAGTGGCTTAGGTATAGAGATAGGAGGTTTCGGAAAGTTCCGGGGAAGACCGGAAGAGTTCCGGGGAGACCGAAGTGAGTTCGGAATGATCCGGAAATTGTTTCGGAGTCACGGGAGATTAAATAGTATGTAAATATATTAATTATGGAATTATATATTTATTTATTAATTTAATATAAAGAAAAGGAGAAAAAAGGGGCAGCTCACCTTAATGGGCCATAGGGCCCAAGAGGGGAAGCTCCCCCCCATGTGAGGGGTGCGGCTGGGCCCTTGGGGCCCATGCGCCACCATGGGGTGCGGTTGGCCCAAGGGGCAGCCGCACCACCCCCTCTCCCTTTAGTCCCACATGGCTAGTTGAGGAGAGGTGCACACCCTTTTCTTCAATAAATAGGGACCCGGATTAATTGGAAAAATACACAGAAAATTCAGGAATTAATTCCGGTTGGCCCAGGCTTCTCCCTAGTCCAATTCCTCCCTCCCCATCTCTCGCGTGCGCGGTCCCAAGTCTGGACAGCGTATACGGGAGACCTATAAACCGCAGCGCACCGTTGTGCTGCGGGATTCCACCCAAAGTTCTCGCTTCCGCTATTCCGGCTGGATCGGGGAGCACGGAGGTCATCGTCAAGGTCCGTACGTGTGCGAGTACTCGGAGGTGCTGCTCTCTCACGAGTTCGGCACTAGGAGCTTCTTCATCGCCGCGTCTCCTTCTTCTTCGTCGCGCCAAGTTCTCCGCGACCTTGAGGTCGGCTACGTACGTCTTCATCGGCAACGCTTGTGCGGGAGCGTAATTCCCGCTATCGGTCTACAAGGGTATGTTTCCGATGACTTCTCCGTTACCGCATTACTAGATAGATAGATCCTGGCTAGTTTCGGTGTTGCGATAGTTAGAAAAATTATTGTTTTCTGCTACGAACCCCTTCAGTGGTATCAGAGCCGATCTATGCGTAGTATTGCTGGTACGGTTAAAACACATGTTAAATGTGGGTATCGATTCTATAATTGTTACCCTCTCGCGTGCACTTGCTAATGTGTTGGCATTGAGTTGATGAAGCGGCCCGGACCGACCTTACGCGTACGCTTACGCGAGACTGGTTCCGCAACTAACATATGGCTTGTACCATATATGCGGCTAGCGGGTGTCTGTCTCTCTCTCTTTAGACGGCATGGCATTTTCAATGGAGGGCCCTGAAAAGGGTGTAATAGAGACAATTATTTAATCACTGTTGTGGTTGTATGTTCGTAGGTAAGAAACGGTTCTTCACAAAGCCCTAGCAGCCACGTAAAACATGCAAAAGATAAAGTAGAGAGCGTCTAACTTTGTTTTGCAGTGGGGCTATTTAATATGACATGGTCACGGTAAGTTTTATGTTATTGGAGGCAAAAAGGTGGCGCCGTAGACTCGGAGCACTGCCGGAGGCGCGCCATGAAGACCAAGGCGCGAGGCCATGTCATATCGCACTTCATTACATTATTATGATATTGTTTGTTGTATGTGCATCCTATTTGATTGCTTATATATTAAGTATATATACAACGGTAGAAATATTAGGATGATCCCAAATAAATGCCAAAATTGTGTTCGCCCTTAGTGTGCACCACCAATAAAGTTCTACGTTACGGGGTACACCGCTCGCGGTTTCGGTCGCTTTTGGTTACACTCGTCTCTTCGTTCGCATATAGTGGGTGTAAGCCACGTTGCACACGCAGATACACTAAGGTCAGATTGGCGAGCCTAGTATGTACAGACATAGCCTCGGAACACGGGAAGTTCGAAAGATCGAGCATGAGTCGCATGATTGTTGCGATTGGTAATTCATTGCCTACCTTTGAAATTATTCTATCCGCCTGATTGATGGGGGTAGTATAATGGATTAGGATCGTGTAATCACTAAGTTATTTTGTTTGGGATGAATTTCTTAGTGGAGTATATTTTGATAATGTGATTATAAAATGAACTCATATTTTATAAACTTAGCCTTACCTAGTCTTTGCAAATTATCTTTGTAGATCATGCCTTATCCTAAGGAAGAAAGTCTTGAGTTCAACCATTTTATTAGAAAAGAAAGTCTCCGGAACGATGGATCCAATTTCATGATGTGGTACAGAAACCTGAAAGACGTCCTCTACCAGAACGACATTTCTTACGTGATAGGAGAATTGTTAGGAGATAAACCAGGAGACTCCGCAAGTGCAGAGGCGAAAGAGGATTTTCGTCAGCGTCGTGAGATCTGGAGAAGTGTTCAGATCACGATGTACGTCTGCATGGATCATGAGCTGAAAAATGAGTTTCGCCATATGGAACCCGCTGTGATGATAGGTGCTCTTAAAGTTCGGTTCTTAAACCGAATGAAGCAAGAGCAGTACAAGCAGCTGGACAAGTTTCTTTCACTCAAGATGGAAGAACATACCTGCTTGGAGACACATTTATGTAAGATGTTTGACATTCACGATGATCTCACAAACACATGTAACATCCCTAGTTTTCAAAAGTTGAAAAATCAGAAAAATTTAAAACTTTTTGAAAACTATTAGGTATTTTGCTTTGAAAAGAAAAATCATGCATGCATTCATCATCATATAGCTTTGTTTGCAGTTTGATATTTCAAAAGTGGGAATAATAATTCCACTTGAAAACATATTTAATAAAATATATAAAAAGGACTGACTATGTCCAATATTTTATTTTGAAGTATTGTGGTATACTTCTTTGTGTTAAATGTTTAGTTGTGATGGTTTGTATTTGTTTGAACTTGATTGTATTTATTGAAGATAAGTATTATCAAATGTTTACAATTGTGGTATATAAATTTTATTCAAGCCGCATTTGATTTGCTTTAAAACCTATTTTATTTTTGGCATTAAGTGTCATAATGTTTATTAAAACCTAGTTTGAAAATAAAAATGATTTCTATTTGAAAAAGTGCGTTGATTGTGAATAGTTTGGATGTATTAAGAATTATTCTATTACTTACCTAATCTCTATTCTCAAGTTTTATAGTTTTACTTTTAAAAGAAAATATTTATTTGGATTTATAAAATGAGAGTTGAAATCATTTTGATTTATCAAAACCCTTTTTAAAGCAACTTATGTTTTATACAAAATTATTTTAATGAGTGAAATAAATCACATTACTTATATTTGGCCTTGGGTTAAATTATATTTCAAAAGGAATTCATAAAAACCCTATAGATTTAAAATGACATTAATATGTCCAAAATTCATTTTAAACACATTTCAAATTTCAGTACAAAATATTTTGAAAAATGTCTTTTGAAAGTCCCAAAACAAAAACTTTATTTTTACAAAACTATAGGATTTTGTTTGAGTCCATTTGGACTTTCATTTTAAAAGATATTAAAATTTCTTTTTTTGAAAAAGAAAAGTTTGAACAAAAAAAAAATTGGACGCACCTATCTACCGCTCAGCGCAGCGCACAGTCGGCCCAGCACCAGCCCAAGCCCATCCGCGTCCCTCTCCTCTCACTGTCAAGCTGGGCCCACACGCCAGCGTCATCTTCGCGACGAACACGGAGGAGTCCGTCCTCACGGAAGCGCCACCGTGGCCTCCCGGGCCCGCCTCTGCCTCGACGTCCGTGCCCTTAAATACGCAGCCTTGACGTCCGCACCCCCCTTGAAAACCCTAACCCTAAACGCCGCCTCCGCCACCTCGAGTTCTGCCGCCGTATCGATCTCGACGAGATCGGAAATCCCGTCAGAGTTCTACACCTCCGGCCGCTTCTACACGCCGCACGAGGACGCGATCGACCACGACGCCACCACCATCCTCCCCACCGTGACGCGCCGCGCCCCGTGGAGGCCTTCCCCGAGCCCCTGCACCTCCGGAGCCTCATCACCATCGACGCCCGAGCCGCCGGCCGCCGTCCTCGCCATTGTTCCGGCAGCCGCGCCGCCAGGTACAAACCCTAGATCCGAACCGTCCGATCAAAAATCAACGCTGTAGATTAGATCCATCCCGCGTATGCCCGCTTGTCCGCGTCCGCGCCGCGTCCGTCCGCAACCCGTCCGCCCGCATCTGCCCGCGAAGAGAAGCGCACCAATCGGAGGCCGCCGCGTGGACGACACGTCGCCAGGGACTCCAGCGCGAAGATTCTTCAGTTTTCTTTACGTTTTAGCCCCTGCGCATCACAGATTAGTCCCTGGATTTTAGATTCATTATTAATTTTTATTCCTTTAGCCAAAATTTATGAAATTTATATTTTTGGAAAGCTAATAATGTGTAGAAACTTTCTATATGCTTAATTTGAGGTTTGGACGAAATTAATTTAGATAAATTTTAAAAATGGTTTAATTGATATTTTGGCTATAATTTAATTATAAAAAATTGATAATTGAGCAAAATATTTTGCTATATTTTTGTTTGCATAAGTAATGGCCGTAGTATTGCTATGTATTTTTGTAGAAGTGTTTTTATGTGTTTTTGCATGTAAATTGTTTTTATTGCTTTTTAGGTGTTATTTTAATAAGTAAATTATATTAAATTTGTTCTCCACATTAATTTTGAATAGCAAAATTTAGCTAAGTAATTATGAACATGTTACATGCAGAATAACTTAGGAATATTTCACCTCACCCATCAAAGTATTTTTCTTCCTTAGAAAATATTTGATAATTATTTTGACAACACGATTTCCTTAGAAAAATTTCAATATCTTAAAAGTGCTAAATCTTCTCCTTAGAAAATTTTAGCATCTTGAAAATTTAGTTGTTTCCTTAGAAAATATCCTAAGTACGTGATATGACAAAGGTTTGTCCTTAGAAAAATTATCAACTAATTGTTTTCATACCTTTTCCTTAGAAATTATTTTGCACTTCTTATTTTTGTTTACTTTCCTTAGAAATTATTTGGACTTGATGCGTTAGCTTTAGTCCTTAGTTAAATTTCGACCCCAAGTGTTATGACCTTGGTCCTTAGTCATTTTGGACCATCTTGCTTGCCTTGCATTAACTTAGAATAATTTCATGGCATGGCATGCATCTCTAGTCCTTAGAAATATTTTGCATTTCTTACATGACTTTCCTCCTTAGAATTTTGGAGGTGATGCTTGTTAGCCCTTTTAACCCTCCTAGTCAAAACCACTAAGTTAGAAATTAGTGGAAAAGTTTGCATTGTTATCCTTGGAGAATTCAACATGAAGTTAGAAGACCAATAAAGGACTTAGCCAAGAAAGCAAGACTCCAGAAGCATCTCCAAGAAGTCAAGGTACTTAGAAGAAATCAAGGGGAAGTTCACGAAGACCAACCACCTACATTTTTCTAAGTCCTTCTTCCTTTCTCTCTTTTCTTCCTCCTTCTCTTAAACTTCATGGTGGCTAAGTTATATTCAAGATCAACCAGCTGCCAACATCATCAAGTCTTCAGAATCAACAAGTCCACAAATGCGCAATGAAGTCATCACATCAAGTAAAACTACAAGGAAGCAAAGAGAAGAATTTTAGAAGACCAACTACTTCTTTTCTTTCTATCTCCTTTCTATTTTTGTCTCACTTTGGACATAGGCCAAGTCCTCGGTGTTTAAGACTAAGTTCATAGAGTGCTATTTGAAGATCAATGAAGCTGCAAAGGAGTTGAAGATTATTTGAAGACCAAACTTGTGAAGACTTAGAGTAGCTTTACAACCTTCAAGTGGTGGTTTTATCAAATTTATTTTACTACTACCTTGACCTTGCCTTAGCTGAATGGGATAATGTTATTTTGTTGTCTTTCCCTTATTTTGTTTTGCTTGTCTTTCATACCACATTTCTTTGTATCATCCTGCATCTCATGCATGTCATATTTTTCTAAGTGTTGCATTTATGATTGTATGTTTATTTGTGATTTGTTTGACTTGTTAGAAATTCCGGAGAGAGACGAAAGTGGTTGCAACTGCTACTACTACACTTCTGTTTGCCAAGGCAAGTGGCACACCCCATAAATTTCCTAAGTATTTTTCTATGCATGACCTAGTGTATTTCTTTATATGCATGTGTAGGATAGTATTGCTATGCTGAAACAACTATCTCCTTTACACTAGTTGTGTCTAGCATCCTATCGATAACTTAGTAGAATTATTGATGCTATGCAAATTTGTTTTATTCAAAGCTTAAATTCTACTAAGTTAATTTATCACCTGGGTGGATTTGGGATTGCAAGGATGACGAGAGTTGAGTGTTGTCCCGAAGGGATATTCACTTGTGGTTTGCCACCCAGGATTAAAGGGACCAAAGTTTCTCTAAGTGATGATGCTTACCGTGCAGCCATTAGTCATATGGGCTCTGGCTAGATGGATTAAGTTGCGTGGACTCGTCCCGACTTGACAGGTGGTGGTAGAATGGTTAGAATGGGAGCGCGTCAAGTCAGTATGGGATGGGAAAATGCTTCTGAAAAGTCTCGTCTCAACTCTCTCCTTTTCCTTAGCACAAATTGAGTGCTTGAGGATAGTTTGGGTTTGTTGGGTCTAATGGTGAAAGTGCACAACCTCTGCAGAGTTAAAAACTAAGTACTTAGCCGTGTCCCCGGTTACGGACAATTTGAGCAGCTGATCAAGGATTCAACGGAGGCTTCATCATTCAAATTTCGAAATTAAAACTTGGTGGTGAACAAGGGTAGTTAAGACAATGGTTTTCAAGCCATCTTGTCTCAAAATTTTGAAGGAAAAGTTTTACAAAGTGATAGGCAAAATTGGCTTTTATGCAAATCAGCCTTCAAACTCCACCAGCCAAATATGCATATAGGTTATAGAGTTATTCCTATATGAGTCCACATAGTGTCACTTGCCAGGATCATTTTTAATGATTCTGACCCACTCTGTTGCAAATATTACTTTGTTGCAGACTATTCTGACGATGAGTAAGGTCACGTTTGGGTTTCGAGTCTGCAACCAACATGTTTTTCGCCTGTGGCACATGATGATGATGGAGACTCCATGAAGATTATTATATTCCGCTGCTTTACTCTTTCAAGCTAGCTATATGCTATGCAAGTTGTAATGAATATTTTACCAAGTCTGGATCATTCGATGTAATAATGATACTTTGTTGTGATACTACATCTTAAACTGTGTGTGCAAATGAAACGATCCAGGGGTTTGCACTATACACAGGTACCTTGCCCTATTTTAAGTGCAGGTACGCTACAACACATGCGATTACTGGATGGCGGATACTTTTGCAATACAGGCGGTGTTGCGTTCTCTACCTCCTAGCTATGAGGAGCTTGTCGATGAGTATATACTTAAAAGTGATTTCCTCCTCTTCAATGATTTCCTGGTTGAAATCAAAGATGTGGAGGTGGAACCCATCGAAGGAGAGATAGATGACACGCAAGGTATATTTGATATACAAAGTTATAATTGTTATTTCTTACACTTGTTGATATTAAAGTATTTGATACTTATGTTTGTTTTATTGAAACAGCACCAGAATATAACAGGAAAATTGCAGAGTTCGACATGATGCTGCGGAATGATGGCAAGGCAAAGTAGTTGATGGCCAAGGAGTTTCACCCCATAGTTATCAAGTTTGATTAGTAGTTTTGAATAAGAGTTTTGTAGTCGAATTTGAGAGTGATTGTAATAAGTATGTCTTATATTCGATGAGACAAGTTATTCATATTTGTAAGAGACAAGCAAGTTGTTTTTATTATGAATAAAGTTTTCTTATGATCATATTTCGATTATGAATAAGTTATTCATGCATTAATCTTTTTGATAGCAAAGTGGATTTGAATGTTAAAATAAATATCCTAAGTCAATAATAAAATGCACTACCGAATTTTTAATCATTGCAAATATTTTGGATACTTTGATCTTGTGTATTTGCATGCGTGATGTCTAATGAGACATGATGATTGAAAAATATTGATAAGTCAATATGAGAAGAAATTTGATTTGAGATCATGCAAGATGATTGTCAAATTAAATTGTGTAGTGGAAATTATTATTGAAACCTTCGTTGTATTTACTAAAAGATACAATTATCTGAAATTATTTGATTTGATCAAGAAAGATTTTTCGGATAGAAAAGGAGGATATAAAATCAAGTCATTGTAATTGGATTATAATAGCAAGGATTTTAAAGATTTATTTTATCATGAAGGTTTGTGAAAATTCGGTTCACAAAAGGACTTGTGAAATTCGGTTCACAAAATTATGATGCTATTATCAAACATGTTGATGTAGACATTATGATCATACTCTATTTTGAATAAAGTATAGTCCTAAAATCTCTCTTAGTATTTTAGAAATCACGTAGAAGGTTTTTCCGTTAGAATTAGTAAACTCCCTATTTTGAAGTCTTCACCCAAAATTCGTATGAACGACAATAAGTTGTGTGTCATGGTTTATAGATTATATGATAATACGAAACTATGTACGAAATAGTTCTTTGAAAAATATTCATAGGAATGAATATATGTTTCATATGGTAAACACCAACAAGGGCAAAACTAGTATTGCTAACTTGGTGATTCATTGAAAACAAGTTTCAAGAAAGGATATGAAATAAAGAAAAGCTTAAAAGGGGTAATTGACCTTACTCGATTTGTGAGAGAAATATTGTTTTGGAATTTGATCCGACAACAAAACTCCACAAATGAAATGAAAAATGATGATATTTGATCATGGTGTTTTCATGCAAGGAGCTTTTTATAAATAGTAGGCATTAAAAATATTTTCTGTCCGGTCACAGATTAATATTTCATGATTTAATGAGCTTGTTACTAGAACAAGGGATACCTACGAAATACAAAGAAATTGGGGTGATGCCAAATTCGAATTGTGACTATAGAGTCATAAATCCAAAAGGTTGCATTCAAGATTGTATTAGTAAATGTTGCTTGAATCTTATTAAGTAAAAGGGTTACTTGATTTTTCACATGACAAGTTGTGTGAAAAGAATGAAACTGTGAGAAGGACATAAAGCTAATTTTGTCATGAAGAATGTCTTTGACAAAATCAAAATTGTTTTGACTACATTGGATGTAGACATGCCTAAGTCTTTTGGATTTGTATTAACAAGTATAATACATCGTATTTGGAATTTTCGAATTGATACATGATCAAGGATTTCGGTTATGACCGAAATATCGAAGGAAATTATATCCGTATAATTTAAGTGGGAGTAGGACAGCTTACCGGAATAATATGTAAGTGACATATTGTTAAGTGGGAGCTTGTGGGCTACACAATATGAAATGTGTTTGACATTTTGAGTGGGAGCATTACAAGTTACACAATCTCAAATGTAATTGACATTTTGAGTGGGAGCTTAGTCAGGTGTTTATATGTAAATGACATATAATAGATAGGTACTAGGAAAATGAATTAGAAGTAATTATTGAATTACGATAAAATCATATATGTTTAAAATGTGAGCATCTGTTTTGAATAGATCATTTTAAAGAAGTCGAGGTGTTTTTCCAGATTAGATTCTGATGTGTCAGAATAAGACGTAACGAGGAATTGGTCCTTGTAAATCTGGATAAAGTAATCATGGTTGTAAAATATGCTGCACTTCTATGCCATGATAAGGTGGCAGCATATTAACCATATTATATACTCGAAAAGATATGATTAGTATTCTTACAAGAAGAATAAGCGCTGAGATGAATTTGTGATTCATTATTAGTGGAACCAAAATTATCCTTCATAGTTTAAAAGAAACTAAGGATATGTGGTTATTTCAAATCTGTAAAGGATGATGAGTTTAACAAATGTTGTGTTAAAAGGATCAACCTAAATGACAGAAAGAAATAAGGATCAAGTCGTTATAGGATAAACTAAAAGGCATTAGGCTGACAATAGAATGTCAGGATCTACTTAGGTAAATATAGAAGTATAAAGATACTGCAAAAGTACATAGAGTTGGTAGAGAAAAGGTATTCTCTAAAACTGAGTGTGTTTAATGCAATTAACTGATATTGGATCAGAGTAAGCGCAGGGAAACAAAAGTCTCACTTAGTTGCCAAATATGTATATTTGTTATTAAGATAACATGATGATATCAAATAAGGTGATATCAATGGTTTGCAAAGAACTTACGGTTATGAAAGGTTCAGGCCGAAGGAAACCTCTTCCACGAGCGAGCATTATCATAAACACTTATAAAAGATAAGGTTGTATGATTGGTATAGAAAATGCAGCTAGTGTATTTGTACTCTAGTGCAAGTGGGAGACTGTTGGAGATATGCCCTAGAGGCAAATAAATAATAAGATTTATTGCATTATCTCTTTAAGTTTATAAATAGTTTTATACCATGCTATAACTGTATTAATCGGAATTGTTAATACACGTGTGGTATGTAAACAAACCAGAGTCCCTAGTTAAGCCTCTAGATAAACTAGTCCATCAGTCAATGGATGATCGTGATTTCCCGATCATATTGCATTAACAGTTGATGGTGGAGTCATTTTATTGGGAGAATAATTTGATGGACATTACCCAAAGTATTGCAGTTAGGATCGTATCAGATAGTTCAACACTGCAATAGGATTATAACGTGGTAGCTTATTCCTTAGACCGTGAGATTACATCAAGTCGCTGCTTCTGAAAGATATGGCTGATCGCATCAAACGTCATGCCTCATAAGCTGACAATAAAGGTGACACTTTCGGGTATTGGAAGGAAGTAGTCGGGGCGAGTAATCAAGAGCGGGATTTGTTCATCCGTGTGACGGATTGATATGCTGGGCCCACTCGGTGAGATTATATCTGTAAAGCTGCGCAGCATATGACTAGGTCATTGAAGATATAATTTCATGGAACGAGTAAAGCAACCTTGTCGGTAACGAGATAAAACACAACATCGGATGTTGACGATCGTATCTCGGACAAGGAAGTATCAACGAACAAAGGGAATGATCATATCATGTTAACGGTTCAAAGATGATTCAAGGATGATTTATTCTAGAATGCACGGGGGCCGTCATAGTCATCCAGGGCTCCCTGACGGTCATTGGCGGGAGGGTCTCGACCATGTCCGGAGTATTCTCGAACCGAGGGTAACACACTTAAGGTCTTGACGACGCTAGGAGAACGTTTTGGAAACGTCGGAGTGGTTTAGGTATAGAGATAGGAGGTTTCGGAAAGATTCCGGGGAAGACCGGAAGAGTTCCGGGGAGACCGAAGTAAGTTCGGAATGATCCGGAAAATGTTTCGGAGTCATGGGAGATTAAATAATATGTAAATATATTAATTAATGAATTATATTATTTATTTATTAATTTAATAATAAAGAAAAGGAGAAAAAAGGGGCAGCTCACCTTAATGGGCCATAGGGCCCAAGAGGGGAAGCTCCCCCCCCCATGTGAGGGGTGCGGCCGCACCCCTCACATGGGGGGAGCTTCCCCTCTTGGGCCCATTAATTAATAGCAATCTTCTACGAAAAAGTACCAGCCAATGCAAAGGCATGGTTGCGTACCAGTCAAAGCGGTGCTGCAGGCAGTGAGTCGACCAATCGCCAGGCCTTCCCTATCTTCAGCATTTTTCAGCCATTTTTCCAGATCGGCCACTCGGCGACAGGCGTCGCTCATCTTCTCCGCCGCATCAGCCGCGGACTCTGCACGCACATAGCAAAAACATAGTCAATAAAACCGCAAAAGGATTCAACTCGAAAAAGTTGCAATCCCACAAGAAGACACTCACTCTTGGCAGCTTCGAGTTGCTGCTGCAGGGTGGCGACCTCCGTCTCCATGTGCACGTACTGGGCGCCAGCCTTCAGTAGCTCTTGCATAAATGGCTTCAACACAGCAGAAGCAAGTTCATAACAGATTCATCAAATTTATGCACGACTCTAATACCCCGATAGTGGTTCAACTGCAACACAAAATCGCAAACTTACATGTTCTGCGGAGGCGGAAGTCGAAGCAGGACCTCGCCTCGCCGCGCTGCTCTTCTCGACCGTAGGTGGTGGCGGCAGGTCCTCCTCGGATGACACACTGTGTCACACATACTAAGTATCCGACTCGACAAATTTCATCAGTCAAAATTGGTAGCGCACAGAAAACTTACTCTTTGGTGAGGTCGACCATCCGACCAGGTGCGAGCACGCCTACGCTCGGATGCGACCTTTTCGTCGGGCGTGGAGGAAGAGAGCGGAGTGGAGGAACTTCAAGCGGGGCCATGGTTGACTCCGTCGCATTCCCCTCCTTCTCCTCAGAGTCCGTCGTGTCCTCCTCCTCGCGCGACCGCTTTTGCTGACCATCATTGGTCTGCGTCTCAGCGTCGCCTTCAACAGCTTCTGGAGTATGGGCAGTGGTGAGTGAGGTCACATCATCATCCGAGCCAGCCTCGAGTGGCTCATTATTCGGCACTGGGCCACTCTCTGGCAATGGAGGCATCGACTCGCACATTCTGTGTCCCTGCACATGGACATAGCAACAGAAATAAGCATACACACGCGTAACATAGCAACTAACAAAATGGTGACGAGTGTTACCTCCGGTAGAGGGTTGCTGGCTTCATAAGGTGCGACTGGCGACTTCGTCTCGCACGGTTCGTCGTCAGTCAGTATGGTAAGAGTCCTCACCAACTTCTTCACCTCACTCGCGGATAGCTCCTCTGCGAGTGAGCGGGTTGGATCAGACGCCCCGGTGTATGCCCACATGGCGTGCACCTGGGCTCGAAGAGGTTGCACTTGCCTTTCGATAAAGGTGGCCAGCAAATGAATGCCAGTCACCTCCTTGCCAGCATTGGTCTGCAGCTTCAAAACCTTCTTCAAAAGCATGTCAGCTTCTTCAGCTTCGGCTCCGGTCGGAGGCGCAATCTAGGACGGCCTCTTCGCTACCATGGCGTCAGCATTAAAGGGAGGCAACCCGAACGATTGGTTGCCTGTGGTCACATCCTTGATGTAGAACCACTTCTGGCGCCATCCTTGCACAGACTCAACGAACTTAATCTTGAAGTACTCGACATCAGGTCGAGTTTGCACTCCAAAACCGCCAGGGCCCTTGACGTTGTGCTGGCGCTTGACATTGAAAATCTGGCGAAACAACCCAAAGTGGGGCGCAACGCCCAAGAAGCACTCGCACAGCACGAAGAAGCAAGCAACGTGCAAAAGCCTGTTGGGGGTGAAATCGTGCAGTTGCACCCCATAAACGTGCATCAGCGAACGAAGAAAATCGTGAACAGGGAAGGAGAATCACCTGTTCACAAAATCCACAAAACAGACCCTTTCATTAGGGCCTAGGCGTGGGATTACCTCGGCGCCGGGGATGCGAACCTGCGTCGGGTCCGCCGGGATCAGCCCGTCGTTTCGCAGGCCGGTGAGCATCCGCTTGCTCACCGTAGATTTGGTCCAGGCGCCCTTCTCCTTCTTCAAACCACTGGAGGCGGCCCCACCTGCGGCGCTGTCCGCTGAGGCGTTGGCAGCGCTCCTGCCCTTCCGGGTGGTAGGCTTCGTCATCCTCAACGATGGATTGGTGGAGCGCAGAGAGCTTGGGCGCAGGAACACTGGAGGAGGCGCGCGAGGAAGAAGATGGAACAGGGGCGGCGCAGGAGGCAAATGGCAAGTAAAAAAATTCTGCCAGCACCGCCCTTACTATTTACCACAAATCAAAAACCAATCATAACCGTTAATCTACGATTGTGCGCTCCGCGGGGAATCCTGCCGTACACGTGGCAAGCACGGAGAGCAACCGTCGACGGCCACTCCGTCCACTACGCACGGGAATCTAGGAGTCATCATCACGTCTCCGTGAAAATCGCGACAGGGCGGTCAAATCCAGTCCAAACGGCACCGTCCTCGGTCAGCACTGCATAACGGGCCCACAAGCGTGTCGTGTCCCATCAGTCATACCAAGCACGCCATCGCTTGTCAGAAATCGCAGTCGAGGCATGCGTCATTGCTGACGTCAAGTCAAGTCTCATACCTGATAGAACAGTCGAGTCGTTAAACATTTACGACGAAGGCCAGTCCTTCGACTGGGTGGCACAAGACATGAAGGCAGTCGATAGTTTCTTCGACTGAAACATATTACTCCCATCGAGAGCGTATCAAAAAAAAAATCGACTAACAATGTACGGGATAAACAGATTTGAGATTATCCTCCATTGCAAGCAATAAAGCACAATCTCGGGGGCTACTCCCATCGGGAGCGCTGTCGTGCACCCGATAGAATAATGACAAAGAATAAGTCGACAAAAGTCTCGGCTCATCAGATAAGCAAAATTCAAATACAAAATCATACTCGATAAATTCCCGAGTTGCGTCCGCCGCAAATACCTCGGATGCTGCATGCATAGTGCAAAGGTAAGACCCGCCGAACTTTCGAGCTGGGCTAAGGACCGTTCTAGCAACGTTAATCCTTAAAACTTTCCGTGTCAGCAGACATGATGAAAAATCCCGACGGACGCGTTGGGTAATCTCAAAGTTATCCTGCAGAACGATTCAGTAAGACCTCCGCGGCCTGAGTCGAGTCTGACCAGTCTGTTCCAGATTCGAGTCCGGGGACTCGAGTCTGATTGAAAGCTAGTAAGGTTTTGCCCGAATGTGTAGTTAACCGGTCCCGATCCGTCGAGTGTACTAGTAAGGTTTTGCCCGAATGTGTAGTTAACCGGTCCCGATCCGTCGAGTGTACCGGTGTAACACCCCGGCCACCGCCGGGCCGGGCCTGTCACCCCTGACAGCTCGCTAGGATCTCCAGACTGGCCCCACAGATCAACACTAGTCTTTTCTGCGCACTTTGTCCTCACTCGTGCGCACCGGGAACCAGTTCCCGGTCGGTCACCCATCCTTGGAGTGCTCCAGGCCAAGCACGCTTAACCTCGGAGTTTTTCCAGATGAGCTTCCGGAAAAGAAGTTGCAACTTAATGATATGAGTATTCTATCAATCCTGTTAAGACCTGAGCCAGGATCTCACATCCTTCCCCCTTAGAAGACCGACGCCCTCGTCGGTCGACCTCCAGTCCAGGAACTTCCCCCCTTGGCACCCGTCTGTGCGCCCAGTGCCGGCACATGCTCCAACATGTCCGCCCACTGACCCGCACACGCCCAAGTTACCGCGAGGGTCGGCTCTGATACCAAATTGTAACACCCCGGCCACCCCCGGGCCGGGCCTGTCACCCCTGGCAGCTCGCTAGGATCTCCAGACTGGCCCCACAGATCAACACTAGTCTTTTCTACGCACTTTGTCCTCACTCGTGCGCACCCGGGAACCAGTTCCCGGTCGGTCACCCATCCTTGGAGTGCTCCGGGCCAAGCACGCTTAACCTCGGAGTTCTTTCCAGATGAGCTTCCAGAAAATAAGTTGCAACTTATTGATATGAGTATTCTATCAATCATGTTAAGCCCTGAGCCAGGATCTCACAACCGGGCCTACTAAGCTATTATCCCTTGATTATCATAAGCAAAAACCAAAGTTGATGAAATACTCGACATAGCCAGCATGTGCTATTCATACAGGAATTCCAATTATAAACACAAGTACAAAAGAATGTGACGTGCACTAATGAATGAGTCCATGCCCGATTCTTCGATTCAGACAAGTACTCGGGGGCTACTGACGTGGATATACCTCTCGGGTACCTTACCATGAGGGTACCTGGTGCACGTATCGACTAAGGCCCAACTATCAAGAGGCTACATGAAGCCCATGACGGAAGGCCCAAGAAGATGGAGTATCCTCCAAAATTAGTCATAGGCATAGTCGGTTTAGACTTTCCTTACATGTAATCTGAGTCGGTTGCGAACTCCCGAGACCCAGCCTACTATATAAAGGCTGGGAGGGCCGCCGATCTAGGACACGCAACACTTGAACCACCAAAACCCCAGCGAGATCGACATCTCGCCGGGACTCCATTGTAGCTCGCATATACTCTCAGATCAATACCAGACAAGCAGGAAGTAGGGTGTTACTCTCCGGAGGCCTGAACCTGGGTAAATCCTTGCTTTTGCTTGTCAGCCGAAGAAACTACCAGCTCTACCACGTTCTCTCCCTCGTAATCTCAACCCTAGGTTCTTAACCATGGGATTTGATGAGTTAACCCCTCGTCAGTAGGTTTTTCTATGTGTACTACTTGCCGTCTGTGCTAACATCATAGCTCTTAAAGTAGCTAGTTCAACCGAAGAAATAGCCGTGCTATTTGATTTTTAAATGCTGCTGCAATCTGCTTACAATTGGTGCATCCTCATTACTCTTCTTTTTTTACGCGAGCATCCACATTACTCTTACTATAAGATACAGTATTTGTTAGATCTTCTCTAAGATATTACTAGGGATATTAGCGCGGCAATGCCGCGCCTGTTTGACAAATTTTGGGGGAAAAATTGGAAAAATTATTGAAGTATGAGTATAAATGGTGGGATTTTGTAAGTTCAAATGTGGTTACATTTTGACTTAATTATCTTAGTTAGCACCATAATGTAAGGAAAATATATTATGGGTATGCTAAAATATAATGTTGTTTTTTGGTCGTAAATATGTAATTGAATAATTTGTTTGAAGAAATATATTGTATTAGCATCTATTAAATGTAATCCATCTTTAGAGCAAAAATGAATTTGTGATTTCTTGGAATATGCATGTAGTAAAGCATTATCTAAATGTAACTATACAATTAGGGAGAGGTAAGTTGAATTTGAGTATTTGTTAAATTGAGTTGCATAATTGGAGGGAATTCAGTTATATTATCTGAAAATATTAGCCTGTTCGAATTGGCATGATATGTTTGTGTTTTTTTCCTAAATATTTAATTTAACTGAATAACTGGAGGGAATACATTGTGTGAGTATTTGTTGGAGTCAATTTGAAATGAATCCATAATTAGAATAAATTAATTTGCATTTTCTCTAAATATTCGTCTAATCAAGCATTGTTTCAATTGTAAGTACGTAATTAGAGAGATTTAGGTTATATTACTTCCAATCATGGTAGCTAATTTGAAATGCCCAAATACGGTTCCATTTTGCTATAATTTTCTTATGTAGCACCATAATTAGAGGAAATATATTGTGGTTATCTCGAAATGCTAATTATTTTCAGCATTTATTAAATATGTTTGCATAATTGGAGGAAGCTCAGTTAAATTAGCTGTAAATATTAATTTATTTGGAAATGATGTAGTAAGTTTGTATGTTACCTTAAAAGTTTTATTTAACTTCGTAATCAGAGGGAACACATTATCTGAGATTCATTAAATTCAATCTATTTTTAGAGGTATTGAATATGTTTTTTTTTCCACATATTCACCAAATTTAAGTTTTCAAATATGTTTGCATTATGCCAAAAGTAGTCACATTTTTTTTGTGGTTTTTATTACAGTTTAAAGAAAGATGTAGAATTCAAATTTTGTGTAAAATTTATGATTTGAAATAACTTTGGGAAGTTTTTTGTGTGGAAATTGAAATAATCTGGAAAAGATCACTAAGTTTTTCAAATTGTTGTTTTGATTTTTACATTTTTTATGAAATTGGTCTCAATTGATTTGGAATTCTATTTGAAAAGTTATAAAAATATTGGAAAATTGAAATCTAAAACACAAGGGGGAAAAAAATAAAAAGGCCGAGCCGGACGCGCAGGAAGCGGCCCAGCCCAGCTAGAAACCCGTCTCGCCCGGCCCAGGCCCACTGTGACGTCAGCGTGACGTCACAGTGGCCGGAGCTGCCGCGGCGGAGGCGTGGACGCCGGCGTCGCTCCACGGCGTTTCGGGACGCGCGGGTGGCTGCGGCGGGTGCGCGTGGACGCGATCTGTCCGAAGGTGGCGGCGCCGCCGCTTTTTGGCCACCGGAACGTCGGCGGCGAGCACGAAACGGCGCGACGGATACCATGCGCTGCGGCGGCGATTCCGGTGAGTTCGCCGTGTTCCGGCACGCGGCTGCCGACGAGGAGGAAGAGGACGGGGCGGCGGAGCTTGGCGCGTGCAGAGATTCGAAGGGGGAGGCGCGGAGCGGCGTGCCGGCGCGTCGGCGGCGCCGGCGGCGATTTTCGTCGTCGCGGGAGAGAGAGGGGAGGGGGACTCTTCGTGCTGTTTTTGCAAAAAAATCCGTGGAGTTTTGCGGAATTGCAGTCAGGTCCCTCGCAGCGTTAGAATCTGGACTGCGGGTTAATTTCTGACGTTGCGAGTTCGTTTTTGCAAATTTGACTGCGCCAAAAATCGTGCGTGGGCTCTGATTGGTAGGAATCCCCGTGCTACAGTGCGCACGATTCTTAAAGAGATTTGGGCCGTCTGTTCGCTCGATCGGACGGCGTGCGTTTAGCGGGTGACGTGGACGTCGAAATGGAGGTTGAATCTGTCCTACTTTTATATATAGTAGGATAGGATAGGATAGCTTTCCGGCATTGCTTCCTTCTATATCACATTGCTTAGCAGACAAGTAATTCTGAATTTGTTATCTGTGGTGCCTTTTCTGATCTAGTACTATTTCTAGGCCTAATTTCTGTTTTATCATGATTACTCATTTCCTCATGGGATCTTATTTTATGTTTAGATTTCCCTCCAGAAAGCCTTCCATTGTTAGATCATGACTACTTTAGCAAGAGAAAAATGAAGCCATATATTTGCTTTGGAAATAAAATACTTGGATGGTCACTTTAAGAATCTCTGCAAAGGAAAGAAACTCATGATAATTCCTGCGCCAATCCCACTTTTCTTTTTGCAGCAAAGAAGATCTTGTGGGCTCCCTTACCCACTTAGCTAGTCACTTAGCAAGCATTAATCTTTGCATCTCTTTCCACTGATTCTTCTTCTAGTTTTCTGCATCCAAGTACTGAAAAATTCTGTATGCTTGAAACACATACTCCGAGGGACCTGACTGCCAGCAAGTAGTAATCAGCATTTGCAGCCAAGTGCCCAAGCTAGTAGCGGCTGTTTTTAATTTTCCTTTTCGCTTTCGCAACAATAAAATGCTCTCCTTGGACCATGACCGGTCCAAACACAAACAGCTTTGAGAAATCTACGCCGTCGTTCAGGCATGCTTTAAGATTCACCACTCTTCTCATTCTGTAGCAGAGCAGGCAACTAAAACAAAGCATTGTATCAGACGGTAGCGTACCAACGTACATAGAAAATCGTGAGCAAAGAAGCTACACCATATTGAAACTTGGTTCCTTTTAAGTTTGAACGCTCACCTTTGATGCCCCTTGGAAGATTCAAAGTGAAAAGGGTGTTTCCAACATCAACTGCAAGCAAGCAAGCCAAAAGAGAACACAAAAGCACATACCACCACTGTCCTCACTCACTTGTTTCACCACTATGGCTGGCTAGCTAGCTGCTTTAGCATTGGTTTTTACTGGGGTTGCCCTAGAGGAGGGTAACAAGCAACAAGCCATGCCATGCAGTGTGGATAAAGCAAAGGGCTTTGGTTCTTGGCTTGTTGCTGTTGCTGCTCCTCATGTACCCTACACAGCCACTTTAGAGGATCTCTGGCCTCCATCCCACTCCAATGACTTTGCCGAAATCTACACTCTGCGTCGGGCTCAGAAGAACCTTCCGTGGCAGCCTTAGTTGGGTTAGGCATGGTAAGGTGCATGGCTAGTGGCGTGGCGTCCCCTGTCACTTTGTGCTTTTGGACTTGACAGACAGGGGCCTCCCGCGCTCCTCTTCCTACTATATCTGCACGCAAGATGGCGCCATGATTGAACATTGTACTGCGAAGCTAGAGCTAGTCCAGGACAGAACTTGTATGTCTCCACCAGAGCAGCAGCAGCAGAGACCATGGCACGGCGCACAAACATCAGCAGCAGCAACTCGAGGCTCGTCGCCGTCTCTGCCTTGGTTTGCCTCGTGCTAATGCACCTTGCGCCGGTGCACGGCATGAGAAGAGCGGAGCTTCTCATGGGGCCAGCACCCGCGCCGGGGAGCGCCGGCATTGACATCACCACGAAGCGGTTCGCCGCGACGTCGGTGGCGGCAGCAACCTTGAACGCCGCCGCAGCGCAGATGAGCAAGTGGAGAGTCCGGCGCGGCTCTGACCCGATACACAACCGGAGTTGAGGCTCTCCCGCCGTCTTCTTCAAGCCCTGGAGAAGGAGGGGGTCTGATTAACCTGACGCGGCAGGCAGATGCACTTGTCCATGGAGAAGAGGCAAGCTGATGGGCTCTGAAATCAAGGTGTCCAACTGTTCTTCCCTACTTCATCTGTTCTTTTGTAGAGAGAAACTTGTGATCAGAATTCAGAAAACAAGGAAAATGAAACTCAGGAGACTTGAACGGATTCATGCTCCAGTGTAGGCGATGTGCATTTTCTTTATTTACTTTAGCGTTAGAACAGTAGAGTAGTCAGTAGAAGGTAATTTAACATCGATGCAATGTAGGCTCTTCAGTGCGACTGTAATATAGTGATCCTCGCAGAGATGTCAAGATGAATTCTTCTTTTTTTTCTGCAGATTATGACAATCCGAGCGCTGTTCCTGCGCATTTCCTGAATCCTAACTTCCTACTTTCGGAGCCCGAAAACAGAGAATTTTTTCCCAAATTTGCCCCCTCGATGAACTAAGGCCCATTTGGCTCCTGAACGAAACTATCTCCGAATCTGATCCCCCAAGACTGGCGGCGGTATGGACGGAGCCGAACTTGTGCAGTCGGCAACAACCAAATTCAGCGCCGAACCCAGGAAGTGTTTGGTGCCGAAATGTTTTGGTGCAGACTTCGGCTCCATTTATTTTGGCGCCAACGTAGGGGGCAGACTTGAAAATAGTATCACCTAGAGGCCAAATAAGGAATTGGTATCGCCCAAGAGACAGATTTGGCAAACAAAAAATACACAGAACCAAGAGGGTGGTCGCGAAGCCTATAACTGAAACCTGTGACGACTGGTTTCAAATTCAGACTTTGAAGCTCCTGCATCAGGATTGCTAGTTGTTGAAGCGCACAAGCGAACCAACAAGTAGGAGAAGAGTTGGGCCCAAGGTGTCGCTAGTTCGGTACACCAGAAGGAAATCGCAGCAATTCTAGCCGAATTGCTTTTGGCATTGAACCAATACCACACTGCTGATGGTCCAAGGGTGTTTTTTGACGGGTGGAGGAACATGAGAGGACTTTGTAAGGAACATGGAATCATTGTTATTTTCAAATGAGATCCTAACAATGTTTCAAAAGAGAAAAGAAAAAAGGTATGTCGATGTTTTAGCTCAAATAGTTTCAACGTAAAGGGAACTAGACAATCAAAAAAACGTAAAGGGAACTTTAATTACCCCCAACTTTTGCACCAATTAGGGATGGACACAACTATAACTATTACAAAAGTAAAAAAAATGCAGCCAAATGAAGAAAAATGTTGGGGTATAGATATCATACTATCTACACCATGACATTGCAAAGCATGCACCGATGGCTACCAAGTGTACAACAAGAAGAACAATAGTTGCACAACAAGAAGCAAAACAACCCAATATTGAAACCGACATATAACTCATCCCGTCATCACAGTGAAGATAAATTTCAAGGACTTCATCCATGATGCGGTATCAATGTTCCACAATGAATTCCTCAAAAAGGAAACGATGTTGACTGTCGCTCGGTCCAACCAATGAATGCAATCTAGGGTTTCACCCAACAAAATAGACGAGTGACAACATGAGATCATTACAACAAATACGACTGCCTAATCAAAGAAGGAAGATCGTCACAACCATCCACCACATTCCTGAGACGGTTTCCTCTGGCTCAACCCTGAAATCTGTGTACATGCACCTCGGTTGATCCGTCTCGCCATGAACAATGGTAGATCGAAAAACAACGGGCTTGATACAAGAATGTTGCGCTTCCATAATTACTGTAAGAACAACCTTTTGTCGGATAGAGGCTACCTAGGAATAGTTGACATGTGATGAAGAACAATGACAAACCGCATAGCCGTAATGAACTGAGGAGGATCCACCATCCAAAAACGTTGACGACTGTTCTAAAACATTTGACACTACCACGGACTGCCAAAACTATCAAATTTTCATGTCATCCGCTATCGCAATACCACAACAATTTGTCAGCTATACCACCACAGCACGCGTGTAGCCGGTCCAATCAATTGCATGACCAAGCTAGCAAATGGGAGTTGGTGCTACGTTGGTCAGTCGTCTGGCAGACCATACTCGATCTGGCAGACGATTGGACGCATCGTGACCGCCCAATCGCCTCATCAACATCTCCACACTGTTCGATCTTCGTGTACGAGAAAATTACACTGCATTGCCACCGCTCAGTGGCCCGAAGCGATACCAAGCGCCTTTCTCTCCTATCTCCTACCCGTCGCCTCTCTTGACTAATCTCACCATGAACCCAAGCAGTTCTTGATCCACCAGCGCCGCCGTCCGATTCACGCCGGCCGCCAGCGAATCAAGGCCTCCGGCAATCAAATCGAGCGACTGAAACGTCAGAATTGACCCTTAGACTTCCGGTGCCTCATCGTCGCCGCTGGAATCGAGTATATGCTCGCTGCCACCGCCAGGAGTTTGATCCCGCCCCTGCTTGCAGTCGAAGACACAATCTCGCCGCCGCTTCCAATATCCCTCGCCGTAGCTATGAGATCTCAGCGGCCGTGTCCCGAGCTCCACTGTGAGCACTTGCTCGAATTCTGGCCCGACCCGTCCATGGCTGCATCAGTCGATTCGTGCTCAACCTGACAGGAAATAGGTAATGGTAAGAGCAGCGAGGAGCAGCAAGAGGTGGACCGGACGTCGGACGAGAAGTTCAATAAGTTTATGGGCAACCCATCCATCGAGGCTGGCATCAAGCTCGGGAAGAAGCGCACCAACTAGAAGCTCTAGGAGCTCGACCACGGGCCCGACGCCAGCCCGGTCACAGGGCCTGCTCCAGGTTTCATCAAGGATACCCTGGAACAGGAGAAGCAGAGGGGAGAGGAGGCCTAAATGACCTTCAAAGATCTCGACCTCAACAAGGTAACCGCTTGTTCTGCTAGCTGAATGGAAATGTCAAATGAATTAAGTACAATTTCATGAAGATTGGCTGATGTTTGAGCAAATTAATCGGGCAGCTGAAGAGCTGTTTCGGGTATGACACATTCTTCGTGGTGGACGTGCGATGGTTTGGCGACGGGGGCATCTTCATCGTCAACCTGAGGAAGCCTGTCGATGAGGTGAGGCTCAAGCTAGCATTTTAGTGTCGGAGGCGAGCAATTTTCTGAGATCGGATTAAACATTGGATTGTTTTTGGGGTGGAGTATGGATCAGTAATGTACGGGGAATCGGAGATTGCTCTGCTCTTTCCTACCCCTTGATTTCATTGATTCAGGAGTAGCTGATGCGGGCCTCAGCATGTTGTTAAGATCTTCAGATAGTTGCTTCCTCATAAACTGAATCTAGCTCTGCAGTGGATTGCGTCACTACATGTATTTGGCATATTACATGGATTCTGTTAAAGTGGTGTTTAGTTGCTGTAGGTCGGGCCGTAGGTGAGAAGGAGGAGCTACTGATCCACGCCATTCACAAGGGGGTTTTAACACCTGCTGTAGTAGGATGAAGACTGTCAAGACTCATGACTTGCTATGACAGCTGACGCAAAAAATTCCTAGCAAAAGTCCACCGGCCAAAGCGGCACTCCCAGTGGATCAAGATAAATATGTATGGCAGAGAGGAGCAAGGTGAAGAGGAAGAAAGGTATGGATGTTGCTTAAGATTAGCAAAAATATATTCCGGAGGTTAAGACCGTCACCAGCATAACATATTTATTGAACAATAGGTACATCCCAGGGTGCGCAGAGTTTGAGTTTTCCATGAATAACTCCAAAGGAACAAGCATAACATCTTTATTTCCAATATTTTGTTTGCCATTTCATCTGTGTAATTTTGATCGTCATACATGCAGTTAAGACAATTGCCAATTACTTGTACTGGTCGGTGAGCATCTTGGCAAAGGAGTCTACCGTGGCATTCTAACTATTCAAAGTTCTACTAACTCATGCCAGTAAAGAGGATCAAATATACTTTTCTACATACATGATGAGAAATAAGCTGTTGTGATGGTGCTTGGGCGCTCGGCATCCTGTTAAGAAAGACTGAAGAGAGAAGAAAAAATGTCACCCAGGAGAGGACATCACGGTTTCAACAACAATAGTGAGGCAAAAAAGAATTAGCCTCATCAATGAGTAAGCAGGGAGCCTACGGACAACAGGTATATAAAGAAGATAAAAGATTTCTCTGATTTCCACCACACGACAATAGACTTGCTGTCGGCAGGTGCTACTGGTTTGTTATCTTCGTTATCAGTAGTGAGCCTGTATTTTTTTGGTTTCAGAGTCAGAGTGATATCATGATTTCTATCACAAATTATCCCCTACCTTCAATGATGCCAAGTTCGTGTAGCCATCTAACACAACATTGGCCAGGGTCCCTCTACTCAGAACCAGAATTAGTGGCGTTTATCTCAGGTAAGACATGCGCTAGAGACTGGAGTTTGAAACATTAAACTGCACTCATTGTAGCTAAGTGGAACATACGAATACCTGGGCATCGGCGTAGGTGGTTACACCAGTTGTATTTTATGCGATTTAGTCAATCAGGATTTGAATAAGGATGGCCATATAAAGTTTCAATTCTTGAGGTAGTCTGCATCTCCTGTAAAACCCACTGAATTCATATTTGTTATTCGACATACACGTATTCAGATTGTTATTTGGCTATTTCATTGTAGTATCCATTTCTTGACATGACAGTATGAGTGGAATTGGACAGCAAAATGTCTTGTAGGGTCTGAACAAAAGAAGCATGCAAGTTCCAACATTGAAGAAGAAATTCTCGATTGTGGTATGGCGTCTAATTTCTTCTAGGCTGCACTTACCTCCTGCTCTGCTTTCGTCGAGCAGCACTGGCAACATGGTGGTTAGTCTCTCTCCGAGGTTTGTCCAAGGCTGACAGAAATGCGAGGAACTCCCTCACTATGCTAACACATGGTGGCTGCTTTGGAAGGAAAGAAACTCCAGGATTTTCGACACTAGAAGCTCTAGGAGCTCGACCGCGGGCCCGGTCACAGGGCCTGCTCCAGGTTTCATCAAGGATACCCTGGAACAGGAGAAGCAGAGGGGAGAGGAGGCCTAAATGACCTTCAAAGCTCTCGACCTCGACAAGGTAACCGCTTGTTCTGCTAGCAGAATGGAAATGTCAAATGAATAAGTACAATTTCATGAAGTTTGGCTGATGTTTGAGCTAATTAATCGTGCAGCTGAAGAGCTGTTTCGGGTATGACACATTCTTCGTGGTGGGCGTGCGATGGTTTGGCGACGAGGGCATCTTCATCGTCAACCTGAGGAAGCCTGTCGATGAGGTGAGGCTCAAGCTAGCATTTTAGTGTCGGAGGCGAGCAATTTTCTGAGATCGGATTAAACATCGGATTGTTTTTGGGGTGGAGTATGTTCAGTAATGTACGGAGAATCTGAGATTGCTCTGCTCTTTCCTACCCCTTGATTTCATTGATTCAGGAGTAGCTGATGCGGGCCTTAGCATGTTGTTAAGATCTTCAGATAGCTGCATCCTCATAAATTGAATCTAGCTCTGCAGTGGATTGCGTCACTACTTGTATTTGGCATATTACATGGATTCTGTTAAAGTGGTGTTTAGTTGCTGTAGGTCGGGCCATAGGTGAGAAGGAGGAGCTACTGATCCACGCCATTCACAAGGGTGGATCAGTTCTTTTCAAATGAACGACTTGACAATGACCTATGAAAATATGTATGATTTGTACCACAAAAGAAATTAGGAACGGAGTGCCGTTGCAAAGTGCTCATTCTAAATAAAAGCGGATGAGGATGAGCTAGTTCGGATGAGCTCCGCATCTCACGGAGAGCCGTTGGGGGCGATCGGCGGGCGATTCTGGGCGCTGCTCGCCGACGACGAGGAAGACGGTGCAGCTCTCCGGGAGGACTCGGCGCACTCGCTACGGTACGTCTGCCGTACGCCATCGCCGGAGAAGGATTCGTTGATTCAACAATCATCGTCTCGCGAGATCAAAAGGCAGAAGAAGATGGAAGCGCGCAGGTATGCATGCAAATCGTTGTTTTGTTCTCCTGCTAATCTGGATGCAGGTCGCGCGACGATGATCCAGCGAGTGGTGCGAAGGCTAAAGATCCCTGTTTTCCCACCTTCGATGTTTGTCGATGATGGATCTCGGGCGGATCAATGGATCACAGTCACAGGAAGAAGGAGACATTCAAACACAGCGGAGGGGACATCGACGGTTTCGGTAAGATCGAACGGTAATACTGGATCGGGTTTTTCAAAGTTGAAACCAAAAGTGGTTCGATCTGGCAATCTGGGCAATAGGCAACCAAACGTGGTTCGATCTATTTGCATTGGACATCTGGGCCGAAAGAAAGTTGCCTCATCAAAAAATAATTTTCGTAGCCCAAGAGGTCATGCGGGCCTAGGGTTACGATCAATTGTGACTCAACTTTACCCAGGGGGTGGTGCTCGCCCATCCTTAGGGTTTTCGAGGCGGCGTGTTCCTATCGCGGCGCCCCTGGTTCCGAGACTGTGCTGGCGTTCTGAGGCCGCGCATATGGCGAACCGTGGGGGAGGCCGTGCTGGAGATGGACGAGTGTAGCGCCCCGACCCGACTGCTATACAGTGATACTGTGTCCCCGGTTATCCGATACCACCGGACACACTATCAAAGCATAATAGAGAGATCAAGACTTGTGGAACAACTGGCACATCACAGACTCTACGACACAAATCATATAGCTCAACTCTTATAAAAGAGAAAGATAGCAAAAGACAACCAGAGGTAACAGACCCAACATTACAACAAGCGGAAGCAAATTAGGTTGTTCTAAACAACAAGATCCAGATTATGGCCTAAGAGGCCTACAAATAAACATCCAGTGCCAGCTGTTCCGGGATGTCCCAATCTGCCACCTGGGAACCCCAGACTACTCGTCGACGTCCACAAAGAACCCACCTTCGAGGTCGGTGAAGTCCTCCTCTGAAACAAAACAAACGACGTTGAGTTCGACGAACTCGCAAGATTATAAATAGAGCATTAGCTCGATGAGGCTTTCAAAGTTATATGGCTGTTTTGCATAAAGCTGATTTTATTTATGAAAACATAACTCAAAGGCATCGACTAATCAGAATATTTTTAAAAGGGGTAAGGAGTGACTCTTTCTTTCATCACCTTACTCATCATTCCTCACCCTCATCAACATTGTACCTGTTCATCAAAGGCACCTCCCCGAATCACCCTCGAGGAAGCTCACCTTTCAATCTTGAGTGGCACCTCTAGTACCCAGTTTTTAATCATTCCGTTAAACTTATTCTATGATCTCTGAATCCGTCACCAAGTCGTCCATAACCGCGGACACGGCTTTTCGAAAAGATTTATCCCTGCAGGGGTGTACAATGTGAAAGTCGCCAGGTTCCCGAGGGACCTCCCAGCTTCTTATCCATGCGTACCGTCCGGCCCATTGCCTAGCTCTTAGCTCTCTTCCGGGGAAAGCCGGCTGGGTGGGAGCGGCTACGACCTTTACCTCGCTTAAGACTAACCCAGGATCATCAGTGGCGGTAGGACAAGAGGTACCTCTCGCACCCTGTCCCGCGGCCACTTATTTTCCTGACACCACCATCCTCGTCTCAGTCTTGGCCACCATCTCAACGCACGCGCAAATGGAAAGCCAAACTAGAGGACCCTCGGCTAGTCCGCCACAAGTTAGTCGGTCGACGAGGTTCCATATGCCCACGCATGGTTGCACGCTCAACTTGGCTCGTAGGCGAGAACTCGCACTTAGGCGGCGAGAACGAGACAACCCACCACATCCCATGTGGCCTCTCATCCCCACCTTTAAGCATTTTATTATCCATCACCACAATTCTCCACCATCATTCTCATCTCAACACCTGTTTCCAACATGCAGTAACCATCGCACCGCTATGCCAGTACTAAGCATGGCTAAGCATCAACATAGCATAGTAGATATCTCGGGCCAACAATACAAACCTATGGATATAGGAGGGAAACAGGTATGTGGCATAGGGAACTTAATGCAACTATAGGATACTCTAATCCAAGTAAATTGACATTTGGAACCGCATGCAATATTATAGTGGAGAAAATACTCGCGGAAATTAGGATAAGATATGCTCAGAGGGGGGATTACGCTTGCCTTGTTGAGCGGAGGAGTCAAACTGCTCGTCGGAGTAAGGATGCTCAACTCCGAACTCGTGATCTACCGGAGAGCAAACAACACCGGAAAGCAGAAACAACAATCAACACATGGCAGTTGTGCAATGCATACAAAGATGATGATATGACATCTTAAATGCACCATAAAAGCTTTGAACATGAACAACAAGTTAAATGGGGTCCCCAAAGTATAGTTAGGAGTCATTCGGTTAACCACCCATATTTATCTTAATGCCCAACATGTTGTTCTAGTTATGACCAGTATCACAAAATGAGTGTACATGCATGAGAATGATGTTTATGTTAGTATTTAACTTGCCGATCATTTTGATACATCGTTTGCAATTTTCGGAGCAAATATGAATATTTGGTAAGTATTTCGAATCTGCATTTGAATCAGCCATTTTAGGGGAATGCAACTTAGTAATGATATTAGAAGTTCATTATTAGTTGGCAATACCTGAAAATAGATGGCAAATGTTCCTCTGAACATTTTGAGCCATTCAACCTAATTTGTGGAATTATTTGAATTGATTATGAATTTCCCAAAAGGAATTTCTATTCTGCCAATTTTAGTATTTCATTTAAACAGAGCAGAGAAATACTTCAATTCTGCCCAAATAGAATATGGATGTGTAAAGTTTATTAAGATAAACATTTTGACATCTTATTTGCTCGATTTGGAATTACAGAACAAAAGTTATGAATTTTTCAGAGTCCACAATATTTTTCCTGCCTTTTATTGTTTTTCCAGATGTACTGATTAATTTCGGAATATCCGATTTTTTTGTAACTCGGATTATCCGATTTTGTACTGGTTTTAATCGGATTAACCGATCATGGTTCAGCCGGAATATCCGATTTGTTTTCAGTCTGACGAAACTGAAGAAATACACGCGGGGCAGTGCTCGACAGAAACACGGCCGGCGATGGTGACTTGCGCAGCGACGGCGACCCAGCGGGTTAGGAGGAGAGGGAAGGGAAAGGAGGGGTCCCGGAGGACAGAGAGCTCACCACGCGCACGTGGAGCTGCTCGGCGAGGTCGCAGGAGCACCACATCGGCGGCGCGGTTGCTCGGAGCTCGGCGGCCAGAGGCAGAGAAGACGACGACGGCGGCGTCGATTCTCGGCGCCCCGGGTCGATTCCTCGGGCTAGGCGGGGGAGAACGTCGAGGCGGAGCTCGTGGTGGCCGCGGCTTGCCTCGGGGAGGACTACAGCGGCGGCGATGCGTCGGCGACGGCGGGCTCGGGTTCGGCTCCGTGGTAGGGAAAGAAAGGAGAGGGGAGCAGGTGAGCGAGTGGGGACGGGGTAGGAGGAGCAGGGCTGCGTCGTGGTGCTCCTCATCTTCGCAGGGGAGAGGGCAGAGGGGGCCCGGCGCACGGCGAGCTCGAGCTGGTCCGGCGGCAGCCGCTGCTGCGGTCGCTACAGCACGAAGAAGAAGGGATTTTTGCGAAAACCCCCTCGCTAACCTTTTTACCATCACAGATAGGTCCTCCTCAAATTACAATGAAGCCCTTTTCTGTTTTAATTTTAAAACCATTAGCGTTTCTCTGATTTAATTGAGGCATTTAAACATTTTATAAAAATCTGAGAAAATTCATGTGGCCTCCCAATATAATATAGAAGCACCACAAAATTTGGGGTTGCAAACAAAAATGTTTTTGACAACATTTGTTCAACATGTTTGAATATGACATTTTGCTAAATTTCAAAAGTGTTGCTCCTTTAACAATTTGGAGCAAATGCAAAATAGTATTTTGTAGCTCTTGGAATTTCCTTGACAAATATAATTGTCAAGCATTTGTATTTTGCAAGGTTGAGTGCCTTCGTTGTTTTGAAATTGGTTGAAGCAAATTTAGCATTTTGTTTGAAGTGGTGCCAAACCACAACAATTCCCTAGCAACAACAACAATTCCCTAGCACAATTCCCTAGCAACAACAACAATTCCCTAGCACAATCCCCTAGCAACAACAACATGATGCATAATGCCATGATGCAATGTACACAAAAGTGGAAAATTTACACAGGTTTTTCAGGTTCTTAACTTTGGGCTGTTACAACGAGGACGCGGTGATGCTGGCCGTGGCGGATGCGGCAATGCGCCACCGCTTGGCGATCTCGGCCGCCTGCGGGTCGCGGCGTTGGGCCTCCTCTTGGTGGAGGCGCCCGGGCAAACCTTGGACGTGGCTCGGTCACGGGCCAAGGCTTTGGTGCTGCTCAAGCTGGAGTACGTGGTACTGCTCAGTCTGGTCGTGGTGTAGCGGCACCGCAAGGATATGCTCCTTTCGGCGGAGCAAACTTCGCTCATGGTGGACCTAGTGGAACTGCTGGTCGTGGTGCAGCGGCACCGCAGGGTTATGCTCCTTTCGACGGGGCAAACTTCGAACACGGCGGACCTAGCGGAACTGCTGGGCAGAGGAACGAGGGCAATGGTTTTCAGGCGGATCAGTTCAACAACGAAGCTCGTTTTCAGGCACAGAATCTCAGTTTCAATGCGGGAACGGGGTTCAACAATGCTGCTCGTCGAGACAACTACAATGGGGCTGATGGATCTGCTAGATACCGGCAGAGGTACGATGAGATGAGAGGTGGACGAGCTGGGGGCTATAGGGGAAGAGGTAATGGCAGGATGACCTGGCCACGAACTGCAAACAATAATCAGACTCAATATAATCTCTCGGAGGAAGCTGTGGCGGCGGTGGTTAGGCAGGTGGCAGCGGCTTTAAGCCAAGCTAACACAGCTTCGGCTGTACCTACGGGTGTGTCCCCGGTTGCGACTACGGGCACAGACAATCTAGTTGCAGGTGTGTCTAATGCGGATGGTCAAGCCATGATAGCCACGCAAAATTCTGTGACGAACAATGGAAAAGAACTGATGGAGGAGAATGACAACGTGGGCGCAAGTAAACAAAAAAAGAATGACCAGCCTAGATGTTTTCGGTGTGGAGTTAAAGGACATCTAAGTGCTGCTTGCAAGGCTATTTTATGTAATATTTGCGAAGCATCAGTGCATGCTGGTGAAGAGAAGTGCCCATTAGAGGATGTTCCCAAGCAGCCATTGTTGATGTACGGTATTGCCTCCGATAATCTGATGTTTTTTGAGCTTCTGTGCACTGCGACGTACAAGCCGAAGACGGACAGTAGCCGTCTAAGTATGCTCACGGTAACAGGGGGTGAACTAACTGTGTCGGATATAGTTGCTCAGCTGCGTCGTGTAGTACCGGCGGATTCTTTCCAATGGGATGTTACGCAGGTTGGTCACAACGTTTTCAGAACTATGTTTCCTACAAGAGCCGAGCTTGATAGGTTGAGGAATTTTGGTTCGTTCAAAGTTCCCAACACACTAATTGAGATCACGGTGGATAAATGGGCAGCAAGAAGTGAACCCATATGTGACCTACCGGAGGTGTGGATTAGGGTTTCGGGAATACCAGATGTGGAGCTTGGAGATTTTCTGGCTATCTGGTCTATTGGGTATTTGTTTGGGAAGACTCTGAAAGTGGACATGCAATTTACTAGGCAGCATGGGATTGCACGTATCTTGATTGGGTGTTTAGACTACACACAAATCCTCAAGTCTTGGCCGATGCTTATCAAAGGAAAATTCTATACTCTGACTTTTCAAGTCGAGAATCCGGTGACTGGGGAAGTGGAGGAGGTTATGGAAGAGGCACATGAGAATGGTGATGACGATCACACGGGCAGGGTGATAAACGTGGAGAGGATAAAACTCAGGAAAAGGAAGGAGAATCAATGGATCACGATGGTATTGAGGATCCGCAAATCCCAGAGGCTTCTCCTAACAATGATAATTCAGGTGGGCATTCTAAAAGTGTTAGCGCCGGGGTTATCTTTTCACCTATGGTCAAGAGCTCAATTGAAAAGGCAAAGAAATGGCTGTTTCAGCAACGTGAGAAAGAGTGGTTCAGCCTCAGCAGTGCGATGTTGATGAATCCACAAGAGCCCAGAATGTCGAGCTGATCTCTGCTAGTGAGACGGCCGAGGTAGGAATTTCACAGGAACTCTGGGTTCAGACCGAAACTGCTCTTTCTTCTGCACCGGCAGAAGTGGAGATTTCTTCGGTTGAGAGAAGTGAAGATGTAAACATTGGCGGTGTTGATGCGCCGGGACTCGTAACTCCAGTGCGGAGTATTGTCAGCAGCGCAAAGCAGATGGGGAGTGCGACGATCCCCTACTCTATGCATGATGACACCTTCGGAATGGAGGAAACCGACGCTGCTGCAGCGGACGTAGCAACTCAGCCAGGCGGGCTGGGGGCTGCGCCACTTTCTCTTCCAATGGGGAGCGCGATGGGGAGCGAGATTACCCCCTCTGCTCTGGGTGTTGGTGCCCTCGGGTTGACCGCAACCGAGGCTGCTGTTACGGGTATAGCAACCCAGCCAGGCGGGCTGGGGGCTATGCCTAGGTACATACCGACGGAGGCCGAGATCATCGCCTATGGGGGCATGCCGTTTGCTACCACAGAGGTGCGTTCGAGCGAGCGCCTACGTGGGAAGCCCAATGCGGACATGCACTCGATGGAGAAGGCGATGAAGGTGGCCAACCGAAAAGATCCAGAATGCTTTAAAGGTACAAAATCAATTTCCAAGCTTTCAATTCTAAATCTTTCGGATTCTGAAATTTTGGCTAGGGCTGATCGTTTAGGGGTTTCCTTGGGCAAGAATAAAGAACAAATTGTAGCATCGGTGAGTAGCATAAAACAAACAGAATATGATAGATCCATCACTTATTTAAAAAATACTTTGAATGAACAAGTACAAGGGGATGAAAGTAGCTTGGTGTTACGTAGAGCTACTAATCTAAGTGAAGATTTGGTTGATGAGAATGAGGAAGTGGTAGATGATCATGCGGATTTTCTACCACCACAAACTAAAGCTAAACGTGGTCGCAAACGTGGGATCACAACCAACAGCAAGCTACGTAGAAGCGCTAGGATTAAAAGTTTGAAGAATTAGAAGAATGATAGGAATGATTTGGAACAGTAATGGTCTAGGAGGCACAGCAAAGCACCTTACTATTCACGAAACAGTAAGGGATGAGAACTTAGATTTTCTTGCTGTTTTAGAAACAGGAAGATCGAATTTTAGTGTACCTTTTTTGAGTCATTTGGCGGCTGGCAGAGACTATGCGTGGTACTGCTTGCCTCCTCATGGAAGGTCTGGAGGGATTTTAGTCGCAATTAATAACAACACACTCGCTGTCATGAACGTCGTGTCAGGAGACTATTGCACTAAGCTTCAACTGAAATCAAAAAAGGATGGTTTTATGTGGGTTCTTGTTGTTGTTTACGGAGCAGCTCAGGAATCAAATAAACCTAATTTCTTGGCAGAGTTGGTAAGAATTTGTGAAAACGAATCCTTACCTATGTTGGTAGGCGGGGACTTCAATATTATTAGACGCCAAGAGGAGAAGAATAACGATAATTTTAATGCACGTTGGCCTTTTATTTTTAATGCTATCATTGAGAGTCTTAGTTTACGGGAATTAAAACTCTCGGGTAGACAATACACATGGGCTAACTCACGTGAGGTGCCTACTTATGAGAAACTAGATAGGTTCCTGGCTAGCGTTGACTGGGAGCAAAAATTTCCTCTAGTAACAGTGCATGCTCGGACTCGCACGGGGTCTGATCATACACCCTTGATAATAAACTCTGGGGATCAGGCACACGTTGGAAATAAGAACATCTTCTCCTTTGAATTGTCCTGGTTACGGCAGGATGGGTTCTATGAGTAATGGGAAGACACCTATAGAGATTTGGCAGAATAAAATAAGGCATCTTAGACAATTTTTACGAGGTTGGGCTAAGAATATGGCCGGTGAATATAAGAAAAACAAAGCAAAATTGTCAGCTCTTATTGATGAACTCGACATCAAAGCTGAAACGTTCCCTTAGTATGGTCGAGGTAGAGGCAAAAAAACAAGCTGAAACTTTTTTAGTTAATTTGCGACGTGACGAAGAGTCAAAGTGGGCTCAACGTGAAAAAGTTCGACATATTAGGGAAGGAGGGGCAAACACAAAGTATTTCCATTTGATCGCAAATGGTAAACACCGTAAAAAGAGAATTTTCCAACTTGAACAAGATGAGGGGACTATTGTTGGGCAAGAAAACTTGAAAGTGTTTATCTCGGAATACTATAAAAAGTTATTTGGTGCACCGGCACCGAACTTTTTCTCGATGGAGGAGGAGAGAAATGAGGATATGCCTCAAATCTCTGAAGAGGAAAATACTATTTTGACTTCCATTTTTACGGAAAAGGAAGTCTTCGAAGCTATCTCCCAAATGGAACATAATAAAGCGCCAGGACCAGACGGGTTCCCTGCGGAGTTCTATCAAAAAATTTGGGATGTCATTAAGAGCGATTTAATGGCACTATTTGCCCAACTACAATCAGGGGAGTTGCCTTTATATAAACTAAACTACGGGGTAATCACACTTCTGCCCAAAAAAGAAGATGCAAGCAAAATAGAGCAATATCGGCCAATTTGTTTGTTAAATGTAAGTTTCAAATTTTTTACCAAGGTAGGCACAAATAGAGTAACTTCAGTAGCTCACAAGGTTGTGAGACCATCCCAATCTGCCTTTATGCCTGGACGAAATATTCTGGAAGGAGTAGTTGTACTCCACGAAACCATCCATGAGCTTCAGCGGAAGAAAATGGATGGAGTGCTTTTTAAAATTGATTTTGAAAAGGCGTATGATAAAGTTAAAAGGTCTTTTCTACAACAAACTTTACGTATGAAAGGGTTCTCACAAAAATGGTGCGAGTGGATTGCTAGGTTTGTTCAAGGTGGGAGTGTTGGGATTAAAGTTAATGATGATATCGGTCATTATTTTCAAACCCTCAAAGGATTGCGTCAAGAGGACCCTCTCTCACCTATACTTTTTAACCTTGTTGCGGATATGCTGGCTGTTTTGATTTCTAGAGCAAAAGAGGACGGTCAGATAGGTGGTTTGGTACCTCACTTAGTCGAAGGAGGCGTATCAATCCTTCAATATGCGGACGATACTATCTTATTTCTTGAACATGACCTAGCGAAGGCTGTGAACATGAAATTAATCCTGTCCTTTTTTGAACAACTCTCTGGTCTTAAAATTAACTTCCACAAAAGTGAGATATATTGCTTCGGAAAAGCAAAGGAAATGCAAGCTGAATATCAACATATTTTTGGGTGTGAGAGCGGCTCGCTACCTTTTAAATATCTAGGTATTCCTATTCACTATAGAAAGCTTTTAAACAAGGAATGGAAAATGGTAGAAGACCGATTTGAAAAAAAATTAGGAGCCTGGATTGGGAAGATGCTCTCATACGGAGATCGTTTAGTCCTAATCAATTCGGTCCTTACTAGTTTACCGATGTTCCTTCTATCTTTCTTTGAAATACCTATCGGGGTACGGAAAAGATTGGATTTCTATCGGTCTCGCTTCTTTTGGCAAAGCGATCAGAAAAAAAGAAAGTATAGACTTACCAAATGGAATATAATTTGTAGACCTAAAGAACAGGGAGGGCTTGGAATTGAGGTTTTAGAAACCAAAAACAAGAGTTTACTTGCTAAATGGTTGTTTAAGATTCTAACAGAAGAAGGGGTCTGGCATGAACTTCTGTGCAATAAGTATTTAGGTGGAAAACACTCTCACAAGTCCAAGTAAAACCAACAGATTCACCCTTTTGGAAGGGTATCATGGGGGTTAAGCAGGACTTTTTCTCTCGTGGCACTTTTGTTGTAGGAAATGGTTTGCGGACCAGATTTTGGGAGGATACTTGGTTAGGCGATGCTCCCTTAGCCTCCCAATATCCAACACTTTATAATATTGTGCGACATAGAAACGTTCTAGTGGCACAAGTTTTAAATACGGTGCCACTAAATTTACAATTTTGTAGAGCTATCTTAGGGGATAAGAGGATAGCGTGGCTACATCTTGTTGAACGCCTCATGGGGGTAACGATCTCAAGTGAGGAGGATTCGTTTAAATGGAATCTAACGGCAAATGGATCTTTCTCGGTTAAGTCCATGTACGCTGATTATATGAATGGTCATATGATTTTCCTTCGGAAATATTTATGGAAACTACGAATTCCTTTGAAGATAAAAATTTTCTTGTGGTTTTTAAACAGACGTGTTTTGCTAACCAAAGATAACCTTATTAAGAGACGATGGACAGGTTGTAAAAAATGTGTGTTTTGCGATACAGATGAGTCTGTAGAACATTTATTTATATCCTGTAATTTTGTTAAAAATATTTGGAGACTAATCCATTTTACTTTTAACATTACACCTCCAACCAGTGTGTCTAATCTGTTTGGAACATGGTTAAATGGTGTTGACAAGGAAATTAAGGCTAGAATTCGCATCGGTGTTTCAGCCTTCTTATGGGCAATCTGGAATTGCAGGAATGGCATCGTCTTTAATAAGATACAAACTCCTCATTTTTTGCAGGTTGTGCTCAGGGCTACCCACTGGATTCAGCGGTGGTCTCTCCTACTTCCGGAAGCCCAGCGGGTTCATATGGATTCCGGATGTACTCGAATGATGGCGGTCGTTCGGGCTATCTTCTCCCACAATGGGTGGCGTCATTCTAGAAGGATAGATGGCAAGGCTTAATTTATTCTTCTGGCTCATTTTCATTTCAACACTTTGCGATCAGTGATTTGTAATAATTCGATACTCTCGTACGTTTGGATCTGGATTCCAGAATTTATTAATGAAAATAAGCCGTATGCATCATTTTGATGCAGAGGCTGGGGCGATGCCTCCATTTCTAAAAAAAAAAAGCATATCAAAAGCTTCTCATCCGTCCTCTAAAAAAAGAAGCTTATCATCCAGAAAGAAAATATGAAAAGAAGAACTCAGTTGTCACTCAGGAACTGGGCTGTCCAATATGGTGACTCCGGATGGATTGAAGTCCACAAGCAAGCTGCTGCACTTCACGGAAAAGTGAAAAAAGAAAAAACAATATCCACCTATCTAACCCGATCCAGCACTAGATAGCACCCGCTGAAACATCCGGGCCCACGTCTTTGCCAAAAGAAAAGTAGTGTAGCAAAATGTTGGTCCCACCTGTCGGCCAAAGTGAGAGGCTCCTCGGCCCTCGCCTTCACTGAGGCTACTGACACCTGAAAGAGAAAAAAGGCGTCGGAGCTTCGCTGCTGGAGAAGAAGAAGCGCTCCACCAGACGATTCGAGGTATCAATTCCATATTGCATGAAAATTTCGTGTATCAATATCTACGTGGGCTGCGGATTTGAGCCCCTTCCATTCCGATCCTGATTCGATCTGTTGATTGGAGAAGTGGGCGTCTTCTCCCCTTTGTAGGCTCGATCCCGTCCACCTCTCGATCTCGTAATTGGTGGTTATTTTGACCTAGGTTTTGTAGAAAAAAGTTACGCAGTTGTGATATATTCGAAATGTTGGGACATTGCCCTTATGTTGGGCCAGCCATACATCGGATGGATCGCCTGTTCTCTGAATTTAGCAAACTGCAAAGAACCTTAGGTTCAGTTTGCTGTGTTGCTGTGACCTTGTTCTTTTATCTTCTACAGAAAAATAGCCATGAAATCAGGAAACAATTTGTTAGCTAAACGGCAAAATAGGCAAAAGCTGGTTGTGGGAATGTCATAATTCACTGCAGTGTGCCAAATGCTACCTTAATATTCGGTACTTTGGCAGTTCAATTTGCTAAATTTTGTGATTCCGAGAGGTGTTGGTAGTCTGCCACAAAAAAAGGTTATTGTATAGTGTTACATTTACCCAGAAACAGAAAAGGCCAAGATAATAAAGAGAGAAAAACCCTTAACTCAGAAGCACTGTCTAGGTTTCTAGCGGATAGAACCTGTGTATAGATATACAAATGCGCTTGATAATTACAGTAGGTCAGCTAAATAATGATTGATGAATTGATTGTAGTTTCTAACTTTGATTCTTGGAGTGTTTGCTATATTCATTTCGTTTCTGAAGATAATGATAATTCTCTTAGGCTGTTGCGGTATGGCTCGGAGTTTAATTGAGAACAAGACCAGAACCGCTGTATTTGTACTTTTGGTATTTGGCCTCTGTTCCTTCTTCTACCTCCTTGGTGTATGGCAAAGAAGTGGCTTTGGGAGAGGGGACAGCATAGCTGCTGCGGTGAATGAACAGACCAAATGTATGAGACTGCCAAATCTGAATTTCGAGGCCCACCATAGTGCATCGGATCTTCCAAATAACACTTTCAGTTCTGAAGTTAAAACTTTTGAGCCATGTGATGCGCAGTACACTGATTACACTCCTTGCGAGGAGCAAAAACGTGCGATGACCTTCCCTAGGGATCACATGATATATCGGGAGAGACATTGCCCACCTGAAAAGGAGAAGCTTTACTGTCTGATTCTAGCACCAACGGGTTATGTTGCTCCTTTTCCGTGGCCGAAGAGCCGCGATTATGTTTCTTACGCCAATGTGCCACACAAGAGCCTTACGGTTGAAAAAGCCATCCAAAATTGGGTGCACTATGAGGGCAATGTCTTCAGGTTTCCTGGTGGTGGAACACAGTTTCCTCAGGGTGCAGACAAGTATATAGACCAGCTTGCTTCTGTTATCCCAATTACCGAAGGGAAAGTGAGAACTGCACTCGACACTGGTTGTGGGGTATGTGAAAGTCTTGACGCTGAATATGCAAACATATGTTCAATGAGAGCTGCATTGTTATGCTATACACTTTAGTATTTGATTTTTTTCTTAATTTTGTTTAGGTTGCCAGTTTGGGCGCTTACCTGTTGAAGAAAAATGTTCTGACTATGTCATTTGCACCAAAGGATAATCATGAGTCACAAGTACAGTTTGCACTGGAAAGAGGCGTTCCTGCATATATCGGTGTCCTTGGATCAATGAAGCTCTCGTTTCCATCTCGGGCCTTTGACATGGCACATTGCTCAAGATGTTTAATTCCATGGAGTGGAAGTAGTAAGAGCACTTTTAGATTTCATGGTGCTTATATGGTCTCCATAAAAAATTTAAACCTATGTTGATCTTGTTCTGCAGATGGTATGTACATGATGGAAGTTGATAGGGTACTTAGGCCCGGTGGGTATTGGGTCTTATCAGGCCCACCCATTGGTTGGAAGATTTACTATAAGGGATGGCAACGGACCAAAGATGATCTTCGTAGTGAGCAGAGAAAAATAGAACAATTTGCAGAACTTCTTTGCTGGAAGAAGATTTCTGAGAAGAATGGTATTGCCATATGGAGGAAGAGATTAAATGACAAATCTTGCCCCAGGAAGCAAGATAATTCAAAAGTTGCCAGGTGTGAGTCGACAAGCGACAATGATGTATGGTGAGTGCTTCCCCCTCACCCTCACAAAAAGAATTAAATTCTATCTTTATTGTTCTAGTTTTGTCCTTGGATTGATTTCCGTCACTACATAACTACATACAGGTATAAGAAAATGGAAGCCTGTATAACTCCCCTTCCTGACGTTGAAAGTGTGTCAGAAGTTGCTGGTGGTCAACTAGAGCCATTTCCCCAGAGGCTCAATGAAGTACCACCTCGGGTAGCCCGTGGTTTTGTACCTGGTTTTTCAGCTCAGACATATGAGGAGGACAATAAACTCTGGCAGAAGCATGTTAATGCTTACAAGAAAACCAATGACTTGCTTGCTACTGGAAGGTACCGCAATATAATGGACATGAATGCAGGTCTTGGTAGCTTTGCTGCTGCACTGGAGTCCCCAAAGCTGTGGGTCATGAATGTCGTTCCGACCATTGCAGATATTTCTACTTTAGGTGTAATCTATGAGCGAGGATTAATAGGGATATATCATGACTGGTACGTAATACTGCCATATTGCTCCCCTGGATTCATACTTTGGTTATCCATTTTGTTTCGCACTTATGTTTGTCGTACAATTGTTCGTGCATTTTGGTAGTTCTGCCTTTTGCGACAGACCTTCTTTCTTTCGCTGGTTCACTATGTGGAACACTTGTTTTTCTCTGGTATGCAGTGCATTTACTTAAAGAAAACTGTAAAAAATGGTAGGTTCCTGTATTTGTTTTTCCTTCGTAATTTTTGGGGCTTTGTTGGGGATGACGAATAAGTTACGACCGTCGTCGCATTTGATGCACAACATGTGATTTCATGTGTCGCCCATAGTTGAGAAGCCCTTTTTTATTTTGAGGATTTTTTTTCTTGTTTTAATCATAGTTTATTTGTTTTTGTTACAGGTGTGAAGGATTTTCTACTTACCCAAGGACATATGACCTAATACATGCTAATGGTGTCTTCAGTTTGTACGAGAACAAGTAAGCATTGCAAAACCATGATGTGATCCTAAATTGGTAGATCTTGCTGGCTGATATTACCCGATTGTTCAAAAAACAGGTGTAAATTTGAAGATATACTCCTGGAAATGGACCGGATCTTACGCCCAGAGGGCGCGGTTATAATCCGTGACAAGGTTGATGATCTTGTAAAGGTGGAGAAAATAGCCAAGGCCATGAGGTGGAACACAATATTGGCGGACCATGAGGATGGCCCTCGTGTGCCTGAGAAGATACTCTTTGCAGTTAAGCAATACTGGGTTGCTGACAGCAAGAGCCGCTGACATTTCCTGATTATTTTTCTCTAGTCTCCCGGATAATGTTGTCTCTGGCAGCGTTCATTGCAAGAAAACATCAGAGTGCAGGTTTGGAAATCACGACACGTCAGAGTAGAGAACTGATGAACCGAAGTAGTCATAAACTGGAGGAGAGTACACCATAGCGTGTAATCTGTTTTCCTCAAGATCATCAATGTGCCTAGTGCAAAGGGGGCTCCCCTTTCTTAGAAGGGAACGGATGCGGCTGCTTGCAGTTTCTCGGCAGTCTTTTTGCAAGGCACCAGGAGCAGTTGAGTTCGTTTTCGTGTCCAGCACAGGTGTTTAGAGAACCTTCAGATAGACCCCAATTTTGTTTCTGTTGTATTCTTAGAAATTTATGAATTGGGGAGTGTACCCGAACGGCCGAACAGATAGCGCTGTTTGTACTTGAGCTAAATGGCAAAACAATTTTGAGTCTGGCACTATCTCTTGGTCAGTTCGAAGTTTCCAACGCGTTGGTTGGAGAAGCACCGGCGAGCGTCGCCATCCATGCGAAGCTGCCGATGCGCATATATATCCACCCTCCACCTGTCCGGCCGGCCAGGTTGGAGTAGTATACTAGTAGGCATCGCCCGTGAACCTGCCGGCCAAGATGAGCGGAGGCTCCGAGGAGCCACCGGAAATTTGATGCGCCCGAGGCGACATGTAATTTGGCCATTACATAGTTGTGTCCGAGGTGACGCTACGCTATTGTGCTGGCCAAGAGCTCCAACAGAGGTGCTTTCTTTTTTCTTGCTAGCGCCATGCATGTTCCCTTTTTTCTGTAATTTCATGTTTCTTTAGATCAAGGGCATTGATTCGTGGACATACATGTAGATGGCCGACCAACGCAGATGCCATCATCGTTTGCAATCGCAAGGAGTCGGCGATCCTGAAGATGGCCGTGGGACTGCAGAGCTTCGTCAGGAAACAGGTACTGCTACAAGTTTGTTCTATACCAGTTATTAGCATAAAACCGCCAGTTTTGATGTCAAATTTATCGAATGGTATCACTTTAAGTTTCCGAGACAAAGAAAACACCACAAAATTGTAATATTCTTTTACGAAAAACTCTACTCCGTAAGAGCAAACTAAACGTGAATTGACACCGAATCTGACAGGTGGACCCACCGAAAATGATGACGTGCCGCGCGGGAGAAGGTGGGTCCACCCTGAATCGACGAGCCTCTTCATCGACGGGTCTCTGCAAAAAAGACAGCCCCCACCTCCTGACCCCTCGTCGGAGGACCCCATGGACGCCGCTCGGCCTCGCCTCTCGGCACCCGCCGATCGCTTCTTCGATCTATTCTCTTCCCCATCGCCGTCCCCATCTCTCTCCTCCTCCACATCTACGGGCGACGAGCTCCTCGAGGGCGACCTCCTCTTCCCAGCTCCTGCCTCGGACCCACTGCCACATGCCTCCAAGAACCCGGCTCGTGTCCCGCACAGCCACCTCGGCCTCCTCGTCGTGCTCCACGACGGGGATAAAAGGCTCCTAGGCCGCGGTGGAACGGTAGGCTCGGGGGCCATGGCTGCAGCAACGGCCACAACAGCCACCGCCGGGACCCTCCTCCGTCGCAAGGCGACCATCGCAGCTGCCGCTGCTGCCGCTGCCGCATCTTCTACACCTTCGCATTCGCCGCAGTCTGCCGCGCGTGCCATCCCGATGCCCCCCAGACCGAGGAATCCCGATCAGCCGCCCATGGCACCGTACCACCAATCGGCCCCGGTCAAGGTGCCCGTCCGGCCGCAGCTGCGGAGGCATGGGTGGGACGAGCTCGATGGCCCGGCAGACAACGAGGAGGAGGATCTCGTACGGGGGGCCGCCGCCATGTTGCCCCCGCACGAGATGGTGGCGCGTGCGTTCGCCGGCAGCTATGGCGCGGCAGTAAATCCGTCCTCGATGCTCGAGGGCACCGGCCGCACGCTCAAGGGTCGCGATCTCCGGCGCGTGCGTGATGCCGTGTTCCGGCAAACCGGTTTTCTTGACTAGATCTGGCAACGGTGATGATGCATGATCTGGGCTGTAGTTTTGATCATGGATCAAGGCATAATTCTACAGTGTGGGGAAGGAGAGGTTAAAAACAAGTCAAAAGGGTTAGGTTTTTCTGTGTAATCCGGTTTTTGGGAGAGTTTTGTTTGCAGTTCAGGTAATGGGAGCAAATCCTTAAGAAAACTAAGCTCCCAGGGATTGGTGAGCTCTCATTGATCCACCGGTTTACATGCTAGTGGTTCGTTGGATTAAAGAGTGGATCCATCTTAACCATTCATTCAGCCGGTTTAGTCATAGTCGGTTCTCTCGCACCGCCCCAACTTTCGCCTCCTTTGCCCACGCGGTCGTCTCCTCCTCGCTGACACGCGTGTCCATCTCCATCTAGGTAACCAATGCGATGCGAGTTGTGCACTTGTGCAGCGATGAGGGATGGGGTTTGAGAGCTTGCAGCCGGAGAGATGCTGCCGGCTGTGGCTGCGGTCAGGGAGGCCGCTGCGTTGGCGGCCAGCAAGCGGATGGCATCGTGGAGCTGGTTCCGTTAGATGATGCGGCAGGGGAAAAGCGGCTCCTCGAGCTGGACGCCGACAAGTATGCCAACCGGAGCTGCGAAATCCACCCAATCCCCGCCACCGAATCCGACGTGCCCCGACCCCGCCTTCGGACTCACCCAGGCGTCTCGATGCCGGCCACGACGATTCCCGCGCCACTACAGGTACGGTCCGCTTCCCCTTCGAGCTCCCTCAAATTCTACTCGGAATCGCCGACCAGTTCCCGCGACTTCTGATGCGGGTTTTCGCTTGCGATTTCCTGTGGTGTAGGAGGAGGTGCGCGTGCAGGATTCTGGGGGTCTGCTGCTAGCTGGATTCTTCTCGCCTGACGCTGGAAGGGGCTGCTGGTTTCAGTTCGGTGTGAGACGAGTAGATTTCAACCTAGGATGATGTTCGTGGCGGCCGCGATTTGAGCCCCACGCCTCCGCCCTTAGCTCGTGTACTACTAGAGATTTTAGCGTAGCCTAGAGGTGTTGCTGTCAGCGGAAGCGCACCCCTAGGTGAGTACAGTATGCCTCGTGTGGTCTTGCTTTTCCGTGAGTTTTGGCCGATTGAATTGAATCAAGGAGCAGGGCCAACTCCTGGAAATTACTACGGTTCTCTGTTTTTAAGAGCTGTTTCAGGATCGCATGCTGATTTAGGCTCAGAGTGATGCTGGGTTTAGAATCAGTTTTGGTAGACCTATTTACTGAGCTTCCTATTACTTTGTGGTTCGTTTTGACGATTTAATGTGTATCAAGGAAGTTGATACATCTGCCAATTATTTTATCTGAAAACATAGTGAAATTTATGGTTCACTTGTGATAATCTCTCGGACTCTTATGTTTGTTTCAAGGAAACTTTCATTGTTGGGTCGATCAGCATATAATGGCGATTGTTACTTCTGAAGAGATGACCTTCTTCAATCTTCACTGCTTATTTTTCTCCTGTAGATTATTTTTCATGGGAAGGAGTTTTAGTTATTCCTTCTCATAATATGGATTACCAATCACTTAACGAATTCTGTGGGGGATTGAGGAGCGTATACACAATTTTACTCTCTCTGTGATTTAAATGATTTGTTGTGTATAATCTTCAAATACTCAACAGGAGACTGGGGGATTATGGTACCTGCAATAAATATTGTTTAGAAAATTTAAATCGGTTTAATATCCTGCACCTCTATAATTGTTGGTGATACACTCGCATTTTCTGTTTTCTGCGTTGTTCAGGTTTTGCTCAGAGATCCTTCAAATGAGAAGGTAATTCATGTAGCAGAGGAACTCAGCTGTATGTGCCACTAAGCTGCTTGTGATTGTGTATTTCCCGGGCTTAAGAAAGAAACACCAGAGGAACATCTTAAATGGATAATTAGCTAACAGCTTAACAATCAAAGTATGGTTTTTTTTGTTCTTATATACATTAGTAATTTTGCGCAATGATAATCATGTATCTTCATATCTACTTTAAGCGTTTGTTTTTCTATACAATTCATAATGATACTGCTGCTGAGACTGCAAAGAAACGAGAACTGGAACGGCAAAGGCAGGAAAAACTTGCAGAAGTAGGTCGATACAGGCGCCATAGCAGGAGATGAAGTCTTGGCCATTCTCCACCAAAGTACTTGAGTCAATCCTTGTCACATATGATGTTAAGTTTGTGGGTTAGTTCAGGACAGTAATATAAGTTTGCTGCATTTTCTACACAATGCAAGCGGTTGCATCGTTAATAATTGTACCGAAAAAGAATTTTAATCTTTAAGATTATTACTATGAACCAAATATCTATTCAAGTTCACCCTCTCGCGTTATGCATGTTCACGAAGATTTTAGGATGTTACCATCTGAAGAGTGGTCACATTGCAGGTAAGAAGCAAAACAAGACACTGAAAGTATCCCAGCCAGCCGCTTGATTCTCTTCGGTGCTTTGTGCTTCAGTTTTACTCCTGTTTACTTTGTGATTTTCTGGTGCGGTTAGCACTTAACATTCATGTACCGATCAGGGAGCCCTGGATCCCAACATTGCTGAAAATGTGTAGAACTACTTTATTTTTGCAATTATCGTATTATGAGCGAAGGAAGGCCATATTATCGTCCATGAGGTGGGTGATTCACTTGGTTGATTTTTTATTACGTGGAGGTAATGTTGTAATCCTATACTACCAGTTGCAATAGTGCATTTGGCTCGAAGCGAAACATTTTTCCTGAACGGTATTGTGCACATGTCGTTAATTACTCCACGTCTGTCTGCACGTGAGGGTTAAACAGCATCTCGTATTTTTTTTGTAGCAAGCGCAAACCTGATACCTAATTGACTCTTCAAGAATCAACACTCCAATCTATCCTTCATTTCAAAGCAAACTGCTCTACAAACAAGTAAGTGACCACACTATGGTGTCCTTTTTAAATAGAAGAAGGCGTTTTAATAGATTTGCATGAAAATGACAATTTTATATGGTATTAAAAATATTTTCAAAGTATATTTTTTAAGCTCGTGTTTGCAGCCTGCTGAATGCTTGCCCATCTTACCGATATATGAGGCTTCTGAGGTTGACATAGAGGCATATGCGGAGAGGCACGACATCAGGTGATTCCTTTAAAATATGATGTAAATCATTTCTTTTCTAAGGACATGCAGCTTTAAAAGAGTTTACAGGTTCAGTCCACAACATGGCAGCAGCTCAACAAAAGTGAATAAACAAATCCGTTTAACGCAAATAGTCAAAGCGGGCGCAGCGAAGCGCGCCCTCTCCTTCTAGTATTGAAGATGCTTGCTAACTTTTAACATTCCTGCTGGGTCCGTTAACGGCCTTGTCTGAGCGCCACCTCCCCGTGCCACGTCATCGTTTTAGGTGTCAATTCGTGTACCATTTCGCCTTTACGTTTTGTTGCAAAAAAATATGTACGAATTTGTGGTGGTTTTCTGTTCGAGATGGCATCTTTTGATAAATTTGACATCAAAAGTGGCGGTTTTATACTAATAACTCTTGTTTAACTGATAATTTCCGCATAGATGTACATAATAGTGATGCCTTGATGCAAGTATATTGACCATGAATCTAGCATGCTTAATGTAGAGTATGCCACTTTTGACGAACTTTTAGATAGTCCTCGATTCCATCCATCAAAGCGCTCCTCTTTATCCATATGTTTGAACCAATTAAGCCCCGTTAACTGAACATGATAATATTTCTCTTTATTAGGGTGTTGTGGTGGCGTGGCACGTAGCTCAACTGCCGAAAACAAGACCAGAAGCATCCTACTTGTGGTTCTGGTTATTGGTCTATGTTCCTTCTTCTACCTCTTGGGCGCGTGGCAAGCAAAACGCTTCGGAAGAGGAGACTGCATTGCAGCAATGGTGAATGAGCAGACCAAGTGTGTGGTTCTGCAGGACCTTCATGTCGAGACTCATCTTGCTCTCAGTGGCACGCCCTCCTGGAAATGACTGCGTCGCCTTTATGTTTACTGTGTTTTTCAAACGATACGTATTTATTTGTCTCTTGAACCAACTATGATTTATTTTGACCAATGACTTGTTTGTGGAAGTCCATGTCATGAATGTTATGATGTTGTTCTAAAACTATCGATTAATCATCGTGTATATCAGTAATATGGATTATAGTTATGATCGAATTTCTATAATTTTTTGTGATAATTTATGACTTATAGACAAAATTCTTCGGAATTTGTTAGCTATGTAAGCGAGGTGGTGGAGTTGTGCGGCAAGACCTAGCTTACCATAGAAAGGGAACATTCCTGTTCGCGCGAACCTCCCAAACGGCGTTGCTGCCCTTACCCATGTTGTTGTTGTCTACGCGCTCGTGTTTCATGGTTGGGCTCGGTAGCTACACATCTCATGGTCGAGCGTTGCGCCGTCCCTCGTCAAATCATCCCCTATAGAGATATCTTATGACGACTTTAACTTTTAACGGGACATTAACTTCCAATTCTTTTTATTATTGATTGGAGCATCAAAATGGGCAAGAACAAGGTACATTGAGTTGATCGATAAATATCCATTTTGATCTAGATTTCACTCGAAAAGAACTTATATGTACTATTGAAAAAACATTTCTTAATCCCTCGATGTTTTGTGTGTTAGGCAACAACACTAGTGATAATTTAATTGTGTTATGAGTGATGCAGGATTTAGTAGATCAAATCATAAGCATCGAACTCCAAAAAGACAAGTGAAAAGAGCTTGTGCGAGGCTCTGGCTAAACCGGAATATTGGGCCGGAACTTTGGTTCCTGGCCGGATATTCCGGGGTGATGGATTTCCTGCTAAGGACTTATTTCTAGAGCCAAGTGCGAGCTCCTGGATAAACCAGAATATTGGGCCGGAACTTTGGTTCCATGCCAGATATTCCGGTCTGCTCAGAATTTCTACGAAGGACCAGCTGCCAGAGAAGAGTGCGAACTTCTACCTAAACCGGAAGTTTAGGCCGGACCTTTTGGTTCCCGGCCGGAATATTCCGGCAGGCCGGATATTCCGGCGTCCCTGGAGGTTGCAACGGCTAGTTTTGGGAGGGGTATAAATACCCCTCCCCTTCTTCAACCTCAAGTAGCTCGACCAGAATACTTTGACTCACCATTGTTGCAAGCTCAAAACTCATAGATCTCCCAATCCCTCCACCCAAACTCGTTGATCTTTGGAGGATTGAAGGAGAAGGTCGAGATCTACATCTTCACCAAGGCGATTTACATTTCCCCCTCATTCACTTGAGGGATTCGAGCCTAGGGTTTCCATTGGGAAAACCTAGGCATCTTGTTAATCTTACCTCTTGTCTATTGTGACAGATTATAGCTGTTCGGGAGCCCCCAATTCAGTTGTGGGTGTGTGCCCTGGATTGTTGTTGTAAAGGCTCCGGATTCCGCCTCGAAGGATTCCGAAAGTTGAAGGTGAACCAATCCTTCGTGGTTGATGGCGTGTAGTTCACACGTTCGTTGGGAGACCCCAAGAGGAAGGTATGATGTAGTGCAGCAGCAGTTTTCCCTTGAAATATGACCAAGCTTTATTGAACCAGGAGGACACGGAGGTTCTTCAGAAGGTTGTTGATGGGCGCCGTTACTCGATCACCAACGTGGAACCTGCACACAACACAACCAAACTACTTTGCCCCAACGAAACAGAGAGGTTGTCAATCTCTCTGGCTTGCTGAAAACAAAGGATTAAATGCACAGTGTGGAAAATAGTAGTGATTGCAGAAAGTAACAAGGAACAGATGATTGCAGTAGGTGGTTTTATCAGTATGAGGGAAAATGGACCGGGGTCCACAGTTCACTAGTGGTGTCTCTCCATAAAAGATAACTAACATGCTGGGTGAACAAATTACAGCTGGGCAATTGACAAATAGAGAGTGCATGACAATGCAATATATGAGAAGATGTTCATTATGAGATTTAATTGGGCATTACAACAAAGTACATAGACTTGCTATCCAACTCATTTATGTCTAAATAATCCACCTTCAGGTCAGCATCCGCATCACTTCCAGTATTAAGTTGCAAACAACAGATTATTGCATGAAGTAAAGTGTGTAATGTAAACAATGCAAATGACACGTAGACAATGCATCATTGTTTTATCCCTAGTGGCAACAGCACATCCACAACCTTAGTCGTTTCTGTCAACTCGAGCCCAGATTTCTGGAGGCATGAACCCACTATCTAGCATAAATACTCCCTCTTGGAGTTACAAACATCTACTTGGCCAAAGCATCTACTAGCAACGGAGAGCATGCAAGATCATAAACAACATAAACATATAGATTGATAAACAATTTGCTCATAGTATCAATATTCATCGAATCCCAGCAAACACAACATGTAGCATTATAATAAGATGATCTTGATCATGTTAGGCAGCTCACAAGATCTAAACATGGAGGTACAAGGTGGAGAGACAACCATCTAGCTACTGCTATGGACTCGTAGTCCAAGGATGAACTACTCACGCATCACTCCGGAGGCAGGCATGGCGATGTAGAGCCCTCCGGTGATGATCTCCCCTCCGGCAGGGTGCCGGGAAGAGCTTCAGAACCCTCCCGATCTAGGGTTGGCGACGACGGCGGCAGCGGAACTTTTCGTGGAATATGATCGGTGTTTTTAGGGTACGCGGAACATCGGGAATATATAGGCGAAAGGGCGGCGTCGGAAGGTTCGCGAGCCGGCTTCGCCAGGGCCTGGCGCGGGCCCACCCTTGGCCGCGCCTAGGGTGGCGAGGCGGCCTCGTGGCTCGTCTCCGTCTCCCCTTTGGACTTCGTGATCGTGTCGGTGAAAATATGAGCGTCCCTTTTTGTTTCGTCCAATTCCGAGAATATTTTGCGACTAGCTTTTCTGAAAGAGAAAAACAGCATAAAACAGGAACTGGCACTCTGGCATCTTGTTAATAGGTTAGTCCCAGAAAATGCATAAAAATGCTATGAAGTGTAAACAAAACATGTAACAATTGATATAATAACAGCATGGAACATCAAAAATTATAGATACGTTTGAGACGTATCAAGCATCCCCAAGCTTAGTTCCTGCTCATCCTCGAGTAGGTAAACGATAAAAACAACATAATTTTTGAAGTGACATGCTACCAACATAATCTTGATCAAATAGTAATGTAATGCACATGAACTGAATGAAGTGATCCAAGTCAATGGTCTATTGTTTGCTAACAAGTAAACAAAGAGTAAACAAAATGAATCATACAAGTGCAAACTTTCATGAATAATACCTTAGAGACAATGGAGCTATAAGAGTTTGTATAAGAGTTAGCTCACAAAGCAATAAATTCTAACTAAAATGTTTGACTTAACACAAAGGAAGATTTAGTTTCAGCACTGGCTTCAACTTCAACATATTTATCTCATGGATATTGTCAAGGCAAAGAATATAATAAGTCAAACACATAATTCATATAAAAACTGTTGTACCAAAGTTGACACTAGTGTTTGCTTGTTGAGACAGAAAGAAATAGGAAAACTGACTCAACAATAAAGTAAAAGAAAGGCCCTTCGCAGAGGGAAGCAGGGATTAAATCATGTGCTAGAGCTTTTAAGTTTTTGAAAGCATATAGAGAGGGATAAAAATATATTTTGAGAGGTGTATGCTAATTGTCAACGAATCAGTAATTGACAATACAGTACAACCCAAGTTAATCAGACTTTACAAGAGCGGCTCCCATGAAGGATGTTATTTCTACCAGCGGATAGATCATCCCTCGTTCTCTTTTGTTTACACACTTATGAACATTGCTTGACTGATTTCTCAGAGGCAAAAAGATGTGAAGAGAATTATTGGTTAAAGTTGTAATTAATTGGGACTGGTGAAAGATCGATATGTCGACTAGAGGGGGGGATTAGGCGACTACCAAATTTTAATTCTTTTTCGATTAATTAAGGCTTGAGCAAAGTATAACAAGGTTGACTAGAGGTGCACTAAGTGAGCAACCTATGTGATACGAGCAAGGTAAGCAACGTAGCGGAAGCAACAAGTAAAGGAAAGAAGTAACCGCAAAGTGAAGACACGGAGATGTTTCCCGTAGTTCCTTCCCAAGGGAAGTACGTCTACGTTGGAGGAGTGTGGAGCCACCTAGGCGCTCCAATAGCACGGATGTGCTCACTCTATTCTCCGTGAGCTTTACCCGTGGGGGTTCGGCTCATTCACTATGAGGTCACCTTGATGGCGTTGACCAAGCCGGTACACAAAGGTCGGGGAACTCCACAATGAGTTGAAGCCTCCCAACAATGTCTCGGACTTCCTCCGAGACTCACAAAGGCACCTTGAGTTACAAGCAACCCAAGATGCAAGTTCCACACTATCCGTGTGGGGGGATTTGAAATTCCTTCGGTGGAGACGTAGATCTAGACCTCCTATGACACTCCTCAAAGTATCAAGTCGATTGAGTGGTTGGAGTGGGAGATCTAGTAGTTTGAAGCTCGGCAGCAATGGAGGAGAGAGAATGTAAATCGCCACATTTCATTGGGGAAGAAATGGTCTTTATATAGGGGCCCCTGAAAATCCAACCGTTATGCACAAAAATGTGCACAACGGTACTACCGCTGGCGAACAGCGGTACTACCGCTACTGATCTTCACACAGTACCTCAGTGGTTCCGATGCTCAGTTGCAGCGGTAGCACAGAGTGCTACCGTAGTTACCAGGCACCGGTACTACCGCCAGAATCCACCGGTACTACCGCTGTTATGCCTCGAATAAATTCGTGGTATTCCATCGGTAGTATGTGGGGGGTACCGGAAGATACCGTTGGAGACAGTGGCTTAAAACGTCTGAACGGTATCCCCAGCGGTACTTCCAGCGGTAGTACCGTTACCATCAGCAACGGTACTTCCAGAGGTAGTACCGCAGGAGAGGACTGCCTGCGTGCTGCAGCAGTACTACTCCAGAAAGAGCGGTACTACCGCTGCCCACTGGCGGTACTACCGTCAGGACAAATTCAGCCTGGGCAGATTTTCGAACCCCTCTCTCTTCCATATGAGAACTTCTCGTGTTGATCTTTTCATCCCTGATCAAACTTAAGAACACGATTAGTTCAGTGGGTGTGTTGTTATTAACTCCAAAACAGAGGAAGAGCCTAGCATGCTCTTTCAATCTCCCCCTTTTTGGAGTTTGATGACAACACACTCACACAAATGATTTGCAAAATATAGACAGGCTCCCCCTATCAGTATGCATCAATAATTTTGCATTTGAATACACGATGCATACATGATAGGATCAAAGCTCCCCCTACATTTTGTAAACCAAGCAAGTATATGAATGAAACAAGAAAGCATAACTTGCACAGGCATGGTAAGACATAAAGACAAGAGTTATTACACCACAGTTGAACGGAATAAAAGGTTCCACATGTCTTACACCATGCAACGAGAAAGTTCACCTAAACCAAGTTCGAATAAGATAAAAAGTGAAGCACAAGCATAAAGATCAAAGAGAGAGACAACAAGAGCTTGTGCTTCCACCCATGCAAATCCCCGGATAACCTAGTAGAACTCTCTCCCCCTTTGGCATCAAGACACCAAAAAGGGAGAGGCGATGCTAGCGTCCCAAGGGGGTTCAGTCATCGTCCTCCTCCTCATCATCCTCGTCCCCATCAGCAGCCTCGGGATCAGCATCATTGCCCTCATCACTAGCAGACCCATCACTGCCATCAGCCTCATCATGATCAGCCCTGCCATGTTCTTCTCCTTCACGAACCCAGGGGTCACCGGCATGAGAAGTGGAGGCATCATCCTGAAGATCGGGATCAACCCAAGTGTTGTAGCGGTGCTTCCCAATCCACTTGGAGTAAGTGGTGATTCTGTCCTCGGAGCCCGGAGGGATAGGTGCACCCAAAACTGCAAAGCGTCGCGAGTGCGTTGGCGTTCTAGCTTGGCCCTTTCATGTTCTCTCCAAGCCCTCACATTGCTATCGTCCTGGCGGCAAAAGATGAGTGCATAGTATTGGCAACCCATTTCTTGAAGGTATTCTCTTTCTTCTTGGGCAACTCAAAAGTTGGGTCATTTTCTTCATCTTCGGTGTTGTAAGCTTCATCATTGGGATGAGAGGCTTGAGATGCTTGTTGCGGTTCAAATCTTTGACAGAGTGAGCAATGAGAGGAGTGTCATTGTCCAGCAGCTCTAAGGGAAACTTCTTTTTGACCCATGCATGAACAATGAGCTTCATAATAAGGGAGCCAAAGATAGGAACATGCCTTTTCATAATCACTTCATGAATCTCATTCCAAAGGATATCCATAATATCCAGCTTCTTGCCTTGGCCCACCATCTCAGAAGAGATAACCATAAGGTCAATGAGACGCCCATGGATCTGGTCAAAGTTGCCCACTCGAGGCAACACCGTGTTGCGGAAAATGCGGTGCATAATGTGCCATGTTTTCTGCAGGTGCTTGGATTCTCCACAAACCCCACGACCCTGAATCAACAGATGAGAGAGAGCAGAGGGCTTCATTGGCTTGTTCATGTAGGAGATACGGAATACTTGAGCATCGTCATCCACCGTCATAAGGTCACCATAGTCCTTCAGCTGAAGGAGAGTCGCAAAATCTGCCCAAGAGGAGGTGAGCACCTTGTCCTTGGTCATCCATGTGACAGCTCTCTTGTCGGTGTGGAAGTGAACAGTAGCATAGAACTGGAGAACGAGGTGCTCATCAAAGTCTTCATGTAAGTTGATATAGTTCAGGATCCCAAACTCTTCACAAATGTCCAGGGACTCACCAAAGTAGTCAAGATGTGCTCTCATATGGTCTGCGTTGATGCAAAACTGCTTCTCCACTTTGGTCTTGAAACGGGGAAGCACCTCATTGAAAATCTTCTCTTGAAACTGAGAGTGGAATAGGGGATTCTGGTAGCGGGGATCCTTGGTCACAACATAGGGATTTTTCCTTCTTTCCTTGACAAAAGCTTGAGGTGACATCCTCATGAGAGAGGCAGTCTTCTTGGCAGCAGCTTTGGCTTGAGCAGACTGCTGACGGCGAGTGAGCTTCTCTGGAATGATTTCAGGTTCATCACTAAGGTCCTTGTCCTTGCGAGATCTCTTGGGAGCCCGAGCTGAACTGCCCCCACGGCCCTTGCTAGGTCCTAAGAAAGCAGAGACAGATAGCACAGGGGATAAGTATTGCAAAAACAAACATGATCAAAAAGAGAAGAATCGAAATTGCCCAGTTTCTGGAAAACACCAGATCAACGGTAGTACCGTTTGACAGACCGGTAGTACCGGTGCAGCGGTAGTACCGCTCCTAGGAGCGGTAGTACCGCCAGCTCCAGATCTAGCGGTTTGACCGACGAAACTGACCCGATCTATGGGATCGTCCAATGAAACTTTGCAAATACGATTCTAAACTGAGTACCAACTATTCCCTACTACTTCTACCACAGGAGTTGCAAGAAAACAATCTCTATCGAATCTCAACGAATCAACTAGGTTGAGAGAGAGAGAGGAGTTTTACCGGAACTCATTGTGGAGAGGAAGAGGGAGGAGAAGGTCCTCGAGCCACCCCACGGCCGGAGAGGGGCTGTCGTGGCCGGGGAGAAGCTCTCCCGGCGGCAATGTGCGACGGCGGCGGCTGCGGTGAGAGAAGACGAACGTGGGGGTCGGGTGTGGGGAGGTAGAATGGGAAAAACTACCCCCCACGCCCCACTTAACCCCACTGTCAAAAACCCTCAGCGGTACTACCGCTGGCCCAGCGGTACTACCGCCCGCTGGCACTATCGGTAGAAAAAACGGTGAAACCGCGCCTGGCAACCACGTTGTCCTGGCGGTGTTACCGGAGTTTCTAGCGGTAGTACCGCTACTGGTGCTACTGGAAGGTCTAGTGATAAAACCGCATCTGGGAGGTGCGAGAGCATCCTCAGCCAGAGCGGTAGTACCGCCATAACTGCCGGTAGTACCGGTACCTGATGACTACGGTATTTAGAGCGGTAGTACTGTGCCTGGAACAGATCCCAGGCAACGGTAGTACCGTTTCCAAACACCGGTAGTACCGGGCGCCTGAAACGCGCATTTCCGCCGAGAAGATCATAAAAGTTTTTGCAATTTTGGAAAGGAGAGATCTTATGGGATAGGAGGTTGGCTTAGGATGGAGTTTGGAACTGGGGGAGGAGAAACAATCCGAGTTTGCAAGAAGCAAGAGAGAAAGGCCAAACTCAAATGCTCTCCAAAAAAAAGAGGTCTAAAAAACCCGAATAAGATCAAATGAAGATCAACTCCTCATAAGGAGGAGGGCGGTGGCCTAGGCCACCATGTATGAGCAATTATCAACCCAAAACCGCGAAGATATATCTTGGGTTCAAGGCCAATACTCATCGTTTAAGCACAATTTGTCACCGAAGTGACCAAATGAAGCACGAATTGTCAATGTGCGCATAATAGAAGTAGTGTTGACTCATGAGTTGAGCTACACTCCCCCTATGTCCATGCATGCATCTAAACTAGTTACGATGTCTACTAGGGGTATTTGTGCAAGGCTGTCAAGCAAAGTTGCTCGCATCAATGACATTTAGTTCATTCCTCAACTCTCGAAATCTTGGTTCATCAAGGGCCTTGGTGAATATATCCGCAAGTTGATCCTTGGTTCCTACAAAAGAAAGGTCAATGTTGCCCCTCTCCACATGCTCCCGGATGAAATGATGACGAACTTCAATATGCTTCGTCTTGGCATGTTGCACGGGGTTGTGGGCGATCTTGATAGCACTTTCATTATCACATGAGGGGCACCTTGGAGAAGATAATACCATAATCCTTCATAGTTTGCACCATCCATAAGAGTTGAGCACAACAACTTGCGGCGGAGATGTACTCGGCTTCGGTGGTGGAGAGAGCAACACAATTTTGCTTCTTGGAAGACCAACACACCAAGGAGCGGCCAAGAAATTGACAACTCCCAGATGTAGACTTCCTATCCTTCTTCTCTCCGGCATAATCCGCATCCGAGTAACCCATGAGATGAAAGCTTGAACCCTTGGGATACCAAAGACCAAAGTTTGGGGTATGAAGCAAATATCGAAAGATGCGCTTAACCGCCACTAAGTGGCTCTCTTTGGGAGCCGCTTGATACCTTGCACACTTACCCACACTAAACATAATATCCGGTCTAGATGCACAAAGATAAAGCAAAGAGCCAATCATAGAGCGATAGAGTTTTTGATCGACATCGTTACCCTCGGTGTCGGTGTGGAGGTCGACGGAGGTGGACATGGGTGTCTTGTAAGATTTGAGCTCCGTCATCGTGAACCTCTTGAGCATGTCTTGGGTATATTTGGCTTGATTGATGAAGGTACCTTCCCTATATTGCTTCACTTCAAATCCTAGGAAGTACTTCAACTCCCCCATCATGGACATCTCAAATTTGCTTGTCATTAGCTTTGCAAACTCATCATTGAAAGCATTGTTAGTAGAACCAAAAATGATGTCATCTACATAGAGTTGGCATATGAAAAGATTGCCACCCACCTTCTTGGTAAAGAGGGTGGGGTCAATAACACCAACTTGGAATCCACGGTCTACAAGAAACTCTCGAAGGTGCTCATACCACGCACGTGGGCTTGTTTAAGGCCATAGAGCGCCTTGTCGAGCTTGTAAACATGGTCCGGATGGTTGGGATCCTCAAACCCGGGAGGTTGCTTAACATATACCAACTCATTAATAGGACCATTAAGGAAGGCACTTTTAACATCCATTTGTTGCAATTTAAAGTTATGATGAGATGCATATGCAAGCAAGATGCGAATAGATTCAAGACGAGCAACGGGGGCATAGGTTTCACCGAAGTCAACACCTTCGACTTGAGAGTAGCCTTGTGCCACCAATCTTGCCTTGTTTCGAATGACAATGCCGTTCGAATCTTGCTTGTTCTTGAAGACCCACTTGGTGCCGATGACGTTCTTGCACCCATTTGGCCTTGGCACCAACTTCCACACCTTGTTGCGCTTGAAGTTATTGAGTTCTTCATGCATGGCATCAATCCAATCATGATCTTCAAGAGCTTCATACACCTTCTTGGGCTCGATGAAGGACACAAAAGCATGGTTGGTGCTAAAGCTTGCCAATTGTTTTCTTGTGACGACCTTGCTTTGGACACCTCCAAGAACTTTGTCCAATGTATGCTCTAAGCGAGTTAATTTTTGCTCTCTTCGCAATTCTCTTCTCTTCTTGGTCTCCTCCGAAGTTTCTTGAGAGATGACTTGATCATTTCCTTCATCATCGGAGACATGTGCATTGTTTTGATCTTGAGCTTGATCTTGATGAGGACCACCTTGATCTTGTTCTTGATCATTGTCGTGTGCACCATCTAGAGCTTGGTCTTGAACATCAAGTTGTGGAGAGGAACCACTAGGTTGATCTTGTTCTTGACCTTGCTCACTTGTTTGAGGGCTCAGTTTGTTCTTGGTTACGGGGAGGATCTTGAGTTGGTGATGGTATGACTTGAGGAGGAGCTCGAGGAGGATCTTGAACTTGAGGAAGAGGATCCTCTTCAATGGGACGGATGTCCCCAATTGCCATCCTTCTTAGAGCGAGCTCCATAGGTACATCACCTACAACATTAGGGTCAACTTGCCCCACTTGGGAGCCATTATCCTCATCAAACTTCACGTCACTAGATTCTTCAACTTGACCGGTGGTCTTGTTGTAGACTCTATAGCCATGAGAGTTTGTGGAGTAACCAACAAAGATACCCTCAATAGATCTAGTTTCAAACTTAGATAACCGGTTACCTTTCTTGCGAATGAAGCACTTGCATCCAAAGACACGAAAATAAGAAAGATCCGGTTTCTTCCCAAGAAGAATCTCATATGGGGTCTTGTTCAATAGCTTGCGGAGAAATAACCGATTTGTTGCATGACAAGCGGTGGAGATGGCTTCGGCCCAAAAGTTATACGGAGAAGCATACTCCGCAATCATGGTCCTAGCCGCATCCATAAGAGTCCGGTTCTTCCTCTCCGCAACACCATTTTGTTGAGGGGTGTATGGAGTGGAATATTGATGAGCAATCCCCTCTTCACTAAGAAACCCCTCCACGGTATAGTTCTTGAACTCGGACCCATTGTCACTTCGAATTGTCATGATCTTCTCTTGATATTGGCGTTGAGACATGTTGATGAAGTCAATGACTCTTTGTTGAGTCTCACTCTTTTTCTTGAAGAAATAGACCCATGTGTATCTTGAATAGTCATCAACAATCACCAAGCAATACTTCTTCCCACCAAGACTATCATAAGATAATGGACCAAAAAGGTCCAAATGAATGAGCTCTAGAATCTTGTTGGTGGTAATCTTCGTCTTTGGTGGATGGGCTTCTCCATGTTGCTTTCCTAGAACGCATGATCTACACACACGATCTTTGGAAAACTTAATATCGGTTAGTCCAAGAATGTGATTACCACTTTGAAGATCATGGAGTGTTCTCATATTGGTGTGGGCTAGTCGGCGGTGCCAAAGCCAGCTGATAACCCACAAGTATAGGGGATCGCGTGTAGCCTTTTCGATAAGTAAGAGTGTCGAACCCAACGAGGAGCTAAAGGTAGGATAAGTATTCTCTCAAGTTCTATCAACCACTGATACAACTCTACGCACACTAAACGTTTGCATTATCTAGAAAATAAAACTACGGTAGCAATACGGGTATGAGAGGTAGTTTTGCAAGATAATAAATACAAGAAAGTAAATGTTAGTGCTGCAGCAATAAAATACACTAAGTAACCATATACTAACAGTACCATGAGTGTGGAAAAGTGGTGGTAATTGTGGTGGCTTTGTCCAAGATTAATTAGTGAAGGTACTTGGTTCATTGTCTTCGATGCAGTTTTCTATGTGGGAGAGGCTAAATATACATGCACTCCACTACTTGGGATTACAAGTACTATATGATTGGATTGTTAGAAAGCATCCGCAAATACTAACAATGCATTAAGGTTTCCCCAACCATAGCCTTAAGTTCAAGGTCCTCTTACTCCCATACGTGCAACTAATCGGTTCGCGTTCTCAGGTTTCTGTCACTCCGGCAGAACTTCCCCCGCTTCGTTACAAATACTACCAACCCTAGGGTGTTTGATCCATGCGCGCACAAATATAATGGACACCAAAGGACAGCACCATATAGACATACAACTCTAATGAACCTCATGCATTCAATTAAGCAATCAAAAGACAAATAAACTACGGAAACATGATGTAAATCATAGGATAAATATTATAGCATCAAACACCATGTTTACATAGGACGGTACAGAGGTTTGTGGGAGGATGAACCACTGAATACAAGGAGGAGATGGTGATGGAGATGGCGGTGAAGACGGCGGAGAGGGGCAGCGCGGCGGCGCCGGCGGTGCGGGGAACTCCTTTCCCCGCCGCCGGCAAGCTTGGGGAGCGCCGCCCGCTTAGCCTCCCTCCTTCATGGCTTCTTGGGAGCCCTCCCCCATGGAGATGGGATCCATGGGGGAGGCAAAAACGTGGCTTTTGGTGGCTGAAATTCGTGGGTGGAGGAGTCCTCCACGAATTAGGTTTCCTCCCTTTATATATCTTCTCGGATTTCCGTCACCCCTTTTAGGGTTCCACCAAAACGGGCCTACAGGCCGCGTCCGAACTCCGATTGGGCTGATCTCGGGCTTAAAATCTTCGTATGGAAAATTGTGACAACTTTCGTAACAGCCAGGTCTCCATTGACGTCATCTTCGAGGGTCAAACTGGCAATCTTCGTAAAAAGTTCTCAGACAGATTTCAGGAAAGTCCCAATTCGACTCCAACAAGGTTTCCTCTTGTATTCTTGATAATTTCTACACATCAAAGAGTAAAACAAGAACATTGTGCACTTTTGCAACTATTAGTAGGTTAGTCCAAATAAATAATAAACTTAATATAAAACAAGTGCTAAAAGCATAAAAATGGCATGAAACAATCAAAAATTATAGATACGTTTTGGACGTATCAACATCCCCAAGCTTAATTCCTGCTCGTCCTCGAGTAGGTAAATGATAACAAAATAATTTTTGATTGTAAATGCTATGATCAGGTCTTTAACAATTGCATGATGTATGGATAATAAAACTTAGCAATCATGTTTCCTAATGAAAAGTATCAACGAACTAAGAGCTTATAACATGAAATTTATAAACATCAACAAGATTGTAATGACCATAATAAAGCATGATAGAGTGGTATCTCGCTTGCCCTTAATTGTGGAGCAAAACATAAATGCCAAGGCACCTCTGAAGTTCAAGTGAAGACTAGATATAGAGATATCAAAGATAAAAGCATCATGGTTATACCTCAATTAATCGTATTCTGGGACAAGCACATTACACTAAGAACGACAGCTATGCTCTCGAAGAAGTGCTCAAAGAAAGGATGGTGACTCAACATAAAAATAAAAGATTGGCCCTTCGCAGAGGGAAGCAGGGATTAACACGTGCTAGAGCTTTTTGTTTTAAAAACAGAGGTAAAAATGTTTTGAGAGGTGTTTGTTAATTGTCAACGAATGGTAGCGGGTGAGAACAGTATTCTACCTGTCAAACGGACTTTTAAGAGCGGCTCCCATGAAGGACGTTATTTCTACCAGCAAGGCAGATCATCCCTCTTTCTCTTTGGTTTACACACATTCAGGTATTTCACTGTTTGTCATTGCTTACTGATGAATCAGGGCAAAAGTGTGAAGAGAATTAATTGGTTAAAGTTGTAATTAATTGGGACTGGGCACCCCGTTGCCAGCTCTTTTTGCAAGTTATTGGATAAGCGGATGTATATGCCACTAGTCCAGGTGTAAAAGTCCATTTGACAAATAGAATAAAGAATAACCACACTAATTCCTCATGAGCTAGTAAACATTGACACAAAAAGAGAAATATTTTGAAGGTTTTAAAGGTAGCACATGCAAATTTACTTGGAATGGCTTGAAATACCATGCATAGGAATTTTTTGGTGGACTCTTTGGGATAACTTGGTTTTAAGGATTTGGATGCACGAGCAGCATTCCCGCTCAGTACAAGTGAAGGCTAGCAATAGACTGGGAAGCGACAACCACGAGAGCGATAACGGTCATAATCATGCTTGCGACAAAATAAAATTAACGGAGGCATAAAAACGATACTAAAACTCTGAGGCAAAATAGATCATCAAGGCTTAATTGACTTTTATTTTTCAGTCATAACATGTGTGAGCATGTGCCAAGTCGATTCAAGTGAATTATTCAGAGGAGGATACCACAATACCATACCATCTTATGAACAGGACAATGCATGTTGATATCAAAATAACATAATATGCACTATTAGCTAGTTGAGACTAACCATAAGAAAACATAAACTACTAAACAGTATTATTCACACATCATTTTTAAGTTTCAACAAGTAATCCATTAACCAAGTAAACATTGAAAACAGAGGATAAATAAAATATGTGACGATCCACTTATTAATGTAACTGGTGTTTGATGCTAAGATAAATAGATAATAAAATACAGCCGCTTCAAGTTTAGTTAAGTTCCTATGTTGCTCAAAAAACAAAGTTTAAAGGTTTGCAAACCGTGGGGTTATTGATGAAGAGGGATGCGGGGACATCCCCAAGCTTATGACTTTGGTAATTCTTCAATATTCCATAGTTTGGTGTTCCTTCATTCTCTGTGAAAAAACTTCAACACAAAAACTTTCCCATTCTTTTCTGCGGTTAGACATTAGTACAATAGATAATATTTCCCAAGTGCTACTATTAAACCAAATAAAATTTTGTTTTTAAGTTACAGAAAGGTTGCTTAAATGGCCAACTTATAAATGAAAGGTAAGAACCATTAAAAATCAAATGAAAACGAAAAGAGGCCACTCTTGCAACAAAAGTCAGAATCTGTCCAGAAAAACAGCAGCTGGAAAACGCAATTTTTAGGTGCACTTAAACATGCCCGAAATTTTAGCCAATTTTTGTACATGCAGAGGATTAGGTGCTACAACATCAGTAATTTTTTCGTGATTTTTAGAGCTTCCAGTAAAATATGAAAAATCGCGCAATAAGCAGTAGATACCGAAAACAGAAAATCACTTTTTACATATGTATCAACTAAGCTAAATGGATAAAACTTGGTACTTTATTTTTGATAAACTAAGAAACCAGAGGCTAAGCAAGACCTAAACATGCTAGCTACAGCAAGGAAAACTCTAAATAAAAATCAAAAGTAAAACCCAAATAAAATTAAAATAAAGAACCAAACAAAGAAGCAAAACAAAAGAAAATATTTTTGTTATTTTGAATTTATAAGTGAAAGTAAAGAAGCAATCGAAACCAAATAAGGAGCCTAATAAAACTAAAGAAGGTAAAACCAAGACATATAAAAGCAATTATAATACAAGTTAAGACAATACATATCATGTGGACGGGTAATATAGAGTATGAACGAGACAACCTCATGTTAGTTGATGAATAGGGGGATGACTCGGGCATCCCCAAGCTTAGATGATTGTATCTTCTTGAATATGTTCTTGGGATGCACCTACACATCCCCAAGCTTGAGCTCTTGCGTCTTCTTATTCATCTCATATCACCATATTGATTAGATCTTATAAGCTACATCCACATAAAACTTCACAAAACTCATTAGTAGGGTTAGTACTCATTAAATAAAATCCACTCATGTTCAAGCATTGACAAGTTTTATAATTTTTACTCAACATTAGCCACTGTATATACTAAGGTGTTCATGATTTCCGTTGTCCGTCGAAAAACTAATGAAACTAACAACACCAAGTACAATATTGAATAAACAAAGAAATCTGTCAAAACTGAACAGTCCGTAAAGATGGCATTCAACGAGATAGTTAAGTAGCTCAAATCGAAAAACTTTAGTCTAATGAAAGAAAGATAATAATCTCAGGTTTATGCACAAAAATTTTCAAGTCAAAATACTATTCTGAGATTTATCACGATTTTATTTACAGAGAAGCACAAAATCTGTCTAAACAGAACAGTCAGTAAAGATCGAATTTTTCGACCTATCTACGTACCTTAAATCAGAAAAAGTTAGTCTAATGAAAGAAAGCTAATAAGCATCACTTTGCACTCAAGAAATTTCAGATCAAGATCACGTTCTGGTGATTTTAAACATTTAATACGGTGGAGCACAGAAAATCTGTTTCTGGACAGCAAAGTAAAACTATCAACTTTCAATTAACTAAAGACTATAATTAGCATTTTATTTTTATGTACAGAGGTATATACACAATATTTACAATATTTACATGTTTTTAATGAAAAGCTTCCATGGAAAGATTTGTTTTGGTTTCATAGGCATGAACACAAGTGTTCAAGGTCGACCCCCATTTAACCATTACTCATCTTTCCAATCACTTTTCTTTTTGAAAACGTTTTTAGATAACAACTACACCTAATTTTTTTTGTAATTCGCATTCCCTATCCATAGTAAGATAAAGAACAACTTAATACTGAAAATAAAAACTACTTAGAGATAAAGCAAACAAGTGCACACAAGAACATTAACCTACGCTATGGCTCCCCGGCAACGGCGCCAGAAAAGGTCTTGATAACCCACAAGTATAGGGGATCGCGTGTAGCCTTTTCGATAAGTAAGAGTGTCGAACCCAACGAGGAGCTAAAGGTAGGATAAGTATTCTCTCAAGTTCTATCAACCACTGATACAACTCTACGCACACTAAACGTTTGCATTATCTAGAAATAAAACTACGGTAGCAATACGGGTATGAGAGGTAGTTTTGCAAGATAATAAATACAAGAAAGTAAATGTTAGTGCTGCAGCAATAAAATACACTAAGTAACCATATACTAACAGTACCATGAGTGTGGAAAAGTGGTGGTAATTGTGGTGGCTTTGTCCAAGATTAATTAGTGAAGGTACTTGGTTCATTGTCTTCGATGCAGTTTTCTATGTGGGAGAGGCTAAATATACATGCACTCCACTACTTGGGATTACAAGTACTATATGATTGGATTGTTAGAAAGCATCCGCAAATACTAACAATGCATTAAGGTTTCCCCAACCATAGCCTTAAGTTCAAGGTCCTCTTACTCCCATACGTGCAACTAATCGGTTCGCGTTCTCAGGTTTCTGTCACTCCGGCAGAACTTCCCCCGCTTCGTTACAAATACTACCAACCCTAGGGTGTTTGATCCATGCGCGCACAAATATAATGGACACCAAAGGACAGCACCATATAGACATACAACTCTAATGAACCTCATGCATTCAATTAAGCAATCAAAAGACAAATAAACTACGGAAACATGATGTAAATCATAGGATAAATATTATAGCATCAAACACCATGTTTACATAGGACGGTACAGAGGTTTGTGGGAGGATGAACCACTGAATACAAGGAGGAGATGGTGATGGAGATGGCGGTGAAGACGGCGGAGAGGGGCAGCGCGGCGGCGCCGGCGGTGCGGGGAACTCCTTTCCCCGCCGCCGGCAAGCTTGGGGAGCGCCGCCCCTTAGCCTCCCTCCTTCATGGCTTCTTGGGAGCCCTCCCCCATGGAGATGGGATCCATGGGGGAGGCAAAAACGTGGCTTTTGGTGGCTGAAATTCGTGGGTGGAGGAGTCCTCCACGAATTAGGTTTCCTCCCTTTATATATCTTCTCGGATTTCCGTCACCCCCTTTTAGGGTTCCACCAAAACGGGCCTACAGGCCGCGTCCGAACTCCGATTGGGCTGATCTCGGGCTTAAAATCTTCGTATGGAAAATTGTGACAACTTTCGTAACAGCCAGGTCTCCATTTGACGTCATCTTCGAGGGTCAAACTGGCAAACTTCGTAAAAAGTTCTCAGACAGATTTCAGGAAAGTCCCAATTCGACTCCAACAAGGTTTCCTCTTGTATTCTTGATAATTTCTACACATCAAAGAGTAAAACAAGAACATTGTGCACTTTTGCAACTATTAGTAGGTTAGTCCAAATAAATAATAAACTTAATATAAAACAAGTGCTAAAAGCATAAAAATGGCATGAAACAATCAAAAATTATAGATACGTTTTGGGCGTATCACCAACCCACATCAACTTTAGCCATTAGACAAGTCGCGGCCGACATGCTCTCTTTCGAGAAATCAAGCACATATATGCCGTACTCGACATGTCCAACAAAGACTACTTTAAGAGATCCCTTCACGGTGATGATCACACTCTCGTCATCAAAATAACACCCATAACCACTTTTAGTAAGTTGATAGACGGAGAGTAAGTTGTAACCAAGGGACTCAACGACAAGTACATTCTTCATAGAGACTTCTCTAGCAACAACGACCTTGCCTCGTCCCAATACCTTAAGCTCGCGGTTGTCGCCAATTTTGACTCGTGAATATTGAGGTAGAGGAGGTTCAATATCATCCACCAAGTCAATGCGTCCGGTCATGTGTTGGGATGCGCCACTATCCACCGTCCATCGACCCGCACCGGACGCCACACCCTACAAGGAATCAAGTCTTTGATTTAGGTACCCATTTTTCGATGGGTCCTTTCTTGTTAGTCACAAGGGTCTTAGGAACCCAAATAGCCCAATGATAATCATCACCATAAGAAGAGCCAACATATTTAGCATAAACATGACCATCTCTAGATTTCATAAGAACATAAGATGGGTTATATTTGTCGGCAAAGTCATTATGGGTAGGAAGGTCCCTTGTGACCTCACCACCCACAATGGTGTTGGTCTCCTTCTCTTTAGCCAACTCCCCTCCTTCACAAAGATAATAGCTTTTGAAGAGGGAGAAGACTTCTTCTTCTTCTTGTTCTTCTTCTTTGACTTGGTAGAGAAACCAAGTCCTTCTTTTCCAATTTGATCCTTTTGATTGCTCAAAAGGTCATTGAGGTTCTTTTCTCCTTGGGCACAAGCCATAATGCCCTTCTCAAGTTGAGATTTCAACTTAGCATTCTCTTCAACAAGGTTAGCATGCTCACAACAAATAATAGATTTAGCAATAATTTCATTTGATGTGGAAGCAATAACTTCTTTCACTTGTTGACCTAGGAATTGATCATGAGACTTCTCAAGTTTGGCAAAAGACTCTTTGAGGGTTTTGAGTTCCTCATCAAGTCTCTTGTTTTCCTTCTCAAGTCTAGCATGTTCAATGCCTAGCTCAAGCTTCTCATTCTTATAGACTTTAGAAGTAGCAAGAGCATGTTCATGATCCTTTTTAACTCTAGACATGTCAATAGCATAGGATTCCTCGGAATTAGATAGGGACTCCTCAAGGGACCTTCTACGAGTTTGCTCCTTTTCAAGAGCAATAGCGAAATCCGCTATCTCATTAGCATAGTCAACCTCACGGTTTGCCATGCCCGAAATGATCTCCTCCTTTTGATCTACAAGAGAGTTAGTTTCCTCAAGTTGCTCCAAAAGAGCATCAACATTCACTTTGTCTTCTCCTTTAAGATTCGCTAGCCACACGTCCACCTCGTTTGGACTTTGGGGCTCCTTCACAACATTCTCTACACAATCCAATAAGGAAGGAGATGTAGAGGCAATAGGTTTAGGAGAAGGAGTTACCGAGGTGGCTTTTGCCATGAGACATGTGTAGGGAATGGACTCATTTTCATTGGGGGATTCAAATAGGGATGACGGTGTAGAGGAAGGTGTAGCTATGGCAATGCGAGCTGTAGCTACAACTTCATCTTAATCTTCATCACCGGACGTGTATTCTTCCAAAACTTTTCTATCTTGAACACACAAGGCATTGGTAACCCTCTTCTTCACGTAGTTCTTGTTGCCGTTGCCCTTGGACTTGTCTTTTCTCACAAGCTTGCCATTGTGGTCCTCTCGATTCTCCCAAGGACAATCGGCAATGTAGTAATTGAGATTACTACAATTATAGCAAGTCTTTGGACGGTCTCCTCTTGGTCTTGCAACGAAGTTCTTCTTAGCAAAAGGTCTTGAAGATCTCTTGGAACGGTTGCCCCAATAAGCTCTTGAAGCAAGAGCCATGTGCTCACAATAGTCTTTCTTGATCTCCTCCGTATCCTCCTCTTCACCTCCATGTTCAAACTCTTCTTCACTAGTGATGGTGGTGGACTTCAAAGCGACATTTGGAGATTGTCCCGCAAGTCCCCTTTGCCGAGCTTGAGCATGAATAGAGCTCTTGACAACCATCCCAATGGATACAAACTCGTTGAGCACGGTGTTGGAGTCAAGTGTTGAGAAGTCCGGTCTTGATCGAATGGTTTGAGCTAAGCCTTGATTTGAGGGAGTGATGGCCTTGAGAAATTTGCGCTTGATCCAATTATCACTAATCTTCTCAAAACCGAAATCATTCAAGGTGATGGCAAGAGCGGAGAGTCTTCGATAGAGATCTTCGGGGGTCTCATCTTCATTCATCACAAACTCATCGGCTTCATCTTGAACCGCTTCATACTTGGAAAGTTGAATGCTTTTGTTCCCTAAGAACAAGTTATGAAGATTCTCCCAACATTGCTTTGCCGTCGTGCACATACGGATATGCGTGCGATAAGTTGGGCTTGCGGCCGTTTGTATCATGTGCATGGCGGTGGCGTTGAGTTGATGATTGGCCTTCTCCGTTGGAGTCATGTTGTGTGGGTCTTGAGGATGGAAGCCTTGCTCTAAAATATCAATCAAGAAAACACAACAACTAGACATGTGTGAACGCATAGAGAATTGCCAATTAGGAAAGTCTTTTGGATCAAGCTTAGGAGGTGCGCCCATATTGGCGATGTGTGGCGGAGAGACGTGTTGGTGGATTGTGTTATACACTTGTTCCGGTAGAACATTAGCATACACCCCCGACGGCTTCCTTGGGGTTGAGTTACCATCCTCGGAGTTCTTTGTTTCGGGATTGGCTTGCGCCTTTCCGTCCGCATTGACAATACCCGTAGAAGGAAGAGTATCTACCTTCCCGGGGACATTTTCCAAGGAGGGTAAATCAACCTTAGGAGGATCCGGTTTCCCTAGGAACTCCTTGAACATTTCTCGCATCGATTCCTTCATGCTTATGTTGAGGTTGGTAGTGATCTCGGTATTGAGATTCGATATCTCACTCTTGAGTTCACTAACAACCTCACCAAAGCGTTCATTAGTAACCGATGCGAGAGGGTCCACGACGTCCGACATATTCTCTTAGGCGGTGAAGCCTTAGATAAGAGACGAGGCTCTGATACCAATTGAAAGATCGATATGTCGACTAGAGGGGGGGGATTAGGCGACTACCAAATTTTAATTCTTTTTCGATTAATTAAGGCTTGAGCAAAGTATAACAAGGTTGACTAGAGGTGCACTAAGTGAGCAACCTATGTGATACAAGCAAGGTAAGCAACGTAGCGGAAGCAACAAGTAAAGGAAAGAAGTAACCGCAAAGTGAAGACACGGAGATGTTTCCCGTAGTTCCTTCCCAAGGGAAGTACGTCTACGTTGGAGGAGTGTGGAGCCACCTAGGCGCTCCAATAGCACGGATGTGCTCACTCTATTCTCCGTGAGCTTTACCCGTGGGGGCTCGGCTCATTCACTATGAGGTCACCTTGATGGCGTTGACCAAGCCGGTACACAAAGGTCGGGGAACTCCACAATGAGTTGAAGCCTCCCAACAATGTCTCGGACTTCCTCCGAGACTCACAAAGGCACCTTGAGTTACAAGCAACCCAAGATGCAAGTTCCACACTATCCGTGTGGGGGGATTTGAAATTCCTTCGGTGGAGACGTAGATCTAGACCTCCTATGACACTCCTCAAAGTATCAAGTCGATTGAGTGGTTGGAGTGGGAGATCTAGTAGTTTGAAGCTCGGCAGCAATGGAGGAGAGAGAATGTAAATCGCCACATTTCATTGGGGAAGAAAGGGTCTTTATATAGGGGCCCCTGAAAATCCAACCGTTATGCACAAAAATGTGCACAACGGTACTACCGCTGGCGAACAGCGGTACTACCGCTACTGATCTTCACACAGTACCTCAGTGGTTCCGATGCTCAGTTGCAGCGGTAGCACAGAGTGCTACCGTAGTTACCAGGCACCGGTACTACCGCCAGAATCCACCGGTACTACCGCTGTTATGCCTCGAATAAATTCGTGGTATTCCATCGGTAGTACGTGGGGGGTACCGGAAAGATACCGTTGGAGACAGTGGCTTAAAACGTCTAAACGGTATCCCCAGCGGTACTTCCAGCGGTAGTACCGTTACCATCAGCAACGGTACTTCCAGAGGTAGTACCGCAGGAGAGGACTGCCTGCGTGCTGCAGCAGTACTACTCCAGAAAGAGCGGTACTACCGCTGCCCACTGGCGGTACTACCGTCAGGACAAATTCAGCCTGGGCAGATTTTCGAACCCCTCTCTCTTCCATATGAGAACTTCTCGTGTTGATCTTTTCATCCCTGATCAAACTTAAGAACACGATTAGTTCAGTGGGTGTGTTGTTATTAACTCCAAAACAGAGGAAGAGCCTAGCATGCTCTTTCAACTGGGCACCCCGTTGCCAGCTCTTTTTGCAAAATTATTGGATAAGCGGATGTATATGCCACTAGTCTAGGTGTGTAAAGTCTGATCAACAAGTGAAATAAAGTAAAACTACACCTCCTCATGAGCTAGTAAACAGTGACACAAAAAGGAGTTGTACAGTTTCGAATAGTTTAAAGGTAGCACATGAAAAATTTACTTGGAGTGGCAGGAAAATACCACATAATAGGTAGTTATGGTGGACACAGATGGCATGGATTTTGGCTCAAGGGTTTTGGATGCAGAAGCAGCATTCCCGCTTAGTACAGAGTTTAGGCTAGCAAGGTTATTTAAGCAAACACATACTTTCAACCGGTATAGCAAGAACTTATATAAAAAACATGGCTGAAAAATTGTAAGACTCCACATTGTCTTCCTTGTTAACCAAAACCTTTCACTAGAAAATATCTAGACTTTTAGAACTACCAATGATACAAAGATCAAATATCAACAAGCTTTACAGTAGTTCTTCACTAATAGCCATTACTTACACGATGCACAAGTTTAAACATTTACTTACTTGGTAACTCAAAACAATTGACAAGTATCAAATTACTCAAGACAGTGATCTACAAGACTTATGTAAGCATTTTTATACCACTACCACATGCATAGCTTTTTCTGTTCCAACCAAACACCAATCAACTTATTTAAACAACTCTGCAAACAAATATAAGTGAAGCAAGAGAGTACTTTCTTTAAAAGAAACTAATAGCTCTAACAAGAGATACATGAAAACAAAGAGCTAGAAGTTTTAGCAGTAGCTAGACAAGAATACTCAACAAGTATAAGTGAAGCACAAGAGTATTCTAATGAAAAAGCGGAGCGTGTCTCTCTCCCAAACAAGAGTGCTAGGATCCAACAAGTATAGAGCAGCAAACAAAAACAAAACAAACTGAAAACAAAAGCACACTGACGCTCCAAGAAAAGTACATATAATGTAAAGGAATAAAAATATAGTCTCACTAGAGATGACCTGATAGTTTGTTGATGAAGAAGGGGATGCCTTGGGCATCCCCAAGCTTAGATGCTTGAGTCTTCTTGAAATATGCTGGGGAGATCCATGGGAGCCTCCCCAAGGTTAATCTCTTCACTCTTCTTGATCTTGTAATATCATCCTCCTCTCTTAACACTTGAAAACTTCCTTCACATCAAAACTCAACATTTTTCTCATTAGCAGGTTAGTGCATCAAAACAAATAATCTCACATAGTTCTGTAGGGACACAATTCATAAGCAAATATTTTCAAACATTAGCTACTGATACTAGGCTTAAGTGAAGCTCTTCCACCATAAAAGAAACTCACTCAACACTTGTAAAAGAGAGAATGCAAAACAAAGACAGAATCTGTCAAAACCAGAACAGTCCGTAAAGATGATTTTTTTTGGGACACTTATGTCACGTAAATCGAAAACTCTAGTCGTACGAAAGTTGCGTACACATCTCAGGAACATGCACAAAAAATTTCAGATCAATACGATTTTTTCTAATATTCTACCGAATTAAACGGTGACGTCCAGAAATCTGTTCCTGTGCAGTAATCCAAAAATAAGTACCATCTTGTCATAAGAGACTTTTCTTGGCACAACAAAAAGCAAATAAAAGATACAAAAGAGTTGCTACAGAAGTAAACAAGCTCCTTGACTCAAAAAACAAAAATAACAGAAAGTAAAAACAATGGGTTGCCTCCCATAAGCGCTTCTCTTTAATGCCTTTTAGCTAGGCATGAAACATGCATCAAGTATTGTCAAGACCAGAAACATCAACACCATAATTTGTCCTAACAATAGTATCAAAAGGGTGTTTCATCCTCTTCCTAGGGAAGTGTTCCATACCTTTCTTGAGTGGGAATTGAAATTTTATATTCCCCTGTTTCATATCAATAACAGCACCAACAGTTCTAAGAAAAGGTCTTCCCAAAACAATAGGACAAGAAGGATTGCATTCAATATCCAAAACCACAAAATCAACAGGAACAAAGGTTATTGTTAACCATAATAAAAACATTATCAACTCTCCCCCAAAGGTTTCTTCATAGAAGAATCAGCAAAGTGAACATCCAAATAACATTTTTCCAAAGGTGCAAGATCAAGGATATCATAAAGCTTTTTAGGCATAACAGAAATACTAGCACCAAGATCACACAAAGCATTACATTCAAAATCATTCACTTTCATTTTAATGATGGGCTCCCAGCCATCATCTAACTTCCTAGGGATAGAAGCTTCACATTTTAATTTCTCTTCCCTAGCATGCATGAGAGCATTGATGATGTGTTTAGTAAAAGCCATATTTATTTCACTAGCCTTAGGAATCTTAACTAGCTTTTGCAAGAACATAATGACTTCAATTATGTTACAACCAACAAAATCAAAATCATTATCATCAAAGGTAATGGAACCATTATCTCCTACACTCCTAAAAATTTCAGCACTTTTATCAGGAACAATGCTAGTGCTATCAGGCAGTTTAAAACTTTTTGTAGCAGAAGTGGAGACATTTCCAACACCAATAATCTTACCATTAATAGTAGGAGGCTTACTAGCACTTGAGGGTTCAACATTTTTAGTTGTAAAAATAGTGCAAACTTTAGCATAGGTTGTTGTACAAGCATTACTATCAACAGTTTCAGGTTTAGCTGCCATTTTATTGATCAGGGAAGTTTGTGACTCAGATAAACTCCAAATATAAGTTTCAGTACTAGAAATCCTAGTTTGCAAACCCGAGATTTCATAGTTCAAATTTTCAATTTGGTGACTTATATTCCTTAACATGATAGACTGTTCCTCCATCATTTTGGTAAACAGTTTATTTTGCTCAAATTGTTTTTGCATAAAGTTTTTAGTGGCCATCTCAACTTCTATCATTCTTTCCTCACTAACCATTCCAAATCTACCATGAGAATTACCATAAGAGTTGCTACCATTAGAAGGATATGGCCTATAGTTGTTATTACCAAAATTATTCCTATAGGCATTGTTGTTGAAGTTATTATTTTTAATGAAGTTCACATCAACATTCTCTTCATGAGCAACCAATGAAGCTAAAGGAATATTATTTGGATCAACAGGAGCATGACCATTCGAAAGCATAGACATAATGGCATCAACCTTATCACTCAAGGAGGAGATTTCTTCAACAGAGTTTACCTTCTTACCTGTTGGAGCCCTTTCAGTGTGCCATTCAGAGTAATTTATCATCATATCATCAAGAAGTTTTGTAGCAGCACCTAAGGTGATCGACATGAAGGTCCCTCCAGCAGCCGAATCCAGAAGGTTCCTTGAAGAAAAATTTAATCCTGCATAAAAGGTTTGGATGATCATCCAAGTAGTCAGTCCATGAGTGGGACAATTTTTAACCAATGATTTCATTCTTTCCCAAGCTTGGGCAACATGTTCATTATCAAATTGCTTAAAGTTCATAATGCCACTTCTCAAAGATATGATTTTAGCAGGAGGATAATATTTTCCAATGAAAGCATCTTTACACTTAGTCCAGGAATCAATACTATTCCTAGGCAAAGATAGCAACCATTCTTTAGCTCTTCCTCTCAAGGAGAAAGGAAACAATTTTAGTTTAATAATATCACCTTCTACTTCCTTATGCTTTTGCATATCACAAAGCTCAACAAAATTATTAAGGTGAGCAGCATCATCATCAATACTAACACCAGAAAATTGCTCTTTCATAACCAGATTTAACAGTGCAGGTTTAATTTCATAGAACTCTGCTGTAGAAGCAGGAGGAGCAATGGGTGTACATATGAAATCGTTGTTGTTTGTGCTAGTGAAGTCACACAACTTGGTATTTTCAGGATTACTCATTTTAGCAAAATTAAAACAAGATAAGAAAAACTACAACTCGAAATAACTAAGATGCAGGAATTTAATTTTTTTTTGTGTTTTTGATTTTTAACAGCAAACAAGATAAAATAAAATAAAACAAGCAAGACAAAAACAAAGTAAAGAGGTTGGAAGTGTGAGACTCCCCTATCAAGAGATTCCAGTATCACCGGCAACGGCGCCAGAAAAGTGCTTGATGGCGTGTAGTTCACACGTTCGTTGGGAGACCCCAAGAGGAAGGTATGATGTAGTGCAGCAGCAGTTTTCCCTTGAAATATGACCAAGGTTTATCGAACCAGGAGGACACGGAGGTTCTTCAGAAGGTTGTTGATGGGCGCCGTTACTCGATCACCACACAACACAACCAAACTACTTTGCCCCAACGAAACAGAGAGGTTGTCAATCTCTCTGGCTTGCTTAAAACAAAGGATTAAATGCACAGTGTGGAAAACAGTAGTGATTGCAGAAAGTAACAAGGAACAGATGATTGCAGTAGGTGGTTTTATCAGTATGAGGGAAAATGGACCGGGGTCCACAGTTCACTAGTGGTGTCTCTCCATAAAAGATAACTAACATGCTGAGTGAACAAATTACAGCTGGGCAATTGACAAATAGAGAGTGCATGACAATGCAATATATGACAAGATGTTCATTATGAGATTTAATTGGGCATTAGGGCATGTACAATGGGGTGACGTCAGTCTTCTCTTAGCGTTGACACGTAGGATATTTGTCTAGTTGGAGGAGAGAGAATGAAGAAAGGGGAGGCTGACTTTCCTTAGCTAAGAGATGATCTCTTACGAAATAAGAGAAGACTAATTTCACCATTGTACCATTTGTCTTCTCTTAGAAATACAATTTATTACTAAAATATAATTAATTCTCATTAATTGCTAGGGATGGCAATAAGAGACAATGCAATGTACAATTTATAATTTTGCCTTCTCTGGATGACGTGGATGGCTAAGAGAAGGTGTGCCTTCCCTACCATTGTGCATGCCCTTACAACAAAGTACATAGACTTGCTATCCAACTCATCTATGCCTAAATAATCCACATTCAGGTCAACATCCGCATCACTTCCAGTATTAAGTTTCAAACAACAGATTATTGCATGAAGTAAAGTGTGTAATGTAAACAATGCAAATGACACGTAGACAATGCATCATTGTTTTATCCCTAGTGGCAACAGCACATCCACAACCTTAGTCGTTTCTGTCAACTCGAGCCCAGATTTCTGGAGGCATGAACCCACTATCTAGCATAAATACTCCCTCTTGGAGTTACAAGCATCTACTTGGCCAAAGCATCTACTAGCAACGGAGAGCATGCAAGATCATAAACAACATAAACATATAGATTGATAAACAACTTGCTCATAGTATCAATATTCATCGGATCCCAGCAAACACAACATGTAGCATTACAATAAGATGATCTTGATCATGTTAGGCAGCTCACAAGATCTAAACATGGAGGTACAAGGTGGAGAGACAACCATCTAGCTACTGCTATGAACCCGTAGTCCAAGGATGAACTACTCACGCATCACTCCGGAGGCAGGCATGGCGATGTAGAGCCCTCCGGTGATGATCTCCCCTCCGGCAGGGTGCCGGGAAGAGCTTCAGAACCCTCCTGATCTAGGGTTGGCGACGACGGCGGCAGCGGAACTTATCGTGGAATATGATCGGTGTTTTTAGGGTACGCGGAACATCGGGAATATATAGGCGAAAGAGTGGCGTCGGAAGGTTCACGAGGCGGCCTCGCCAGGGCCTGGCGCGGGCCCACCCTTGGCCGCGCCCTAGGGTGGCGAGGTGGCCTCGTGGCTCGTCTCCGTCTCCCCTTTGGACTTCGTGATCGTGTCGGTGAAAATATGAGCGTCCCTTTTTGTTTCGTCCAATTCCGAAAATATTTTGCGACTAGCTTTTTTGAAAGAGAAAAACAGCAGAAAACAGGAACTGGCACTCTGGCATCTTGTTAATAGGTTAGTCCCAGAAAATGCATAAAAATGCTATGAAGTGTAAACAAAACATGTAGCAATTGATATAATAACAGCATGAAACATCAAAAATTATAGATACGTTTGAGACGTATCAGTGGTGCGGTTCATCGGAGAATAGGGTGAGCCTGTTGTGGCGTTGAGCAAGCCTGTGGTGGCGAAGCTCACACCCCTCCAACGAGACGTACTCCCTAAAAAGGAGGAACTCGGGATTACATCCTTGTCTCCGCGTGCTTCGCTTTCGGTTACCTCTTTACCTTGCCTTTACTTGTATCTCGTAGCCTGCTTAGAGTTAACTTGTCATATAGGTAAATTCACCGTAGTTGCATATCTAGAGAATTTACCTTTGTGTCAAGCCTAAACTGAAAAAGAACTAAAAATTGGGTAGCATCTATTCACCCCCCCCCCCCCCCCTCCAAGTGTCATACGATCCTTTCAATTGGTATGTGAGAGCCTCATCTCTTTATTCGGGCTTAACAGCCTAAGAGAAGTATGACACTTGAGGAAGGAACTACGGTTGCCGCGGGAACTACGGTTTCCCTTTAGGACTTCAATGCCATGGAGGACTCAATGGAAACCCAAATGCGTGAGATGCGTAAGTTATTGACGAAACTCACGACAGCCCAAGGCACCGCAGCCCTTTCTCCTCCTCCCTCTCCGGAGGATAAAGAGGATAAAGACAATAAAGGGGATAAGGGAGTTGATGGAACTAAAAGTGAATCCCCTGTTAAGCCAACTAACAATGGTGGGAAGCCTGAGTACCATGCGGTTCCCTTTCCTTACTCTCACGACCTACCCATCCCTAATCCTCCTATTTATCTAAGAGGAGATCCACCTAAGCTAAATGCATCTTTGTTTACTAACTGGCAATCTTCTATGAGATATCATGTAAACAATGCCTCTATTGAGCTTTGGAGGATCATTGAAGAAGGATACAAGGCCGTGGGTCCAACCAACTTGACAAGAAGAGAGAAAGTGGATTGTCAACTAAATGCCACTGATCTTAACATGATCCGCCTTGCCGTGGGAGATAAGGACTTGTCCCACATTGAGCACTTCACCACCGCCAAAGAAGTTTGGGACGGTCTCTCCGGTGCATTTGTGGGAAATGAGAGCATGAAGAGGAACAAATTTGATGCCTTGAACAATGATGTTGAAGGTTTCTACATGCACGAGGGTGAAGATCATCAAGACATGTACCTTAGACTCAAAGCCCTTGCAAATGCTTTTCAGAGCCTCGGTGCAACGTATGTTGATGATGCTTGGATCAAGAGAAAGTATGTGAATGCCCTCATGCCCTTTGAGCCCAGTGACTTGAAGACTCTACAAGGAAAATACAACTATCATGAATTGTCCTCAAATGAAGTGATGCAAGAAATGCAAGCCTTCAAAGTGCAAACCAAGAATGCACAAGATAATAGGGCTCGTGCCATGGGGATGCACAAGGGTACGTCACTAGCTTTGAAGGCCAAGGTGGTGTACCAAGAGCAAGAAGAAGAACCTCTTGTGGCAAAAAACAACTTTCCACCCGAAGAACTCCAACAAGAACTCCATGAGCACTTGTCACTTGCTTCAAGAGTCTTTTGGGAGGATCCAGCTAAGGCAAAGGCTCAAGCTGATCAAAAGAACAAGTTGAGTGGGAAGAAGGACTACGCAACAAGATCAAGGACCTGCTACAATTTCCATGAACCTCATCACTTTGTTAGAGATTATCCTTATGAGAATAGAGAAGAATTTGGTGGAAAGCTTATTCCCAAGGACAAATCAAAGATGGTTCAAAAGAAGCCATTTATCAAGAAGAGACCTTTCAACAAGAAGCCCTCAAGAATTGTGTTGTTGACTCAAGAAGAGTATCCTTAAGATGATTCCGAAGATGAAGAAGAAACTACTCGTGAGAACGTCCCCAACAACACCGTTCATTGCCTTATGGCCAAGGCTACCGTGGTATCATCTTCCACCCCTAAGACTATGCATGAAATGGATGATATCACTAGTCTTGCAATTAAGGCAGAACTTGTTGCATTCGATACTTTTGTGACTAACTTGCAAGAAGAAGCTAAGAAGCATGTTGGTGCTCTCATGAACCAACTTAGTTCAACCGAAGATCTTCATGCAGACAAATGTCGTGTTGAGAGAGAAGACTCTATCACTATAGCTTCTCTAAATGCTTCTCTTGAGGAGGAACATGATTATAGGGTTTCTCTTGAAGAGAAACTTGAGTCTCTTGATCAGCAAAATGATCTTATTATTGCTAAAATCATTAAATAAAGAGATCATGCTATTGCAAAATATAAAGTGCTTAAAAAGGATAAAGCTGAATCTGTGGTTGTTAATGCTAGACTTCTAGGGGACATAGAAAAGATTGACAAGGCTCACAAGGCCTTGGAGAGTGTTCACTATACCCTAGTCAAGTCTCATGAACAGCTACAAACTCAACCTTCTAAAAATGACTCACCTAGTACCTCTACTCCTTCTTGTGATCATGGAAATGTTATTGAGGAAAATGCTAGGTTGAAGGATGAGCTTGCCAAGGCCGCTAGTGCCAAGACCTCAATTCCCAAAGGTAAAGAAAAGGTTGTTGCTCAAGTGTTTGAGCAAAAGCTACACAAAGGGAAGGAGGGTCTTGGTTATGTTGCCAAGGCAAAGAAGAAGAAGAGCAACAACAAGAAGAACAAGGACATGCCCTCACAAGCCAAGACTCCCATTGCTAGTGGTAATGCCACTGGGGCAAGACCACTAGTAATGACTTTGCGGGAATTGCTAACCCTCACTATATTTTATATGTTGATTATTATGGTGATGTTTATGCAAAATATGTTGGCCCCTATGATGGTTATGTTGCTCATGCTATTTGGGTTCCTAAGACCCTTGTTGCTAACCAAAGAGGACCCATTGCAAGATGGGTACCTAAAATCAAGCAATGATTTCTTGTAGGACTGACGCGGGGTGACCACATCAAATCCCATGGTTATGCTACCTAGGGTTTCGTTAGAGAGGGAGAGAGTTTGTAGCGCTGATAGATCCGTCGGCTGACAAGCAAGGAGTTTACCCAGGTTCAGACCCCCGGAGGGTAATACCCTACTTCCTGCTTGTCTGGTTATTGATATCGAGGTGTGTACAGGTTACAATGGTGTCCCGGCGAGATGCGATCTCATGAGGACTTGGTGGATGGAATAATGTGTGACCTAGATCGGCGGCCCTCCCATCCTTTATATAGGAGGCTGGGTCTCGGGAGTTCGCATCTGATTAGGTTTGCAGGTAAGGTAGGTTTCTACCGTCATAGGCTTCGCCTGGCTTGGGGAATACGCCGTCTTCTTGGGCCCCCTTCATGGGCCTCAGGTGCGAGCAGGCCACCAAGTGGGCCTTAGTCTATACGTGCACCAGGTATCGTCATGGTGGGGCACCCAAAGGGTAGGCCCACGTCAGTAGCCCCCGAGTGCTTGGTCGACTCGAAGAATCGGGCATGGACTCATCTGCGGGTGCACGTCATTATTTGCTTGCTTTGTCGTGGAACCTTGGGTCGGTAGCACATCGACCAATATTTTGCCTGTTGCTGTGAGCATTTGAGTCGGTAGTGTATCGACTGATATTTTGCTTATATTTTGCTGTCCACCTGACAGGTACTAGGGATGGTTGCATAGCAGGCCTGGTACACTCGACGGATCGGGACCAGTTAACTGCCCTTGGCTAAAACCGTACTAGCCTACTTCAAGCTCGAGTCCCCGGACTCGAACTCGGAAAGAGCTGGTCAGGATCGACTCAGGCCGCGGAGGTCTTACAGAAGTCGACTTGCGGCATGATTTGCGGGTACCCAACGCGTCCGTCGGGATTTTTTTCATGCCTGTTGACATGGGAATATACAGGGTAAACGCAGCAGGTGCGGGCCCTGGCCGGCTCGACTGATCGGCGGGTCTTATCTTTACACCATGGGTGCAACATCCGAGGATCTTATGCTAAGTGCGAAATCCTGGATAAACCGGAATATTGGGCCGAAACTTTGGTTCCAGGCCGGATATTTCGGTCTGCTCGGAATTTCTACGAAGGACCAGCTATCAGAGAAGAGTGCGAGCTTCTGCCTAAACCGGAAGTTTAGGCCGGACCTTTTGGTTCTCGGCCGGAATATTCCGGCGTCCCTGGAGGTTGCAACGGCTAGTTTTGGGAGGGGTATAAATACCCCTCCCCTTCTTCAACCTCAAGTAGCTCGACCAGAATACTTTGACTCACCATTGTTGCAAGCTCAAAACTCATAGATCTCCCAATCCCTCCACCCAAACTCGTTGATCTTTGGAGGATTGAAGGAGAAGGCCGAGATCTACAACTTCACCAAGGCGATTTACATTTCCCCCTCATTCACTTGAGGGATTCGAGCCTAGGGTTTCCATTTGGAAAACCTAGGCATCTTGTTAATCTTACCTCTTGTCTATTGTGACAGATTGTAGCTGTTCGGGAGCCCCCAATTCAGTTGTGGGTGTGTGCCCCGGATTGTTGTTGTAAAGGCTCCGGATTCCGCCTCGAAGGATTCCGATAGTTGAAGGTGAACCAATCTTTTGTGGTGCGGTTCATCGGATAATAGGGTGAGCCTATTGTGGCGTTGAGCAGGCCTGTGGTGGCGAAGCTCACACCCCTCCAACGAGACGTACTCCCCTAAAAAGGAGGAACTCGGGATTACATCCTTGTCTCCGCATGCTTCACTTTCGGTTACCTCTTTACCTTGACTTTACTTGTATCTCGTAGCCTGCTTAGAGTTAACTTCTCATATAGGTAAATTCACCGTAGTTACATATCTAGAGAATTTACCTTTGTGTCAAGCCTAAACTGATAAAGAACTAAAAATTGGGTAGCACCTATTCACCCCCCCCCCCCTCTGGGTGTCATATGATCCGTTCAACTATGTGATAAATTGACAAAATATAATCGCTTTAATTGCCCCCCCCCCCCCCCTGACTCCTTTCTCCTTCTTCTCCGATGGCCTTGTCGGACGGAGTGGGGGAGGGGAGAGGAGGTCATAGTTCGGCCCCGCTGGAGCACTCCTTTTCTCAGGTTCCATGGTGGAGGTCGGAGCAGAATAGTGGATCCTGAGGGGGTTGTTCAAATAAGCTCGATGGAGCTCTGCGCTGACAAGATATGGAGTCAAGTGTTCTTCTTCCTCACTTTCATGGTGATGGGGATAAGGAGGAGAGGGAAAGGCTTGATTTGGATCTTCTTCGGCTCGGTGCTATGTAGGAAAACGAACCCATGCTCTAGTCTGGGTTCCGAAAATTGCAGATTTATTCGGAGTTCCCAAACGTCGGCAACTTTGCGCCGATGTTTTCCTTGGCAAAAGAAGCCATTGTGTGCTCGGGCGCAACAGATTCCCGTCCAGCTTCTTCCTCCTGGCATGTGTGCCGTCGCGGAGGATCTTCTGCGATCTCGATGCAGGAAAGCTCGCCAGCCTTGTCCCAAGTGGCATAGTCCCCGACAGCGTCGCTGGTGCCTAGATCTGGAGGTCGTCTGGTTTCTGCGGTGTCGCATTTTAAGTTTTTATTCTGAGGTGCTGGCTACATATTTAGAGGACTAGATTGCATTTGTTCTTCTTAAGGGTCCTCTGTGTAAATTTGTGTACATCGTGCTAGAGCAACTCTAGCAGATACTGTATAATCCCCTCGGCTCGAAAAATTTCGGCCGATATGCGGGGTGGGCCATTTTCTGGCCCGACCAGATACCGCATATCGGGCGCGCAAGCGCGGCTCGTACCGAGGCCGCTGGTGGGCGGGGCTCGTCCCTTCCCCGAGGGCGACGACACGGAGGCGGGCAGCTCTTTCGGTGGCCGGAGGAGGAAGGCGCCGGAGGTGGAGGAGGAGGACAACGAGTACGTCATGCCTCCGTTGCCATTGCCGGTGGGCGAGATCGTCATCACCTACGGCTGTTGTGGCTTAGGCGACACGAGCATGAACGTGCTCGTCGACGATCTCCTGCCGGTCTGCAAGCGAACCGCCGATGCCGACGACGAGCTTGTGCTCGCCATGCTCGCGAGGGAGGCAGGAGCTCCCGGCGCTCCTCCAAGCGGCGGTGGATGAACACGAGCTCGCGTGGGTGATGAGCTGGATCTACGAGAAGGAGGAACTCGGATTTTAGATTGTGTGGACGTGCTCGCCGCAGAAGAAGAAGTATATCGGTAGTTTAATTTCAGTTTTTAAATTGTAGTTCTTGCATCTGCTATGTATAATCTCGCGCGAACTATCGGTTTACTTTCCGCTTAAATATGCAGTACCAGTTTTCATGTATATGTTCTGCTCCAGCTCTCCTTGTACCGGATAAATCATATCCGGTAAGCAGGAAAATGATTCCGGTACGAGATTTTCCGATATCTACTAGAGTTAATGTAAAATTTCCAGCCTCCTCGGAGCCTATCACCGTGAGAAGAAAAAAAACATAACCAAAATCAGCACGATCTCGTTTATCCTTGCACGGAGATTGGATGAGGGCGAGAGGAATCGTGGTCGGAGGAGCCCACGGGGCACCTGGTGACACGAGGCGGCACGAGGCAACCCTGCGGTTCAGTGGAGTGTGGCGGCCCCGTGCCCAGCACGCGTGCGCCACGCGCCTCCTCCCCTCTCGTGCGCCACCAAACAATGGCGCGCCATCGACGTGCGCACCAGATTCGTTCCCTTTTCGTTTCCGGACGTCGTTTTAGAGGAAACCTTTTATTTAAGCGACGGACGGTGCACTCGTCAGTCGTCAACTCGTCATGCTCCATATACCTTTCGATTATTCAGAAGAATTAGCCCACTATTAAGCATCCATCCTCGAACCATTGTTTCTACAATACGGACGGATCCATATTTTCTACTGTATATCTTTCAAATCAAATTTGATCAAAATCCTGTGTCGAAAACATATAGAAACAAAAAAATAAAGCATTTTCGGCGAAAAGAAAAGGAAAACGTTGGGCGGATCCGCGGATGGGGGTGGCGGGCGCCCACGCAGCGGCACGCGCCAGGCGGGGGCACCGGAGGGTGCCACCCACGCGCTCACCCGTGTCCCCTCCCTCTCTCTCCACGCCCCGCCAGACGACCCATCCCCGCCGACGCGTGGGCCCCCAACTGACGCATGGCCCACGCCTCATCGAGCGGCGCTACCGCCTGCGTAACGGAACGGCAAGCCACGCGCCCTTCGACCCTTTCTCTCTTCTTTACTCCCTGACCTTGCGCGACCAAGAACAGAGGAGGGGAGAGACGGACGGTGACCTGCGGCTCCGCGTCCGCGAGGCAATCAAGAACAGAATAGTCCGTTTCAGTTCGAGGTATATTATGATCCCTTCTTTCCTGCGATCCGTTTTGGATTAGCGAGAGGTGTATCTCTCTGCGGCCGCTTACCAGGGGTCCTTTCTTGGTTCTGCAGCGGAGGAGGACGTTGCGTGCGCGAGATATGGTCGCCATGTTGCCCGCCGATGCCGACACCGTCAGCACAGGCTCCGCCGAGAAGCTCCTCCATGGGTGAGCCATTCTAGATCTCATTTCTTGTGGGGTTTCAATCTCGGTTTATTTTTCTGCGTCCAATTTGGTTCTTCTGTCTGTTTATTTGTTTTGTGCTCGCGGGGAGGGAATCAAAGTGAGAGGTGTTCCACTGTTGCTGATGTACTAATAGTTTTCGATCTGAACCATGCGCAGGCCGCTCACTGACAGCAAGTGCAAGAAGAAGGCCCCGAGGAAGATCCACAAGGCCGAGAGGGAGAAGCATAAGCGCGATCTGCTCAACGATCTCTTCGGCGAGCTTGGCGAAATGCTAGGTGAGTTGGCCTGAGCTCGCGGCAGCATCATTGCGTCAGTATCCCTGTTTCTGGCTTTGGATTTGGGGGCTGTTTTTCATGTGCTCGTTTGGAATGTTACGGTTGAGTGTGGATATGTGAATTTGCATGATGGTGTTATTATCTCTGCCCTGCCCAGGTCATGTTTTTGTGTGATTATGGGGTTTAGCAGCATGTGTCATGAGTTTTTCACTATATCCTAATGAGTGCTTATAGAAGTATAGAACACGTGGATGAACTTCATCCGTCAAGTTCCAACTCCAATGTGAATGTATTGCCTGTTTGTCTTGTCACTAGCATCTTACTGGTCTTTGATTTTGCTTCGTATTATCAACAGACTTAAGTTTTGCTATTAAAACATTTTATCCTGATCAAACGCAACATTTATTCCTTTGCAGAAGCAGACAGGCAGAACAATGGGAAAGCATGCATATTGACTGACACCACTCGAATACTTAGAGATCTGCTTTCTCAGTTAGAGTCTCTCCGGAAGGAGAATAGCACCCTGCAGAATGAATCTCACTATGTAAGTTGTTTCTATTCTGGGAAATTATGTTTGATTCATCCTAGTGGTAGCACTTTCCGAACATAATGCTCTAGAGTTGGAGCAGTATTTTGACAATGCATAGGATAACTAAACAAGACTCATTCCAGCATCACCATTCCAGAGTATATCTTTGCATTGCTGCTATGCATTCATCACATGATACCTACATAAGTGAGCAGTTGTTTATTATCGCATGTTCATTCTTCCACAAACAGGTTACAATGGAGAGGAATGAGCTGCAAGATGAGAACGGTGTGCTCCGCAACGAAATTCTAGAGCTACAAAAAGAGCTGGCGATGCGGCTCGCAGGAAATCCGGGTTGGGGCCATGGCACTGCCGAGTCGCCTCTCCCTGTACCACACTCTGCAAGCACTGGTTTCCCATCGCAGCATCCAATCCAATCACCGACCATCACAAGCGCAGTATTCCCCTTGCAGCAACCACTGCAGCAGCCAACAGTCATTCAGCACTCCTATGTCGCTGCACCACCACGGGAACTCAAGCTCTTCCCGGATGCGGCATCTGACATCGGCAGTGTTGAACCATCAGAGAACCAGGAGGCCCCCAACCATGTTGCGCGACCGCAGGCAAGGTACCCGACACAGTCAGCCGCTTGGCCTGTAAGCTTGGGCCTCCCAAGGATGGAAGATGAACAATGTAGCAGTAGCACAACCAGTAGCAGTAAGGAAGGTAGCTCAGGTAGAGATTGAGTTGGAACTGATCTAATTAATCTGATCTTGGAAAAAAAGTGGAGATTAAGTAGATCAGTTCCAACCAATCGGGAAGTTTCTCTTTGAGCGGAGTAGTGAATATACACAGATGAGCATGTGCATGTAAATACCAGATTCCATCTTGGATCTGGGAATGTTAGCTGAGATGTCAGTCATGGGAATATTACCTTTTTCTCATCCTCTGTGTTGCAACGTTTGTTACACGATATCAGAAGTGATACTTTCAGAGTAAATTTACAGCAATAACATATGGATGATCAGAGGGAAAAGTGCCCAGCGCCCAATTGCTTGTAAAAACACTCCCAAATTGGCGAACCAGACATTCGAAGTTTTCGACAGAGCGGACGGTAAACAGAATATCGAGCAACGTGTAATGACTCTAATAAACGTTTGCGTAAATTGTCTTCCACGAGCATTATACAAGTGCATAGTCACATGAGCCAGAAAATACACCCAAGCTTCTCCACGTTGAATCTACCAGGCAGTGCAATTTTTGAGACACAAAGCCTGCATGTGTGCACTATACCACGGAAACTCAGCAAGAGGTTGCATACTGACTTCAGTAATGCCGGTTTCCTCTGAAGGAGGAACCAGAAGAGGAGGAACCCGAAGAGGACATTGGGTTTCCTCTGAAGGAGGAACCAGAGGAGGGAATTGCAGGCGACTCCTCCCTGAACGGCTGGGTAGCGGCATCAGAAACACTAGGTAGTCTCTGTACGCTCCCTTTTCCCTTCCTTGCATTGGGGCCAATTTCTTCGATCATGTACTTCCATCCGTCGATAGGCCGTCTCCGACTAAATATGTGAGTTTTGATGAAGCTAGCAATCTGCAGCCACAGTTACAGTATTCATTTAGGTGGTCTTTACTCTTTAGTATTGACAAAGATACTGTGTGAAGGAAATATCGTCCCTGACCTGCTGTTTACTGAAAGCAATGCGCCTCTCAAATTCTTGGAGAAGAATGTCCTCCTCACGCTGTGAGATCTCCCATATGTTGCCATCCTGACCTCTCGATGTAGTTTCCCAACCATCAGGCTTGGTTTTGATCTCACCAGTGCTTGGAATCTTTGAATCGCCAAAATCAGCATTGCCAGAATCGAAGATCCTGCATTTCATTTCACGATGATTGTAAGAAACCACATCTTCTAAAACAGTAAGCATATTAACAAAACCAAGATGTATGAGTACATTGGAACGTGCAAGATGCCTACCAATTGTGTGGTTAAATTTCCGGTTCCTATGGCAGGGAAACAAGGAACAGTGACAAATTTGAATTTCTATTATGCAACACATCTGCAAGCACTTGAATCGCAGCCTACAAGATGCTATAGGCTGCAATAGCCTAATGGCCACAGTTGGCTGGTTATGTAATGTAGCAATTTGAGCAAACCACAAGAAGGACTGCATAACTAAGAGTATGCATTGGCCCAACTTTCATATTAGTTTTAGATCGTACCTGCTTCTGTCAACTAAGTGATGAACCGAAAAGGAAAACAAAGATAACACACATGTCCATTGAACAAGAGATAACGAAATTCAAGTGCAAGAGTTTGTATTACCTAGACAAAAGCTATGAAACGGCATAAATTTGACGTACTGGATCCAGAGTATACATAATTTGTGAGGTTGTTACTGGACTAGAAGCATGAAGATAAACGAAATCTCCATTTTAAATCCCTCAACAATATACCGAGTTCAAATTTCACCCTCAACTCTCAAACTGTTCACTTTAAACACTCATTCTTTCACAACCGACCGCTGTTCACCAACGGTGGTTTTACAATTGGTTTTGCCTGACGTGGCACTTCATGTCGAAATTTTGGTAGCATGGCATCCAAACAGGCCAAAACCGCTTAGTCCAAAATATCACGTCAGCAAAATAACAGTAAGCTAAAGGCTACAGGGTCTGAGACCCCATGCTATTCATCCTCGGCTGCTCAATGATGATGGCTGGTGACGAAATGTCAACTGACACTCTCGGCTTGGGTCCATTTCGACTATGGTGGAAAATATATGTGGAAAAAACGGGAGGAAGCAGCTGGCATGTGAGGCCTACCGCCATGTCAGCCAAGTAACATTGCTATTTCTTATTCACTCGTGCTAACTAGGATGCCACATCATGTGGCACTGGCATCTCAGAGATTTTGCCAACATCTACGCCATGTCATCCAAAAGTCATACTTCAACAGCTTTTATGAGTTTGCTGTGTAAAGTGGACGGTTTTTAGTTCATGGTGATATTTGGAATCGGGTCATAGTTGAGGGGTGTTAAATGGTTATAATTTGGTCCAAACATATCATCACATCGTATCAGAAATTCAGAATGTATAATCCCATGTCCGGCAACAAACAAGCTCACACCAAATTTCACCTGAAACTTCTCAATTAGACACTTCATCCTAACCTAATTTGATTGCAGGCCAATGAACAATCATCACATGCATATTATACAGCATTCAGTCTGATATATAGTATAGTTTCCACCAGATTATCCATCAATAATGAAGAAAGCAGGATAACAGAATACTAGACTTAAAATAAGGAAAAACTGATTTCACACTACAGATGGACCTTAAGCTGTAGTCCTCCCATTGTTGAGGGGTGTAAAATGGTTATAATTTGGTCCAAACATATAGTCCCATCATATCAGAATGCATAATGCCACGTCATGCAACGAAAGCTCGCACCAAGTTTCACCTAGAGCACCTCAAGTAGACACTTCAAGTCTGTTTGGTTTATGCCCCCAGCTGACCCTACCAAAAATTGGTCATGCCAAATGTCCTTGTACTTGTTAAATTTGTTGCCAATATTTTGGCTGCCTATGGACTACATGGTGTTGCCTTCACACATTGCAGCCACTTTTTTGGCCAACCCCTGGGTGGCTAAATCCTGCGCCGAATAATTGGCAAGCCAAATTTGGTATGGCTGGTGTAGGCAGTAGGCATGATCCAAACGTACCCTTCATCCTAATCTAATTTGATTGCAGCCATATTATACATCATTCAGTCTGATTTATGGTACAGGTTCCACCGGATAATCCGTCAACAATCAAGAAAGCAGGATAGCAGAATACTAATTACGACAATTTACAGGATGCTGAAATTTGGTACACTTTCATAAACCATCTTAGGGCCTCTTTGATTTGGAGGAAATATGGAGGAAACTTACAGGGTCAGGAAATTTTCCATAGTTGCTACTGTTCACATGTTTGATTCATAGGAATAGTGCTAGGGAAAAGTAGAGGAATTTTTCCTCCATATCTCACTTTCAAGGCAAAACTTAGAGGAATGGAAAAATGAACTCAGACCTCATTCTTTAAAGAGTAAAACGCAGGTTTAGTACACCAACTTGCCCCGAATGTGCGTTTTGGTCACCAAGTTGCAAAATGTGAAATGCAGGTCACCAAGTTGCCACAAGTGAGCGTTTTGGTCACTCCGTGACGTGGCAGACCGGTTTTTTTTGCAAATCCACCCCTAAAGTTTTATTTTTTTTACAAATCCCCCCTAAAAAGGCAAAAAAAAAAGTTGAAAAGGACCTAACAATTGGAATAAATAAAACTTTAGGGGGGGATTTGCAAAAAAAATGGTCTGCCCCGTCACGGAGTGACCAAAACGCTCACTTGTGGCAACTTGGTGACCTGCTTTTCACGTTTTGCAACTTGGTGACCAAAACGCACATTCGGGGCAAGTTGGTGTACTAAACCTGCGTTTTACTCTTCTTTAAATCCTGTGCACAAGGAACGAGGAGAGTTTTACACCAGCCACCCTTTCCTATTCCTTTGATTTTCCTTTCCTTTGAATCAAAGAGGCCCTTACTGGTTTTCCGAAAACAAAATAACTATCTCTCAATGCAATTCTATCACTTGTGGTTCGAATTAACCAGTCACGTGATGATAGGAGACTGTGATACGCCGTCTGCAATTGGCTTTCAGTGGGAAACTATTTCAACAAACGCAGTTCGGTTTCAGTGAGAAACTAGTTCAACAAATGCGGTGTATCACAAGCAATCGAGTATAATCAAGCAATGTGATGATACTAAGTAACCACGGCTAAAGATGGCAGCATTGATGGAAATTACTGAAAAAAAAGATGAAAGGTAGGGGAATGGCAACGCACTCTGAGCACGAGTCCAGAAGCCGGTCGATGTCGTCTGCCGGGCCGCGGCGACCGCCGCCACCAAGGCGCGCCTCCTCCATCTTGTCGATCTCCTTCACCCAGAGCGCAGCGTGCACACGCTGCTTCCTTGTCCTGTACTCGTCCGCCCCTGCCTTCTTCGGCCCGGGGCCGCCCCCTCCCTCGACAGCCGGAGGGCGAAGGGCGCGCGGCCGCCTCGTCGCTGCTCGGCGCTCGGCCCAGCGCTCGTCCATGTCGGCGACGAAGGCCTTCGTGTCAGGGTCCACCTCGGCGGATATGGCCGGGACGGTGGCAGCCACGGTTTCTGATGTGGGGGACTCCCACGGCGCCGCGGGTGCCGGGGAGGAGGCGGGGGAGTCGCCCGGGAGCCATGCTGTCTCCCACGCGTCGTTCCACTCGTCGTCTCCGGTAGCCGCATCCGAGCGCGGCGGACCGCGGCGGTGTGATGAGAGGCGGCGGAGGCTGGAGGAGGAGGTTGTGGTCGACACGGGAAGGCGGAGAACGCGCCTGAGGAAGTGCATGCCGTGTGCTTGGTGAAATGCCGAGTAGAGGATTCGATCTGCGTATTTCAGCGATACTGCACTGCATCTGCATATAGCTCTCGTCGAAAACAAAACCAATATTTAAAAGAAAAATGTAAATCGAGTACACAATTTGAGAAGTATCTTTGAATGTTCTAAAACTTGTCTAGATCTAAGGATGCGAAAACGGACCCGTTTGTCCCACTTTTTGTGCATTTTGTGTATAGGTAGTGCAAAATTTTGTAACGCATCGCATTTTGTGCATAGATAGTGCAAAATTTGCATAAAAAGTGGGACAAAAGGGTCCCGTTTTCGCATCCCTATCTAGATCGGTCTTTAAAAAAACTTTGAACCATCTCTGATGCATGTCTGTCGGAAAAGGCGTGAGATGATGATTGAGTTTGAAAATATCAAGACAACGATGAGAAATTGAAATAGATGATGAAGAGAAGTTTGAACATGATTGTCAATGACGCTGATATTTACATATTTTATCTAGCAAAACATGGAGGATATGAGGAATAAAGCTTGCCGCTGGCGACCACTGTCGATCCGAGAAGATGACAACCACTTACCTGCTCGCCGATGAAGAAACTTATAAAGACAAAGAGCTCAAAGGAGGAAAAATGGTGACAGAGATTTTCACGGTAATTCGAAAGGGGATTAAATAGGGTGGGTGCTTTGACGGGAGGCAACAAAAATTCTCCTGACCCATTTCCATGCATCTCGCGTCATCTCCACGCTAGTATGAACTTGGTGTTGTGTTCCCCTCAAACACGAGATGTGATTGGCTCAAAGGAAACGACAAATCGGGCGTTCAACTGCTCGTGACTATGGAATGATTTAGAATTCATGTTGGCCTAAGCCAATCACCCGTGCAGAGACTCAAAGACCAAAAATATTCCATCCACTGGGTCTGGCTAGAGGTCTTGCGTGAAACCAAATTCGCCCAAATAGCTCCGCAACATGCCCCGCGTGGAGTCATACCGGGGGGCTCGTATTGCAATCTTTAAAGAAATTTGATTATTTGAGGAGAGGGGGGGTGTCAGCAAAACAATGTTGCGACTCGATGGAGCCGACAACGAGTAAAGGGGATCATGGACGGAGGATTCGCTCAAGTCGTCACTGAATTCATTCAAAGCGGTGTGGTAACATGTTTAGTTTATGGTTGGTTGGGGGGACGGGGTGGAATTGAACTTGAGTTGGGTTGCAATATGTTTAGATATACATTTCTGGGCCGAGGTAATAAGGTGATGAGGTTAGGACCTCTAGGGTTGCCTGATCTTCACGGATTGACGGTGGATGTGGACGAACACATGCAATAACACGAAGAACACGAGAACACAAACACGATAAAAGGACATGTTTCCCTCACCGATAGGTCCAAACCGGTCCAATAGAATCCCAAAGGGAGAGATTGGCAAGTAGTAGGTAAAAGGAGAGGTCTTAAAGTCACTCAATAGATGAAAGATCTAAGGAGAGGTCTTGATATCCACAAGGGGATCTTCTCCACAAGAGGATCGAGGCCTTGAATCCAAAAGAGGGATCTTCTCCACAAGGGGAGGCAACACCACAAAGGGGTGGGTAAGGAGCCTATGCTCAACTCTATCTCATATCTAACCATAGTCTTCTAAAGGAGGATGGGTATGTCTATATATAGTCCAGGCCCAAAGGGTGTAATACCCCAGCATTTAGGAACTAACGAAGGGTAGAAATAGGAATTTGTGCATCTGCATGCATGCATTTGAAAAGCTCGAATAAATTTTTCGCAAACTAAAAACCCTGGAGTGATCGGAGATCATTCATCTTCTTGAATTAGGTTTAGTTCATCTTAGGTGAATGCAAATAAAATTTGACATGAACTTTAGGTAATTTGCTTGTTGTAGGAATTTGAATTCCAGCATAATATTCAAATAATTGAATTCATAAAATAATTCAAATTAAAACATTAAAGTAACAAAAATAACAATTAGGTAAATGATATAATAAATGATTGAATAATTCAAACCTTACACTAAATATTACAACTTATTGAATTCTTGCAAAGACAAACAAATCATTTTATTGATTAAACACAAATTACAATGTATTTACAACTTTATTACAACAAACTGAAATTCAAAAAGGAAAATTACAATTATTTCCTAAACTAAAATGTCTTGTATTCTTTTCTTCTTCTTTTTGATCTTTATACCAATATTGTTTTCCTGCAAAACAAATGAAAAGCAAAGACAGAAATAAACAAAAGGGATTAGGGTTAGATTATCCTCAGTTAGGCAGTGTGATGCACTGCTAAACACATCATCAGATTTAAGACAAGGAACTTAGTGTAGTATCTGTTCTTAATCATCATATTTAGCCTCAGTACAACATCCCAGGCTATAAAATCCACATGGCCAGTGAAAAGAAATAAAAATATGAAGATAAGCTCAACCCATCGATGCCTAGTTCACTGAACTGAGCAAGCAGAGAAGCACACAGCACACACACCCCTGTGATGTCAACATCACAGTGAAACAGACCTGTGAGGGACAAGGGCAAAAGGAAGTCGTAGGACACAAGCCACATAGCACTGTTTCACTCACCCACCAGCGCAATCACCACACATGCACAGCTGTTTCACTCCCAGGAGGGGGATAAGAGCAAAGGGCAGTCGTAGCAAGCAAGGAGCAAGGCTCAGTTTCACTCACACACCAGCCCAGCTCGAGTTCATCAACCACAACACACAGTTCATCACCAAACCACAAATCCATCCACTTTTCACCACTCAATCCTTGCCAAAAGCAAGAGCAAGATGGGATAGAGGAAGCAAGGAGCATAGGAGCAAGGAGGGGAGGCCAGAAGCTCAAGGGAAGCATCTGGAGCTGGAGGAGCAGGCTAGCAAGGAGAGCAAGGAGGAGTTCCAGAAGATCTGTTGATCAAGAAAAGCAGCAGATCCACAAGCCACACCACACAGCCAACACCACCAATCATCAGTAGGTGAATAACCAATATTCTCTAGCAAATGAATTGCTAGATTTAAATATGTGGTTTAGTTGTGTATTTCCCTCAGCTAAGCATAGAGATGCTATGCAAATATCATCACAGGGACTTAAATCAAGCAAAGCATCTGTCTTTATTAAATCAGAGCCTCAGCCTGTGCATCATAGGCAGGGGAGATAAATCCACAAATCTGAGCAAAGGCACATAAGCAATTGTTGCTTTTTTACAATTGTTGGTAGCACAGATCCAGCACTTGGTTGCTGGGCACAAATCCCTCGAGGGGAAGAACACCTCAATCACAACTAAGTACCTAAAACATATTACCAACCCTAGAATTAATTCTAGGAATTATTAGCATAAACCTGTTACACTGCCACTAACAGGTAACTGAATCTGTCAAGTGACAGAACCACCAGTTCATCACCACAGCTAATTACTAGCAAGATCATCTCTAGCAGTGGCATCAAGGGTTGTTCAGAGAGCAACAGCCAAGACCTAAGAATTGGCCAAACTGAGAAACCTAGGCACATAGACATGATAATCATCTGGGATTCATCTCTGCAGCTGAACCTTAATGTCTACAAATCATTTAACACCAAACTGAACAAGTTATTCAGTAAGCATCACTGGCAGTGAGATATCCTACAAGCACAGCCCAAACACACACGAATGATCATCACCACTAGGCAAACCTCACAGAGCATGGCCATAGGCCAGAGGAGGGGAGAAGAAGGAGAGGGGAAAGCTTACCAGCGCCTTGGAGCAAACCATGGCGGCATGGTGGGGCAGTGCCCACGCGGCCACCATAGCGCAACCAAGGGAAGATTTCCCTACCACCGCACCAGCACCTCAGCAGCTCAAAGAAGCATCCCACGACGAAGCAGCTGGGGCCGGGAGCACGGCAACGCCACGCTGCTACCGGAACCGTAGGCTCGGGGACAGCCCACGCGTGGCCGCGCCGGGCAGCGGGACACAAATCGCCTCGGAGAGGATGTAGTAGAAGGAGTGGCGTGTCGTTTGCATCCGGAATCGCGGCGGAGATGGCCGGAGCTCGCCGATTAAAGGGGCGACGGTGGCGGCGACCAGAGAGCTCGGGCGAGAGCGAGAGGAGAGAGGAGAGTGCGAGTGGGCCCGGTCGGATGGACCGACCTGAGCCAGGCTCTGGTCTTGGTTGGGTTCAACCAAGTTGACCCAAGGGCATTTTGGTCATTTCATAAATCGAAATTTAATAAGAAAATAATTCCAGAAATATTTTAAATGGCTTAAAACTTTGGAAATTAATAACTATTTCATATTAAATCAGAATAATACAAATAATATATCAAAATGATCAGAAAAATAAAATCTATCTGTTTGAATAAATAAAATACTTGGTTGACTAAATTTAAACCATTCTAAAACTGAAACAACAATTTACTTATTAATTTAAATATGGAGTTAATTTAAAATCCTATTTTGGATGCATTTCTACTTCATTAAAAATGCTTCACATGTATAAACTTCAAATTCTAAAATATGTTTTAATCATGATATGTCCTACATTGTGAGCAGTTGAAAATACCATGTGTGGATATGAATAATTGATATTTCATTAAATGGTTAATTAAAATGATATTTTCTATAAGAAAAATAATTATTAAAAGATGTTTACATAATCTAAAAATGAAATCTCTACTTAATAAATATGAGCACTATTATTATTATCATTAACATTGGATTAACTTTGTGTTATAGTTTTATTCATTCAAGACCATATCCTAAAACTAAGAATTTTATCACAAAATGATGTTAATTTAATTATTTCGTTTAAGTGTGATACTTAAATAATAAAGAAACTTAAAAGTGGTTGTTCTTAATATTTGTTAATACTTCTTCATTTAAATAAAAGTAAAACACACTTAAGACTTAAAACTAGTATTCTGAAATCACCAAGTGAATCAAATCAAATTCTAAAATCTTAAACATTCACTAATCCCAACTCATTATTAACGTAAGCACTTGTAACAGCACCTAAAGATGATAAAATAACCTAAGCTAAATTTATGATGTTATCGAAGTATCATTTTAAAATAAAGCTTACCTAGTTAAGCTTGGCTATGATTGGGGGTATTCTGCGATGCATCTCATTACTATGCATAATAGCATCTTGCCAAAGTTTTCTGTAGTCCTTATCGGGATTACGTTGCCTTTTTCAGAACTCGGGGTTTTACCGCAAACCCTAGAACCCCGAAGGGTTTGAACTGCTATATCTACCCAAGGCAAGTTCACTCTTGCTCATGTCCTATTTGATTATGTTTATCAACGTAATTACAAAGTACTATGGTTTATCATTGTATGAAAAAGAAAAACCTATTTTCGAATGATGTGAATTGCTATATATATATGTTGGCTGGCAGATGGAACCATGGTATGATGTGGTTGGTGGAGGTTCCATTTGCACGGGAATGTATTACTCAGGACTTAATAACCACTACCGTCAATATTCTTGCGCCGTAAATGAAGCATTAACCATAAGACTTGGAATGGGACGGGAAAGTCATATGTGATCTTCTCCCTTTCACATGTCAATGGACAGCCTGAGCCGTATGCTGTAGATCTTGCGAGACTACATGCACATGGGTGGGACCCCTTAATGCCCACGGACTCTGGTGTCTATGATGGTCTGCAAGGGGATGCCTAGGTATCTACCGTGAGGGGTAGAGTATCAGGGGTGATTCTGCTATGCATGAATTGGGTGGGCATGTGGGTTGGTGGAGAAACACGGTGAATGGCTTGGATCATCGACTGGGCCCCACACCAAAGAGAGTGTGGACGGGAAAGACGCTCGGTTGTGCAACAAGGCGTTGATCTCTTATGGGTAAAGTAACGCACCTCTGCAGAGTGTAAAAAAGTGTGACATGTTACTCCCTGTTCCGGGAAGGAGCTGTGAACGCTGCAGGAAAGGAACTCCATGAAGTTCTAGCACCTGTGAATGGATGACGGGCATAGTTTTCTGAAGATAAAATAAATCTTTTCCTAAAAATGTTTTACAAAGATATGCATGTTCATCCATGACCTTTTGGTATGTATGGTAGCTAGTGCATAAAACACCTTATTCCTACTATATGAACTTGTTGAGTAACGCTCGTGTTGCTCACCCTTTCCTCCGTTGACCCCTGCTTAGATTATTGGATACAGTAGAGGAATGACAGGAATCCATCACGACGTTGAGGAAGGTCTTCACCGAGGAGTCATATCAACCTGGTGGAGCCTGAATGAGTCAACCTCTACTTTGCCAACGGACGAGTGGCGACAACAGTGCAATGGTGGGCATGACGACAACAATGCCTATGGACGAGACGACTATGATCAGATGGAGAAGCCCAACTCCAGACAAGGATATCCCAGAGGGTGATACGTCCAAAACGTATCTATAATTTTTGATGGTTTTATGCTACTTTTATGCTTTTGACAATTGTTTTTATATTAAGTTTATGATTTATTTAGACTAACCTATTAATAGTTGCAAAAGTGCACAATGTTCTTGTTTTACTCTTTGATGTGTAGGAATTATCAAAAATACAAGAGGAAACCTCGTTGGAGTCGAATTGGGACTTTCCTGAAATCTGTCTGAAAACTCTTTTTGAAGATTGTCACCTACCGGACAGAAGACGACGTCAAACGGGAAAAGTCTAGTCGCGACAGTTGCAGGGAATTTTCTCCTAATGGATTTGGACATAAAATTCGGCCCAATTCGAGTCTGGACGGCCGAGATAAGCCCGATTTACCGAAACCCTAGATGGGATGACAGAAATCCGAGAGTCTATATAAAGGGAGGAAACCTAGCTCGTGGATGATGGCGTGAATCACACGCTCGTTGGGAGACCCCAAGAGGAAGGTATGATGCAGTTCAGCAGCAAGTTTTCCCTCAGAAAGAAACCAAAGTTATCGAACCAGTAGGAGCAGCAACTCTTCAGAAGGTTGTTGGTGGCGCCGTTACTCGATCACCAACGCGGTACCTGCACACAACACAATCAAACTACTTTGCCCCAACGAAACAGTGATGTTGTCAATCTCACCGGCTTGCTGAAAACAAAGGATTAAACGTATGGTGTGGAAAATGAGTATTAAATTGCAGAGAATGAAAAAGAACAGTTTGCAGTTTGTGGTTGTTTAATCAGTGTAAAAGAATGGACCGGGGTCCACAGTTCACTAGTGGTGTCTCTCCATAAAAGATAACTAACATGTTGGGTGAACAAATTACAGCTGGGCAATTGACAAATAGTGAGCGCATGACAATGCATATACATGACATGATGACTACTATGATATTTAATTGGGCATTACGACAAGATACATAGACCGTTATCCAACAGCATCTATGACTAATAATCCACCGCCGGGTTGTCATCCGAGTCCCCCGTTGGTATTAAGTTGCAAGCAACGGATAATCGCATTAAGTAAAGCGCGTAATGTAAACAAACACATATGCCCGTGGACATAGCATCGTTAGGTTATCCCTAGTGGCAACAGCACATCCACAACCTTAGAACTTTCTGTCACTGTCCCAGATTACCGGAGACATGAACCCACTATCTAGCATAAATACTCTCTCTTGGAGTTACAAGCATCTACTTGGCCAAAGCATCTACGAGTAACGGAAAGCATGCAAGATCTTAAATAACATATAAGATAGATTGATAATCAACTTGACATAGTATTCAATATTCATCGGATCCCAGCAAACACAACATGTAGCATTACAATAATATGATCTTGATCATGTAGGGCAGCTCACAAGATCTAAACATGATGGCACAAAGTGGAGAGACAACCATCTAGCTACTACTATGGACCCGTAGTCCAAGGATGAACTACTCACGCATCACTCCGGAGGCAGGCATGGCGATGTAGAAGCCTCCGGTGACGATTCCCCTCTCCGGCAGGGTGCCGGGAAAAGGTTCTGAACCCTCCCGAGCTAGGGTTGACGGCGGCGGCGTCCCTGGAATTTTCGTGGATATTTGCTCAGGCACTTAGGGTTTTCGCGTCGGGGGGAATAAGTAGGCGAAAGGGCGGCGGCTGGAGACCCCCGAGGGGCCCACACCACCTTAGGGCGCGGCAGAGGGGGGCCCACGCCCTAGGTGCGTGTGGGGCCCTGGTGGCCCTCCTCTGTTGCTTCTTCGCTCCGTCAGGTGTGTTCTGGAAAAATAGGGACCCCCGTGTAGTTTCGTCCAATTCCGAGAATATTTCCAGACTAGCTTTTCTGGAATACAAAAACAGCAGAAAACAGGAACTGGCACTTCGGCATCTTGTTAATAGGTTAGTCCCAAAAAATATATAAAAGTGATATAAACTAGATGCAAAACATGTAGCAATTGGTATAAAACAAGCATGGAACATAAAAAATTATAGATACGTTTGAGACGTATCAGTGGAGAACACCTTCCACCCAAAATTTGCAGCCACCAAAGCCATGTTTTTGCCTCCCCCATGGATCCTATCTCCATGGGGGAGGGCTCCCAAGAAGCCATGAAGGAAGGGGACTAAGGGGCGGTGCTTCCCCTTGATGCCGGCGGCGCGGGTGGAGTTCACCGTGCCACCGCCGGCGCCGCCCTGCGGTTCTCGCTGCCCCCTTCACCGTCTTCACCGCCATCTCCATCACCAACTCCACCTTGTATACAGTGGTTCATCCGCCCACACACCTCTGTACCGCTCTATGTAAACATGGTGTTTGATGCTATAAAGTATTATCCTATGATCTATGTCATGTTTGTGTAGTTTCTTTGTTCTTAGATTGAATGGTTGAATGTCTTTGGTTCATTAGAGTTGTATGTTGATATGGTGCAGTCCTTTGGTGTCCATTATATTTGTGCGCGCATGGATCATCATCATAGGGTTTGTAGTATGTGTAAAGGAAGGGGGTAGACCTGCCGGAGCGACAGAAACCTGAGGGCTCGAACCGGAATGTTGCACGTATGGGAGTAAGAGGACCATTAACTTAAGGCTATGGTTGGGGAAACCTTAATGCATTGTTAGTATTTACGGATGTTTGCTAACAATCCAATCATATAGTATGTGTAACCACAATTAGTTGAGTGCATATATATTTAGCCTCTCCCACATGGAAAACTGCATCGAAGACAATGAACCAAGTATCTTCACTAGTTAATCTTGTACAAATCCATCACCCTTTCCACCACTTCTCCACACTCATGGTTCTGTTAGTTTAGTGTTACTTAGTATATTTTATTGCTGCAGCAACTAACTTTACTTTCCTGTTATTTATTATCCTGCAAAGCTATCTCTAGTACCCGTATGGTTACTCTAGTTTTATTTACTAGATAATGCAAACGTTTAGTGTGTGTAGAGTTGTATCAGTGGTTGATAGAACTTGAGAGAATACTTATCCTACCTTTAGCTCCTCGTTGGGTTCGACACTCTTACTTATCGAAAAGGCTACAAACGATCCCCTATACTTGTGGGATATCAAGACCTTTTCTGGCGCCGTTGCCGGTGAGCCATAGCGTAGGTGAATATTCTTGTGTGCACTTGTTTGCTTTATCTCTAAGTAATTTTTATTTTCAGTTTTAAGTTGTTCTCTATCTTAGTATGGATAGGGAATGCGAATTATTTAAAAATTAGTTGTAATTGTTATCTAAAAACGTTTTCAAAAAGAGAGTGATTGGAAAGATGAGCAATGATTAAGTGGGGGTCGACCTTGAACACTTGTGTTCATGCCTATGAAATCAAAGCAAATCTTTCCATGGAAGCTTCTCATCCAAAAACATGTAAATATAGTGTATACCTCTGTACATAAAAATAAAATGCTAATTGTAGTCTCTAGTTAATTGAAAGTTGATAGTTTTGCTTTGCTGTCCAGAAACAGATTTTCTGTGCTTCACCGTGTAAAATGTTTAAAATCACCAGAACGTGATCTTGATCTGAAATTTCTTGAGTGTGAAGTACTGCTTATTATCTTTCTTTTATTATTTTGACTTTTCTGATTTGAGTTACGTAGATGTCCCTAAAAATTCGATTTTACTGACTGTTCTGTTTAGACAGATTTTTGTGCTTCTCTGTAACTAAATTCGTGATAAATCTCAGAATTGTATTTTGACCTAAAAAAATTTGTGCATAAATCTAAGAATATTATCTGTCTTTAATTGGTTCTAAGTTTTTTCATTTGAGATACATAGCTATCTCGTTAAGTGTCATCTTTACAGAGTGTTCAGTTTTGGCAGATTGTTATGCTTATTTAGTATTGTGCTTATACTCAATGTTTATAATCTTTATTTGATCAATAAATGTTATAAATTGGTTAGTATACAGTAGGTAATGTTAAATTAAACTTGCCAATGCTTGAACATGAGTGGATTTTATTTAATGAGTACTAACCCTACTAATGAGTTTTGTGAAATTTTATGTGGATGTAGCTTATAAGTTCTAATCAATATGGTGATATGAGATGAACAAGAAGACAAGAGCTCAAGCTTGGGGATGTGTAGGTGCATCCAAGAACATATTCAAGAAGATCCAATCATCTAAGCTTGGGGATGCCCGAGTCATCCCCCTATTCATCAACTAACATGAGGTTGTCTCGTTCATACTCTATATTACCGTCCACATGATATGTATTGTCTTAACTTGTATTATAATTGTTTTTATATTCTTGGTTTTACCTTCTTAGTTTTATTAGGCTCTTTATTCGGTTTTATTGCTTCTTTACTTTCACTTATAAATTCAAAACAATAAAAATATTTTCTTTTGTTTTGCTTCTTTGTTTGGTTCTTTATTTTGATTTTATTTGGTTTTTACTTTTGATTTTTATTTAGAGTTTTCCTTGTTGTAGCTAGAATGTTTAGGTCTTGTTTAGCCTCTGGTCTCTTAGTTTATCAAATAAAGTACCAAGTTTTACCCATTTGGCTTAGTTGATACATATGTAAAAAGTGATTTTCTGTTTTCAGTATCTACTGCTCATTGCGCGATTTTTCATATTTTACTGGAAACTCTAAAAATCACGTAAAATTTACTTATGTTGTATCACCGAATCCTCTGCATGCACAAAAATTGGCTAAATTTCGGACATGTTTAAGAGTACCTAAAAATTACGTTTGCCAGCTGCTATTTTTCTGGACAGATTCCGACTTTTGTTGCAAGAGTGGCCTCTTTGCGTTTTCATTTGATTCTTAATGGTTCTTACCTTTCATTTAGAAGTTGTCCATTTAAGCAACCTTTCTGTAACTTAAAAACAAATTTTGATTTGGTTTAATAGCAGCACTTTGAAAATATTATGTATTGCACTAATGTCTAACCGCATAAAAGAATGGGAAAGTTTTTGTGTTGAAGTTTTTTCACAGAGAATGAAGGAACACCAAACTGGTAATATTGAAGAATGGCCAAAGCCATAAGCTTGGGGATGTCTCCGCATCCCTCTTCATCAACAACCCTCGGTTTCCAAACCTTTAAACTTTGTTTTTCGATCAACATAGAAACTTGAATAAACTTGGAGCGTATGTATCTTATTATTTATTTGTCTTAGCATCAAACACCGGTTACATTAATAAGTTGATCGTCACATATTTTATTTATCCCTGTGTGGAGAGGTGGTTCAAAGTTTATTTGTTTAATGGATTATTTGTTGAAACTTAAAATGGTGTGAATGATATTGTTTAGTAGTTTATGTTTTCCTATGGTTAGTTTCAACTAGCTAATAGTGTATATTATGTTATTTTGATGTTAACATGCATTGTCCTGTTCATAAGATGGTATGACATTGTGGTATCCTCCTTTGAATGATTTACTTGAATTGACTTGGCACATGCTCACACATGTTTATGACTGAAAATAAAAGTCAATTAAGCCTTGATGATTTATTTTGTCTCAGAGTTCTAGTATCACTTTTATGCCTCTGTTAATTTTATTTTGTCGCAAGTATGATTATGGCAGTTATTGCTCTCTTGGTTGTCGCTTCCCAGTCTATTGCTAGCCTTCACCTGTACTGAGCGGGAATGCTGCTCGTGCATCCAAAATCCTTAAAACCAAGTTATTCCAAAGAGTCCACCATAAATTCCTACGCATGGTATTTCAAACCATTCTAAGTAAATTTTCATGTGCTACCTTTAAAACCTTCAAAATACTTCTCATTTTGTGACACAGTTTTCAGCTCATGAGGACGTAGTAGTTGGGTTTGTTATCTTCCATGCTAAATTAAGTTTCCGACTTGCATGCTTCATCTGCTCGTCACTAATTTTGCAAAGAGCTGGTTAGACCATTATATAATCTAAAAAGTAAAAAGTAAAATAAATAGACACTCCTCCATGGTATGAGATTGTTGGCAGGCACCCGGGGATTCGGTTAGCCATGATTTGTGTGAGCAAAGGTTGGGAGGAGTGTCATACTATATAAAAGTGCATGTTATAAATGCCTAATTTTAATATCTCGGAACCGCTCTCAAAACTTGTTTTAGTATGGAAGATAAGAAGATAACAAGAACTCTATTGCTATTCGTTGACAGGAACAACCACCTCTCAAAACAATTTACTTCTGTTAAAAAAAAGAAGCTCTAGCACATGTTAATCCCTGCTTCCCTCTGCGAAGGGCCAATCTTTTATTTTAACGTTGAGTCACCATCCTTTCTTTGAGCACTTCTTCGAGAGCATAACGGTCATTCTTAGTGTAATGTGCTTGTCCCAGAATACTGTTAGCTCAGGTGTAACTTTGATGCTTTTATCTTTTATATCTTTATATCTAGTCTTCACTTAAACTTCAGAGGTGCTCTAGCATTTATGTTTTGCTCCACAATAAAGGGCAAGCGAGATACCACTCTACCATGCTTTATTATGATCATAACAATCTTGTTAATGTTTATAAATTTCATACTATAAACTCTTAGTTCGTTGATATGTTTTCATTAGGTAACATGATTGCTAAGTTTTATTATTTATACATCATTTGTCATGCAATTGTTAAAGACCTGATCATAGTATTCAGCATCAAAAATTATTTTGTTATCGTTTTACCTACTCGTCTCGAGTAGGAACTAAGCTTGGGGATGTTGATACGTCCAAAACGTATCTATAATTTTTGATAGTTTTATGCTACTTTTATGCTTTTGACAATTGTTTTTATATTAAGTTTATGATTTATTTAGACTAACTTATTAATAGTTGCAAAAGTGCACAATGTTCTTGTTTTACTATTTGATGTGTAGGAATTACCAAAAATACAAGAGGAAACTTTGTTGGAGTCGAATTGGGACTTTCCTGAAATCTGTCTGAAAACTCTTTTAGAAGATTGTCATGTACCGGATAGAAGACGACGTCAAACGGAAAAAGTCTAGTCGCGAAAGTTGCAGGGAATTTTCTCCTAATGGATCTGGACATAAAATGCGGCCAAATCCGAGTCCGGGCGGCCGAGAAAAGCCCGATTTACCGAAACCCTAAATGGGATGATGGAAATCCAAGAGTCTATATAAAGGGAGGAAACCTAGCTCGTGGAGAACACCTTCCACCCAAAATTGCAGCCACCAAAGCCACGTTTTTGCCTCCCCATGGATCCTATCTCCATGGTGGAGGGCTCCCAAGAAGCCATGAAGGAAGGGGACTAAGGGGCGGTGCTTCCCCTTGATGCCGGCGGCGCGGGAGGAGTTCCCCGTGCCACCGCTGGCGCCGACGCCGCCCTGCGCTCCTCGCTGCCCCCTTCACCGTCTTCACCGCCATCTCCATCACCAACGCCTCCTTGTATACGGTGGTTCATCCTCCCACACACCTCTGTACCGCTCTATGTAAACATGGTGTTTGATGCTATAAAGTATTATCCTATGATCTATGTCATGTTTGTGTAGTTTCTTTGTTCTTAGATTGAATGGTTGAATGTTTTTGGTTCATTAGAGTTGTATGTTGATATGGTGCAGTCCTTTGGTGTCTATTATATTTGTGCGCGCATGGATCAACATCATAGGGTTTGTAGTATGTGAGAATTCCTTAATTGACACTATGTTAAAATTGGCTTCCTTATTTGACCTGAAGAAAAATTTCTTCCCTACATGTCACTTGCCTAAATTTTGTTCCCAATATGACATTCTGTTACACTGTACTGTCCAAATTGAAGTTAGACCTGTCAGTTTTTCGTTTCGGGTACCATATTACCCCTGCAACAAACCGAGGCAGAGGAGGAGCTGCCAGGGCTGGAGGCGGCGCAGGAGCGCGTGGGTGGAGACGCCCGAGCGGCGCACCTGGGGGCGAGGGAGGTCGAGCGCGGCCGGGGACGGCGCTCCCGGCGTTCCTCACCCGCTGCCCTCCTGCCCCTCCCCTCCGCAGCAGCTCGGCGAGATCTGGCAGGCGGCCGGCGGTGCACCTCCCTGGAGTGGGCAAGGTGCAGGACGGGCACGCGCCGGCGCGGGCGTCCTCCAGGCGGGAAGGGCTCCGGTGGGCCAGTGCGAGCGCAGGAGGCGCTGCCTTGGCGCGGTGCGGGGTCGGCCTTTGCTCGGGCAAGGCGCGACGGCCGTGTCTGGAGTATGGCACGACGATGAGCACAGTGCGCGCGGACGCGTCGCACAGCTAGGTCGGCTGCTGGTCACGACGTGCTCCTCGACGGCAGAGGCGGCGGCGGCCAGAGGCACAGGAAGGAGGTAGCGTTGACTGAATATGCGCGAAGAAGTGCCGGCGTGAAATTGGAGAAATCGGATGCCAAGGACGACGAGAAATCGGGGTATTCGTTGGCGGCGACCTCCGGGCTGCAGCCACGCTGGCCTACCCGCACGCCCCGTTCACCTCCAAGCGCCGTGCACACTCCGCATCCATCAGCTTTTGCTTTTTTTTTCTACATATCTTTTGCTTGCTAGCACGGCACTACATCCATCAGCTTATACAAGGGGCAATGAAGTCTTTTCAAGTGCCATTTAACACCGTTAGTTGCTAAAATGGACGGTAGTGTCATATTGGGCACAAAATTTAGGCAAGTGACATGTAGGGAAGAAATTTTTCTTCAGGGTCAAATAAGGAAGCCAATTTTAACATAGTGTCAAGTAAGGAATTCTCTCTAAAGGAAGGGGGTAGACCTGCCGGAGCGACAGAAACCTGAGGGCTCGAACCGGAATGTTGCACGTATGGGAGTAAGAGGACCATTAACTTAAGGCTATGGTTGGGGAAACCTTAATGCATTGTTATTAGTTACGGATGTTTGCTAACAATCCAATCATATAGTATGTGTAATCACAATTAGTTGAGTGCATATATATTTAGCCTCTCCCACATGGAAAACTGTATCGAAGACAATGAACCAAGTATCTTCACTAGTTAATCTTGTACAAATCCATCACACTTTCCACCACTTCTCACACTCATGGTTCTGTTAGTTTAGTGTTACTTAGTATATTTTATTGCTGCAGCAACTAACTTTACTTTCCTGTTATTTATTATCCTGCAAAGCTATCTCTAGTACCCGTATTATTACTCTAGTTTTATTTCCTAGATAATGCAAACGTTTAGTGTGCGTAGAGTTGTATCAGTGGTTGATAGAACTTGAGAGAATACTTATCCTACCTTTAGCTCCTCGTTGGGTTCGACACTATTACTTATCGAAAACGCTACAAACGATCCCCTATACTTGTGGGATATCAGAGGGATAGATAGGGCTGTGACAACAACAATAGTGGATTAGGAGTTAGCGGTAGAGCTGATATCCAGCTTAGTGCTACGACTTGAGTCTTTCTGGAGTTTCATTTGCACGAGATCTAGTTCTGCTTGTAAAAGAGGTTCTCGAGATTTTGTATTGAATAGTGTTGTAATCCTATAGTGTTACCTTGGACCAGCTACGTTCCTGTTGTACTACTCTGAGAGATGTAATATTTATGGAAAGGTCCTTCCGTGGGTATTATATCAACGACTTGTACACTACAACATGCAGTGGTGTACGTGGTCACCACAAAGGGGTAGGTGGGGGAGGGGATACAAGGGCTGATTCCCGTATTCTGCACGCAGGCAGTGGTAGTACCGGTGGGGCAGCGGTAGTACCGGACCTGGGAAGGTGGTTGTAGTACCGCTGCACCAGCGGTAGTACCGGTGTACTCGCTCGAATTAGAATGAAGCTCTTCTCCAGTGGTGGAACGAGGCAGATACCGGCAGGTACCATTGGCGATGTCAGAGAGCATTTGGCACGGTATGGTAGTTGTGGCGGTAGTAGCAGCGGTAGTACCGCTGCTGGTACTTGGCGGTAGTACCGGTGGTTCGGCGGTAGTACCGCCGCTCCTGGAGTGGTTCCTCTTCCTTCTACTCTTCCAAGCCTCCGCCTTGTCGGTCTTCATTCTTCGTGCACCTTGGTCATCTTCCCGTAGACTCGTATCCATGGTCACTAGCAATACAAAGGGACGATGGTCAAGTAGTATACCATTCCAAGGTGACATATAGAGGGTCACATAGAGGAAGGAGTTCACCTTTGAGTTCAATGACGTCACGTCATGTATTGGAGTGCAAGAATGGTGATGGCCATGGTCTAGGGCTACATCATCTCCCCCCGCTTCAAAAAGAGTCGTCCTCGACTCTTGCTCGTCATCACCATGCAAAGGAGGTAGATGTGTTGTCGAAGAATTGGAATTCACCATGCCTACAAACACTAAAGACCAAGCAAACCATGTGTGTGCAAGAAAAAGGAGCATATCAACAATGACATGTCCATTCTTTGTCATAGCATCGTTAGCATAACACAAGAATATGAAAAGGTAGTGCAAGTGCAAGGTCAATGTGCAAGCAATCCAATGGAACATCTTCAAAATGTGGGAACACAAAAACTCCATAAAAATATGAGGATGCCATCTAGGTATCTCAAGTTTAACCATATGATTATTATTGCACACAAGGCATCGGAAAGAGAAATTTGTCAACATCCTTGAGGCAATAAGAGGAGAACTTGGCAAAAACACACAATGAAGAATGTCCAAAATATCCTCATGGTTGCAAACAAAGCACATGAAAGAGCAAGTTTTCAACATATTTGTTGCAACACCGAATTTGTAGAAACCATTATACTCATGGCAAGACATGCTCAAAATGTCATTATGGTTGCAAACAAGCCATCTGAAAGGACAATTGTTCACATTTGTTACAACACATAAATCATCCATGTGAAAGACCAAGTGTACATGCTTGTCATAGGGAAGACCAAAAACACCATCATGATTGCAAACAAACCATAGGCAAAAGAAATTGTTCAACTTGTTTGATGCAAAATATGGGAAAGATCCACACCTCAAGTGTATGCTCTCAAGAGATCTTGTTGTCAACTCATGCTCAATAGAGGTTGACATTAGCATGCGGTTACCGGCACACACAAGACACCATATGAAGAAGTTATGTGCACGATATATGAACACATCATCCATCATGACGCGTCTCTTCATTTGCTCATCACCAAACACACCAAAGTCAAGTGGAAAATATGACATATGTGGATGGTCACTATGCAAAGTGAAGGATGGAACAAGGTCCATAAGAGAAAATGAAAAATCTCCAAAATGTGAGAAAGCTATGGGGGCAATCTCATTAGCAAGCATTTCAACATTATTGCAAGCAACACATGTGAAAGAGAAATTGTTTAACATATTGCAAGCAACAATGGGAGAAAAATGGAAACACTCAAAACAAGACATGTCTATGGCAAACCCATCACAAATAGGTAACTCCTCATGATCAACATTGGGTTCAAACAAAGTATCACAAGGGAATTAGAATGTATCATAAGATGTGTCAATAAAAGCATCCATAGCATGAAGCAATCATAGTTCATCATGTCCATTAGTGGGATCATGGTCACATCAACACCCATACCTTTGTTGTCCCGCTCATGTGAAGTAGGTGTTGAAGTAGTAGGGGTCTTCAAGTGGCCGACTGTCCATCTTGAAGTAGACATGGGGTGGCATCATCATCATCCTCCATGTACATCTTCTCCATTTGAGGCACCGTCAAGTCGAGGTTTGGCGTCTCATCATTCATGCTGTTGGAAATATGCCCTAGAGGCAATAATAAAAATGTTATTATCATATTTTTGTGGTCATGATATATGTTTATTTTCCATGCTATAATTGTATTAACCGGAAACATAATACATGTGTGGTTGCATAAACAACACCGCGTACCTAGTAAGCCTCTACTAGACTAGCTCGTTAATTAATGATGGTTATGGTTTCCTGACCATGAACATGAGTTGTTAATTAATTAACGGGATCATGTCATTAGAAGAATGACGTGATGGACAGACCTAACTAAGCATAACAATATTGATCGTTTCATTAAGTTTATATTGTCATGCCTTTTATTGTTAAGTATCCTATTTCTTAGACCATGAGATCATGTTATTCCCGGGTAATGGAAGAATACTTTGGGGACATCAACCATCGCTTCGTGACAGGGTGATCATAAAGGTGTCTTACGGGTATCTCGGAAATACTTGTTGAATTACATAAATCAAGACTGGGATTTGTCCCTCCGTGTTTCGGAGAGATATACTCTGGGCCCACTCGGTAGTGCACATTCGGTAACGCTTGCAAGCACCTGACTAATGAGTTAGTCACAGAGAATGTTGTATTACGGAACGAGTCAAGAGTACTTACCGGTAACGAGATTGAACTAGGTATAGTGATACCGATGATCAAATCTCGGGTAAGTAAAATATCGCGTGACAAAGGAAATTGTATACGGATTATAGTAGTCCACGACATAGTGGTTCAACCGATAAAGATCTTCGTTGAATGTGTGGGAGTCATTATGGATATCCTGGTCCCTCTAATGGTTATTGATCGGAGAGGTGTCTCGATCATGTCTGCACGTTCTCGAACCCGTAGGGTCACACACTTAACGTTCGGTAACGCTAGAGTAGCTCTGGGATAATTTTGGTAATGGTGTCCGAATATTGTTCGGAGTCTCAGATAAGATCCTAGACATCACGAGGAGCTCCGGAAGAGTCCGGAGGTAAAGATTTATATATGGCAAGTTGATTTTAGGGTTCCGGAAAAGTTCGGGATTTTTCGGCAGAGTGTCGGAATGTTCTAGAAGGTTCCAGAGGGTCCCACAGTGGGGCCCGCCTGTCCCCAACGACCAAGGGTGGCCCACTAGTCCATTTGACCAGCCCTACTTGGTCCATCCAGCCATTCAATGGGTAGCCCTTTAAAAGGTATGTTACCACTCTTGAAAGAGGGTGTTACCACCTTTTAAATGAGAGGGGGTTACCACTATTGAAAGAGGGAGTTTCTACTTTGGAAATAAAGTGGCTGCAGCCCCTTGCCTATATAAAGAGAGGGAGAGGTGCACCAAGATAAAAAGGCTTGGCCGCATCACTGGCTTGCTGCTCCTCTACCTCCCGCGCACGGCTTGGCGAAGCCCTGCCCGCGGGAACTCTCCACCATATCCACCACCACGCCGTCGTGCTGCTGGAATCGATCCCACCTATGTAGCGGACCTGCACTTAGAAAATTGGCAAGATCCCTATGTATAGTGCAAACCCTTGGATCGATTCATTTACACACACAGTTTACGATGAATATCACAACAAAGTATCAATTATTACACGCGGATCCAGTACTTAGGAAAATATTCATTACAAATTGCATAGCACGAAGCTAGCTTTGAAAGAGTAAAGCAGCGGAAATTTATTCTTCATGGAGTCTCCATCATCTTCATGCGCCACAGGCGAACATGTTGGTTGCAGACTCGAAACCCTTAACGTAAACTCACTCGTCGTCAGAACAATCTGCAACAAATAAAATTTTGCAATAGAGTGGGCCAGAACCATTAAAAATGGAACTGGCAAGTGACACTATGTGGACACTTAGTGGAATAACTCTATAACCTATATGCATATTTGGCTGGTGGAGTTCAAGGCTAATTTTCATAAAGCCATATTTTTCCTAACTCTTTGGAAATTTTTCTTCTAATCAACCCTTGTTCACCCTTCAAAGTTTTACTTGAGAAGTTGGCATGTTGGGATCCTCCGTTGACGTCCTTGATCAGCTGCTCAGAATTGTCCGTAACCGGGACACGGCTAAGTACCTAGTTTTGACACTCTCGAGAGGTTGTGCACGTTCACCACTTGACTCAATCAGCCCAAACTATCCTCTACACTCCATTAGTGATAAGGAAAAGGAGAAGATTAAGACGAGACTTTTGGGAAACAGTCCCCTGTTCCTCTGGGCAGACCCATACAAGACATTCATCTGCTGCGAACTGCCGGAATCAGGTTCCTAGAACTTACTTAGTCAAGGCAGAGCCATAGTACCAAGTGGTGCACTGGAAGCAATCTTCACTTGGAGTAACTTCAAATCCCTTTGTCCCTGGGTGGCAATCCACAAGTGCACATACTCAGGTAAAACCATAGAAATGGCCCTGAGTAGCCACTCAACTCCGACCTCCTCTTATCAAAACCAATCCACCCAGGTGTTTCATTTTACTTAGTAGAATTTAGATTTTATCAAAACAATCTTTTGCATAGCATATCAATATTTCTACTAAGTTATAATAGGATTCCAGACCACTAGTATAGAGGTACTACTCTAAACAGTTTTTGCATAGCAATACTATCCAACACATGCTTATAGAAAATACTCTACTCATGCATATACAAAATACTTAGGAAATTTATGAATGTGCCACTTGCCTTGGCAACAAGGAGAGCAGGAGTAGCAGTTGCAAAAGCCTTCGTCTCTCTCCGAAATTTCTAACACATCAAACAAGCCACAATAAACATGCAATCATACCAAAAACTTTGTAAGGAAAAATATGCCATGCATGATATGCAAAAATACTCTAAGGAAATATGACATGCATGATGTGCAAAACAACTTGAGGAACATGGACAAAATAACTTAATCAAGTTGGCTAGGTCAAGGTTGGGCAAAATAAACTTGATATAATCAACTTAAATTAGTGGTATGGTTGCTCAGTCTTCACATGTTTGGTCTTCAAAGAATCTTCAACTAGCACTCTAGGGACTTAGTTATAAACACAAGGACTTGGTCTATGTCCAAAGTAAAAGACAGAATTAGGAAGAAAGAAAAAGGATAGAAGAGAGAAGAATGTAGTTGGTCTTCAAGGATCATCTTCAATCTTCCTTGTCATTCCTTCCTTGGTGTGGTGACTTCATTGCTTCTTGTAGGGCTTGATGATTTTGCAGACTTCATCATTTTTGGTACCACCAGGGCTGGTCTTAAATTTAACTTGCTACACCACTAAGTCAAACGGAGAGGAAAGAAAAAGAAAGAAAGAAAGAAAGACTTAGAGAAAAATAGGTGGTTGGTCTTCTTGAAGTTCCTCTTGATTTTCTTCTAAGTACTTTTACTTCTTAGAGATACTTCTGGAGTCTGTTTTCTTGGTTAAGTCCTTCATTGGCCTTCCAGCTTCATGTTGAGAAACCCAAGGATGACAAAATAATTTCTAAGGAAAGTACACCATTTAGAAGAAGCTAAATTTTACTAAGGAAATACTTAACCAATTTTAAAATGCCAAATTTTTCTAAGGAAAAATATAGGCAAAAAGAGTTATCAAAATATTTTCTAAGGAAAATGATATTGTTGAGAGGCCATATATTTTTTGTACTTTGTCATGCATCTCAACCTTCCAAAATAACTCTAAGTTAAAAATAGCTCGAAATTTGGTGAAGAAAATAATTTTTAATCATTAAATATCATTAAAAATCCTCCTAAAAAGAGGATAAATACAAATAAATAGAAATTCGCAGAAAAATAATCTACAAAAATATTATGATGGTTCCTACAGCCAAGTATTAAATAAACAAAGTTATAGCAATTGGATTTGCCCAAAAATAATTTTTAAAACTCAAGTTAAGTCAAATTTACTTAAACAAACAAATTTAAAATTTGAACCAATTTGAATTTGTCAAAACATAAATTTAACTATGCCAAAAGTTTCTACAGGTCAAGGGCTTTCCAGGGGTATAAAGTTTGTAAAATTTGGATCTGTGGTTGAAAAGATATGACAGATCTAAGATGCATGGGCTTTTCTGCAAAACAGCCATTTAAACTAAATAGAAAAAATCACAGAACACGTGGATCTGACGTGGCTGCTGACTGGGATCTGACTGGACGGTGACATGGCTGTGTGTGATTTGCCCGTACCCCTTTGGTTAAGTGATTTAATCTGGATCGTTCGATCCAGATTCAACGGCTACGGATCTAGGGTTTCACCTGCGTGGTGCAGGGCTCGCCGGAGATGGAGGTCACGGCGGAGCTGGGCCTCGGTCGTGGACGGCCTCGACGCATCGGTGGTCCTCTGGCCTCGGGAAGATGATGACGGGATGCGACGCGGCACGGCGAAGACGTTGGGGGATACGGCGTCGACTCTCGCTTCCTGGGACGGCTTGGAGGAGCGGATGGAGTTGCGGCCGCGCCGGCGAGATCGGGTCGAGCACCGTCTCGTCGATCTGGTGCGAAACAAAAACACGGAAAAATCGTGACGATGCGCAAGAGAGAGACAAGAAGGATGGGAGGGATAGGGAGGCTTGGGGTCGACGTGGTTCACCGAAATCGAAGCTTCTTGCCGGCGGCAGTGGCACACGGCGGCGGTGAACTGCAGGCAGCCTGGTGGTGCTTTGGTGAAATTGTTCGAGGGGAAACGAGGAGGGCGAGCGGGGCTATATAGGGGAGGTCTCGGGAGAGATTAAAATGAAGTAAATCGCGAGTAATTAGCGAAATCAAATCCGGCAGTTTCGGCCGAGATTTCAGGCGGGAGGTTGAAGGCGGTGATGTCACGGCTGACGTCATGGGTGGGGCCCGCATGTCAGTGGGAGAAAAGAGAGGGAGGCTGGCCTGGGCCGTTTCTGGGCTGGCTGCGCTTCTGTTTTTTTTTGTTCCAAACTTTTTCTTTTTCCTTTTTCTGAAATTTTTTATAACTCTAGTTTTGAAACTCCAAATGAGCTCAAACCAATTTGCACAATTTTGCAAAATCAAACTCTTTGTTTTAAAACCTTCAAATAAGATTTTCCATAACAATTTAAAATTTGAAATTCCAAAATATGGTAATTTGCAAATTTGACACTTAATGTCAATTTTTAAAAAAATATGATTTAAACAAATTATTTGTGGCTTAAATAAAATTATTTAAAATAACACAATTGTAAACATTTGAAAATAATTTATTTTCCAAATGGGTATAAACAAATCACAACCAAAATTTAGACATAACAAATAAAACCATAATAATCAAAAACAATATATAGGGCATAACTTGCCCTTTTAATATATTTTCTTAAATATGTTTTTAAGTGGAATTATATTTCCAACTTTTGATTTTTTTTAATGCAAACAATGCAAGGAGATGATGAATGAATGCATGATTTTGAATTTGTAAATCAAAATACTTATAGTTTTCAAAAAGTTTTTGATTTTTCTGATTTTTCAAAATTTTGAAAATCTTGGAATGTTACAGCCTACTTCTCCCTCTAGCTTGCTGGATCAAGAAGAGGGAGACGTCATCGAGATGTATGTGTGCAAGCCTCCGGAGGTGCTGCTCGTTTGCGGTGCTGATCGGATCGAACATCGTCAACAACTTCACCGAGCTGCGTTGAATACTTGAATTAAACGTTCAACGCGCATGTTCTTCGAGGGTATGATGAACTACTCTCCCGTTACTAGCATCTTCTAGATAGGATCTTGAGTGTTGCTTCCGCATGTGAGAGAATTTTTTCTTTCTATCGCGCAAACTCCTACAGTGGTATCAGAGCCGGATCTATGCGTAGATGTTTTGGTACGGGTAGAACACATATGTGTATGTGGGCGTTGATAATCATGTTATTGCTTCCTTTGTGTATTTTGAATCTTAGTGGCATAGTGGGATGAAGCGGCCCGGACTAACTTTACATGTCCGCGTACATGAGACTTGTTCCACGACTGACATGCAACTTGTATTGCATAAGTGGCTTTGCGGGTGTCTGTCTCTCCCACTATAGTTAAGATTTAATCTACAACGGGTTGTTAATAATTTGTTTATCACCGTTGTGGTTTCATGTTCGTAGGTAAGAACGGTTCTTTCTTCGAAAGCCCTAGGCCACGTAAAATTTGCAAAGAATAAGGGAGAGGCGTCTAACTTGTTTTTGCAGGGGTGCTTGTGATATGGTATAGCCCAAACTGTTCTGTAGCGCCCGACCCGACTGTTATACAGTGATACTGTGTCCCCGGTTATCCGATACCACCAGACACACTATCAAAGCATAATAGAGAGATCAAGACTGGTGGAACAACTGGCACATCACAGACTCTACGACAGAAAATCATATAGTTCAACTCTTATAATAGAGAAAGATAGCAAATGACAACCAGAGGTCACAGACCTAACATCACAACAAGCGGAAGCAAATTAGGTTGTTCTAAACAACAAGAACCAAATTATGGCCTAAGAGGCCTGCAAATAAACATCCAAGCGCCAGCTGTTCCGGGATGTCCCAAGCTGCCACCTGGGAACCCCAGACTACTCGTCGACGTCCACAAAGAACCCACCTTCGAGGGCGGTGAAGTCCTCTCCTGAAAATAAGCAAACGACGTTGAGTTCGACGAACTCGCAAGATTAAGAGCTAATATATGCTCGATGATTGGCTTTCAAGGCTTTATGGCGGTTTTGCATAAAGCTGATTTTATTTTAAAAAGACATAACTCCATGGCATCGACTAATCAGATTATTTTGAAAAGGGGTAAGAAGTAACTCTTTACTTTGGTCACCTTCTCAAAGATCAACCATCAATATTAACCACTGTACCTGTTCATCAAAGGCACCTCCCCGAATCACCCTCGAGGAAGTCAACCTTGCATTCCTGAATGGTACCTCTAGTACCCAGTTTTTAATCATTCCGCTAAAGTTATTCTATGAACTTATCGTCCATTCCCAAGTCGTCCATAACCGCGGACACGGCTTTTCGAAAAGATTTAACCCTGCAGGGGTGTACAAAGTGGAAGTCCCCGGAGTCCCGAGGGGCCCCAGCTCCTTCGCCACGCGTACCGTCCGGCCCATTGCCTGTACAATTAGCTCTCTTCCATGGAAAGCCGGCTGGGTGGGAGCGGTGTCGACTTCTCCCTCGTTAAGGACTTTCCAGGATCATCAGTGGCGGCAGGACTGCCAGGTGCCTGCAACACCCCGCCCCACGGCCACTCATTTTCCTAACACCACCATCCTCATCTCAGTTCATCCCACCATCATCACGCACGCGCAAATGGAAGCCCGAACTAGAGGACCCTGGCTAGCCCCGCTCGAGTTATTTAGTCTATGAGGGTTCCTGCACTGCGAATGCATAGGCCTCACGCATGGTTGCACGCTCAGTCTTGGTTCAAGAGGTAAAGAACTCGCACCTAGGCGACGGGAACGAGACAAAGCACCACAACCACAGTGGCCTCTCATCCCCACCTTTTAGCATTTTATTATCCGTCACCACAATTTCCTCCACCATCATTCTCATCTCATCACCTGTTTCCAACATGAACCATCCATCCAATAGCTATGCAATTAACTAATCATGGCTAAGCATCAGCATATCATAGTAAGTATCTCGGCCAACAATACAACCCTATGGTTAATAGGAGGGAAACAGGTAAATGGCATCGGAATCTTAATGCAACTATAGGATACTCTAATCCAATAAAATTGACATTTGGAACCGCATGCAATATTATAGTGGAGAAAATACTTGTGGAAAATAGGATAAGATATGCTCAGAGGGGGGGGGGATTACGCTTGCCTGGTTGAGCGGAGGAGTCGAACTGCTCGTCGGAGTAATGATGTTCAACTCCGAACTCGTGATCTACCGGAGAGCAAACAACACCGGAAAGCAGAAACAACAATCAACACATGGCAAATGTGCAATGCATACAAAAAATGATGGTATGACATTTTAATTGCACCCTAGAAGCATTGAACAAGATCAACAAGTTAAATGGGATCCCCATTATATTTATGGCATTATTTGGAATAAACCCCATATTTAAACTTAGTGATTATAATTACTACTAGAGCACATTATTGTAATTGTGATCAATTATGCATGATGATGATGATTCTGGATCACTCATGTTTTTCTGAGCATCACGATATAAGGAACACATTTTTCGGAGGTCCCGGTAAGAAGTTATTATATTTTTAAATTCCTCTTTTAAGTTTATTCTTTTAATTAAATTATTGTCAACAACAATAAACTTAATTACTCGAACTCGAGAGAGAGGGATGGAGCATGTGATTCATCGGAGTCGATGTCTCTAAGTGCGCAAGGGGGTAGCCGGAAGCATGTGCTAGAGGGGAAAAAGGAAAAAGAAACATCTCCAAAAAAAGAACAGGGGAGCCGGCCTCCAGCCCGGTTGGGCCGGTTGGCAGGCCGGGCAGGCGGCAGAGCGGTCCGGCTCGTGGCCCGGTTAAGGCTGGGCCCAAGGCCGGTTAGGGGCCCGAGAGCAACGGCACGGAGCCCGGCTATGCCGGCTCGGTGGCCGGGCGCGCGAGGCAACGGTGACGAGCGCGGCGGCTACGGCGAGGATCGATGCGAAGCACTAGCGCGAGAGGGGAGATGGGGAGAGGTGCTTCCGCACGGGATGCTCACCACGAACGCGTGTGGAGCAACGATGACGCCGGAGGTGGACCATGGCGGCGGGAATCGTGCGCGACGAACTCGCCGGAGGAGCTTCGGGCACGGGAAGGAATCGAACGGCGCGGCGGATTTACGTCCTCCCGCCTCGATTCCTCTGGCCAGGATGTTGAGGAGGGCACGGCGTAGCTGGTGGTGGTCGTGGCTCGGCTCGGGAAGCTCTACATCGGCGGCGATGTGTCGGCGACGGCGGCTCGGTCTGCGGGCTCGCGGGAAGAAAAAATGGGGAGAGGGCAGAGGAAAACGGAGAGGAGGGAGTGGATAGGGAGCAGCAGAGGCTCGTGGGGCTTGCTCCTTGCAGGGAGGAGGCAGGGGAGAGGGGCCAGGCGAGCTCGAGCTGGTGCGGTTGCACAGCTCGGGTCGCTATAGGGAAGAAGAAACAGGATTTGTAAAGAGGCCCCTGGAGCAGTTTGTCTATCACGGATTAGTCCTCTCTTCCTTTTTCTTTTAATTCCAGCAGGTTTTAGGGATTTTATAGAGGCACTTAAATACTCCAGAAAAATATGAAATAATTTGAGGAGGCTCCCCTTAACATTTAGTAGCTCCACAATTTTTGGTATCTCCAAATAAAATGTTTTTGACAACATTTGCTCATAGCCTTAAAATAGAGCATTTTTCTCAAATTCCAAAAATTATTACTTTAGAAACTTTGAATCAAGGGCAAAATATTATTTCGAGCTCTTGGAACTTCCTTGACAAATATAAGGAGTCAAAGTATTTTGTTTTGCAAGATTTTAGTGCCTTCATTGTTTTGAAAATTGTTGGAACAAGTTTGGGCATTGGTTTTTAATTGGTGCCAAACCAAATATGGTGTTATTTAGCAAGTTCATATGGATGCCATGATGCAAGGAACTGCAATGAAACACAAAAGCGAAAATTTTACTCGGGTTTTAGGTTTCCGAACTTTGGGCTATTACAACTCTACCCTCCTTACAGGAATCTCGTCCCGAGATTCTTAGAGTAGGAAAGAGGGAAAAAGGGTTACAACGGTACTACCCGATCTTCTCTCTTCAGGTGGCTTCTTTCTTGAAGATGTTGATCGAGGGCATCATGAGATCTTCATCGGCTTCACTTCGAGATCATCATCCGATTATACCATAGGAAGAAGGAACCTCTCCGGAAGGATGGATCTTTGTAAAGATACAACGAACGAGTACCTCCTAGTAGAACTTAGGATGAGGCTTCAAGCATCCCTTGATTTGACAGTTAGGAGACACAAGCGGGTGACGGGAGATTGATAAGGAGCTTCCAGTTGGTAGACAACTGTTTCCCAAAGATTCAGAATATGAACTTTGCACAAGGCCCAAAATTTCCGAGGGAGAGTGTCGACACAGACTTCCAACAGATGAAGAGATAACTTGTACTAGTCGGCTTGAGTAGAACTTTCCTCACGGGGAAGCATTTCAGATCACTGGAGAAGGGTCGGAAAGCTAGATCGAGAGAACTTCAGAAACTCCGCAAACGTTAGTGTTGGGAACACTTCTTGATTTTCCAGACATCGGTTCACGCTTCTTGAGCATCACCAACTATCGTTTCTGATTGAGATTTAGATCTGGTCAGGTGTGTAGATAGTTCAGACTCCACCAGTAGGAATAGGAAGCTTTGCAATGCATACCAACGGATTACAAATGCTAGGATCCCAAGAGTTGGACTACAAGGTCAAACTCCAAGGGAGGAACGAGATTGCGGAACCCGCGGATTAGCAACTTGTCAGGAGACAGCTGCCCCAATTGAAGATCTTGTAGCGAGACACGATTGAGTTCTTGATGGGAAGCACCATAGAAGACAAGGAAGTTCTCAGACTTCCTCTCTTGCTGGAACAATTCAATCAGTGACTTGGATGCATAGATGAAATTCTCAAGGAAAGGAGGTAACAACATACCATTCCGAGAATATTCTACACATGCATGATCAAGTTGAAAGGATTCGGAGGAAACCAGACAATTCACTCAGATCCACGGCGACATCTTTCAGCAATTGCACGTGAACCAAGGAAAGTCACTTCTAACTCCAGAACACATACCTTGTGAAGACACAAAGTTAGTTCCAACAATTTTCCAATGCTAACGCCCAATATCCAGTATAAATCTCCTCAAACATGGAGAAGATGAGAAGGTAGTTGATGGGCTCAACCACGAACTTATCCAGGTACTCCAAGACGGTAGACTCATATTTCACCGGAACGGGGCATGAGTATTGGTCAGACTAACACATTCAGGTAGGTAGGTCTGAGTTTGATTTGACAATTGCCCAATTCAAATCAAAAGATTTAGAGGTTAGCATATCCACAAAGGAGATACCTCCTAGCTTCAACACGGACAGATTAGACATCCCTTTAGGAAGGAACTATATTGGATAAAGCTTTTATCTTCTAACTCTCCAAGTTGTTTAAGCTCAACCGAATAATTCAGGACATCCAGCACGAATTTTCTTGGAGAAGGAGTTGTTCAGAGAACCAGCTTACTCATAAGCTCAACATCACGGTCAGGTGACAACCTGGCGATACTTCTCGGAAGACCTCCAGAATATCAGGATCCACATATAGGATATCACGACATACCGGTGGATCTTGAGTTCAATAGAGGATCATGCCTTTCAGGGCACAACGAGGTGGTCTTGGGAGCTTCGGCACAAACCTAGCTCTTTGACCGAGGAAGTGCATCAGAGCCAACTGACTTGGTAGCACTGTCAAACTCAGCTTATTGATTGGCTAACCAATCATGCTAAGGAGGGCAATGGATATCCCAGGATTTCCGCACAGTAAGAACTGCTAAGATTATCCGATAGCCACATCATTGCTCACGACTCATCCTTTGGAGTAATAAGTCACTCGGAGATCGGAGAGTAACAAAGTGTAAGAGCATCGCTTCATCAAGAAGAGCATGAGTCTTAGCACGAGTGCGCACTCTTTATACCAAGATATCGTGCTTCTCTAAGATGGAACAGAAACAGAGACTAATAAACCTCTTATTCTGTGGAATACAAAACTTTGACCTAGCCCGAGAAGTGGTCAAGGTACTGGAGTTTGTTTCTCCTAACAAGTCGAAGTGGAAAGTCTTAACGGATCAGGAGAGTGACTTGCATCGGAACATACCAACGCACGGTAAAACTTTACTGTCAACTGACAGACAAAAGGTCGGAAAGCGGATCAGAGTAAGAAATATGCTCAGGAGAATCCTAAGATGTTGAAGATGCACCGGTTATTACTCATTTGTGATAACCATGCCCAAAGAGGAGAGATGCAGCAGAGTCAAACAAAACTGTAGCAAGTATTGTTGATTCGTAGCTCACCCATAAGGATGCCGGATTCTTCTTCAGCTTCTTCAGCAGAGACGTGGTTCAGGCGACGACGCACAATAGGTCCAGCCTTGCCAGCTGGAGTGGCAGGGGCTCGTGCAGGAGTTATCGCGAGAGGTGCCTTCTGGGGGCACTCCCTGGAGTAGTGACCAGCCTGGCCACAAGCGTAGCACTTGAATCGTGGTGGAGCAGGTAGCATAGGACGATACCCACTCCCGCCTACCCCAAGTGTCGAAGTAGTGGGGCACGTGGTGGCATGCTGAGTAATCTTCTCATGGGCATCCTTTACTGCCTCCACTATGAACTCCATAGAACAGTTAGCCGGGACATGATCATTTCCTTCGCATAGGTAGCAAGTGGCGCTAGCGGTTGGGCACTGGCCAAGTGGATACGCGTTGAAATAGTGCGGGCAACTGCCGGGGCATTGACTCGCCTGATGTCCACCCATTCCGCACTGACTACATGCCTTTCCTTGTGGTAGTCCCCACTGGCTGGGGTACTTACGGGGGCACTTCCAGGACGGATGTCCACGCTCCTTACAAGTGTCACACCGGCGTTTGTTTCTAGCTTTCTTGGGCAAATATTTAGATGTATGAGATTCCTGCCGAACAACGGGGGTGTCCAGTGGTTTCCTAGGGTGGCTTCGATTTGATGGAGCGGAGGACGTTGTGCCATTCTGTAGATTTGACAAGGACGCAGTTAGTATCCACCTTGATAGGGTTGAGACATTAGCATTAGCGTACTCAAGTACTCAGACTAGGGACGATAATGCTTTGTGCAACAACGAACAAGGAACCAACAAGATGGGACTTGGGTCGAAGATCAGCATCATGCACCAGTAGCGTGAGATTCAAATGGCTAAGAAACCACGTGATTCAACCCACACTATCCTGCACAATCCGGGACCTTATGTTCAAGTCCTTGGGTTAAAACCCAAAGAAGGAAGCAATGATTAGATTTGGTAGAAACATCTGAGTTGATTTGGGATTGCAACGCAGCGGGAGCAACGTGACACATATCACTAAAGGTCGAACCCAACCCCGTTTCTAATCATTTTGAAGTAACAGATGAGAAGTAAAACCTTTAACTCAAATCGAGGTAAGATTGCTCCGAGATTAGAGGGTAACCAGATAAGGAGTAAAAAGAATCCTAAGATGGTTTTCACAACTCATTTTTAGGTTAAAAATAATTTTCACAAACACTAGACTCAACATCGACCAGTAGAAGGGTTTCCTACAGGCAGTACTGCTCTGATACCAACTTGTAGCGCCCCGACCCGACTGTTATACAGTGATACTGTGTCCCGGTTATCCGATACCACCAGACACACTATCAAAGCATAATAGAGAGATCAAGACTGGTGGAACAACTGGCACATCACAGACTCTACGACAGAAAATCATATAGTTCAACTCTTATAATAGAGAAAGATAGCAAATGACAACCAGTGGTCACAGACCCAACATCACAACAAGCGGAAGCAAATTAGGTTGTTCTAAACAACAAGAACCAAATTATGGCCTAAGAGGCCTGCAAATAAACATCCAAGTGCCAGCTGTTCCGGGATGTCCCAAGCTGCCACCTGGGAACCCCAGACTACTCGTCGACGTCCACAAAGAACCCACCTTCGAGGGCGGTGAAGTCCTCTCCTGAAAATAAGCAAACGACGTTGAGTTCGACGAACTCGCAAGATTAAGAGCTAATATATGCTCGATGATTGGCTTTCAAGGCTTTATGGCGGTTTTGCATAAAGCTGATTTTATTTTAAAAAGACATAACTCCATGGCATCGACTAATCAGATTATTTTGAAAAGGGGTAAGAAGTAACTCTTTACTTTGGTCACCTTCTCAAAGATCAACCATCAATATCAACCACTGTACCTGTTCATCAAAGGCACCTCCCCGAATCACCCTCGAGGAAGTCAACCTTGCATTCCTGAATGGTACCTCTAGTACCCAGTTTTTAATCATTCCGCTAAAGTTATTCTATGATCTTATCGTCCATTCCCAAGTCGTCCATAACCGCGGACACGGCTTTTCGAAAAGATTTAACCCTGCAGGGGTGTACAAAGTGGAAGTCCCCGGAGTCCCGAGGGGCCCCAGCTCCTTCGCCACGCGTACCGTCCGGCCCATTGCCTGTACAATTAGCTCTCTTCCATGGAAAGCCGGCTGGGTGAGAGCGGTGTCGACTTCTCCCTCGTTAAGGACTTTCTAGGATCATCAGTGGCGGCAGGACTGCCAGGTGCCTGCAACACCCCGCCCCACGGCCACTCATTTTCCTAACACCACCATCCTCATCTCAGTTCATCCCACCATCATCACGCACGCGCAAATGGAAGCCCGAACTAGAGGACCCTGGCTAGCCCCGCTCGAGTTATTTAGTCTATGAGGGTTCCTGCACTGCGAATGCATAGGCCTCACGCATGGTTGCACGCTCAGTCTTGGTTCAAGAGGTAAAGAACTCGCACCTAAGCGACGGGAACGAGACAAAGCACCACAACCACAGTGGCCTCTCATCCCCACCTTTTAGCATTTTATTATCCGTCACCACAATTTCCTCCACCATCATTCTCATCTCATCACCTGTTTCCAACATGAACCATCCATCCAATAGCTATGCAATTAACTAATCATGGCTAAGCATCAGCATATCATAGTAAGTATCTCGGCCAACAATACAACCCTATGGTTAATAGGAGGGAAACAGGTAAATGGCATCGGAATCTTAATGCAACTATAGGATACTCTAATCCAATAAAATTGACATTTGGAACCGCATTCAATATTATAGTGGAGAAAATACTTGCGGAAAATAGGATAAGATATGCTCAGAGGGGGGGGATTACGCTTGCCTTGTTGAGCGGAGGAGTCGAACTGCTCGTCGGAGTAATGATGTTCAACTCCGAACTCGTGATCTACCGGAGAGCAAACAACACCGGAAAGCAGAAACAACAATCAACACATGGCAAATGTGCAATGCATACAAAAAATGATGGTATGACATTTTAAATGCACCCTAGAAGCATTGAACAAGATCAACAAGTTAAATGGGGTCCCATTATATTTATGGCATTATTTGGAATAAACCCCATATTTAAACTTAGTGATTATAATTACTACTAGAGCACATTATTGTAATTGTGATCAATTATGCATGATGATGATGATTCTGGATCACTCATGTTTTTCTGAGCATCACGATATAAGGAACACATTTTTCGGAGGTCCCGGTAAGAAGTTATTATATTTTTAAATTCCTCTTTTAAGTTTATTCTTTTAATTAAATTATTGTCAACAACAATAAACTTAATTACTCGAACTCGAGAGAGAGGGATGGAGCATGTGATTCATCGGAGTCGATGTCCCTAAGTGCGCGAGGGGGTAGCCGGAAGCATGTGCTAGAGGGGGAAAAGGAAAAAGAAACATCTCCAAAAAAAATAACAGGGGAGCCGGCCTCCAGCCCGGTTGGGCCGGTTGGCAGGCCGGGCAGGCGGCAGAGCGGTCCGGCTCGTGGCCCGGTTAAGGCTGGGCCCAAGGCCGGTTAGGGGCCCGAGAGCAACGGCACGGAGCCCGGCTATGCCGGCTCGGTGGCCGGGCGCGCGAGGCAACGGTGACGAGCGCGGCGGCTACGGCGAGGATCGATGCGAAGCACTAGCGCGAGAGGGGAGATGGGGAGAGGTGCTTCCGCACGGGATGCTCACCACGAACGCGTGTGGAGCAACGACGACGCCGGAGGTGGACCGTGGCGGCGGGAATCGTGCGCGACGAACTCGCCGGAGGAGCTTCGGGCACGGGAAGGAATCGAACGGCGCGGCGGATTTACGCCCCGCCTCGATTCCTCTGGCCAGGATGGAGAGGAGGGCACGGCGTAGCTGGTGGTGGTCGTGGCTCAGCTCGGAAGCTCTACATCGGCGGCGATGTGTCGGCGACGGCGGCTCGGTCTGCGGGCTCGCGGGAAGAAAAAAATGGGGAGAGGGCAGAGGAAAACGGAGAGGAGGGAGTGGATAGGGAGCAGCAGAGGCTCGTGGGGCTTGCTCCATGCAGGGAGGAGGCAGGGGAGAGGGGCCAGGCGAGCACGGCGAGCTCGAGCTGGTGCGGTTGCACAGCTCGGGTCGCTACAGGGAAGAAGAAACAGGATTTGCAAAGAGGCCCCTGGAGCAGTTTGTCTATCACGGATTAGTCCTCTCTTCCTTTTTCTTTTAATTCCAGCAGGTTTTAGGGATTTTATAGAGGCACTTAAATACTCCAGAAAAATATGAAATAATTTGAGGAGGCTCCCCTTAACATTTAGTAGCTCCACAATTTTTGGTATCTCCAAATAAAATGTTTTTGACAACATTTGCTCATAGCCTTAAGATAGAGCATTTTTCTCAAATTCCAAAAATTATTACTTTAGAAACTTTGAATCAAGGGCAAAATATTATTTCGAGCTCTTGGAACTTCCTTGACAAATATAAGGAGTCAAAGTATTTTGATTTGCAAGATTTTAGTGCCTTCATTGTTTTGAAAATTGTTGGAACAAGTTTGGGCATTGGTTTTTAATTGGTGCCAAACCAAATATGGTGTTATTTAGCAAGTTCATATGGATGCCATGATGCAAGGAACTGCAATGAAACACAAAAGCGAAAATTTTACTCGGGTTTTAGGTTTCCGAACTTTGGGCTGTTACATGTTCATATGATATATTTTTTATGTATGAGATGATCATGTTTTGTAATGTTTCACGACTTGCATGTCGATGAGTACGGCAACCGGCAGGAGCCATATGGTTGTCTTAATTATCAATTATATGCCTGTGTGTCAACTTCAACGCCATGTAATTGCATTATTTATCGCTATGAGTTAGCAATATATGGGATGCAACGTGGTGGAGACAACCAAGGCGCCACATGATCATGGCGCCATGATGGAGATCTTGCCGGTGCGTTTAAGATGGAGATCAAGACGCAATAAAAGGGCTATACCATGTCACATATTTTTATGCATGTGATGTTTATCCTTTTATGCGTCTTATTTTGCGTGTGCACGGCGGTAGCATTATAAGATGATCCCTCACACGTAAATATCAAGATAATAATGTGTTCTTCCTTAGTATGCACCGTTAAGAAAGTTCGTTGTTTCGAAGCACCACGTGATGATCGGGTGTGATAGACTCAACGTTCGCATACAACGGGTGTAAGCCAGATTTACACATGCAAATACTACGGTTCTACTTGGCGAGCCTAGCATGTACAGACATGGCCTCGGAACACGTAACCGAAAGGTAAAGCATGAGTCATATGGATGATATGATGAACATGTTGATGTTTGCCTTTGCAGCTGCACCATCTCACGTGATGATCGGTTATCGGTGTAGTGAATTTGGTTTGTGTAATCACTGAAACGACTAGAGGGATGTTGTTTTGAGTGGGAGTTCACGTAGTAATTTTTGAATTAACTTGAACAAAATTTATCATGAACCACCTATCATAATGTATTTGCATAATTGTAGTAGACTTTGGCATCCACGAACTACCTTACACATAGATTTTTAATTGAGATGAAACTGTTTTGATCTGGCAAAACCATTATGGACTAGTACCGTATTAGGCGAATTAAAATAAGAGTCCTATAGTAATTTTTGGGTAATACCTACCTAGCTCCATGTGCTTAATGATTGATTGATCTAAAGAGCAAATGATTCCGACTTAGTATCTAGTGTCATGCTTGCTTCCATGATACCTGAACTTCAAAAGAATGTTTTGAAAATCGGGTGATCTAGGATCTGAAAAGAATTGTTTTCAGAAACAAGCGAGGGGTGGAAGATATATTGATATCTAGAACCCTGTTTGTCGCAACATGACTGAGTGTAATTTATTATGACAATGTGTGCTTATATTATTTGAATATATGCAAGGATTGAAGACGCTAGGCGTTTGAATCATCCAAGAAGTTGGGCACGGACATTATCCTCTAAATTCCTTCCTTCGAGCTATAGTAGCTTCATCACAAAATTGTTATGATGGTATGGATTAAAAGTGTGGGTAAAATTGTTTACTATGCTTGAAGATTGCTAAGAGTGGAATATGGAAGAATGCTAATAATATGGTGATATTAGTAAAACAATCAACTTCAAATTATGGCTCCATGGGTGATAGTATATGACTAACACGCCAAGGAAAATGTGCTAGTTCGACTGGCATTGGTTGATGTTGAATGATTCTTTTGTAAAGGAAAGGGAATACTGAAAATAGAATTGCAAAATTATATGGCGGAAAAGAAAAGACTGGAAAAATCCAGCTCAGGAGTATATGCATGATATACAGGTTATAGATGTATTACTAGTTAACAAAGTATTTTTTGGGGTATTTTGATACTAGATTGGTTGGTATGAATTGTCATAGCAACACAATGCAAGAAATACAAGAGCCTGGAAGAACTAGTAATAGATGTCAAATCGATCACGACAAGAACGAAAATAAAGTGTTATTGTGTTCACCGTCGCATCGAAACAAACCTTCAAGATTTATTTTAAGAGCGTAATAAGTTGTTATTTTGTTCCTGCTTATGGTGAGAACAAATGAGTTGTTCACACTATGACCATGTTCCATAATTGATGGATAAGTAAATATAAATCGTGTTGGTAAAATAAACATCTATAAGACTAAATGCTAAACGTCGCAAGATGTAAAATTAAAGAATTTCACTTAAGTTGTGACACTGCCATTTTAGTTCATAATGGAAAGGAAAACATGAAGGAACTCCATGTTGATGGACTTTCGGAGTCATTTTTTTTAATGAATTGACGCTTGTGAGATCTCTTCCAAAACATGACTAAAACTCCGTTTGACATAGGTATACATATCGGGTACCCTACCATGAGGGTACCTGGTGCACGTGACGACTAAGGCCCAATATCGAAGAGCCTACTCGAAGCCCAAGACAAGAGGCCCAAGAAGATGGAGTACCCTCCAAGATTAGACATAGGCATAGTCGGTTTAGTCTTTCCTTATGTGTAAACTAGGTCGGTTACAAACTCCCGAGACCCAGCCTATTTAAAGGCTGGGAGGGGTACCGATCTGGGACCAAGCCATACACGAACCACCAAAGCTCTTGCGAGATCATCAACTCGCCGGAGCTCCCCTGTAATCGCATAATCCACAATCAATACCAGACAAGCAGGAAGTAGGGTCTTTACCCCCACCCGAGGGGCCTGAACCTGGGTAAATCTTTGCCTCTGCTTGTCAGCCGACGAAACTACCTGTACTACCACGTTCTCTCCCCATAATCTCAACCCTAGGTCCTTAACCATGGGATTTGATGAGGGTACACCTCGTCAATTGGCGCCGTCTGTGGGAAAGAATAGTGCTGGACTCGCGGTTTCTTCGGTTCCATCGGAAAACGGCGACTCGCCGATCGGATCTACAAACGGCAACTCGCCGGCTGCATCGACAAACCAGAACTCGCCGACTCAGGCGGCACACGGCAACTCGCCGGCTCACTCGACAAATGGCAACACGCCAGCTTCACCCGCAAAAAGCACATCGGATCCTCTGATGGATTTCGAGCCACACTCGCCAGGATTCCAGGAGGCCTTCTCCGATCTCGAGTCAGGTTTGGGTTTAACCGTTGGTTCGTTCAATTTTTTCGTCAACATGCTTGGTGTGTAGGACTTGACGGATCCACGCCAACTCGCGACTTTCGCACCCGAGGCTCCATCGGCTGCGGCTCCTTCGACTGCGGATCTTTCCACTGCGTCCATACCATCATCGACCCTCCAAGCTTGTTCGTCTGCAACAACCATGTCCACACGAGAGATGCGCGAGCTCATTGAAGAGCTCCAGGGCGAGGAGGCCGAATCAGCATACCGCACAAACGATCCCGAGCTGGATCTCCCACTCAAGGATAGTTTCGACTGCGGGATCTCCCTCAGCGACTCTGACGACCTCGAAACTCATATCGACAACCACGTCGACTCCGAGATCTGCGCCAACAACAACCTCGACTTCGAGACTCATAACAACCTCGCTGACGCCGAGATGGGCATAGGAGACGAAGACGTCGACTGCGAGATCCGTCCAGACGAACCACTCGATGAACATACAGGCTCAGACATGAGCCTCGATGAAGATGTTGAGTCCATGACGGGACTCGAAAGTACATACATATGCCCTCGGGTCATACCCCAACAGGTCTATATGGCCATCGCCGCAGAAACATCAGAAACTGCGGCCAGTCGTAGGCCTACAGAATTCCCGTGCACAGTCACAATGCCGGACGGAGCCACAACCCTCACAATCACTGCTGAGATGGCAGCAAAAGTAGATAAAGTTATCAAGGAGTGCACAATGATGCCAGCAGACGCAACACAAGAAGAGATGTTGACCTTCCAGTACTTCAACTGGCAGGAGTCACTTCGACTGAAACAGATAAGAGCCACACTCGAAGAACGCAAAAAGCAAGCTAGCTTGTCGAGTGTGCGCAGAAGACAGCTCTCCCTGAGCTCCACCGGGCGAGCAGACACAGGACGCAGATCAAGGTTGTCACACCTCTCGCCAGGCGAGAAGGCGGCACTCACCCGCAACTTAGGCAACTCCTTCATGACATACGACGAGGAAGGACTGCCGGTGCCCAAAACAGCAGCAGGTGCTCTCTACACCGCTGCAGCATACCTGGAGGCAATCAAGCCCCCAGCGGATGACCCCAACGCAAAACTACACCGTCAACAGATCAAATCACTCGCCTTAGCTGCAAAGGCGATACGCCAAGTTCCAAGAACTCCAGGTGGGAGTCGAGACCGTGCCCTAGTCGACGCACCTCGGGAAGAGCATAATCACAGTGGTCGTCGCCACCACTCGAAAGAAAGAAGCGGCTCGCGAAGGCGCAGGTCCAGGAGTAGATCACGCAGATCATACAGTAGCGACTCATACTCTGATCGAGATCCTGAGCCACATGGAGCTCTGTGCTTCACTCGACGCATCCGCGAGACACGGATGCCCAAAGGATTCAAACTCACATCCGAACAGCCCAAGTACACGGGTCGACAGGAACCTTCCGGGTGGCTGGAAATTACAGGCTGGCAGTTGCGTGCCAGCGGGGCACCAACACTATAGCCATGCAGTACATACGACTCATGCTCGAAGGCACAGCTCGCGACTGGCTCAAGGCCCTACCTCCATCAACATACGACTCGTGGGATCACTTCCGCAGGGATTTCATCAAAAACTTCGAGCCTCTATGTGAGCGCCCGAAAACATTCGAGGAGCTGCGGGCCTGCGTTCAGCGTTCAGACGAAGCGTTGAGGTCATACATCAGAAGATGGACTGAGATACGTAACTCAGTTGGAGTGGTTTCAGAAGATATGGCCATGGATGTTTTTGTCATGGGTCTCGCCAGGCGAGACCTCAAATAAGCACTTGGCCGCCAAAAGCCAAAATCTGTAGCCCACCTCCTGCAGATCGCGACTGAGTGGGCAGATGGAGAGGATATGGCACGCACCACACGCGGGTCCTCACCCCGCGATAAAAATGAGAATAGCAGTCGAAGCCATAGAGACTCGTACAGAGACGACCGAAGGCGCAAACGTTCAAAACGTCATTACGACGATGACAGACCCGAATTCATGGCGGTTGGGTTCTCCACACCCCGCAATGATCAGGACAGAAGTGATCGTCGGTCGGAAGAGCGAGACAGTCGAGACGACCGGCGAGACAGTCGAAATGATCGGCGAGACAGTCGAGATGATCGTCGCAGTGACAGATACAAGAGGAAGGATTGGCGCAAGTCACGGGCACAATCTGAGCGATCATTCGAAGAAAAGATGGACGCTGATTGCAGATTCCACCTGTACAAGGGGGACGATGAAAAACTGCGGTCCAACCACTCGATGAGAAACTGCAGGGAGTTCGACCAAATGACGACTGATTACGTAAATCGCAGAAAGGCAGCAGCCGCACAAGCACCTGCACCCGTGCCTCAGCCAAACAACGTGCCTGTTCTGATGGCACCACCTCCACCACCACAGCCTGTCCCAGGCGGAAATCTCGCGGGTGCCATACAGCCCGTGCCTCGGGTGGACGAACCACAGTACCCTCCGCCCCAAGGGCAGATGTACATGATACAGAAAGGTCGACCTTCCAACAGGGAGCAAAAGCTTCGCACTCGACAGGTAAACATGGCGGTCATGTCACCGCCTGCGGTGACAGAGTACTTGAAAGGATCCGATACTGCAATAAGCTTCAGCAAAGAGGACCACCCTCCGTCGGTTGTTCGACCAGGGCACTCTGCTCTGGTACTCGACACGCAAATTGGAGGATACGCCATGTCCAAGGTCTTCATGGATGGTGGGAGCGGCATAAACATCATCTTCGCAGATACGCTCCGCAAAATGAATAGGTCAGTCGAAAACCTGCCAAGATCCTCAAATACCTTCCACGGTATCGTTCCAGGGAAAGCAATAAGCCCAGAGGGCACCATACAACTCGACGTAACGTTCGGGGACAAGCACCACTTCAGGACAGAAACGATTGAGTTCGAAGTGGTCGATTGGAAATCACAATACCATGCTATACTTGGGCGCTCGACGTTCGCTTGATTCATGGCGGTGCCACATTACGCATATCTCCAGCTGAAAATGCCTGGACCAAAAGGAGTAATCACAGTCAAGGGGAACTTCCAAAAGTCTGACTCTTGCGACCGAGAATTCAGCAAAATCTCTGAGATGTTTGGCATGGAAGCAACACTCGCCGATCTAGCAGTCTCCAACGATCGAACACTTATGCCAGAGCACAAAAAGGTGGCAGTCGACAGAGCATTCAGTGCCACCAACGACACAAGATCGCATCAGGTGCACCCGACTGACCCGACCAAGACAGTCAATGTCTCGTCGAGTCTGCCTATCGCATAGGAAAGCGCGCTCGTCGAATTCCTCCGTGAGAACTGGGATATATTTGCATGGTGTCCAGCAGACATGCCAGGTATTCCCAGGGAATTCGCCGAGCACTCTCTCCAGCTACTTCCAGGTGCTAAACCAGTCAAGCAAACAATGCGCCGCATATCCGGCCCAAAAAGAACTGCAGTCGAAGCCGAAGTCGACAGGCTACTCGCAGCAGGATTCATCAGAGAGATCAAGAAATCACAATGGGTGGCCAACCCCGTACTTGTAGAGAAGAAGCATACAGACATCCTGCAGATGTGTGTAGATTTTACAGCACTCAATAAGTGATGTCCAAAGGATCACTTTCCACTACCTCGAATCGACCAGATCGTCGACTCCACCGCCGGGTGCGCTCGCTTGTCCTTCCTGGATGCTTACTCGGGTTACCACCAGATAAGGATGAAGGAAGAGGATGAAGAAAAAACGGCGTTCATAACCCCACTCGGGGTCTACTGCTACACCACAATGCCTTTCGGGCTCAAAAACGCAGGCGCAACCTATCAGCGCATGATGCAAGATTGCCTCAAGAAGCAGATTGGGCGAAACGTCCAAGTCTATGTAGATGACATCGCCATCACCACAAGAGAAGAAAACACGCTACTCGGTGACTTGCGGGAGACATTCGCAAACCTCAAACGCTTCCACATCAAGCTCAACCCGAAGAAGTGCACGTTCGGCGTGCCAGCCGGGCAACTCCTCGGGTATCTGGTCTCAGCTCGAGGAATCGAGGCGGACCCGGAGAAAATACAGGCCATCTTGACGATGCAAAGGCCTTCAAAGCTCCATGACGTGCAAAAATTGGCGGGTAGAGTAGCAGCACTCAGTCGATTCATCAGCAAGTTAGGTGAAAAAGCACTCCCGTTCTATCGACTGATGAAGAAGGCAGATAAGTTCGATTGGACGCCAGAAGCCGAAGCAGCCTTCACAGACCTTAAGCGAATCCTCACAAGCCCTCCAATCCTCGTAGCACCAAGGGAACGCGAGCCACTATACCTATATGTCTCTGCAACTATTAGGGTGGTGAGCACTGTTCTTGTGGTTGAACGCAGAGAGGAGGGACACGCCCAAAGCATACAACGTCCAGTCTATTACTTGTGTGAAGTACTCTCCACATCAAAGCAGCGGTACCTGCACTATCAAAAGCTGGCATATGCCGTGTTCATGTCCTCAAGGAAGCTGACGCATTACTTCTCCGAGCACCCGATCACTGTAATCAGGACTTCAGGATCGGGGACATCCTCACAAACCCCAATGCGACTGGGTGAGTAGCAAAATGGCTCACCGAGCTAGCACCAAGAGACATCTAGTATGATTACCCGAAGGCCATCAAAGCACAGGTTTTACCTGACTTCCACACCGAGTGGATTGAAGCTCAGCTCCCAGGAGCACCAGACGTGTCCAATTCTTGGACCATGTATTTCGATGGCTCAAAGAAAAATGAAGGCGCAGGCGCAGGTGTCATCCTCATATCACCAAAAGGCGACAAGCTCCGCTACATCCTACAAATGGGGTTCGAGTTCCCGTCCAATAACGAAGCAGAATACGAGGCTCTGATCCATGGCATGAGGATGGCTAAAGCCCTCGGGTGCACTCGACTGATGATCTACGGCGACTCGAATTTGGTGGTGCAGCAAACAATGAAGGCTTGTGACGCAATTGCAGATAACATGATCGCCTACTGATACGTCTCAAACGTATCTATAATTTTTGATGTTCCATGCTGTTATTATATCAATTGCTACATGTTTTGGTTACACTTTATATCATTTTTATGCATTTTCTGGGACTAACCTATTAACAAGATGCCACAGTGCCAGTTCCCTGTTTTCTGCTGTTTTTGGTTTCAGAAAATCTATTAAGGAAATATTCTCGGAATTGGACGAAACAAAAGACATCGTCAATAATATCACGAGGAGATCACGGAGTCCAAAGGGGAGTCGGAGCAGACCCACCAGGGGGCCACGCCACACTAGGGCGCGGCCCAGGGTGGGCCCGCGCCCCCTATGGCGTGGTGGCCCCCCTCGGCCACCGACGCCGCCTCTTCGCCTATATATTCTCCGCGACGCGAAAACCCTATTACGGTCGATCATATTCCACGAAAAGTTCCGTCGCGGCCGTCATCGTCAATCTCAGATCGGAGGAGTTCTGAAGCTCTTCCCGGCACCCTGCCGGAGGGGAGATCATCACCGGAGGGCTCTACATCACCATGCCTGCCTCCGGAGTGATGCGTGAGTAGTCCACCCCTGGACTACGGGTCCATAGCAGTAGCTAGATGGTTGTCTCTCTACCTTGTGCCTCCATGTTTAGATCTTGTGAGCTGCCTAACATGATCAAGATCATCTTATTGTAATGCTAGATGTTGTGTTTGCTGGGATCCGATGAATATTGATACCATGTTTATTCAAGTTGTTTATCTATGTGCTCTTGATCTTGCATGCTCTCCGTTGCTAGTAGATGCTTTGGCCAAGTAGATGCTTGTGACTCCAAGAGGGGGTATTTATGCTCGATAGTGGGTTCAGTCTCTAGATATCTGGATCAGTGACAGAAAGGTCTAAGATGGTAGATGTGCTGTTGCTACTAGGGATAAAACATTGGTGCAGTGTCCAAGGGCACTTGTATTGATTACATTACACACTTTACTTCATGCAATAATCTGTTGTTAGCAACTTAATACTGAAAGGATGCGGATGCTGCCTTGAAGGTGGATTATTTAGGCATAGATGCGGTTGGAATAACGGTCTATGTACTTTGTTGTAATGCCCAACTAGATTTCATAGTAGACATCTTGGCATGTATTGCATTGTTATGCCCTCTCTATTTGTCAATTGCCCAGCTGTAATTTGTTTACCCAACATGCTAGTTATCTGTTCTGAGAGAGACACCACTAGTGAACTGTGGACCCTGGTCCAATTTCCTCATACTGTTTACACAACCTGCTGCAATCATCTGTTTCCTGTTACTTGCTGTTTTTCCTGCTGTTTTCCACACCATACGTTTAACTCTTTGTTTCTGCAAGACCGGAGAGATTGACAACCTCTCTGTTTCGTGTTGGGCAAAGTTCTGGTTTGTGTCTGTGCAGATTCCACGTTGGTGCAAGCTCCCTAGCGCCAGGGGGAGTCAACATCAACAACCTTCCGATAGATCGTCAAGTCCTACTGGATTGATAACCTTGGGTAGATTTTCAAGGGAAAACTTCTGCTGTCTACATCATAACCTTCCTCTTGGGGTTCACCAACACGTAGCCATCAAGCTGTTTTCTGGCGCCGTTGCCGGGGACTTGGAGGCTATTGGAAAGGGGAGTCTCTCAGTTCCAATCTCTTTACTTTGTTTTTGTCTTGTTTTAGTTTTGTTTTGCTTGCTGTTAAAAATCAAAAACCCAAAAAAATTAAATTCCTGCATCTAGTTTTTAATTTCGAGTTGCCCTGTTGCTTGTTTTAGTCTTGCTAAAATGAGTAATCCTGAAAATACTAAGTTGTGTGACTTTACTAGCACAAACAACAATGATTTTATCTGTACACCCATTGCTCCACCTGCTTCTAAAGCAGAATTTTATGAGATTAAGCCTGCACTGTTAAATCTGGTTATGAAAGAGCAATTTTCTGGTGTTAGTACTGATGATGCTGCTGCCCACTTAAACAACTTTGTTGAACTTTGTGATATGCAAAAGTATAAGGAGGTAGAGAGTGATATTATTAAGCTGAAATTGTTTCCTTTCTCTTTAAGAGGAAGAGCTAAAGATTGGTTGCTATCTTTGCCTAGAAATAGTATTGATTCCTGGACTAAATGCAAAGATGCTTTCATTGGAAAATATTATCCTCCTGCTAAAATTATCTCTTGAGAAGTGGTATTATGAACTTTAGGCAACTTGATAATGAGCATGTTGCCCAAGCTTGGGAAAGAATGAAGTCTTTGGTTAAAAATTGCCCCACTCATGGACTGACTACTTGGATGATCATCCAAACCTTTTATGCAGGACTAAATTTTTCTTCAAGGAATTTTGGACTCGGCTGCTGGAGGGACCTTTATGTCCATCACTTGGGTGCTGCTACAAAGCTTCTTGATGATATGATGGTAAATTATTCTGAATGGCACACTGAAAGGGCTCCAACTGGTAAGAAGGTAAATTCTGTTGAGGAAATTTCCTCCTTGAGTGATAAAGTTGATGCTATTATGACTATGCTTTCGAATGGACATGGTGTTGTGGATCCAAATAATATTCCTCTTGCTTCTTTGGTTGCTCATGATGAGAAAAATGTTGATGTAAACTTCATTAAAAATAACAACTTCAACAACAATGCTTATAGGAATAATTTTGGTAGCAACAATTATAGGCCATATCCTGCTAATGGTAGCAACTCTTATGGTAATTCTTATGGCAATTCCTACAGTAACAATAGAAGTGTGCCCTCTGATCTTGAAGTCATGCTTAAGGATTTTATTAGCACACAAACTACTTTTAATAAAACTGTTGAGGAAAAGCTAGGAAAAATTGATACTCTTGCTGCTAAAGTTGATAGTCTTGCTCATGATGTTGAAATGCTGAAAATAAAAGCTATTCCTAGTGATATTAGAGAGAGTAAAACACTCAATGCTATCCAAATTAAAATTGATAATAACATTAGGATGCTTGCTGAACTTCATGAAAGATGGGAGAGAGAAGAAAGAGAAGCTGAAATTGCTGAACAAAATAGTGTTGTTAGAGTTTGCACTATTTTTACTAATGAAACAAATGATGCCTCACATGCTAATGCGCCCCCTACTGTTAGTGAAAAGATAATAAGTGTTGGAAATGTCTCTACTACCTCTACAAAAAGTTTAAATTGCCTGATAGCACTACTTTTGTTCCTAGTAAAAGTGCTGAAATTTTTAGAGGTGTTGGTGATAATTGCTCCATTGTTTTTATGACAACAACTTCAATTTCGAAAATTGTAACATAACTGAAGTCATCATGTTCTTGCAAAAGCTAGCTAAGAGTCCTAATGCTAGTAAAATAAATATGGCTTTTACTGAACATATTATCAAAGCTCTCATGCATGCTAGGGAAGAAAAATTAAAACTTGAAGCTTCTATCCCTAGGAAGTTAGATGATAATTGGGAACCTGTTATTAAAATGAAACTGAGTGAGTTTGAATGCAATGCTTTGTGTGACCTTGGTTCTTGTATTTCGGTTATGCCTAAAAATTTATATGATATTCTCAAGCTTGCACCTTTGGAAAAATGTCATTTGGATGTTCACTTTGCTGATTCTTCTATGAAGAAACCTTTAGGAAAAGTTGATGATGTTTTGATAATGGTTAATAACAATCTTGTCCCTGTTGATTTTGTGGTTTTGGATATTGAATGCAATCCTTCTTGTCCTATTGTTTTGGGAAGACCTTTTCTGAGAACTGTTGGTGCTGTTATTGATATGAGAGAGGGGAATATAAAATTTCAATTCCCACTCAAGAAAGGTATGGAACACTTCCCTAGGAAGAAGATGAAATACTCACATGATACTAGTGTCAAGACAAATTATGGTTTTGGATTTTCTGGTCTTGACAATACTTGATGCATCTCTTCATGCCTAGCTCAAAGGCATTAAAGAAAAGCACTTCTGGGAGATAACCCATGTTTTTATTTGCTGTTTTATTTTTGTTTTCTTGAGTCAAGGATGCTTGTTTACCTCTGTAGCAACTCCTTTGTATCTTTTATTTGCTGTTTTGTTGTGCCAAGGAGAGTTACTAATGCAAAGTTGGTTTTTATTTTCGGGACTGCATTGGGACAGATTGCTGTTCGTCACCGTTTAATTCAGTAGAAAATCAGAAAAAATCGAAAAATGCTGAAACTTTTTGTGCATGTTCCTGATGATGTTACGCAACTTTCATTATTTCAAAAGTTTTCATCTGAGCATCGTAAGTGCCTCGAAAAAATTCGTCATTACAGACTGTTCTGGTTTGACAGATTCTGTCTTTTATTTTGCATTCTCTCTTTTACAAGTTTTTAAGTGGTTTCTTTTCGTGTAAAAGTGCCCACTTGAGCCTAGTAACAGTGGCTAATGTTTAAAATAGTTGGCTTGTGAGTTTTGTCTTTGCTAGAACTTTGAAGTATTATCTTTTAGTGCACTAACCTGCTAATGAGAAAAGCTGTTAAGTTTTGGTGTGAAGGAAGTTTTCAAGTGTTGATAGAGGAGAATGATATTACATGATCAAGAAGAGTGAAGAGCTTAAGCTTGGGGAGGCTTACCTCCCCAGCATATTTCAAGAAGACTCAAGCATCTAAGCTTGGGGATGCCCAAGGCATCCCCTTCTTCATCTACAAATTATCAGGTCATCTCTAATGGTGCTATATTTTTATTGCTTCATACTAGTGTACTCTTCCTTGGAGCGTCAGTGTGTTTTTGTTTTCAGTTTGTTTTGTTTTGTTTGCTGTGCTATACTTGTTGGATCCTAGCATTCATGTTTGGGAGAGAGACACGCTCCACTTTTTCATTAGAATACTCTTGTGCTTCACTTATACTTGTTGAGTATTCCTGTCTAGTTGCTGTTATTGCTGTTAGCTCTCAGTTTTTCATGTATCTCTTGTTAGAGCTTTCAGTTTCTTTTGAAGAAAGTACTCTCTTGCTTCACTTATATCTGTTTGGAGAGTTGTCAAATAAGTTGATTGGTGTTTGGTTGGACCAGAAAAATGCTATGCATGTGGTAGTGGTATAAAATGCTTACATGAATCTTTTTAGATCGTTGTCTTGAGTAATTTGATGCTTGCCAATTGTTTTGAGCTGTCAAGTAATTAATGTTTAAGCTTGTGCATCATGTAAGTAATGGCTATTAATGAAGAACTACTATAAGGATTTTCTGCTATAATAATCTGTTGCATAATTGGAAGTCCATAGTAGTCTAGATAATTTTTGGATGAAGGCTATGTGTTAACAAGGAAGACAGTGGGAGTCTATGGTTCGTCAAACCTTGTGTTTTATGTACACTCTTGCTATTCCAGTTGATAATGATGTTTGCTTATAATAACCTTGCTAGCCTAAACTCTGTACTAAGAGGGAATGCTTCTTGTACATCCAAAACCTTGAGCCAAATCCATGCCACCTGTGTCCACCATACCTACCTATTATGTGGTGTTTTCACCATTCCAAGTAAATTTCTTCATGTGCTATCTACTAACTACTCAAAACAATTTCCTTTTTGTGTCACTACTTGAAAAGCTCATAAGGACGTAGATAGGTGGTCTTTATTTCCTGGTTGATCAAATTTTACACACCTGGACTAGTGGCATATACATCCGCTTATCCAATAATTTTGCAAAAAGAGCTGGCAACGGGGTGCCCAGTCCCAATTAATTACAACTTTAACCAAACAATTCTCTTCACATCTTTTTGCCCCTGATTCGTCAGTCAAGCAATGTTCACAAGTGTGTAAACAAAAGAGAAGAGGGATGATCTGCCCGCTGGTAGAAATAACGTCCTTCATGGGAGCCGCTCTTGTAAAGTTTGATCAACTAGTGAAGTAGAGTATTGCCTATTTGCTGATTTGTTGACACCTGTATACACCATTACCTTACAAAACAATATTTTATGCTCTCTATATGCCTTCGGGAACTACAGCTCTAGCACATGATGTTAATCCCTGCTTCCCTCTGCGAAGGGCCATTCTTTTACTTTTATGTTGAGTCAGTTTTCCCACTTCTTTCTGTCTACTTAAGCAAACATCATTGTCAACTCCAGTATAACAGTTTTTACATAACTTTGTGTTTGGTTGATCATATTCTTTGCATTGACATTATCTATATGATATACATGTTGAAAGTTGAAGCAAAAGCTGAAGCTATTATCTTCCTTTGTGTTGATACAAACACTTTCATGTTGAGAATTATTGCTGCTGTGAACTAACTATTATGTTAGACTATTATATCTCTAAATGTTTTATAGTATTATTCATGAAAGTTTGCACTTGTGTGATCACTTATGTTTACTCTTTATTTACTTGCTTGCAAACTATAGACCATTGGCTTGGATCACTTCATTCAGATCATGTGCATTACATTGTTATTTGATCAAAGATTGTGTTGGTAGCATGTCACTTCAAAAATTATCTGTTTTTATCGTTTACCTACTCGAGGACGAGCAGGAACTAAGCTTGGGGATGCTTGATACGTCTCAAACGTATCTATAATTTTTGATGTTCCATGCTGTTATTATATCAATTGCTACATGTTTTGGTTACACTTTATATCATTTTTATGCATTTTCTGGGACTAACCTATTAACAAGATGCCACAGTGCCAGTTCCCTGTTTTCTGCTGTTTTTGGTTTCAGAAAATCTATTAAGGAAATATTCTCGGAATTGGACGAAACAAAAGACATCGTCAATAATATCACGAGGAGATCACGGAGTCCAAAGGGGAGTCGGAGCAGACCCACCAGGGGGCCACGCCACACTAGGGCGCGGCCCAGGGTGGGCCCGCGCCCCCTATGGCGTGGTGGCCCCCCTCGGCCACCGACGCCGCCTCTTCGCCTATATATTCTCCGCGACGCGAAAACCCTATTACGGTCGATCATATTCCACGAAAAGTTCCGTCGCGGCCGTCATCGTCAATCTCAGATCGGAGGAGTTCTGAAGCTCTTCCCGGCACCCTGCCGGAGGGGAGATCATCACCGGAGGGCTCTACATCACCATGCCTGCCTCCGGAGTGATGCGTGAGTAGTCCACCCCTGGACTACGGGTCCATAGCAGTAGCTAGATGGTTGTCTCTCTACCTTGTGCCTCCATGTTTAGATCTTGTGAGCTGCCTAACATGATCAAGATCATCTTATTGTAATGCTAGATGTTGTGTTTGCTGGGATCCGATGAATATTGATACCATGTTTATTCAAGTTGTTTATCTATGTGCTCTTGATCTTGCATGCTCTCCGTTGCTAGTAGATGCTTTGGCCAAGTAGATGCTTGTGACTCCAAGAGGGGGTATTTATGCTCGATAGTGGGTTCAGTCTCTAGATATCTGGATCAGTGACAGAAAGGTCTAAGATGGTAGATGTGCTGTTGCTACTAGGGATAAAACATTGGTGCAGTGTCCAAGGGCACTTGTATTGATTACATTACACACTTTACTTCATGCAATAATCTGTTGTTAGCAACTTAATACTGAAAGGATGCGGATGCTGCCTTGAAGGTGGATTATTTAGGCATAGATGCGGTTGGAATAACGGTCTATGTACTTTGTTGTAATGCCCAACTAGATTTCATAGTAGACATCTTGGCATGTATTGCATTGTTATGCCCTCTCTATTTGTCAATTGCCCAGCTGTAATTTGTTTACCCAACATGCTAGTTATCTGTTCTGAGAGAGACACCACTAGTGAACTGTGGACCCTGGTCCAATTTCCTCATACTGTTTACACAACCTGCTGCAATCATCTGTTTCCTGTTACTTGCTGTTTTTCCTGCTGTTTTCCACACCATACGTTTAACTCTTTGTTTCTGCAAGACCGGAGAGATTGACAACCTCTCTGTTTCGTGTTGGGCAAAGTTCTGGTTTGTGTCTGTGCAGATTCCACGTTGGTGCAAGCTCCCTAGCGCCAGGGGGAGTCAACATCAACAACCTTCCGATAGATCGTCAAGTCCTACTGGATTGATAACCTTGGGTAGATTATTCAAGGGAAAACTTCTGCTGTCTACATCATAACCTTCCTCTTGGGGTTCACCAACACGTAGCCATCACCTACCGTGACTTGTACAACATCATGGAGGGCAGCTTCGAAGGCTGCGAGTTGCGACACATAGGGCGTCAAAGCAACGAAGAAGCAGATAAGTTAGCCAAAATTGGTGCGACCAAAGCACCAGTGCCACCTGGTGTCTTCTTCGAGCGCATAGAGCACAGATCAATCAAAAAGAATCGGGTAACTCCCGCATCAGTCGCACCAGCCAAGAGCAAAACACCTAGCACAGAGGACCCACCTGTCGAGTTACTCCTCATCGAGCCAACTTGGACTCAACCCTTCCTAGCATACATACTCCGCGGCGAGGTACCCGAAGACTTCACAGAGTCAAGACGCGTCACTCGACGATCTAAAGCATACACTGTCATCAACGGTGAACTTTACAAACGCAGCATATCAGGTATGTTCCAGCGTTGCATAGCATTTGAAGATGGCCAAGCCATCCTTCCTGATATTCATGCAGGTACTTGCGGGCATCACGCCAGCAGTCGATCACTCGTAGCCAAAGCCTTTCGCGCAGGCTTCTACTGGCCCACAGCACTCAAAGACGCGGAGGACATAGTCAAAAGGTGCATCGGCTGCCAAAAATTCGCCACAAAGCCGCACGCACCCGCATCGGCGTTGAAGACAATACCATTGGCCTGGCCTTTCGCCCAGTGGGGGCTCGATATGGTTGGGCCACTCAAAAAATCCTCCCATGGAGGGCATACTCACCTTCTGGTGGCGGTCGACAAGTTCACCAAGTGGATCGAAGCAGTACCCATCACAAGTTCGACTGCCACTACAGCAGTCAATTTCATAAAATCCATCATATACCGCTTTGGTGTGCCAAGCAGCATCATCACGGACAACGGTACAAACTTCACGGCTGAGGAGTTCAAATCCTTCTGCAAAGAGCAAGATATCACGCTCAATTATGCATCTGTGGCGCGCCCGCAATCAAGCGGCCAAGTCGAAAAGGCCAATGTGCTTGTGACGAGTGGAATCAAGAAACGCCTCCTAGTGCCACTCAAAAGGGATGCGGGTGCTTGGGTAGAAGAGCTCCCGTCTGTGCTATGGAGCCTACGCACAACACCCAATGCCTCAACACAATTCACTCCATTCTTCATGGTCAACGGCGCAGAGGCAATACTGCCATCAGATGTAAGGTTCAACGCACCAAGAGTCAAAGCATACAATGAAGATGATGCAGATGAAGCACTCGAAGATGCCGTCGACTTGCTCGAAGAAGCACGCAACACAGCGTTAGCACGTACAGCTGTCTACCAGCAAGATCTACGCAACTATCACAGCCGTCGACTGTGTACCAGGTCCTTCGAAGTGGGTGACTTGGTACTTCGACTGAAGCAAAAGAAGGTGCATAAACTTGCTTCTCCATGGGAAGGACCCTTCATCATCACCAAGGTCATAGGTGGTGGAGCATACAGACTGAAGCATGCGAAGACCGGCGAACTCTCTCACAATCCTTGGAACGTTGCGCATTTGCGCCGTTTCTATGCTTATATTGCTCAGTCGCATAATGTAATAGGCTCATATGTCGGATGGCTGCAGGTTTCAGACGCGCTCTTTTCCTTACCAGGGTACCTAAGGGGACTGGAAGGTTTTTAATGAGTCGGCCTGCAGCCTAACATTCATAAATGGAATATAGTCAATAAATTCCTCATACTTTTCCTGTTTACTACTCGCATAGCTTATCGGCACAAAACTTAGCCTCACCCGTATGCTCGGGGCTGCGCTACCTCACAACATAAAAGCTTTTTGCTCTTTCAAACACAATACTCCAGCCACACTCGAATACTCGGGGGCTGGATCGTAACACTAAACACAAAGGACAAAGCTGCTCAACCCCAATCAATCACTCGGGGCTGAGCCTGCAGGCATAAGTTGAAGCTTCAACTCTCATAAAATTCATAACCTCACTCGAGCACTCGGGGGCTATGTAATTCATGATATTTGTAAACTGTTTTTCATAAACCCCACTCGATACACTTGGGGCTGCATACATGCAAGTGAATAAATATGTACTAAAGTGGCAAATTTACACTCGGGGGCTGTTCCCTGTATATAAATACTCTAATCTTCTGGTTCATCCTTTGCTTGAAGAACAGGGCCCATAAGTTGCGCTTGATAGAATCAACCAATGTCCTCGCGTAATCAAATGTTTCGTCAAGGTTCGACTGAGACAAAGAAGATCCAGGCACGGGTGGACGTAGCTGCAAATTTGGACGTTGACTTCGGAGATACGCCATGGTTGCATTGGCACCGTCCACAAGCTTCTGGGTGATGAAGCCTCGAATGGAACCTGTTGACCGGAAGAGGTCGAGCAACGCGTGGATTCCTTGAGGTTGTGGCCCAGTCGGAAAAACCATCTGGTTGATTCGACTGAAGGCCGACCTGCACAATTCAAGAAGCATAGTGCTCCGCCACACCCGATCTTGCAGAGTCGCAAGTATGCGTGCTCGGTGCTTGTCCAATCGAAAGTGCTGGCGGCCAGTCGTAGGTTCATCAGTTGCCATGTTCAACTGCTCATCCACGCGAGCCAGCTCCGCCTGGAAATCTTGAACAAAACCTGCAACAACACAAATTGGGTGAACAAAAAATAAACAGGCTATGAACTCATAAGATCAAAGCAGTCATGCTTACACTCGAGTTGTCTGTTCATGATCTCCATTTCGCCAAGAACATACTCCTCCCGTTGGGTGGGTAAAGCAGGCCTGGCCCTCATCCTTTCCAGCTCGCTTCGGGCACTCGCCAGTTCTTGCTCCTGTTTCGCAAGTCGAGCCTTCATATAACGTATTACCGCGGCATCATTTGACGCCTGAGCTCACGATCGAGAAGGGGTATGATGCCGCGACGAACTGGATGAAGTGGCGGCTGGTCGTTTCTGTTCCAAGCATCATAAAAGTTTCATGAGAAACTAGTCACAAAGCTCAGACGAGCAACAACATACAGCTTTACAAACAGAACCATAGCGAGGAGCATAAATTCATACAAAGGTAGCAAAAGCACATGCATACTCGCATGGTCATAAGTTTAATTACAAAAGATCAAAGGCGCGGCTGCCCTACTTCTCAGAGATTGACTCTGACCTAGCCCCACTACGCACGTAAAAAGAGGAGCCATCATCACGCTTGCGGAAAAAGTGGGCCCGTATAGTCAAATCAAGTCCAAACGACACCGTCTTCGGTCAGCTCTGCACAAATGGGCCCACATACGTGTCACGTCCCATCAATCGCAGCATAACGCACGCCACGCGTGTCAGAAATCGCAGTCGCAATAAACGTCATCCCTGATGTCATTGAAGCATCTATTCAGAAAATATGTTCGAGTATGCTCAGTGCATATTGGTCACTCGATTGCCCTGATTAGTTCGGGTGTGACAAAACTTTCTTAAGGCAAAATTGGTCACTCGACCGTTCCTTCGACTGAAGTCATATTACTCCCATCGGGAGCATGTTCAAAAAATTCTTCGACTAACGATACTTAGGATAATGGTTGAGATTATCCTCCATTTACAAGTAATACAGCATAATCTCGGGGGCTACTCCCATCGGGAGCACTGTCGTGCACCCGATAGAATTATGGCACAAATTTCTTCGATTAACATATGCAGAGTTTTTGAGATTATCCTCCATTGCAAAACAATAAAGCACAATCTCGGGGGCTACTCCCATCGGGAGCGCTGTCGCGCACCCGATAGCATAACGGCAAATATCAGTTGACAAAGGGCATGACTCGTCCAACAAAGTTCAGAAATCATACTCGAAACATTCCCGAGTTACGTCAGTCGCAAATACCTCGGATGCTGCATGCATAGTGCAAAGGTAAGACCCGCCGAACTTTCGAGCTGGGCTAAGGACCGTTCTAGCAACGTTAATCCTTACACTTTCCGTGTCAGCAGACATGATGAAAAATCCCGACGGACGCGTTGGGTAAAATTCAAAGTTATACTGTAGATCGACTCAGTAAGACCACAGCAGCCTAGTCGAATCTGACCAGTTTGTTCCAGATTCGAGTCCGGGGACTCGAGTTTGATTGAAAGCTATTAAGGTTTTACCCGAATGTGTAGTTAACCAGTCCCGATCCGTCGAGTGTACTGGGCCTGCTAAGCTATTATCCCTTGATCATCATAAAACACAGTCGATGAGATACTCGGCATAGCCAAACGTGTGCTATTCATACAGGAATTCCAAATTATGTGTACAGAATACAAAGCATACGACGTGCACTCACGAAAGAGTCCATGCCCGATTCTTCGAGTCAGGCAAGTACTCGGGGGCTACTGACATGGGTATACATATCGGGTACCCTACCATGAGGGTACCTGGTGCACGTGACGACTAAGGCCCAATATCAAAGAGCCTACTCGAAGCCCAAGACAAGAGGCCCAAGAAGATGGAGTACCCTCCAAGATTAGATATAGGCATAGTCGGTTTAGGCTTTCCTTATGTGTAAACTAGGTCGGTTACAAACTCCCGAGACCCAGCCTATTTAAAGGCTGGGAGGGGTACCGATCTGGGACCAAGCCATACACGAACCACCAAAGCTCTTGCGAGATCATCAACTCGCCGGAGCTCCCCTGTAATCGCATAATCCACAATCAATACCAGACAAGCAGGAAGTAGGGTCTTTACCTCCACCCGAGGGGCCTGAACCTGGGTAAATCTTTGCCTCTGCTTGTCAGCCGACGAAACTATCAGTACTACCACGTTCTCTCCCCATAATCTCAACCCTAGGTCCTTAACCATGGGATTTGATGAGGGTACACCTCGTCACCGTTCATAGGCCAAAGTAGAACGGACGACTAAATTAGTGGAGATTGTACATATTGATTTACATGGTCCATTATGAATAGCCGTGTGTGGTGGATTAATTTTTCTTCATATTCCACCGATGATTTGAGTAGATACATGAGTATATCTATTTAATGAGAAGGGAATTTGACATTTTTTGAATTAGTTCAATGTATTGTTAGTATGAAGTGAAAAATCATCGTAACAAGAGAATCAAGTATTTATGAATGGATCATAAAGAATAAAGTTTGAGTTACGAGTTTAGCGAAACATCCGAGGAGTTGCAGAATTGTTCCACAACTTATCCTTCTCGAAAACCCCACAGAAGTATGCAGTGTTAGAGAGACATAATCGAACTTTGTAAGACATGGTAAGATAAATAAAATGCCATTATATTTTTGTAGTTTATGCTTTAGAGACTACCACTTTTACACCGAAAAGAGCACCATCATGATCCGTTGAAAATGACACCATACGCGTTATGGCTTGGGTAGTGACCCAAATTGTCTTCTCTTAAATTTTGGTATGCGTAGCATGTGTAAAATTTTTACAACCAAAATCGGATAAATATATGTTTATAAGGTTATCCCAAAGAATCTGTTGGGTATTTCTCCTATCACCAAACCTAAGACAAATGTTGTTTGTCAGAAAGGGTAGATTTCTCGAGAAAATTGTTCTTGCGAAAGAAGTGAGTGGGAGGACAGTGCAACTCGTTGAGATTAGAGAATCATCATTATCATGTCAAGAGTAGCGCAACACTAGAAGTTGTTCTAGAGTCTCCTAATTTGACTAAGTGGAAGACACTACATGTGTTGTAGTAACTTCGAAAGAGTTTGCAAACTAAACCACGAAGGTCGTAAAACTTTGCACTTAGACCAACTTGTTGTTTGAAAATAAAGTGTTGTTTTGACAACAAAGGACCTGCAAATTATAAAGGAAGCGAATGATGGGCCCTGACTTCGTAAATTGGCTATGAGTCATTATATCCGAGATAGTATCCTTGTATGAATGTCAAGTATGCGACTTGATAATCCTTTCGGAAGGCGTGAATCCTCACGATTGCAAACGGATCTATATAGCAACAAGATGTGGATGTTTACATCCATTGAAGTTTAAGTTGTCGAAAAGGTGTTTGAGACAAAGTTCAAAGAGTTGACTACGAAAAGATTTTGATCTTCCGTAGTGATACTTTCGTCTTTACGGATAGTTCTAGAAAAAGTTACATATTCTGATATGTCAGTTGAATAACAAAACAACTTTCCTCTCAAGGAAGGCTGATTAAGGATGTGTACGTGACACTGTCTATGAGTTTTGTAAAATTCAAAAGGTTTCTAGAAAAGTATGCAAACTTCAATGGTTGAAATGAGCATAACGAAGTTGGAATCTTTACTTTAATGAAGCTATCAAAAGAGTTTGATTCCATCATGAATAGTGAAGATACTTGTAGAGTTACAAGAAATTAAGTGGGAGTGATGAGACATATTTCTAATACTTTATGTAGATGACATATAGTTGATTGGAAAATATGTATTTTAAATTTACACGGTTAAGATTTCATATTGATGAAAGGCTTAGGCTAAACATTATATTGGGCATCAATATCTGAAGAGATGGATTGAGGCGCCTGATATGATTGAGCCAAAGTACATAGATGAAGTATTGAAGTAGTCAATATTAAAACGACAAGAAAGTGTTCTTGCTGCATGAAATGAATTGAGCAATATCAAGTGTTTTGACACATGATGAGCAAAAATTGAGATTTCCAAGTCATGTGTTGTGGGGACCCCGGATTAGCTGTCCGAAATACCCTTGTGCCTACAACATCAGCAATCCCATGATCAGTCTGTCGCTGAGCACAATCAAACTGGTATCAAAAGAACACCCATAAATACCGAATGAAATTACTTACTTGATTGAAGCCATAACTCCATCAGGTACTTGCAGCGGATATCACCAAACAACGTGGAGCCCAAGTCATTTGCCAACCCTACAGGCAGCTGACTGGGAAGCGCCCTAGTTCGCATTGACGTCAGTGAATGCCCTTTTTCTCTTCGAACTGCTCCTCTTCAAAACCTGGCTAAGACAATAGCCAGGGACGAAACCAATATGAGTACATTTGAATGTACTCGCAAACTACCCCCGGAATGAGCATGCACTACTCTTTTTATTGTTTAAATAAAACTTTGTTTGAAATCTCTATATCTTTATTTGAAAAAGGAGAGAAGGATTTTAGAACTTTTCCCATAAATCTGTCTTTGTAAGAAGTCTCTTTTAAAACGTTTTTCCGAAAATATATCTTTGTAAAAAGGTAAGAAGTTTCTTTAAAACTTTCCCCGAAAAATCACCATTTGTTTATTCCTCCAAAACTCCTCCTTTTTCGACCACAGTCATTCATGGTCAAATCATTCTCCAGCAACCTCATACCAGCCCGTCGGTATAGTTGCAGATACGACACATCTCCATTTTAATTTCAATCCTCCAAACTTTCCAAAACTTGCACATGGTCAGAGTAGGGCCTCCCAACTGTCCATATCCGAGGACTCGGCTATTCGAATAGTTTTACCCTCTGCAGAGGTAGCACGCTTTTCCCACACCCATCCGGTAACTCATCGTGTCAGCCGCGTCCCGCCATACAAGGTGTATGCGAAGTTGACTCACCGACCATAGCCTGTCCTTTGCTCATGCTAGTATAGGACCCTACCGCTACGAAACATTCCATCGACACCTAAATCCAGCACGTCGGAAACTAGGTGTGAGGACTCGTAGTTCTGCCCGGCGAGCGAACCCTTCAATCCTCTATCTCCAATTCATATCAGCCCTCAGGCGTTGCCCTCAGGCGTTCTTCTCTTTAGAGGACCCAGGTCACGGGGTAGGTCCTCAGACCATCCCCTCATGGAACGGGGTCATCCCAGTTGTTGAGGCATCCAGTACTAATATGAGCAAACTATATGACTACGCCCTTTCCCATATGTGGGTAAATGTGGTCGCACAGGTTATCGGCTGGTCGACGTAAGTACAAGGACACAATGTGCATTTTTCATAAACATCACCATTCACCATTTCTCCATTTCCACACGGACATCTCGGTATTCCATATCCACACAAGTATTTCCAAAGGAGTTTTGAGTAAACAATATTTTTCCCATCCTATAGTTTGAAAAAGAAATTCCAGCTAATGTCTCCATATAGGGTGTCAAAATAATATACTTATATTTTGGAAAAGGGTTTTCAAAATCATATCTTTTGTGGCAAACACCACATAAATCACTTATGCTCTTTATAAGTAAAACATGTGAACCAAAATAGATGTATGTAGATGCAAGCTCAGAGAATAGCTTGCCTGATTTCAGCATGATGTTCCTGGACTTCTCCTCGTTGACCAAAGAAATAAACTCTCATCCTTCTCCGATAAATCCTTTCCAAATACCACCCCGTAGCGTTTATCTCTAGCGTCGCAACATGAAAATAAAACAACACGCAATAAGCAAACCAAACCACAAGTGGTATACAAACAAGGAACAAACCACAAGTATCCAACTAATCACTCAAGCCACAAACTAAGATCTACATTTACAAGGGCATTATACTAATCAGGAGTATAACACCACAAACATGCTAAAACATAGAGCACCAAGACATCTTCTACTAAAGGTACTTAACAACCATTTTCCCTAAACAGGAAATACTTCAGACAAAAGATAAGCCACCAATTAATCTTTGTAATTCAAAATATCTCACCAAGCTAAGGTGGATACACTAACAAGATAGTTAAGGTAGTACTCAACTCAAAGACTATCAAGTTCATCAAGCCATGCAAACATATTACCCATACCAATATGTCTACCAAATAACACTAACAGTACTAACAGTACTAACATATTATAACCTTCTGAACAGTAATAACATGCAAACAACAGTACCACAACAATCATTAACCAGCAAGGCACACATATTAATCACACACAATTTCTCACATTAAAATAAATAAGCATAGCAATTCTTAATTACTAGAGGAAAAGTTATATAGGGAATAAAACCCTAACAAACACATGATTCACAAATAGCTCTCCTAACATGCTAGCAAGATTAAGGAAACACATCACAACAGTGGATTACCACCCTACACATGCTAGGAAACACATCTATAACAATAAAGTGATAACACACAATTTATAAAGCCCTAATAAAAATAGGCAGAAAAGGCCTAAACCTTATAATTAGCACCACAGACAATCAATGACTCCTAAATTCAAACAAATTTAGGGATATGTTCTCCGACACATATAGAAGACAGACCAATTGGATTCATTCCAAAAATTCATCTCCTAAAAATCTACAAAAATCATCAAAGAGCTACTGATGTGTTTTTAAGAATGAATAGAACTTTTGTTTTAGGTTTCATTTGCATACGAGACCAACAGATCTGGAAAGGTATCACTTCAAGCTTTCCATAGAATTTTAGTTTGCAATTTTTGGAGTTATAAAACTCTGGATATTAAATATTTCGTGAAAAGGATACTTCCTACAAGATTTAATCTAGACCACTCCTCAAATCATATTTTTGAAAAGCACCAGTGCTACATGTTTAAGAAAACACATAGGCACACTACAAAATTTATCTCACAATATTTGCACGTATAGATCTACCACAAACAAATTAAAGCTATACTGCAATTATCACAGGAAACTAAAACAGGAAATAGATCTACTAAAAAAAACAACACTGGGCTCGATCTGGCCCAGATCCAGCCGAGCAACACAGAAGGCGGCCCAGCTAGAGGCCCAGTGCGCGACGCGAAGCGGTACGGGCCTCTTCTTCTTCCTCGTCACGCACCGCGGCGCGAGGAGGCGAGCTGGAGCTCCGGCGAGGACGGATACGGCGACTCCGGTGATCCATGGGCAAATAGGAAGGGGTGCATGAGAGGGAGCAGAGCACGGGGATCTCGGGGATGCAACAATGGCGAAGGATGACGGACTACATCGCTCGCGAGCTTCCTGGAAAGGTGGCGGCCGGAGAGGAAAGGGGATGAGCTTGCGCGCTTCAACGACGATGAACTGGCTCGATTCCTTCTTCAGAGGGGTAGAGGCGATGAGGCGGAGACGTCTGCCCGCTTCGATCTGCTTGGGGAGGCTCCAATCGGCGGCGACATGCAGCGGCATCCATGGAGGGAGTTTGGTCTGTGGAGGAGAGAGACGGAGGAAGAGGGAGAGAGCAGGAGGGAGAGTGAGAGATGAAGGAGGGCAGAGCGTCGTGGGGGGGGGGGGCTCTTGTTCTCCTCGCACGGCAGGAGAAGGGGGGGTCCGGGCGGCGAGCGGCGCAGGACGACGACACGGCGACGCTACGCCACTGCTGCTACAGGAAGGCGAAGATGTTTTTCCAGATAGCCCCCTGAACTTCTGTTTCCATTTATGATTTAGTCCTTTTCTGTTTTATTTTAAAACCAGTGAGTTTTCAGTGATTTAATTGAGGCACTTAAACATTTTCTAAAAATCTGAGAAAATTCATGTAGCCTCCCATATACATGTAGAAGCTCCACAAAAATTGGCTTTTGAAAATAAAATGTTTTGAACCACATTGGTTCATAGGGTTTGAATATATTATTTTTGGATAAAACCAATTTGACAAATGGAAATATCTTTGTAATTGGAGATTAGATATTTTGGGGAGAGAGTAACATGATGATGAGATGGTTATCATCTCATTCCTGGATTTTATAAGATAAAATAATTGTTATAACAAACTAGAGAATTAGGTAGAGAGGGAATTTAAATAAGATCATTTCTTTTAATCAAGAATTTTAATTTGAGGGTGTAAGTAATCATAGGGGTCTTGTTTTGTTTTCATGTCACCCTCCACCATTGTGATCAAGTGTGTTTTATTGTAGTGTTAAGCACAACAGAGGAATTATCCTCACAAGCAACAAACACCACAAGATCCATATCACAAACATGACCACACAAATCAAACCACAAGATTCAATCATACTACCAATTCCACAATGCTATCTTATAACAATAATCACACTTAATTATGACAAGATGATGTTTAGAACTATCTCAACTCCACCTTTGTATTTTTGAAAAGGGTTTTGAGCAAGACAACATATGTGGGGTAATATATCTCCCACTAGTGTTATTTTCAAATGGAGTAAAAATTAGAGTTTATAAAATGGGAGTTGTATACAAATGCAAAATATCAAGTTTAAAAGATAGATAGGAGATAGCATATAAATCTCCACATTTGTGGTAACACATAGTTTTGGAAATACTTTTACTTTCTCAAATAATGGGTATTAGTTTTGGTTGTTGCTAAACCAAGTATCATTGAAATGGAGTTGGCCAAAATAAGAATGGAAAAGATACATGGAATATTTTTCTTGTCATGACATGATCACCGAAGTTAAATATATTTTTATATTGGTTGGGTCTTATTTTTACTAGTCAAACAATTTAAACAACAAGTCACACTAGGTTCAACATAGCAATGGGAAGGAATCCACAATCATCAGTGAAACATTTCAAAAAGTTTTTGTTGGTTCTGAATTTTAGGTCTTGTAAACAAAGTTTTTCTTGGTTCCTAAATTTGGGATGTGACAGCTCTTCCCCCCTTAAAAATAAATCTCGTCCTCGAGATTTGCCCGGTGGTAACAGGGGAGTACGGGGGCATGGGTTTTGGGCTGACTATACTTCCGAGGTCGTTGCTTCTTCAGTGAGGTTGCCATGTGAGATCTTGACAACTTGATGATGCGAGGCTTTCTTTGTCGATAAACTTCTGTGCTGAGTTCAGATCCTTGATGATGGGGTTGTCTTGACGATTGACTCGGATGGATTGTCTTGGTTGGTTGCTTCCAGATACTACAAGGCTAAGGCGCAAGGATCTATTTATTACTACGTTCCTGTATACCTACTGCAGGTCTTCCCCCCTTAAAAGGGGTTTTGAAGGTTCATCCTGAAGGTTGCAGCTGGAGTTGAATTGAGGACATTATTCTTCCGAGGTAGCTTGACGATCTTTGTCTTGGGTTTCATTCCTCGATGTTTGGGTCGGTGCAGATATCACTTCCTGATATTGTCTTCTTACGAGGGTCGCAGGTGGGGACGCGTTGTTCTCAGGATGCGTCTCTCCGGTTTCTAGTTAGTAGACTCTCTCCGGTTTCTAGTTAGTAGAGGGATGTTATAAACTTCTAAGGGCGTCTGGACTTGCTTGGTGGTTGATGTTGCCAACAGCAGGTGCTTCCGTCGTTTGATTCTTCTTAGTGACTTCCGGTAGATCTTCTTCTCGCTTTTCTTCCTTCGGCTTGGCAGGAAAAAGGCTGGTCCTGAATGGCTTCTTTGGTTCTGGGTCTTCACGAAGTTTCGCAGGGGTCTTCACAAGTAAGTTAGAGTGCACCAGAATAGTTAGGATTTCCGGGAAAACTTTCTGGTTGAGGGGCTTACGTTAGTTTTCAAGGGAGTTGGGTGCTATAGTCTGAACATCAAACTTATTATACTTAAGATCCAAAACAACCAACTTTACCTAGGCCTCTAATTCTCGGGTCTTCAAAATACCATTCCAACATCTCTGGAAAGGCCACTACTATCAACTAGTTAATTGAATCATGACCTTTGCCCAAGCTAAAGTTATTAATCCACCATCATCTTCTTCGGGCATAAACCCTTTGTCATATTATCGTTCAATCTATCGGATATCCATCAAACCTTTCAGGCATAGCCTCCCCATTACATTCTATCACAAAAACGTAGTGATCCACCAATTATTTCTTGATTGATTTTTCTCCCCAGATAGGCATATCTCAAATTATCTGACTCCTTCAGGTTGCCCCTTTTCCCACGATCATATCATCAAGGCTAAATAAAGCATCCAACAAGCATGTGATCATACCATCAAGAATTGCCCTGCTTTCTAACCAAATTCAGATTTTTATCTCAACACTTTTGGGCCTTGATCTCTTAATCCACGATAAAAGATCTTTCTAAGAATAGTCCAAAACAGAGCGTGACAAGCTCTGAAAACTATTGTCACCTAAAATGTCTTGCTACTAGACCAAGTCATATTGATTCCTACAATTCGATAAACATTCACTTGTCCTCCACCAATTATTTCTCGCATACATCGATCTACTCATTTGCTAACTCATCTTTGACCAGTTCCTATAATTCCCTAAGAATTTAGTACAAGGTCACTTGCTTAAGAATTACCCTAAACATTCCAACTCCGGAGTATTCTTCTTAATTTACTTGCTTCTAACCAATCCGAACATCATTCTATCAGCAAGTGCTTCCTAAAAATCCAATAACCTTCACCTTTATTTCTTTACCTTAAATCAAGGGTCACGTCTTCTAGCTCCAGATAACCACCAATGGTTGGGGACCACAACTGGTTAGCCCCAGAGTATTAATCAATATATCATCTGTCCAATCCCAATTAATTTATCGATCCACTCCAAGTTTTCACTTCTATTCTGAACCCCAAATTTTTGATATTACCAACGTCATCCACCAAATTTTGATCTCATCGAGATACTTTTGGCTAATAACTTACAATCCAACACCCTTATATCTTCCTAAAGTCTCCTTTCCACCTACTAGTTTTGAGTCGGCCACTGGCACCTCTTAATGGTCCCTAGAAAAAGTTGGTGAGGAACCTTCGCATCAGTTGTTTTTCAAAAGGGTACCTTTTTCTTTTCTTGTTTTCGGAATTCACATCCTTGGGGAAACACTATAAATCTTCATGCAATTTTCTTACTTAGAACTTGAGTAATTCCTACGGTATACACTCGATTTAAGAAAATTATTATTGTCCTTGATTTGAGTTCTAACATCATTTGCTTCACCCCTGTGGTGAAGGCATCCACTTAGTCCGAGCAAGCTTTCTATTAGTTAGTTGTATAAAATTGGGAGGTCTTTTATAACATCAATTGCCTTAATCATACAAGAAGAATTTGTTAACAAGGTAGCTAGTCTTGTCATCAAACTACCTTTCATATTCCAGAGGCTGAGGTGGACTGGATTATCTGGGTTCCGTTTATTTGTACATGACACTCAATTGTTTGAGCATACAAAAGCGATTTGTTAACAAGTTCATGAGGCTGGTTACCAAACTACTTCTATATAACACGAACATTAAAATATCACACAATTTCTAGAGAGATTTATAATAGTAGATTTTGATATAAGAGTTTCCAAATACTGAATGATAGTCTGTTATATTACTTCTTTGCCAACTTAAGAAATCTCTCTTCAAAGTCTTCTTGTCGCAGTTCCTCCTTCTTACGGTCTCTGAGCTCGAATCTTCATAGCAACTCTTATACACTCCTTGAGTTCTCCTAGTTACCGATTCTAAATGAGTCTCCTTATGTCCTCGTCTCTTGTCAAGGCTTGCAGTCCTAGAAGATTAGTTAGTACTATCGTGGACTTGAGTCAGGTGTTAATCTAAAGTTAGATACGATAAGTTAGTGTAGTGTTCTTGTAATTTCACAAGTTATTTTTGCGAGGTGATGCTCGTGTCTTAACGAGGTTGGCGTTAAATTGCAGTTTCCTTCGAGATCTTGACGCACTTGCTCCAGATGGTGCTTGAAGGCCATCGTCGGACTTGCCGGTTATGTTGCAAAAATCTCAGGCTATTTGGTTAAAGATAGGGGGTCTTTTGTATCTTGCGAAACTGTCAGCTCTTATCGGGAGATGGTTTAGATGAGAGGAAAAAATATTTTTAAAAGTTTTCCCTAGGCGGTTTTACATTTGCAACGAGGTGCAATTTATGGCGAAGAGGTAAAAATTGGTTTTTGTTAGGTGGCAAACGGAGTTTGGTAAGAAGAGAATTTTGAGGTTGCTTTGTGTTGCCGACAAGGCGTGATGGTGAAACACACAGGAAAAACAACACACAAGCAGAGTACACTCAAACAGAGAACTCACAAGCAAACAACACACAAGGTACATTTAGTACCAAAGGACGTCTAATACTCGTGGTAGTCGGGTGGTACAACCAAGGTTCCTATCAGGTTTATCCTATGGTCTCGGTTAGACATGGTTGATGAAGTTTTCACTCTGTCACCTTAGGCTTCAGCGGGAGGAATTGAGATTGTCGAGGTAGTAACTGAGTGGAATTGTTGATATTTAGTTGAGGTATTCGGAGGTCTCTTGCTTTGTTGATACTGACGATCTTGGTATTTGCAGATCAATGCCTTGATGTTACATGTTGAGTATTTGGGATGGAAGCTTCTTCTTGTGGGTGCTAGCTAATTAGGTTTCACTTGGGTTCATCGACAAGTATTTTGAACGGGTAAGAGGGATTAGAGAAATCCTTGGAAAATCTTAAATAGAGGGACGAGACTCGGAAATATTTGAGAAGGTGAGAAGAGTGGAAGTTATTTTTGGACTTCCTTAGATAAAAATATGTTTTTGGTAACAATATATTTTTAACAAAATATTTCTTTCCTAACTAACGTCCATGCTAACTAAGGTCTGTTACAGTCAGGATGGCTCTGATACCAAGTCTGTGGGGACCCTGGATTAGCTGTCCGAAATACCCTTGTGCCTACAACATCAGCGATCCCATGATCAGTCTGTCGCTGAGCACAATCAAACTGGTATCAAAAGAACATCCATAAATACCGAATGAAATTACTTACTTGATTGAAGCCATAACTCCATCAGGTACTTGCAGCGGATATCACCAAACAACGTGGAGCCCAAGTCATTTGCCAACCCTACAGGCAGCTGACTGGGAAGCGCCCTAGTTCGCATTGACGTCAGTGAATGCCCCTTTTCTCTTCGAACTGCTCCTCTTCAAAACCTGGCTAAGACAATAGCCAGGGACGAAACCAATATGAGTACATTTGAATGTACTCGCAAACTACCCCCGGAATGAGCATGCACTACTCTTTTTATTGTTTAAATAAAACTTTGTTTGAAATCTCTATATCTTTATTTGAAAAAGGAGAGAAGGATTTTAGAACTTTTCCCATAAATCTGTCTTTGTAAGAAGTCTCTTTTAAAACGTTTTTCCGAAAATATATCTTTGTAAAAAGGTAAGAAGTTTCTTTAAAACTTTCCCCGAAAAATCACCATTTGTTTATTCCTCCAAAACTCCTCCTTTTTCGACCACAGTCATTCATGGTCAAATCATTCTCCAGCAACCTCATACCAGCCCATCGGTATAGTTGCAGATACGACACATCTCCATTTTAATTTCAATCCTCCAAACTTTCCAAAACTTGCACATGGTCAGAGTAGGGCCTCCCAACTGTCCATATCCGAGGACTCGGCTATTCGAATAGTTTTACCCTCTGCAGAGGTAGCACGCTTTTCCCACACCCATCCGGTAACTCATCGTGTCAGCCACGTCCCGCCATACAAGGTGTATGCGAAGTTGAGTCACCGACCATAGCCTGTCCTTTGCTCATGCTAGTATAGGACCCTACCGCTACGAAACATTCCATCGACACCTAAATCCAGCACGTCGGAAACTAGGTGTGAGGACTCGTAGTTCTGCCCGGCGAGCGAACCCTTCAATCCTCTATCTCCAATTCATATCAGCCCTCAGGCGTTGCCCTCAGGCGTTCTTCTCTTTAGAGGACCCAGGTCACGGGGTAGGTCCTCAGACCATCCCCTCATTGAACGGGGTCATCCCCGTTGTTGAGGCATCCAGTACTAATATGAGCAAACTATATGACTACGCCCTTTCCCATATGTGGGTAAATGTGGTCGCACAGGTTATCGGCTGGTCGACGTAAGTACAAGGACACAATGTGCATTTTTCATAAACATCACCATTCACCATTTCTCCATTTCCACACGGACATCTCGGTATTCCATATCCACACAAGTATTTCCAAAGGAGTTTTGAGTAAACAATATTTTTCCCATCCTATAGTTTGAAAAAGAAATTCCAGCTAATGTCTCCATATAGGGTGTCAAAATAATATACTTATATTTTGGAAAAGGGTTTTCAAAATCATATCTTTTGTGGCAAACACCACATAAATCACTTATGCTCTTTATAAGTAAAACATGTGAACCAAAATAGATGTATGTAGATGCAAGCTCAGAGAATAGCTTGCCTGATTTCAGCATGATGTTCCTGGACTTCTCCTCGTTGACCAAAGAAATAAACTCTCATCCTTCTCCGATAAATCCTTTCCAAATACCACCCCGGTAGCGTTTATCTCTAGCGTCGCAACATGAAATTAAAACAACACGCAATAAGCAAACCAAACCACAAGTGGTATACAAACAAGGAACAAACCACAAGTATCCAACTAATCACTCAATCCACAAACTAAGATCTACATTTACAAGGGCATTATACTAATCAGGAGTATAACACCACAAACATGCTAAAACATAGAGCACCAAGACATCTTCTACTAAAGGTACTTAACAACCATTTTCCCTAAACAGGAAATACTTCAGACAAAAGTTAAGCCACCAATTAATCTTTGTAATTCAAAATATCTCACCAAGCTAAGGTGGATACACTAACAAGATAGTTAAGCTAGTACTCAACTCAAAGACTATCAAGTTCATCATGCCATGCAAACATATTACCCATACCAATATGTCTAACAAATACCACTAACAGTACTAACAGTACTAACATATTATAACCTTCTGAACAGTAATAACATGCAAACAACAGTACCACAACAATCATTAACCAGCAAGGCACACATATTAATCACACACAATTTCTCACATTAAAATAAATAAGCATAGCAATTCTTAATTACTAGAGGAAAAGTTATATAGGGAATAAAACCCTAACAAACACATGATTCACAAATAGCTCTCCTAACATGCTAGCAAGATTAAGGAAACGCATCACAACAGTGGATTACCACCCTACACATGCTAGGAAACACATCTATAACAATAAAGTGATAACACACAATTTATAAAGCCCTAATAAAAATAGGCAGAAAAGGCCTAAACCTTATAATTAGCACCACAGACAATCAATGACTCCTAAATTCAAACAAATTTAGGGATATGTTCTCCTACACATATAGAAGACAGACCAATTGGATTCATTCCAAAATTCATCGCCTAAAAATCTACAAAAATCATCAAAGAGCTACTGATGTGTTTTTAAGAATGAATAGAACTTTTGTTTTAGGTTTCATTTGCATACAAGACCAACAGATCTGGAAAGGTATCACTTCAAGTTTCCATAGAATTTTAGTTTGCAATTTTTGGAGTTATAAAACTCTGGATATTAAATATTTGGTGAAAAGGATACTTCCTACAAGATTTAATCTAGACCACTCCTCAAATCATATTTTTGAAAAGCACCAGCGCTACATGTTTAAGAAAACACATAGGCACACTACAAAATTTACCCCACAATATTTGCACGTATAGATCTACCACAAACAAATTAAAGCTATACTGCAATTATCACAGGAAACTAAAACAGGAAATAGATCTATTAAAAAAAACAACACTGGGCTCGATCTGGCCCAGATCCAGCCGAGCAACACAGAAGGCGGCCCAGCTAGAGGCCCAGTGCGCGACGCGAAGCGGTACGGGCCTCTTCTTCTTCCTCGTCACGCACCGCGGCGCGAGGAGGCGAGCTGGAGCTCCGGCGAGGACGGATACGGCGACTCCGGTGATCCCTGGGCAAAAAGGAAGGGGTGCATGAGAGGGAGCAGAGCACGGGGATCTCGGGGATGCAACAATGGCGAAGGATGACGGACTACATCGCTCGCGAGCTTCCTGGAAAGGTGGTGGCCGGAGAGGAAAGGGGATGAGCTTGCGCGCTTCATCGACGATGAACTGGCTCGATTCCTTCTTCAGAGGGGTAGAGGACGATGAGGCGGAGACGTCTGCACGCTTCGATCTGCTTGGGGAGGCTCCAATCGGCGGCGACGTGCGGCGGCATCCATGGAGGGAGTTCGGTCTGTGGAGGAGAGAGACAGAGGAAGAGGGAGAGAGCAGGAGGGCGAGTGAGAGATGAAGGAGGGCAGAGCGTCGTGGGGGGGGGGGCCTCTTGTTCTCCTCGCACGGCAGGAGAAGGGGGGGGGGGGGGTCCGGGCGGCGAGCGGCGCAGGACGACGACACGGCGACGCTGTGCCACTGCTGCTACAGGAAGGCGAAGATGTTTTTCCAGATAGCCCCCTGAACTTCTGTTTCCATTTACGATTTAGTCCTTTTCTGTTTTATTTTAAAACCAGTGAGTTTTCAGTGATTTAATTGAGGCACTTAAACATTTTCTAAAAATCTGAGAAAATTCATATAGCCTCCCATATACATGTAGAAGCTCCACAAAAATTGGCTTTTGAAAATAAAATGTTTTGAACCACATTGGTTCATAGGGTTTGAATATATTATTTTTGGATAAAACCAATTTGACAAATGGAAATATCTTTGTAATTGGAGATTAGATATTTTGGGGAGAGAGTAACATGATGATGAGATGGTTATCATCTCATTCCTGGATTTTGTAAGATAAAATAATTGTTATAACAAACTAGAGAATTAGGTAGAGAGGGAATTTAAATAAGATCATTTCTTTTAATCAAGAATTTTAATTTGAGGGTGTAAGTAATCATAGGGGTCTTGTTTTGTTTTCATGTCACACTCCACCATTGTGATCAAGTGTGTTTTATTGTAGTGTTAAGCACAAAAGAGGAATTATCCTCACAAGCAACAAACACCACAAGATCCATATCACAAACATGACCACACAAATCAAACCACAAGATTCAATCATACCACCAATTCCACAATGCTATCTTATAACAATAATCACACTTAATTATGACAAGATGATGTTTAGAACTATCTCAACTCCACCTTTGTATTTTTGAAAAGGGTTTTGAGCAAGACAACATATGTGGGGTAATATATCTCCCACTAGTGTTATTTTCAAATGGAGTAAAAATAAGAGTTTATAAAATAGGAGTTGTATACAAATGCAAAATATCAAGTTTAAAAGATAGATAGGAGATAGCATATAGATCTCCACATTTGTGGGAACACATAGTTTTGGAAATACTTTTACTTTCTCAAATAATGGGTATTAGTTTTGGTTGTTGCTAAACCAAGTATCATTGAAATGGAGTTGGCCAAAATAAGAATGGAAAAGATACATGGAATATTTTTCTTGTCATGACATGATCACCAAAGTTAAATATATTTTTATATTGGTTGGGTCTTATTTTTACTAGTCAAACAATTTAAACAACAAGTCACACTAGGTTCAACATAGCAATGGGAAGGAATCCACAATCATCAGTGAAACATTTCAAAAAGTTTTTGTTGGTTCTGAATTTTAGGTCTTGTAAACAAAGTTTTTCTTGGTTCCTAAATTTGGGATGTGACATGTGTTCCATGATATGTACACAACCAGATAAGTCCTATGCTATAAAGTGTTATACCAGGATAATTCATATGATGATTGGACAACAGTAGGAAAGATCCTTAAGTAGTTTTAGAAAACCTAAGGATGTGTTTTCATATGCAGTAATGACAAATTATTCGTTGTAATATGTTGCAATAATAGTCTTGTCATTTATCCAACTAAATCTATCTCAATTAAAAGTTGTGTTGAAGGGTGGCACAATAGGCTGGAAGAAAGTTCCATGCTGGTTTTGAATGAATTTCAAAATTAAAGTATTGTGGTAAATACTACAACAAAGGCTAAGTATATAGCGTTGTGTTCACAACAAATGAGGCGTTGTATTGACAACAAATAAGAAGAGTATTTTTGTGTCAAAGAGTTCTTTATTGAACTTGGTGAATTTCCAAGAATGCTGACACTATGAAGCAACATTTTCACAAATGTTGGTAACATTAGTTTAAGCTGAGATATTAAGGTCTCACCGGTTGACCAAATATATACAAAGCCATCTCATTAGAGAATGAGTGATGCGTGTAGACGCTAAGACATGCAAATACAAACGGACCTGAACATGTTAGATCTTTTGATGGAGTTTACCACATGCGAAGCATAGTAATAACACTTGAATGCCATAGGTGTTAAATGCTTACTTATTGACTGGATTATTGACTCTAGTGCAAGTGGGAGACTGTTGGAAATATGCCCTAGAGGCAATAATAAAAATGTTATTATCATATTTGCGTGTTCATGATATATGTTTATTTTCCATGCTATAATTGTATTAACCGGAAACATAATACATGTGTGATTGCATAAACAACACCGCGTCCCTAGTAAGCCTCTACTAGACTAGCTCGTTAATTAATGATGGTTATGGTTTCCTAACCATGAACATGAGTTGTTAATTAATTAACGGGATGTCATTAGAAGAATGACGTGATGGACAGACCTAACTAAGCATAACAATATTGATCGTTTCATTAAGTTTATATTGTCATGCCTTTTATTGTCAAGTATCCTATTTCTTAGACCATGAGATCATGTTATTCCCGGGTACTGGAAGAATACTTTGGGGACATCAACCATCGCTTCGTGACAGGGTGATCATAAAGGTGTCTTACGGGTATCTCGGAAAGTACTTGTTGAATTACATGAATCAAGACTGGGATTTGTCCCTCCGTGTTTCAGAGAGATATACTCTGGGCCCACTCGGTAGTGCACATTCGGTAACGCTTGGAAGCACATGACTAATGGGTTAGTCACAGATAATGTTGTATTACGGAACGAGTAAAGAGTACTTACGGTAACGAGATTGAACTAGGTATAGTGATACCGATGATCAAATCTCGGGTAAGTAAAATATCGCGTGACAAAGGAAATTGTATACGGATTATAGTAGTCCACGACATAGTGGTTCAACCGATAAAGATCTTCGTTGAATGTGTGGGAGTCATTATGGATATCCTGGTCCCTCTAATGGTTATTGATCGGAGAGGTGTCTCGATCATGTCTGCACGTTCTCGAACCCGTAGGGTCACACACTTAACGTTCGGTAACGCTAGAGTAGCTCTGGGATAATTTTGGTAATGGTGTCCGAATATTGTTCGGAGTCTCAGATGAGATCCTAGACATCACGAGGAGCTCCAGAAGAGTCCGGAGGTAAAGATTTATATATGGCAAGTTGATTTTAGGGTTCCGGAAAAGTTCAGGATTTTTCGGCAGAGTGTCGGAATGTTCTAGAAGGTTCTGGAGGGTCCCACAGTGGGGCCCGCCTGTCCCCAACGACCAAGGGTGGCCCACTGGTCCATTTGACCAGCCCTACTTGGTCCATGCTGCCATTCAATGGGTAGCCCTTTAAAAGGGATGTTACCACTCTTGAAAGAGGGTGTTACCACCTTTTAAATGGGAGGGGGTTACCACTATTGAAAGAGGGAGTTTCTACTTTGGAAATAAAGTGGCTGCAGCCCCTTGCCTATATAAAGAGAGGGAGAGGTGCACCAAGATAAAAAGGCTTGGCCGCATCACTGGCTTGCTGCTCCTCTACCTCCCGCGCACCGCTTGGCGAAGCCCTGCCCGCGGGAACTCTCCACCATATCCACCACCACGCCGTCGTGCTGCTGGAATCGATCCCACCTACTTCTCCCTCTAGCTTGCTGGATCAAGAAGAGGGAGACGTCATCGAGTTGTATGTGTGCAAGCCTCGGGAGGTGCTGCTCGTTTGCGGTGCTGATCGGATCGAACATCGTCAACAACTTCACCGAGCTGCGTTGAATTAAACGTTCAACGCGCGTGTTCTTCGAGGGTATGATGAACTACTCTCCCTATTACTAGCATCTTCTAGATAGGATCTTGAGTGTTGCTTCCGCATGTGAGAGAATTTTTTTGTTTTTCATCGCGCAAACTCCTACACATGCAACCTAGCATACAATAAGTGAACACACTAGATAGGGTAAGTTTTTAGAATTCTAAATGGCCTCACAAGACCTATCAACTACCTCTCTCAACTCAAGTGGTGTATCACTCATTCCCTCAAAGTAGAAGCACTCAATCTCATATTTGGTGGAGGCACTCAACTCACTCTCACTCAAGTGGGCTAAGTGGCTCTCATTCTCACATGGGATTGGTACCATATCATAACCCAAACACATGAGGGTAGGCTCAATGTTCTCAACTCCAAACGCCTCCAAGGTTGAAGGGAAACTCCCATGCTCAACCTCCTCAACAATCTCTCCTCCAATGGTCAATGCCATAGTGTAGGCATCATCACTCGACTCCTTTGCCGTAGGGAAAATCCCATGCTCGTCAACTTCACTTGGCGCATCAACCAAAGTGATAGCATCATCCTCGCTCGCCTCCGTGGTCGAAGGGAAAATCCCATGCTCGACCATCTTCTCACCGTCTTGGTCACCAACTTGGCAATCCCACATCATGTGACCTCTTCCATTGCACATTGGACACAAGAGATTGGGACATTCCCGTGGGTCATGGTCTTGGCCTTGTCAATTGTCGCATATGAGGTCTTCCTTTTTCCATATGGGGGCCAATGTGGTGGTGGCACTTGGTGTAGAAACCATATCATTAGAAGTGCTTGAGAAGGGCGCCCATGTAGTGGTGGCACCTGAAGAAGACACCATAGAGTGTGTACTCGCCGCCATCTTGGATGTAGAGGTTCTTGACTTCTCCTCATGTCGATGTTGACGCTCTTGAGTGGAGGGGTGTCATCGAAAGTCATTTGGATGTCTTGGCGACCTTCGCTTGGAGCTTCCACAAGAGCTTGGTGACATGTTCCGAAGCTTGGCGAGTGTGTCAATGTCGGCTTCAAGCTTGTCCATGTCATGAGCCACCTTGGCATAGTTCTTGTGGCGCCTTCTTGAGCGTGATGAAGAGTGTCGACGCTTGTCAAGCTTGTCAATGGCGTCCATGAGCTTTTGGAACACACGGTTAGTGTCGCCGAACTTGTCCAAGTGTGCATCAAGCTTGTTCACTTGGTCATCCCTCATTTTGGCAACTTTCTTGTGGCGCCGTGATGAGCTAGATGGGACTTGGCTTGGCTTGGCCTTGTCGATGCACTTCTTGTGGCGCCGTCTTGTTGTTGATGTAGAATGTCGATGCTTGGCGCTCTTGGCGATGTCCTTGTCATGGCGCCTTCGAGAAGTTGATGGAGCTCCATAGGATGAATGCATGGTGGCCTTGTCGGTGCTCCGTCTTGAGCTTGACCCATAGTAGGTTGTGCCATGATGCTTGGTGGTGCCGCTCTTGAACACGGTGGTGATGGGGTTCTTCTCCTCTTGCATGTTGTCGAAGGTGTAGTCGATGTCGTCACACATGCTTAAAGAGTAGTAGTCATACACGTTCTCCACCATGTCATCGGAGTTGTAGTCGTAGTAGTGGTGCTCCACCATGTCGTTGTAGTCGAAGTCGGTACCATATGATGAGGCATATGAGGAAATTTGCACCTCATTGTCGTTGGAGCTTGTGTAGTCGGAGTCGTGGTACCGCTCCATGTCTTTGATGCTTGAGTAGTCGGAGTCGATACCATATGATGAAGGTTTGTCGAAGTCGTGGTACCGCTCCATGTCGTTGACGCTTGAATAGTCGGAGTCGTGGTAGCGGAAGTCTTGGTGATGATCCATCATGTCATGGGGGTCATTGTCGGTGTAGAAGTCCCCGACGTCCTCAAAGTTTGAGGCATCATAGTCGTTGTGGCTCATCGAGTACTCATTATCATCTTCGCCTCCATAGTTGGATTCGCTCTCCCTAGACATGTTAACTCACAAGACAAGTGTATATGTGGAGTGGAAAGGAATTAGAGCACAACCTCTCACCTTTGTAGATAGTATTGGACGTCGTGGACAACCAAAGGGAACGATCACAAAGTAAAGTGCTTGTGTTCAAGTATCCAAAGCAAACTCCAAAACACACACGGCTTAAAAGTGGATAGGGAGGTATGGTAGGTGGAAAGCAAATTGAACCAGCCGGAAACCAAGATATTGTAAAGGCAAGTAGAGAACCACGATGATCACAAAGCAAAAGCAAGTCAATCTCAAAAGATAGGAATGTAGCTCAAGGAAACACACGCACGGATAGATAAATGAGACTCATGCAACCAAGAAGTGAGCTAAAGAACCATATGATCCTAGTGAAGACTATAAGCTCGTGTTGCACAAGTACAAGGAGAGCCACTATCTCGATTGCAATTTATTTGGTGGGCTACAAAATTTGCACAAAATGTACCACCTACAAGATGTTCATCGAGGTTGCGCGCTTCCTACAAGAGATATGGCAAGTGGTGTTTCTCTTTCTATCTTTTCTTGCTCTTTTTGCTTCTTTTCTCTTTTGATTCTTTTCTCTTATCTCATTCACCCACTTTGTGCCAACAACAAGATATATATCAACTAGCGCATGTAATTATTGCTCGGAAACTACACGATACAAATGTGCAAAGCCCAAGAAATCATCAATGAGCTTGCCTCAATAGGACATGGTAATCGCAAAGATATAGTGTGGCTCACAAAGGAATGGCAAGGGGTAGAAGACTCGAGATGTTTATACCTTTCATCGATGGTCTTCACCCGTTGTTGTTGAAGTTTCGTACTTGCCCACGGATTTTGGTGGTGGTGGATGATGGATCAGCCGCAATGGTGACATAGACCTTGTTCGTAGCTTCGAAATGAGCCAAAGAACACAAAAAACGGAGTCCGAATACAAAAGATATGGCCAAAACCGTGGCGCTGAAATGCTGTTTCTGTGCTGTCCCAGAACTGGCGGTAGTACCGCTGGAACAAGGTCCCGATAATACCGCTCGGTCAGAGGTAGTACCGCTAGCTGCGGAATCTGAACCCGAGACTCGAAATTTCGCGATTTCGGCGGAAAAACGTGATTTCAAACAACAAATCGGAGGGGCAAATGGTGGAATTAGGCTATGGGAACGCAAAGGAAGGTATATCAACAAGTTTAGCAATAGATCTATGGATCAAAACCTGTCCAAACGCACGAGATTCACATATCGATCCAAAAGTAAATTGGGGCTATTTTTGGTGGATTTTTTTGAATTTCTCAAGAACAAGAAAAATTTGGGGGATTTGGTGGTGGAAACAAAGTCAAATCCATGGCAACCTTTGCTCTGATACCATATGATGAGGTCAGGACCTCTAGGGTTGCCCGATCTTAACGGATTGACGGCGGATGTGGACGAACACACGCAAGAACACGAAGAACACAAGAACACAAACACGATACAAGGACATGTTTCCCTCACCGGTAGGTCCAAACCGGTCCAATAGAATCCCAAAGGGAGAGATTAGCAAGTAGTAGCTACAAGGAGAGGTCTTGAAGTCACTCAATGGATGAAAGATCTAAGGAGAGGTCTTGATATCCACAAGGGGATCTTCTCCACAAGAGGAGGCCTTGAATCCACAAGAGGGATCTTCTCCACAAGGGGAGGCAACACCACAAAGGGGTGGGTAAGGAGCCTATGCTCAACTCTATCTCATATCCAACCTTAGTCTTCTAAAGGAGGAGGGGTACGTTTATATATAGTCCAGGCCCAAAGGGGTAGGTGGGAGAGGGGATACAAGGGCTGATTCCCGTATTCTGCACGCAGGCAGCGGTAGTACCGGTGGGGCAGCGGTAGTACCGGACCTGGGAAGGTGGCGGTAGTACCGCTGCACCAGCGGTAGTACCGGTGTACTCGCTCGAATTAGAATGAAGCTCTTCTCCAGCGGTAGAACGAGGCAGAAACCGGCAGGTACCGTTCTTGGATCGGTTCCACTTCCTTCTCCTCTTCCAAGCCTCCGCCTTGTCGGGCTTCATTCCTCGTGCACCTTGGTCATCTTCCCGTAGACTCGTATCCATGGTGACTAGCAATACAAAGGGACGATGGTCAAGTAGTATACCATTCCAAGGTGACATATAGAGGGTCACATAGAGGAAGGAGTTCACCTTTGAGTTCAATGACGTCACGTCATGTATTGGAGTGCAAGAATGGTGATGGCCGTGGTCTAGGGCTACATCATAAGGGTACATGGTGTAATGTGATAACGGAGAAAAATGGGATAACGAAATATGTTATTAGTGTAACGGTGTCATATTTTAAAGGCGAGCACCACTGAATATTGATTTATCAAAGGATTTGCTAAAGCCTAAAGGTGAGTATCGATTTATCAAAGGATTTTATAAAGGTATTGGTGGCAACTGAACTCAACACCTACACGGCTACACCGTGGCTCCATATCACTTTTCTTTACGGGAATCAAGATCACTTATTAACAGGATCGATTAAAAAGAGAATTTGCCCGTGGTAAGATGGTTAGTAGGGTGGTTTTATCCTCAGCCCACACGAGTTCAAATCTTACATTTGACATTGGTGTTTCTCATTTAGACGGAATATGGGAGGCGACGTTCCCGTCGACAGCGAAGCGTCTGTGGTGACTTCGTTAATCTCAAGACCTGACCACCGGCTCAGTCTTTCGGATGTGCTCACAGGATAGGATGTGCGTGCGTGCGTTCATAGGGGTGAGTGTGTGCACGTGTATGTGAGCGTCTACGTTGTAGTGTGTTTCGTAAAAAAAAACTGGATCGATTAAAAACTGAAAAAAAGAGAAGTTAAAGCAGTGTCCAAGCTAGGCCCATAAGGATAGGCCATCCCGAGCCTTCCAAACATCGGCCTACTAAGCCTGAATATGTAGGGTTAGGGTTTACCGCATCCTTTATAAGACGTTCGCCCCAAACGATCTGTCTCCTCCATCACCTCCCCGATCTCACGACCCATCCTGCGGCGGCGCCGGCGTCCGTGACCGGCGTTGAGCGGGGAAGGCATCGCCAGCCATGGTGCACGTTAACTTCTACCGCAACTGTAAGTGACTCTCGCTGCCCTCTCCGTTCCCTATATCCATTTTACGCCACATTATAGCATCTCACGCTAGATATTCTCGAGAACATTACTTGGTTATATATATTTGAATCTGGAACACGAGATCATCGTCCCGTCTTCTCAACTGGAAACTGCTGTTTCATGTTTATAGGAGATTTTGTTTTTCCCTTCACTTAGGCCTATTGACGCGTGTTGTTGAAAGATTTAACTATTCTGGAAGACTCTGAGATGAGTTTTGGTCAGTTTTTCTGTTATTGATCGGAAGCAGGTGTGTAGTTAGGAGAAAAAAGAACATTGAGATTTGTATCCTTCATTACTTGATGTCTTGTCAACATTCGGTCAGGAGGTGGTTGGATTGCAAAAATCATAATTTATAATAAGTTATCCACCGTATGACTGATCTGTATGGTGCCAGAAATTTCGTTTATTAAGGTTAACTCTTAGAGCTTTCTGATGTTTGGTCCCATAATACAGGAATTCTGTATATTACAATGTTCTGTACATCTATGTCTGTACTCAGATGGTTCTGTAAGATTTGAAGTCTCATAATCCTTTTTCCATATGGTGCAGATGGTAAGACTTTCAAGAAGCCAAGGCGTCCGTATGAGAAGGAGCGCCTTGATGCTGAGCTAAAACTTGTTGGTGAGTATGGCCTGAGGTGCAAGCGTGAGCTTTGGCGTGTGCAATATGCCCTTAGCCGCATCCGTAATGCTGCAAGGGAGCTGCTTACCCTTGATGAGAAGAACCCCCGTCGTATCTTTGAGGGCGAGGCTCTCCTGCGACGCATGAACCGCTATGGTCTCCTTAGTGAGGAACAGAACAAGCTTGATTATGTGCTTGCACTCACTGTTGAGAACTTCCTTCAGCGCCGCCTCCAGACCATTGTCTTCAAGAACGGCATGGCAAAATCCATCCATCATGCTCGTGTCCTCATCAGGCAACGTCACATCAGGTATAATTGACATCTCTCCTTGAAGTAATGCCTAACATTCACTTTATAGACCCAAGTCCTGAAATGCGTCTGCACAGATGGACGCACTTTATAGCTAGACCTACCAATTGTTAACATTTAACTTGTTTCCCTTTTTTTTTAGAGTGTAAGAGCTGAATTACTGTTCTTATTTTGTGCCATGTGATGAGAAACTTTATCCAACTCACGACGGTCGTCTGAGACACTTTGTGTGTAATGGTGCATACTTATATCTCTGATGGCCCTAATGTTCTATTATGACCACTCTCTTATCTCCTGGTTAGCCTTTTAGTTATGCTATTCTTTTGATAAGCTTTGTAGGACTAAGAATTTGCGTTCTTGGGTGGAATTTTAACAGCTCTGTTAATACCCTCCTGGTTTTTATCCAAGGGGTTTGCAAACTTTGTTTCTTTGGATTTTATATTGCATGTGATGAGAAACCATATGCAACTCACGACGGTCGTCTGAGACACTTAGTGTGTAATGGTGCATTCATATGTTCTCTGATGCTCCTTATGTTTTCTTCACATTGTGCATGATTTTTGTTGTCTGCTTGGTTTTTGGTTGCACCAAGTACTTCCTCTTATTTGTTTGATGAGTTTGTTGCATTTGTTTATAATTACATTTTTAAGCTGTGAAGTGGCACAATGAGGAACAATCTTAATGTATCATGAGGTCGAAAGGCCAGTGAATCAATATGTCCTTTTCATTCTGAGTGCCTCAGAATGTTTATTCGTTTTACTTATAACTTTGCTCTGTTCTGTTTCCATTTTGTTTGCTGAGCATACTCTCGACACTGTTCATGCACATCCATTTTTGTCTGATGTCAATTGAACTTCTTTCTCTTGTAAGTTATTTGCTCTGTCGTCTTAATGTAGTTAAAACTGTTTTTACAGAGTTGGGAGGCAGCTTGTCAACATTCCCTCGTTCATGGTGAGAGTTGACACTGAGAAGCACGTTGACTTCTCTCTCACCAGCCCACTCGGTGGTGGTGAGCCTGGAAGGGTCAAGAGGAAGAACCAGAAGAAGGCTGCTGGTGGTGGCGGTGGTGACGGTGATGAGGAGGAAGAGTGAGCATGTCATTAGCTCTGTTCTTTGGTAGAACCTAATTTTGCCGTCTCTTGTTAGAACCTGTTTTTGTCACATGAGTTTGAACAAAGGTTGGCCACCGTGGGTTGTCTAGAATTGCTTGTTCCAGTTCTGAAAGCACCATTGCAAAGACTAAGGTTGATACTTCCAAGTTTTGCCTTCAACTTAACTTCTGGATGTGTGAAATGTGAATGCAGTGGCCATATTGGCACTTGTTTACCTCCTGTGGCTTCAATTACTTTGATTTGGCATTCTCTTCATTAAGAGGTGTTGCTTCCATATTTATCTGTTAAAAAAGAATTAAAACCCACTGGCTGATAATGAGCAGAAATCAACTGCCAGCGTTCTCCCTCCTCTGGTATACATGCTTTTCATGTCTGATGTCACAGGCGGCATGGCTCGTCCGCTCAATGCTTACTCAATTTCTCGATCTCCCACCTAAATCAGGATTCCTTATGTTGCAGGTTCTAGTAGATGACCCAAAACGAGTGGCAAAAAAGAAAAGAAAATTGAAACCGTTTGTTCGTCGTCCGTTGGAGTTGACAAGCCTGCAGCTTGACTTGCAATGCTTAAGAACACAACAAAAAAAGAATTTGTAGTCAGCCGATAACCATCCAACTCCCTTCATAGAATTACCAACTGTCACAATCTGAACTGAACCAACCGATATGGCACACTTACCCTCATGGGTTTTTCGTTGATGCCAAATGCCTTATCCAACACACCCCAACACACCCACAGTGGTTTTTCCAGGTCAAGCTCAGAGGCATTAGCACTTGACGTTACAATGTGGATAGGCCGGCAAGCTCAAAGGCATTAGCACTTGCCGTTACAGGGTGGATAGGCTGGCCTCATCTCATCTAGTCCTCTGTTCAATGAAGCCTTGGTATCTGCTTCGGCCAATTCATAATCGACGGGATGGTTGACTTGAGTTAGTTTTGTTCCTTCGCGGGGCACTTTTCATACTAACTAAAGATCATGCGCCTTCCGGGGGCGAGAAAAGATGGCTTCATTTTTTTAATTACAATCTGGATGATATGTTTGGGTTTATTGAGGCTTATGTTGTTTGTCCTACTACTATTAGTTGCCCATTCTTGCCGTCCGCCACCTTGCTGAGGAAGACAAAAACCAAAATTGTTTGCATTGGCGGATACCATAGTTTCTAGAAAAACTAGGATTTTAAATACTTTGGAGTGTTTGGCTTTACTTAATTTTTTTGTTTTAAAACTGTAATACTTACTACAATGTTGTATTGTCACCTCTTTTTATAAAAAACTGAGAAACATTGGTTCTTCACCTCCATGGCCAGCCCATGGTGTTGTACTGCTGACTGCAATGCCATCTCGTTCAAAAGGAAAAACTTTTGCCATGGGCCTGATGTATGATGTATCTCGCGTTCAACGATGATCACATCTTGCATGCTGTCATGATCTTTGGCAGCTGTATATCCTTCGTACTAACTAGTCACAGATCATGTAAAAAAAACTAACTAGTCAGGGATGGAGAGAAAGAAAAAGAGAACAATGTGTTACACAATAGGGTAGTTAAAGGGCAGGCCGTGTTGTTTGTTAACAGGTACTCCCTCGTTCCAAATTAATTGACTTGGTTTTGTCCAAATATGGATGTATCTATACTTGTATAGTGTCTAGATACATCCATGTGTAACCAAATGTGTGTCAATTAAATCCGAACGGAGGGAGTACCATATAGGTACAAATGCAGTGCTAAATACTGAGATAGCCAAACGCGTCAATGTTTACGCGATACTTTACAAAACTGCATTTTTCATAAACTGCAGTATCGGCTAGCCAGAGAATACAAAACCGTAGTATTGCAATGCTCAGGTTTTAAGAAACTTTGCTTCCAAAGTGGGAGCTTAGTTTTATTAAAACCATTACGAAAATGGAGTCTTTGAGTGTCAGGCGGATGAGTACTTCAGTTTCTTGGTTTTGGAAAAAAGAGGTAAAAACGAAAGTTTTCTAAACGAAAAAAATACAGTTTTGGGCAATACTGCAGTTTGGAAACCACATTGTTCATTACATCCAAACACCTTAATTAAATCATTTAATATTTCAGTTCTGTAGAAACCATGGTATTCTCAGACTATTTAAAAAAAAAATACTTTGATGCTAAACAGGCGTAAGTTTTACACAGCAAACTGTGCCTCTCCAAATCATGGTGCTGGCTCATTTTAGTCATATGGCATACTGTTCACAGTGATATAGGACTAGAAGTCGGACCGTAGTTCGTCTATTTTCAGTTTTCACCCGTGGCTGATCGTGACTTCAACTCTTCAAGATACGGACGATTTCCGCTGGTGCCCTACACTCCAACCCCAACACGTACGTCAAAAATATAATCAGACGTCCTCCCCAAATCGTGGAGAAACCGCACCCCGAGACAATCGTCAGGCAATCCCTCCCGGTACGTCGTGCCGATGGCGTCGCCGCCGCTCACGCGGGAGCAGGCTGCCATCGCCCAAGACATACTCGAGTTCGGGGAAAGCCTGACCTCCTCGTATCATCTCGCGCTTTATGGCGGCACACGGGCGGCGTCCAAGGAGGCGATCGAGGCGCTCAAGGACGTTGACGGCTGCGACGTCGACGATCAGCGGGAGTGCGCGATCTGCCTCAACCTGCTCCTGGCGGAGAAGAAGCAGGCGCCGAAGGAGATGCCTTGCGGGCACCGCTTCCACGGCAGCTGCCTGGGGAAGTGGCTCCGGGTGCAAGGCACCTGCCCCACCTGCCGCCACCAGCTTCCGACGGCGCCGGAGATGACCCGGGCCGAGCGGGAGGACGCCCTGGAGCGCTGGTTCGCAGACGCGCAGGAATTCCTAGAAAGGAGGCGGATGCATGATTCGAACACGACGGTATGATTTCCACCATCCGTCGTCTGCCATGCTCGGTTCGGCGACATGCTCCAGCTTGGGTACTCGTTTTTTCACCTTGTATATGGAGGAAGTCGGACAAAGAATCCTACGGAACTTTATATGGTGTTTCCTCTCGACTGAAGCGAGTTCATCTTACAAAGTTATATGGCACTCTTTGTTGATGAATGATGACCGATGGTCGCTGCTCATCGTCGATCGTTGTTGCTCGTCTTTCTTTTCTCCCTTTGAACGTGGATGTGTACATTCTGGATATCTTGACTAGACACCTGATATCCTGTTGTTATAGAGATCAGGTGTAACCGGTATCATCTTAATAAAATATAGGAGTATTAGCCTTTGTCGAAAAATGAGTTATATGCCAGTGAAGTGAATTGATTCCAAAACAGTTTTCAATTGTAATTTCTACATCAAGTAACTCATATTTTGTTAGCCAAAGGCATGGTCACAACTAAGCTATAGATTTTAACATCCTATGTGTTCATGAATAAGGATGAGAAAGCGGAATCCCACTTATAGTGTATTTGGAGGTTTTAGGTAATTTTTTGTCAAATTTTTAAACGAAAAATCTCTGAAATACACTATAAGTGTGATAAGTGGGATCCCACTTTTGCATCCCTATTCATGAAGTTGTTTCATGAAAAACCGACATTTTTCGTGGCCTATGTAAAAAGACAAAATTTGGTATTAAAATAAGACTTCTCACAAGAAATTATTTTTGTATTTTTAAACAAGTCATAAAAGTATCGATTTTTCACGAAACTGTATCCGAAAAACTTTTATTTCACAATTTTGATATTTTAAAATATGTTTTTGAAATACTGGATGCATAAGACCCGAGTATGACTTTGATTACTAGTGTACAAATAGGTCCGTTTAAATTTCATATGTCTGAGATTATTAGGTCTTAGTGAATCGAGAAAAGTGCAATTGCAGTTTAGAGAAAAGTGCAACTCACTCTAGTTTCAATTTTCGCGACATGGTTTCACCTTTTCTATTTCAGGTGCATTTACGAAAAGTGCAACTGGTTTTAGAAAAGTGTAGCCGGATATGAGTTGCACTTCTTATATGAATTGTGGTCATACCTAAACTAAACGTAGACTCAAGACACGTGTGAGATCTAGCAAAATCGGTTAAAAGCACAATCGAGATTGATTAGGACTAAGACATCTCTAGTGCCTTGTATCGGGCCGTGCAAACAACTTATATACGTCTGAGTCCCATTATCAGTCTCCAGAGGAACGTGTATACAGTCGTGGAAGAGATCTAGGAGAGATAAGAGAAGGCACAGTTAGGAATGCTGACATAGATGTGGGATGGGTAGCTATATATAGACCATAAATATAGATGTTGGAAATCTGGCGTTGAAAATAGAGTCATTTGAATAGTTGTCAATGAATGGTAGTTATAAAAATATTATTAAAATATAGGAAAAAGAATGTAGATGTCATGGATACACACGTTCCACTGAAAAACTGGAAGGTGTCTAAACTAGGAACGTGTATATGGAGGTGTGTCTAGGGAGATATACACTTCCAAATTTGCACTAGCCACTCGAGATGAGATGATTTTTTTGCGCTTCCACTAGAGATGCTATAATAGGGTTGCTCTACAACACGAGGGTTGTATACTTTGTAGCCTTTTTTTACACCTTTTTGTATTGTAGCCTTGTGCACGGATCTTGGGGCAACTGACCTGTGCAAAGCTCGTCCGCCGGCCTATTCCGACACATCAAGTCCGACTCGGTGATCATGTTAAAAAAAAGTAAGACTCGGTGATCAGTGCTGCGCTCTTCGAAGCCCTTGCTCGCGAGACGACTATATGCATCAGCATGACCACACCCCAAAACATCAATCGATCACAAACCGCGCGATAAACCTCCCACGTAAACTATCGTACGTACGTGTCCATGGCGGTTCCCCTCACGCCGGAGCAGCTATGTCGAGGCCTGCTCGAGGTCGGGCACGGCCTGCTCTCCTCCTTGCGATCCAGCACCGGCGCTGGCGCCGCGCCCGCGGCGATCGAGGCGCTCGAGGACGTCACGGCCGGCGAGCGCGGCGGCGATCAGATGGAGTGCGCGATCTGCCTGGACCAACTAATACTAGCGGAGGAAAACAAGTCGTCGGCGGCGGGACAACGAGATGCCCTGCGGCCACCGCTTCCACGGCGGTTGCCTGGACAGGTGGCTCCGGGTGTACGGCACTTGCCCCACCTGCCGCCGGCGCCACTGATGACCCGGGCCGAATGGAGCGAAGCCAGGTACCGTTGGTTCCTAGACATGCAGGTCTTTCGAGAAAGGATGCGCGCCGGCGCCGACGCCGCGTCTTGAATGAATCCATGGAGCTCGCTCCTGCTGTAACAGTTCTCCATAGACAAACACTTGAGGAGTACTAATCAGCAGCAAATTGAGGAGTAGGGCATCGCTTCAACGACACCGACGCGCACTTCAGAAACTGCTCTGATTGATCCTCTGTTTGTCCGCTGCTCTGACCCTTTGTTGCAGTCTCCACCGCCAAGGCGGCCGGCGGCAAGGAGGAAGACGCTCGCGGGCGTGGACATCACGCGCTCGGGCAAGGCGGGCTTCTCCATGCGCCGCACCAGTGACCGCGTCCGTGAAAGGCGCAAGGCCGCGCCGATCGCCAAAGAAGCGGAGACCTTCGTGTGCCGGGGATTGGGCATCATCAACGACGGCCAGCTCGTCACGGCGGCGGCTCTGAACGAGTTCGCCGACATGTTCAAGGACCAGGTGGAGCCGGAGGTGAACACCAAGCTGCGTGTCCTCTTCAACCTGGACTCCGCAGCGGACGCTGCTGTTGATGAGGCTATGATCAGCCATGGAGGCGCACAGGCGCTGGATGCTTCGGTCGACCTGACCAACGCCTCTGATGTCTGATGCTGCTGCTTGTTACCCAACCCGAGCTTCTATGTTTAGTTATGTTAGGCTTCCTTATGAATTTGCTTTGCTGGAATGTAAGAGGACTTAATGACGACGATCGAAAATTTGCTGTTCACGAGACCATCGCCTCTTCTTCATGCCAAGTTGTCTGTCTCCAGGAGACAAAGCTGGCTGCTGTGAACTCTGTTGATGCTTTCTATATCGGTGGCAATCGCCTAAGAGGTTTTGCTGAGAGACCGGCTCATGGTTCTAGAGGAGGGATACTGCTTCTATGGGACGACTCCACCATCCAGGTTACTGATGTTGTCACCACCGAGTTTTGCCTCTCGGCCACCATCCATGTGATCAACGAGGACTGCGACTTTCGCATCACAACCGTGTATGAACCAACGACCTCCAACCGGAAAGATGACTTCTTCGCGGAATTGCTCACTCAAAAGCCGGCTACGGGTATCCGTTGGCTTGCTCTAGGTGATTTCAACCAAATCCACCGGGCTAGAGATAAAAACAAGCGCAATGTAAACCGGCGTCGCATCACCCGCTTCCGCAACACTCTTAATGATTGTGAACTAAATGAAGTCCACCTCCAAAACCGGCGCTTCACGTGGAGTAATGAGCGGCGAAACCCAACTCTTTGCAAACTCGATGCCGTCTTTTGCAACACCGAATGGGACCTCACCTTTGGCTCTCATGTGCTTCATGCGCTATCATCCTCCTTGTCCGACCATTGCCCTCTCCTTCTAGCGGACGATAGTGGACCAAGGAGACCGAAGACGTTCAAATTCGAGAACTTTTGGTTGCGCTTACCGGGTTTTGACGAGGTCGTCAAGAACTCTTGGGACGAGCCTACCCCTCACATCGAGCCCTACCATGTCTTATTTCACAAGCTAAAAAGACTAGGGAAGTGCCTATCCACTTGGGGAAGACGTTTCTTCTCCAAGCCGAAGCTCTAACTTCATGCCGCCCTCTTGGTCATCTTACAACTTGACATCGCTCAAGATTCTAGGCCTTTATCCACGGAAGAGCACGACATCCGGTTGAGGCTAAAGAAAAAAGTGCTTTGCTTGTCTATCCTTGAGAGAGCAAGGAAGAAGCAATGCTCGCGGGTTTCCAATATAAAGGAGGGTGACGCAAACACAAAGTATTTCCACCTCAAAGTGAATTGGCGAAGGCGCAAAAACCACATCCATCGCCTCAAGCACAATAACGGGTGGGTCACGGAGCATAAAGAAAAAGAAGACATTGTCCTCAACCATTTCCGGTCGGCCATTGGTAAAGGGACGCCGAGGTCCCAAGATTTTAATTGGGAGGAGCTTCATTTCGAAAATCTGGATTTGGACTCTTTGGCCTCTCACTTCACCGAGGCCGAAGTGAAAGATGCAATCAACCAAATGCCGGGAGACAAAGCTCTCGGTCCGGACGGGTTCACGGGGGCTTTCTTCAAGAGAAGTTGGGACACTATCAAGTTTGATGTCAACAAAGCTCTCGGTCCGGACGGGTTCACGGGGGCTTTCTTCAAGAGAAGTTGGGACACTATCAAGTTTGATGTCATGAGGGTCTTTGACCGCTTCGATAACCTCCATGTGGCTAACCTACATTGGTTGAACTCCGCCAACATTGTTCTTTTGCCAAAGAAGGAGGGGCGGAAGAAATCACCGACTATAGGCCAATTAGTCTCATCCATGGGATCGCCAAAATCATTGCAAAAATACTTGCCCTTCGTCTTGGGCCCCTAATGAACAACCTTGTCTCAAACGCTCAAAGTGCTTTCATTAAAAAGAGGAGCATACATGACAATTTCCTCCATGTGAAAAATTTGGCACGCCGGCTTCACAAGAGCAAAACTCCAACTCTCCTCTTCAAGTTGGATATCCGCAAGGCTTTTAACTCCATCCGGTGGGAGTTTATCTTGGACCTTCTTCAACGGCGTGGCTTCCCTCCTAGGTTTCGTAATTGGATAACCGCTCTACTCTCCACTTCATCCTCTCGGGTCCTATTGAATGGGGTGGCCGGCCTTCCGATTCACCATGGGCGCGGTCTTAGACAAGGAGACCCTTTGTCGCCCCTCCTCTTTGTCATCGCCATCGACCCTCTTCAACAAATCCTTGAGTTGGCAACCAATCTTGGGCTACTTCACAAAATCCGTGGGAGGGGTACCGTGTTGAGAACTTCACTCTATGCGGATGATGCAGCCATCTTTGTGGCCCCAATAAAAGAGGACATCCAAAAGCTTACGGCGATCCTTCACGGTTTTGGTGAGGTCACGGGGCTATGCACAAACATCCAAAAGAGCTCCGTCGTGCCCATCCGTTGTGCCAACATTGACTTGGAGAACGTCCTACAAGGTCTCCCGGTGGTGCAAACGACTTTCCCAATGCGCTACCTTGGGCTCCCGCTATCGATTAGATGGCTTAAACGTGGGACTTCCAATATCTTGAAGACAAATGCGCCGGCAAACTTCCACCTTGGCAAGGGAGATACATCACCACGATTGGGCGGGGAACCCTTGTCAAGTCGGTCCTCTCCTCTCAAGCAATCTACTCGTTGACACCTCTCATTGTGCACCCGGAAACCCTCCAATACATCAACAAAATAGAGCGTGCCTTTCTTTGGGCGGCTACCGACAAGGTTTCGGGAGGGAAATGCAAGGTAAATTGGGAGACGGTGTGTCGGCCAACTCATCTTGGAGGTCTTGGCATTCTAAACTTGGACAAGTTCGCAAGGGCCCTTCGACTTCGGTGGCCATGGCTCCAATGGAATGACCCCACCAAGATTTGGGCCGGCTTGGAGAACCCTTGCACTAGTGAGGACATGGACCTCTTCTATGCCTCCACTTTGATCACCATTGGCAACGGAAAGAAGACTTCTTTTTGGGACGCCCCTTGGGTATATGGGCGCAAGCCAAGGGACATTGCTCCTCTCATTTTCAAGATATCCTCAAGGAAAAATTGGTGCATCCACGACGCCTTGTTCAACAATGCTTGGTTCCACAAAATTAAGATGGATGAGGGCTTCTCCATGCAACACCTTCTTCAATTTGTCAACCTTTGGGTTCAAATCCATGATTTTCAACTTGATGAAGATTTAGAGGACACCATCACTTGGACCATTTCGGCCAATGGAGTATACTCGGCTAAGTCGGCATACCAAGCTCAATTCCGTGACATCGTCCATACCGACATGAATAGTCTTGTTTGGAAGGTTTGGGCTCCTCCAAAAATCAAGTTTTTTGCATGGCTTGCTCTCCAAAATAGGGTGTGGACGGCGGATCGTCTAGCACGACGGGGTCGACAAAATTGTGGTCTATGTCCCCTTTGCAAGAGGGCACCCGAGACGATCGTTCACCTCCTCGTTCATTGTCGGTTCACTTCTAGAATTTGGGATATGATCAAAAATTGGCTTGGCCTCCATGCCCTTGACGTCACCGGGTGGACGACCTTCTCAACCATGGAGTGGTGGAGACATATGACTATGGGCGTGTTACCCCATCGCAAGGCCATGGCTTCCATAACGCTTCTTGTCTCTTGGGAGGTTTGGAACGAGCGCAACGCCCGTGTCTTCCGCAACAAGCACGCGTCGCCGCCTACCATCTTCGATAAGATCAAGTTCGAAGCTAAACTTTGGGTTCTCGCGGGTGCGAGGAGTTTGGGTGTTTTAATTCCGGGAGAGTAGGCCTTTTGTGTTGTGGCCGTATTGTTCTTGTACTATTGGACTTCGTGTCTAACATTCTCTCTTAATTAATCAAAATGGGGCAAATCTTTTGCCCCACTAGTTTCTAAAAAAAAAAAAAAAGGAGTAGGGCATGTCGATCAGCATGCCCGCACAGATTAAATCGCCCTAATCTGGTAGTTCAACACTCTTAAGCTTAACTAGCTAGGATTGATCGCGGGAATTAATTAATTTGGTCTCGGCCTCCAACTGTACATGCCAGCCCGGTCATGTCGCCCCGATGCCGAGGAAGTCGATGAAGAGAAGGTTGAACCTGTCGCTATCCTGGTCGGCGGCGCCGGTAGCGTCCTGCAGCCGCTGTTGCCGTGCCAACGGCGGGGTGGAGAAGGCGGTCCCTGAGACCTTGACCATGTCCATGTGACTGACGAGAAGGCAAGCATGCATGCGGCGAGAAGATGCGAGCGGATGGGCAGGGCACGTACTCTGTTGGTGGTGGTGGAAGCAGGGGACGGCGGCGCTGCCGGAGCTGAGGGAGGGGACAGTGGTGTAGGTGGACGCCGAGTCGCCGCCGCTGTACCCGAAGCCTCGGATGGATGCCACGTAGGCGGGCGCACGGATGGGCGCATACCCGGGGCGCAGGCAAGCCGCATCCATTTCTTTGATTTTGGAGAACAGCATAGAGGGGTGACGAACTCGCCGTAATGTGTAATGTTCAGTTCGGCAACATGATCGAGTGGAGTGTAACTTTTCCCGTTTGAACACTTCAAATTTTCAAATTTATTTTACTATATTATCGACTATTCAAAGTTTTCAAGCTCTGAGCCATTCAATGGATCTTCACCCTAAAATGGATCAACCACACGACGGGACATGCATGATGCATCCATGGACAGAATGGTGCTACACAATAATCCCTGGCATGATATGCTAACTACTAACATCGATCTCGCCAGAACCAAGTTAAAATCCTCTCCAGTCTCCAGCCTCCTGCCCGACCCGATCCTACTTCTTGTTGGGCGTGTGGAGAACTTGTAGAGCATGTAGTGCTTGTACACATCGCCTTTGCGGTAGATCTCGGTGGGGAACTTGGGATTATGAACGGCGTCAGGGTAGTCCTGCGTCTCCAGGCACAGCCCGCCGTGCTTCACGTACACGGCGCCGCCCTTCCCCTCGTCGCCCTTGAGGAAGTTGCCCGTGTAGAACTGCACGCCGGGCTGGTCGGCCCACAGCTCCATCACCCTCCCGGACGTGGCCTCGCTCACCACCGCCACCTTCCGCACCCCCTGCCCGTCGACCTCCGCGCCGTCCATGTTAGCCATTAATCTTGATTCATGTAGCTGCATGATGAAGTTGTTGCCGAGTGAGTCGGTGGTCAGTCCGGTTTAGTGCATGCATAGTTAGTTAGAAGCATGTGGGTCGTGAAGATAGTTAGCTGCATTTCTAGGAGAAAGAAATGGTCAGGTTTAGTTAGTTGGTTAGCTGGCTGGCCCGGTCGTATGTATGCTAGAGTGATTCCAGGAGTGGAGTACGTGGGTTAGTGGATAGGTTAGTGGCGTGAGTGGCCTCTGGCCGTGTGTGCATCCGTGGCTATTTAACCACTGTAATCAGTTTGTGCAAGTTAATGAGATAGAGCAAGATGTAGCTACGGTGGTGTCCAAGGGAGATTCTGCTAGGCAAAGCCTTGTTTTCTTCCTTGGCTAAATGTGTGTCCGTGTGTGTTCATGTGAGTTAAGAGTTCAGAGTGAGAGAGGTAGAAGAAGAAGCGGCGCTGCGAGATGCAGCGCCAACAGTCCAGCACGTAGTTGATGTCGTACCCTCCCTCCACCTCCGCGATGCGCGCGCCGGGCAGCGCCGGGGCGCGGAAGTCGAACGGCGTGCCGGCGACGGGCGACACGGCGCCCGTGGGGATGAGGTCGCCGCCGACGGGGGTCACCGCGGACGCGAAGATCTGGACGGAGTGGTCCAGGATGGTGCCCCGTCCGTGCCCGCGCAGGTTCCAGTACGTGTGCTGCGCCAGGTTCACGGGCGTCGGCTTGTCCACCGGCCGCGCGTACATGGTGACGCTGTACGAGTAGTCGCCGTCGATCTTGTAGGTGACCAGCACGTCCAGGGCGCCCGGGAACCCTTGCTCGCCGTCGTAGCTGCGGTAGGAGAAGGTGATGTAGGGGAACTCGCCGGTGACGCGCTCCCTCACCGACCAGAACACCTGGTTGAAGCCGCGGTGGCCGCCGTGGAGCGTGTTGTTGCCGTCGTTCCGGTACGTGTGGTAGGGGCGGTTCTTGATCGTGAAGCGCCCGCCGGCGATCCGGTTCGCCACGCGACCCACCAGCGCGCCGAAGTAGGTCGTGTCATTCTTCACACAAGAAACGAAAATCAGATTCTTCCTCGATCGTTGCATGTTTTCTACTAGGAAACAAATTAACTAAACAGTACGCACCACATAGGCTCCGATGTTCTTGTACCCAAGGACAACGTCGTCGATGTGCCCTGCGAATTAGACATGGATCGATCGATGCATCAAAATCTCCATCTTACTGACAACAGAGACAAGAAGTACATGGAACAATGCAGGTACCGGTCTTGTCGGGGAGCCTGACGGAGAGGATGGTGGCGCCCCAGTTGGTGACGACCATGGAGAACTCGCCCCTGCGCAGCTCGTAGTACCCCAGAGTCCCCTTCCCCTGCTGCTTCCTCGCCTCCACGCCTCCCAGCGACACCGCCACCACCAACAAGCACACCACCACCGTCGTCGTCGTCATCGCCATGATCGACCTCTTAATCATCTAATGCAATCCAACTCTCGGATGATCACTCTGCTCTCTCTGTTGTTGCAGCTCGATTGCCTATTTATAGAGGTGGAGTTTCATCACTCGGCTCGAGCCAGTACTAGGATTCAGAGCAACGACTGTCCTAGTCAAAAGGATCTATATCTCCTGCTCGATCTCACCCCGCTCTCAGTCACCAAAAGATCCTGAGCTGAAACCGGTTAACAGACCGAAAACTCGAAGGAGATCCCGAGCGCGTTTGCACCTGGACTTTGCACTACGGAACCACTCAGCAGCAGTTAATGACATAGTAGGAAGGCATGTACGTATTTTTCAAGGGTGGATTCGTATGAAATACCTGTACCGTTCATACCTACTTCGAACAGGTCGCAGTTAATATCTAGGTGGGTCACCCCTGGAGGCTTGCTCGCGAAGGATGAGGTAAAAACATGTACCAGCGGCTGCGGTAAAAATATCTAATGGTAACCTCCCAACCACCTCCCACCTAACAGCACCGAGCAAGGTTAAGACCCCCAGCTGCTGCCGTGGCCCGTTCATCACAATCCCAGCCGCACCACTAGTCAATTTTTTAGAAGCGATGATATTTTTGAAACCAGTGAATCTTATAGAAGTGAAACTTTGATTGGAACCGGTGGACATTATTTTTAGACGTGAACATTTTTTAATCCTATGAAATAATCTATATGAAGCCCGGAAATATTTCTTGAACCCATTTTTTCCTGAGACCCTAGAATATTTTTAGAAAACGCATGATTTTATTTCGAACATTTTTTAAGCCCGTGCAAATATTTTTTTCGTACCATGCTTGTTTTTTTGAAACCTATGAAATAATCTACATGAAGCCCAGAAATGTTTCTTGAACCCAATTTTTTTTCTCGAGACGCTGAATATTTTAGAAAACTCATGATTTTATTTCCAACGTTTTTTAATCCAGTGCAAATATTTTTTTCGTACCATGATTGAATTTTGAAACCTATTAAATAATCTATATGAAGTCCGGAAATGTTTCTTGAACCCATTTTTTCTTGAGACCCCAGAATATTTTAGAAAACCCATGATTTTATTTCGAACTTTTTTAATCCTGTGCAAAGATTTTTTCGTACCATGATTGTTTTTGAAACCTATGAAATAATATTGAAGCCTGGAAATCTTTCTTGAACCCATTTTTTTCCTGAGACCCCAGAGTATTTTAGAAAACTCATGATTTTATTTCCAACATTTTTTAATTCTATGCAAATATTTTTGTGAACAGTGATTTTCTTTGAAACCTATGAAAGTATCTGTTTAAGCCCACTGATGTTTCTTGAACCCAATTATTTTCTCCCGACCCCTAGAATATTTTGAAACCTCATGATTTTCTTTTGAACATTTAGGAACCCCAAGAAAAAAATTGTGAACTGTGATTTTTTTGAAACCTACGAAAGTATCTGTTTTATGCCCACTAATGTTTCTTGAACCCATTGATTTTTTTTCCGACCCACTAGTATATTTTAGAAACCGCTTGATTTTCTTTAGAACATTTCTGAATCCCATGCATATATTTTATTGAACCATGAACAAAAATTTAGAAACCTTGCACATTTTGTCAAACCCACAAATATTAATTAGACCTTTAGCATTTTTCGGAATCATGTTAGTGCTTTGGAACCATGAAAACGGGAATTTCAGAAAAAGATTAAGGCTGAGTGAACATTAATTAAGGCTTCTGGTTCTTGGGCTCGGCATCGATCACCTCGGAACCAGAATTAGTAAAGACGTTTCCGGGAGCCACAGTGGGGCCCGTCGTGTGACCCATTACTCGCCGCATGGAACATGCTGTCCCCGCCACTTGCACAGCTGCGGTAAAAAAAACGCATTTAAGAACGATGGTTCACCGAATCCCTTGCCTCCTGTACGTAATAAATTCATCAGCACTAACTCCCCTGAATTCTACTCGGTACAGGTCACGTATCTCATACACGTACGCGTCGTATGCTATTTCTCCTGTACCTGCGGACCCACCTCGCGCCAGACCTTCCATCCAGTACCAGCGAAACACGTCTGCCGGGTGCGAGCGAGCCCGAGCTCGCAAAATCCGCGTCCGTTAACAGACGCCTTATTAACGGTTGGAACCTAACCACCTGGTTTGACCGGTCAAAGCGCCCTCGTGCACGGTAACGGGCCGGCTTTGGTGCTATCGGCCCACCGAACCCCCGATCCGCGGGCTTGACTGAGGGGCTTCTCTTACCGGGCGAGGCTAGGGCTCCGACAGGCGGGAGCCATGGCGGCGGCTGACGGCGAGACGGTGGCGCTGTGGACGGAGGTCGCCGCGCTTCGGCTGCGCGTGCTGGTGAGGAGCTCTAGCTGCTGCCGGTGCTGTCTGTGTTCTGTGTATGTTGGGTTTGGGCTGATTTGTTCATCTTTTCTCTGGTGAATTGGGTGTGGTTCAGGAGTTGGAGAGGGAGAACCAGAGGCTGGCCCAGATCGCTTCGAGCTGTACCTGCGGCTCCAAGGTTGAGATAAGAAGCTTAGAGCGGTTTCATTCATTCATTTGCATATGTTGTAGCTTGAATGATGTTCATGTCGCTATGGTTCTGAAAAACATGTTCATGTACTTCATCCCTAAGTATTATGTAACACCAAGTTATTGTCCATCATTTTTTTCTCAACTTTTCTCTTTTATAGGAGGATACTGTTCCGTCCTCTGCAGTTGCGACTGCAAGTTTGTATGGCTGTGATCAAGAAGTGCATAAGGGCAAACCACATGAAAATAGAAGTTCAGGCCATGATGTGAGCCTTCCATTCTGAAACGAACTATCATTCATGGATCTTTGCTTTCTTATCTGATCTGATTCATGCATATGCATTTGACCTATAGTGCAACGGTAACGGGGGAGGACACAGTGTATCTAAAATCCGAAGCAACCATGCTAATATGACAGGTAGAAACTTAAGTTATGTTAATTGTATCCATCTCAGGATCCATCACAGGATACTCTTTTGTGAGAAACTCTGTGCCCTTTTTTTCATGCACAATTCAGTATATATCTATTGAGATTAATGGAATATGCTTTCACCATATGAAAACATTAAACTGGTCAGGACAGTTCAGTTAATCTTACTAAACTTTTTGATTACTGCACAGGTCACCAAGTGGGGACTGTAAGTCACTGCCAAAAGCGGCTAGTTGCTCTGAAAATCATGTATTTCGGCCAGAGGTAAGATTGTACTCCAAACATAGTCAATACCCACCCTTCAATGCAATATTTCGTTTACTTAAAACTGAATACCACTTAATGTAATAGTTTCTTTTGAATATTAAAATATTCTGTTAAAATTCTTCTGCTATATTGCAAAACACAAGTGAACTAATATGTAGGTGTGTACATCTAGAGCTTTGTTATCCATCGAACTCGGTCGGTCACAAGCCGACGTTGCAACAACGACATTAACACATCCATTTTCCTAGCGTAAACTTTGTACAGTAATTAAGCACATAACAAATGAACTGGGATCATCATGTTTCATTGGCTATTTCACAATATCGCAGCATAGTTTCCAAATCGGACCTTCTTGTGGCACCTGCATGTGCTCTTTGTTCTTTGCTCTATCTGTCTGTAACTTTTATTTATGCCTAGTTCCTCCTTCATCGTGTTTTTCTGTAACTACCTTGTTCTTCTGCAGATTCTATGGCTTTGCTTCGGAAGCCCAAACTGATCCAACAGTTGAGGTAATTTTTGAACTATTTTCTTTGCTTTTTCTAAAGATCTACGGTTTTGTTAAGGACTTTTATCTTTTGGTCCTCTCAGTCTGAGATATTTAAAGCACTTGAAAGAGCAAGACTACTGGTTAGCAGTAGGAAAGAATCATGCTATTCTAGGTGTGGAAGAACTGACAAAGGAGTTTCTGCTACTGGACAGGTAACTGCATATGTATAGGTAAATTCGATAATTGTTGATTATTCACTTCTTGTTTGCTTATATTACTGATAGTACTTGGTCACATATGTTGTGGAGTTATCCTTTGCTCTGTTTTTTATGTTTAAGTAACACTTTTCAAGGCTGTTACAGAAATCATGTATACTCTGTTGCTAGTTGCTACTAGATTATAGCAGCAGTTACCCTAATCTTGTGGATAAAAACAACTATTTTATCTGACTCTAATCTCGTTTTGTTTCATGGCAATAAATGTGAAAAAAACTAATGGCTTTAGTCTCTCTGACGCAGTTATAACCTCACACTTTTTATCAAATAATATTGGTACAGAAAACGTAGAAATTTAATATGTAAAGGTGTAGCCTATGCCTAGGCAATAGAGTACCCTACCTGAAACCACTTGTTACACTCAGTATTGGGACTTATAGCGGCTTTGAAAGAAAAGGTTGACCTAGAATGAAATAGTAAGTGCATGTTCATGGTTTAAACAAAGATGAAGTTTCATGTGAACATGACAGAAATAAAATAGGTAAGGTATATTACTGTATCCAACTATCACTGTACAAAGAAACCAGTCATAGACTGGGTTACGCTATGTGTTGGTCTAGAATAGACCTCGATGCAACATTATGGAAACTCTTTTTGTGGCCAATCATATTATTTTGATCTGCCCGATCTGTAAATTTCTGAAGACATGCGTTGTGAAAATGAAATGTCGTACGCATGCACACATAGGTACATGTTTTTTTGGTACGCAGAGAAAGTTTTACTTTGGTGCGCAGAAATTACTACAGTTTGAAATATAGAACTTTTGTCTATGAACTAAATATAACATATTAACTCTTGCTGCAACATGCAGGTAATTTCCTTATATTTGCGATCAAACATGAAGATGCAGAGGGAATGCATTAGATGAAAGATGTGGTATGCTTCTGCCTTCTATTTTTGGTAGTTTTCCTCAGTAGTGAAAGCAGCAGATAATTTCAGTGACATGTTACTGTTACCTTGATGAAAAAAATCCCCTGACCTTCTTTTATTATACCATGTGATATGTCATTTCCAAGTTTATTTGTATCATTGAAAGTCAGATATCTCACTTGCATCTTCTCCATCCTTGCAATCGTCCTCTGTCAGACTAAAAATTGTGCCTTCTTTTTTCCTTCCAGAGATTGATTACGTGAGAGTATTGAACAAAGTCCTTCCACGAGATATACGTGTAATAGGTTGGTGTCCTGTTGCAGCAGGCTTTCTTGCAAGGTTAGCTTGAATTCTGTGTTTTTTGGGGGCAAGTGTAAAAGTTGCTCTTCCTCAAATTAGGTCTACAAAAGGATTATGTATTTCTTCTTTGATTGTTTCCTTTTGTTAAGTAAAGACATTTCCTCTCTTCCTTATCAGGCTATTCATCGACTATCGTCCTAGTTGTACTTTACGTTTGTATGTAATTAGAAATTTATCCCTTCCCTACTTCTGTTTGCAGATTCTCCTGCTTGGGCAGGGAATATAAGTACCTGTTTTGGAAGGGAGACTTGGATGTATCCGTAATTATGCTATCCATCTATTTCTACTTTGCTAGATTTGCTATTTCTACCGGTCCATTGACTTAAATTTTCAACAGAAAATGCAAGAAGCCGCATCTAAATTCATCGGGGAACATGACTTCAGGAATTTCTGTAAGATGGATGCCACAAACGTGAGTAACTACAAGCGACACATTAGAGATTTTGATATTTCTGCCTATGACCAAAGGTTAAATTGCGTTTTAGTCACACTCCTGTCCTTCTAGTTATGATATGTGATACCTGCAATGCCTGAACTAAATGATGAAGTGCTTTGATTCTTCAAGGTCCAACGATGATGAGCTCTGGGCCATGACCATCAAGGGTAGTGCCTTTCTGTGGCATCAAGTTCGCTGCATGGTAGCTGTTCTATTTCTTATAGGTCAAGGCCTTGAAGCACCATTTGTGAGTAAAATGAAGTTTCCTTCTGTTTTGGAAAGAGCGAATTACACATCCTCAAACTAGGCGCAAAAGTTCCCTTAGGTCCATTAAATATCTGACCTTGTCCAAGATAGGGTTTGAATCACTTATGCAAGTTTGGGGACATTACTATTGAGCAAAGCATACTCACAGCTGATTTTATATGGATTATTTATCTTTGCTGGATTTAATATTATGCTACAGGTAGTTGATTCGCTCCTGGATATTACGAAGACTCCTAGAAAACCTCAGTATACAATGGCACCAGAGCTTCCATTGATTCTACGATCTTGCCTATTTGATAAAGTCAGCTTTATGTGTTCATCAGGTATGAAGTTTGGCGCTTGGTGATACCTTCAGAGAGTATTTTCAGCCTTGAAGTGTCAAGTATCATTGTACTTCGATATGAACTCAAAGCAAAATGTTAATTTATTTTTTTTTCTCTGGCTCCGTGGAGTTTATGATCTTAGTACTGCTTCAGTTTGCTGATTTTATTGTGAAATGAATTTAGAATTAAATGACACTATAACAGCAATCAAGTACGATTGTTTCATAAAGAAATTAAATGGCAGTTATGAAATATAGTTGTTTCATAAACTTATGACCATGTTTTCAGAAAAATGAAACATGTCAATTCTGGAACACTTAATGTCAAGTCAGTTGTATTGAGTACAAACTGAAGTACGCAATCTAAGATTTTTATTATCTTTTTTGCAATAGTTTTCGTTTGTGCATGGATAGTTGATTCCGGGTGCACTATGATTTCTTTTAGATGCCAGTCAGGCTTTGATTGAACACTTCAAGGATGAATACCATCAGTATATGCTCCAAGCTGCCATATTTTATGAGGCTCTGTCCTGTTTACCTTTTCCAGGTAGATACTTCTAAATCTGTTCTAGATTGTGTGTAATATGCTAGTGACCTAAAAGGAGCTAAATATCTATGCAGAGCCTAACCCATTTGAATCTCAACGGAAGAAGAGAAATCATATTCCTCTCCTGTCACGACAAACAGAGCGTAAGTTTGTAATCACCATTTTTATATTTATCTGAACTGGCGTAAGATTTATTCAGTTTTTTCTATTCCTTTGAGCAAGCCAATGTTCGTACGCACCAGTCTCTCAGTCAACACTCAACGCTCTACGGCATTCTGACAGTTATTATGATAGCTCCTCCAATATTCTTCCACATAATTATCCTTTTCTACATCAACTATTAAGAGCTCTCCTTAGATAAGGACAGCGGCGCAAGTTGTGATTTGAACAACATTGTAGCTTACGCATGAAATAAATTTCCTATATTTCTGTTTCAGCTTCTTATGAGGAGCGCGCGTCAAAAGTCAAAGCAAAGTCAACAGTGCTTTGTTGAGTGACTACCAATCAAGTAGTACACCAAGAGTTTGGAAATCATGGGTGCTGCTGAATTTTTCTACCTATCCAGCAGCAAGGTACATTTGCCAAAAGAATTATGTTATCTTTTTCTGTTCGATTCCATTTCAGAACTATGTTTGGTTACATTCTTAAAAAAATCAAGCAAATGCTCACATAGTTTACTTAAATCCTTTGTTTAGGCGTAATTTGCTTATCCCAACAATCCCTTCAAGCTTGAGAAATGGGCTGCAATACCTTTTGGTGATGGGAGGGAACTGTGGAAGAAGTTAGGGTTATGCTTATGCACCACCCTTTGCTTCTTGCCCGAACCTTTTGACAGGCCTTGTTGTAATATGGATCATACATGTGTATTATACCATTGAGGCGACGCTTGCTTGTGTCGAACATGTATTCGATAGAATATGTACATTTTGCCCTGAATCTTATTGCCATCTCATGGTGCAAGCCGGTTGGTTACTTGTTGCATCTAAGCAACACCCCTATCATGAGACGCGTTTCCCCAAGGCAGAATCATTTTGGACATCTCAAGTGGCAAACGCTTGGTCGCTTCTCCCATGGCGTTGCTTGTACCAGGAGATCGATTTGTTGCAGGACGGGGACCATTATTTGTGCCCAATGCAGGGTCAGTGTGTCATGTGGTGGTTGGCTCGCTCGTACTCTATGTTTATTAGGTCTGATTTGCTGGTACTGGTTGGTAGTACTTTTCATTGAGTTCTCCACCAACAGTAAGGAATTCTGAGATGAGTGGATCTTCTCCTGTAAGTAATCAAAGCTAGAGTGGTTCGCTCATGGGTGCACGGCATCGAGCAGAGCTGGACAAATAAAACCCCATCGTCTCATCACTTTGATTGATTGGGTGAAACTGTAAGGTTTTCATGATCAATCGGAACAGCAACATGTTTGACCTCTGGTGTTTGCATTGTGGTAGTGAGTCCGAAATACAAGTTCCAAAATAATTAAAGTTTGACCAAGTTTATGGGAAAATATGACATCAGATCTATGGTCCAAATATATATTTTATGGCAAATCCAAATCTGATAAGCTAAGTTGATGTTTCAGATGTTGATATATTTTTCTATAAACTTGATCAAATTTTATGTAGTTTGAGTTGGAACAACCCCAACAGTTCAAGTAATTTGAAATGGATGGTCTCCAACCAACTATGTATAAAAATGATGTACATGATGATGTAATGTTTAACGCAAAATTTATAACAAGTGATTACTAATGTGGATTTGCCACACCTATCTGTGCCATTTTACATTCATTAGTAATTTCAATGATGATGGGATAATAATTGAAAATTAATTATTATAAATATGTTCGCATTAATTTTTATTATTGTATTTGGAACTTATCTTGTAATCCAAAATACCATTCATTATTTTAACATGAGAAATGTAGAGGTTTTGGTGATACGAAAAAGAGGACATCACACCATAGCTAGTGTGTGGTGAAGATTGCGGCTTTGGGATCAGCAGCAACCACTGCATAGTCAGTCACGCACACATAAAACAAACAGAACAAGCAGAGCCAGAAATAAATAAGGGGAAAAAGCAAAGAGAGGAGCAAACAAACAAAGGGAAAAGAAAAGAACACAGCGAAACTGAATTAGGACAAGAACAAGAAACGAAGAGGAAGAAGCAGAGAGGGAGAGAGATCCAGGAACAGGGCGAGGAGGATAACATGGAGGCGGCGATGGATCTGATGCGGCGGATGCCGCCGGGGAGCACCGAGACGGCGCTCAACGCGCTGCTCTCCCTCCTTCCCGACCACTCCCTCGACCTCCTCTCCCAGGTCGACCTCCCGCTCCAGGTAGGCAACCGCCGTCTCCTGCTCCCGCGTTTCCGCCACCTCTAGCTTATTGATTCGATATTATAAAACTGCGCTGGAGTCAGTCGTCTGGAATCGCTCGCGGGCATGAATGCTCCAGCGGGCGTACTGCCCTTGATTCTTTTCTTTGTGTGTGTGAATTTAGGCAAGAAATCCACCTCCTTCAGGTTCATGCTTATTAGAAACAAATCGAATAGGAGGCCTATTTGAATTCTTCGTTTAGGTGCTTTAATCAAATCGGCTGAATAGGTTCCTTGAGTGAGTCTAACCACCCTCGTTAAAGGGCACTGTTTCCTAAATGGTCTAAAATTGATTTCACTGGAATCTAAATGGTTACTTAAATCTAAATGTTCACTGAAAAAATTGATTTAATTCCATTTCTGTTTCCCATTCCTTTTCCTATGAATGGTGTAAACATTGCAGGTTTGCATGGATAAGGAGAACAACAAGGAATACATTCTTTGCGAGTACAACCGCGACGCAGATTCCTATCGGTCAGAAAATCTACAATGCCTCCCTGGTTTCCAATTTACTTATGCATTGTGGTAGTGAATCCATTCTATAAACTAGGTCACGCACCATTTTCGAGACCATATGATGTTAAAGGCTGGTAAAATAGTAACGTTGGTCTGTTGGAAAAAAGATAGTACACACAACATGTGACGTATGTTGGGAATCAGGAAAGGTGCGGGTGAATTGGGATTGGAACGGTGGGAGATACTGAAGCCAACGGCCATTAGTGAAGGAAGTTATGCTGCGTTGATGACAAATGAAGAGCTGATATTTTGATGATTTGGCTGCATGAGGGGGCAAGAAAATACTATTAGTAGGGATGAGTTGTATAGGAATATATGGAATAATGATTGAAACTGTGACAAAGGAAAGGCCAAATGTTGCATTGGAGGGACCTAGGATTAGGTTGCTCCTATTTCTTGTAATGTTCATTACTGCAAGTGTCGTCTTTTATTTCACAGTCCAATATACTCTTCCTTGCGGCGGGATTAATAATATTTTTGAAGGAAGCTTTGTTCAGATTCACTGGCCATGATTGTAGATCATCAAGCTCACGGCTAGCCTTGCCTAACATACCCAACAATTCAAATAGTAAATGCACCGAGAAAATGAGTGCAAATAACCGCAGATGAATTAATAGATGTGATCCTGTTTTTTAATCAATTTGGTTCTTATTTGTTGATTGTGAGGTTGCCTTGCAGATCTCCTTGGTCAAACATATATGAACCTCCTTTAGAAGATGGGACAGTTCCCTCAGAAGAGATGAGGAATCTTGAAGTCGAGGCAAATGAGGTTTTCTCTGTCTACCGTGATCAGTAAGATTCAGATCTTATTTTTCCCCTTGTTGTGCAGTAATGCTAACCACATGCATCAGGAAGAATTTTATCACTTCTAGAAGAATATCCAATTTGGTATCCATATGCTGATATTTATTAGGTGAATGTTAAGCATGTAATACAACCTTTTGTTGACAATTAGGTACTATGAAGGTGGAATCTCCTCTGTGTACATTTGGGAGGATGAAGACGAGAGTTTCATTGCGTGTTTCTTAATAAAGAAAGGTCTGTAGGAATGCTTGATCTCATCTTATTTAGTTACTAGCCTATTTCATTTGCATGTTTTTCGTCTTGTGGTTCCAGATGGACAAGGGAAAAGAGGTTATATGCAAATAGGTTCATGGGACGCTATTCATGTTATCCAGGTGGCTCAAGATAAAACTTTTCATGAAGTTGTCAATAATTAGGCCCGCTTTCTCCTCATTGATGTTGTCTTATTTCACTTCATCGCTTGAAAATTTAAAATTCTTGTAATGCAAATAGGTTGCGCCTGAAAATGAAGGAGCAGCACATTACTGCTTGAACAGCACTGTCATGTTGTCGTTGACAACAGATAACAAGCAATCTGGAAATTTCAACTTGTCTGGTTCAATTAGGCGGCAGGTTATTCCCCCAACTCCTTCCTCCCTTGTCATGTTAACTGTCCTTCTAATCAAGGAGCTATGTGAGAAATAAGCCTAACTTGCATCTCGGCTTGTGATGACTATTCATGTGTGTTATCGAAACAGTTCTTATCATCGCTATCAACTCTACATTTCTAGTAGATCAATTGTGTGTCAACATTACAATCTACCAGTAAATTACTTGTCTACCATTAAGTCTAGGTTTTGAATGTTGCCATTGATGTAGACTTGGGGATTGAGCCGAATTGTGCTCGATGGGTAACCAAGAATAACTGCCATGATACCGTGTAGTTGGGTGCGGCTAGCTATGCTTAAGGAGGGATGGGAGGGGATAGGTATTTGGGGGTTTCTTTATTGATCCAGACAAGTCCATTTATGTGTAGGGAGTCGTAACCACAAGCTTGATATTTTAGTAAATTAATAAAGATAATGTTAATATCTAAGCTAATATTGTGCCCTAAGATACCTCTCCCAATGGTGCTTGCATGGCACCATGTTACAACTCATGGTCTCCACGGAAGGCACCACTTTGACTGCTGGTTCTATCAAAATATTCATTCTGTTGCAAAATTTAGGGCTCATTTTGATTGATTAAGGCAAAAATTACTCCATTAATATGTAGTTTATGTGATACAAAATACAACCATGAGTGAGTAATTCTGAATACAAATCTAATGGCATCAATATTATGTCACGTAAATTGCATAATGAAATATCTTTTTTTGGTTAATCTAGTAGCTCTAGTTTTATATAAATCTACACGTGAGGCCTCCTGATGTGGGAATCCCCTCAGTGGAGCGGGATTTACATCTATCTCTCTTTTTTGCAGAATAGGTTAGGCTAGGATAGTCTTTTGGCTTCCATTTTGTGTTGGCGTACCACCATTGGTGGGTTATACTTTATGCCTTATCGACATTCTTCTTCTAAAACAAAATGACATGCATTTCAGCGTGTGTTCGAGAAAAATACTAGCCAATTGAGACACCTTTGTGCACTCATGATCAAACCTAAAAACATTTGATTGACGCTGTTCTAAGATATCTTATATTTGCATTCAAAGGGAGTAGCACAAAAATGGAGTTCTTCAAACAAATAGACTTATTCTCTTGCTAACCTCGAAGTTAATTACAGGTGTAATTAATGAAACCTAGGGAGTCGATAAAGATGCTATATAGATGTGCTAAATATAATGAGCTAATGCTCCGTTCGGATGTTCGCATTGAGAGGCTAGACATTATATTGGGCTGAATGTCCAATACCCAGGATATTGATATTGAGATTGAATGTCAATATTTCTGTTTGGATGTGTTAGATATTCAGAGCTAGACAAAATATTGAGGTTGAATGTCAAATGTTGTTTGGATGGTATAAAAGTGATAAATTACAGTTTTTCGAGACATTGATCATTATACTGTTATATTCATGCCAAAATTGTTAACGAAGCTGATAATCGTAAGCAATTTCAGTCCCATCATACATATCTTTCAACAAATACTTTCGATATACAAAAGTTTAGGATTCTCAAAAAATTAGGATCATCAAAAATGAATTTTTTACAATCATGTCAACCAAAACAGCACTACAAATTTCAGCACATCACACCGACATTTATATACAGCAACTACCGGCCGATTCATCCGAACAAAGCATCAATCAAATTTCAGTACAACATACGGGATAGCAGTACACAGTACACAGCATGTACAGCAACCATGGAGGGGAAGCCGTCGGAGCTCGTCAAATCGATCCGCAACCCGTACATCACCAGGGAAGCTGCAGCTCCGGAATCACGTGGCGCCGGCCGCCGGAGCAATCCGTACATCAGCAGGGAAGCACAACAATATACGGGAGCACATCCACACAAATTTCAGTATACAAGAAGAGGAAGGAGAGGAAGGAGACTGATCGATCCTTACCTCACCACGTAGCTGCAGCGCCGGAATCAGGTGCGGCGGCCGCCGGAGCTCCTCCAATCCGTCCCTGCAATCGGACGAGAAAGGATGAGACGGGAAGGAGGATGGACGGGAGAAGGCGACGGCGCCGGAAAGGAGGAGCAGAGGAGCGGGGTCGGACGTATCCGCGCCGGGAAGGAGGAGGCGCGGCGGGAGGGACGAACCTGATGCGCCGCCGCCGCTACCTTGGTCGTGCACGAGCGAGGACGGAGGGAGTTGCGAGCGTGGGGAGGCCAATATCCCACGATGTCGAGGGGTTGGGCTCGACATTCGCTGGCCCGTTTTTTCCACTAGCGACCCCTCGCTCGATATCGTCTACGAATACCTCGGTTCAGTATCGAGAACATCCGAACAGGTCAATTTCAGATATTCGGGACGGGAGGCTTCCGAATATCCAATATCTAGCTCCAATATGAACATCCGAACGAGGCATAAGATATTTCTGGAACTGTTGCGTAATACTCCCTCCGTTCGGATTTAATCTACATTCTAGCTCTAAAATTTGTTCGGAATTAATCTACATTCTGAGTGGGTCCCATATCGGTAATTAAGACGAGAGAGAGTCCACACCGTAATTAAGACGAGAGAGAGTCCACACCCTATGCATGCACCGGTTTGCTTTTCCCATGCAGGGATTGCATTAATTAAGAATGGTTTAACCAATGAGGTGCTTTGTTTTTTGTGAGACCATAATTATTATGCATGGTGGGATGTGCAAAAATAGTACTAATAAATGCAGCCTAATTTGTCTGAAATTTTCTAGAATGTAGATTAAAAGTGAACGGAGGGAGTAGTCAGCAAAATAGGTGCACAGCAACTTTTATGTGATGCAACTTTTCCTTGATCAGAAATGCTTTCTAAGCTACATGAAATACAAGAAAGTTTACCCTGTCTATACGTACCTCTTTTCAGATGAGCATGACTCTTGCTGTGGCAGATGGGCATCTGGTTAATATGGGGAAAATGATAGAAGAAATGGAGGGCAAGCTGAGAAATTCTCTGGACCAGGTATCATTTTCACATAAAATTCTTGTAAGATTTTCTGACATTTGATTCAACTTGTAAATGCATTTATCCCCAAACGACACATTGTGATCGCAGGTCTATTTTGGGAAAACCAGGGAAATGGTGTGCAATCTTCGGCCACCACCCGAAGTACTTAACATGAGAATACCTGATAGCTGAGCAGATACATAGAGACGCCAATTTAACAGAGGAATATGCCTCGTTGTGACAATTATCTCCTTAGTATCATAGCCCGTTTCTCTTTTGATTTTCACATGTGTATTTATCATAGCAGAGTATTGTTGCCCTTCGATGTGGGAGGAACCGGGGAAGTTTCATGACAGTTGCCGAGAGGTTAGGAAAATTGAAATGTCAGTACCGAGTATGTCTGCAGTAACAACCTCTCACCTTAGTTCTGTGCTGAGAATACTCTCATATGCGTAAGTGCTTACACTTTGTTGAAGCACATTGCCTGAAGTTACGAAGTATTGTTCCAAGTTCATACTTTCACCAGCAATAAACTTGTTCGTCGAATTTTCTTTTGCACATAGGTGTTGGCACTTCATGTACATTGCACTAACTTACCGAATAGCAAAAAGTGTGTTCGAGCTCATCCAGAAGGCTAAATCTGTTCATGGACATATGGAAATAGAGGGATGGTTTCATCTTTGAACATAAAACCCCGTCTAATCTCCTTCAAGAGAGATGTTGTGCGTCCCTCTCATAGGTTTAAGTCCCAGCTTTGGCAGACACTTTTGGATTGGTTAAACTCTCTTTAGTGCAACTTCTGGATATTCTCCTTTCATCTTGTAGCCAGTATTTTTCTTTCTCCTTTTCCTTGGGCCACAGCCCTGGTAATACGTGATGTAAATATTTTCTCTTTAATAGAAAGTTTATCAGAGGAGAGTGTCCTACTATTTTCCCATCCAATTGTCGTTAATCTAGTTTTGAAGATCCACCGCGATGAAATCAAAATTGAATGTTCTCGTTCAACGCTGGAGAGATCAAACATTTCAGAAATTAAAAGCCACGAGGATCTTGATGATTATGCTTGATGAACATATTTTATCTCAGTCACGTGCTCACGACACTGCTGTGTAGTTCAATTCATGTCCGACAACGAGCAGGTTTCCGCCGTGAGGCCAAGTGGGATGTTAACGCGCGAGTCGTGAGCAGTGGCGGATCTAGGATTCGATCAACGGGGGTGCCAAGCTTAAAATTTTTGGTTAAAAACGCATTATAAATTTAGCAATAAGTTTAAAAATTGTAAAAAAGACAACAGAACTAGCGAAATTTGGTCTTAGTCTCTCGCCGAACTTTATCTTGCTCATTTATGGGATATCTTGCAATGGGTTTCCTTTTCCCTGGATCACATGGAAGAAGCTCAACATTCTACATTGATTCACCGCTGCTACTTCTAGGCATTAGATTTGAACCATTTGAACTCTGAAGTTGGACTAGTTATGGTGTTGGATTCACGAAAGCAGTAGCCAAGACCACAACATTAACCTCCGGCTCCATTGGAGGCTGAACTGGAGCTTGATTGGAGGCTCCATTGGAGGCTGAACCTCCGGCTCCATTGGACAATCAGACAATGGTTCAATTTTTTATTTTCACAGAGAAAATTCAGTTACTGCTACAACCTGTCGCTGTTGGTCTGTCGGAGATGAAGCAGCTCACTAGCTTGAAGACTGAAGATTGAAGAAGCTGCATGTCGCCTGGACGAGTGGACACTGGTCGAGTGGTCTCGGATGGTGGATCGTGGATGGAGCGCCGGTCGCCGGCTCGCCGCACACCCGGTCGCGCCATCGTGGGTTGTCGGCTCGCCGCGCACCCGGTCGCCAGTCGCCGGCTCTCTTCGCTGCGGCCCTGCGGCCCTTCCCTCTAGCCTCCAGGCGCTTGATGCCTACTCCGCGCCGGAAGCTGCAACCCTCCGCCGTCGATTTAGGTCTGCCCGCCTCCACGAGGTTCGATTTTCCGGATCAATTTTGGTTTGGTTTGTGTGATCGAGTGGATGTTGGATGCGATGCGAGATGTGACTGGAAGAGAGGAATGGGCTTGTTGCGCTGCTAAGAATAGATGGGCTGCTGTGCCCTTGGAGTTTTGACCTTACATTTTTATTATTTCCGTATTCTTCACCTAGTATACACGTACACTGAGTCTTAATACTAGTAGTTAGAAATAATTCTGTTTTTTTGGAGGGGGTGCCATGGCACCCATAGCACCCCCACTGGATCCGCCCCTGGTCGTGAGCCTACGTAAGCCAACCGTGTAACTGCTGGGAGTAAGCATGATGAAGTAATACAATCCTGAACTTTCCTCCTCGCATTTCTCAATTGTTCTTGTCCAAGGCAAATCACATCAGCCACCGGATCTTACAATTTCGTCAATGTAACAAATCCATCGGTCCAAAGAGTCTACATAAGCCAACCGTGTAACTGCTGGGAGTAAGCACGATGAAGTAATACAATCCTGAACTTATTGTTATTGTCCAAGCAGCAGATCACATCATCCACCGGATCTTACAATTTCGTCAATGTAACAAAGCCATCGGTCCAAAGGGATCGCAGGAGTAATATACCAGTGCTAGTTTGTAGCTACGGCAGCGTGTCTATAATGGCTACGGCGAAAATTAACAGGATGTGCAGGGCGAAAGAGTGACATAATGTGCAGAATAGCTAGCGATTATAAGATAGTACTGTCATCAGGAACTAACAACAGCCTGCAAATTTCAGCCAAAACTACCAACACTCCAGGGGCAGCCATCCATTCTCCAGAGTTAACACCAAAAATTCTACGTAGAGTCTAACCAAAGATATGATGGATCATTACAAAGAAAGCATGAATAGAGACCGCCTCTGTGGTTCTCATGGCTTTGCGTCACCCGCGGCAGCTGCTGGAGCTTCCTCTCCCTTGCTCCCTTCTGCCTCGTCTTCATCCTCTGCATTTTGAGTAAGACATGAAATTAGTCTTCAGCATATTAACCCCATGATACCCATTCCATGTTAACACCATCTTAAGAGTTTTGTATTCAGAATTCATGAGTGTAAGGACATACAAAAATAGACCAGGTCAAACGTTTTGCAATAAGTCACGAAAGAGATGCTCAGCACCTAATTCACAAAAGGAGAAGGTCACCAGTCTTTTGTTTTTGTTTTTGTTTCTGAAAGTGATGGTCAGCCAGTCTCTAGTTTGAAACGGTCTTGCAGACAAACCAGAAAACAGGTATTGACTCAGACATTGAACATGACTCGTCAGATTTTCACACTTCAATTACCTAGGACCATGACTTGACTATACAATACTTCATAAAAACCAAACAAGACATCCATGTGAGTGTGAAAAGCAGATTATGACAGCAATATGGGAGATATCAGACAAAAATAAATGACACGAATCTACACGCTACTCTCACACCCACCTCTAGAAAATTTTAGGATTCAGCTAAAGGGCTAAAATGTAATTTTAATTAAGATACGTATTCAGCACCCCTCCCTCCCCCTAAAGGCCTTACTAAAGATGATCCTTCTGAATAATATCAGCATTGCACTAATCAAATAGCAGGCCTGCACTATGAAGCCTGGAAAAGGCACACAGTCCCTAGAGAAGACAGCATGATCTACCTTTGTTTGCACTGTCAACCACATTATCAATATCATCATCATCATCCTCCTCCTCCTCGTCCTCAATATCATCATCATCGCCACCTCCCATGTTCAGCTTCTGCAAATACAAAGAAATGTGAGAAGCCTTCCTACCATTTTACTTCATCCCCAAAGAATGATTGCATCAGACCCATGCATACCGAGAAGTCCATATCACCATCACTGAAGTCACCAACTGCAACACATATAATGTGAGGTCAGTTCACGCTGAACTACATATAGTAGTATAGTACCCAAACCAACACATGTTTGAACCAGAGGACTTACCCCCAGCCTCGTCTTCATCGTCCTCGTCTTGCCATTTATCCCAGTCGACCTTCAGGAACACAGGTGGCTTGCCTTCCTTCTTCAGCAGCCTAGGCCACCAGTTGCTCTCAGCTTTCTTGACAAGGTAGCATATAGTCCTCGGGGCGACAGCCGCCTTGCTCTCCTGCAAAAAGAAAAAGGAAAACGATATTAGCAGCTAAGAAAGCTCACCAAGAGGTTGATATTTGTCAGCAATCACACGAACCTCAACATTGACAGCATCAAAGAGCTCAAGGTCAAGCTCATACTGCATATCATCAGGGCCCTTAGCTGAGAAGTTGAAATGGCCATCAGGCTTCAAGTTGAGCTTCACATCCTTGGCGTCAGGGAGCTGGATCGTCAAGTACACCTTGTCGGACCTCTGCGCCCACTTAGTGCTCGGGTGGCGACTGCAGTCAAAACAATCCCCAATATTTCTCATAACTTTGCGTTCTCAGTGTACAATGAATGAGAAAATTGCATCATATGCTTAACCACAACGTTAGCAGATTATCGACAGAACAAGTACATAATTCCCTCAAACTAGAACTAAGATGAACCTAAAGCTAATAATACATTGCATGGCCAAACACGGTGGGCACTTGAACAACCTAGGATCATAAAAATTCTCTGAGACTTCACATAATACGACCTAATCAAGAGGTAATTATACGAGACTACGCTAAACAATACCCCGAAATGTCCACAATCCCAATTCATAAATCGATTGCAGGGCCAAACAGGGTGGGCACTTGAACAAACCTAGGATCACAAAAAATCGCATGCTTCTACCTAATTAAGAGATAATTACACGCGACCAGGTCAATCAATACTCCAATACGCCCAGAGCCCCAATTCCCAAACCCAGGATCCAACAAACTAGAACAGAAAAGAACTCGCAAAATCCTAGAACAAAACTAATATAGGACCCTGGGAATCAAACCCGGCCCGACCATCTCGCAGCATCACAACCGAAAAATCAACCACGGCACCGCAGATGATTCATGAACTAGACAGCGCGCAAAGAAGGATCGTGAGCGGTAGTGGGAGGGGGGGGGGGGGGGGGGGGGCGGCGCTCACCTCATGCTTGCTCTTCGGAATTTCGGAAGCGGGACTTGCCTATCCCCCTGCGTGGGATCTAGGTGCTAGGGTTTAGACTCTGTGGAGAGTAGGTGAGGAGAAGAGGAGGAACCGGGGAGGAATGTTGCGCGTATCAAGGATGGGGAAGCGGTGTAGTGGAAGAGAAGGCAACGCGGGGAGGGCAAAACCGTAAAATATACGGTCGCTTCGCTGCTTCCGTAAGGATCTAGATCATTCCATGTCCTTCTGGTTCGCTACTTCTGTTTGCCTCTTGATTTTCCTTCTCTTTGTTTTTTCTCAGATGATTTTCCTCTGTAAATATATTTGGTCTGCGCCAATATTGTGTTTCCGTGGCTGTTTTTTAGCGATGAAACATTTCATACAACTAATAAATTAACATGGTGTCACGAAAAACATATCGATAAATTCAAACTATTTTATCTCGCTCGGAGTTTTTTGTAAGTCAAATTTACGATATTTTCGAAAATATTTCATATTAATAGATTTTGACATATTTCGTTGCACTAATGTATTTCTATGCTCTCATACCAACTTCTAGGTAGCAACACTTGTATACTATGAGCCTGCATAAAATTGCAATGCCTCCAAATTACTACTCCCTCCGTTTGGTTTTCTTCAAACCAGCTACCATTCTAGTGATAACATCGCGAAACGGCAGGGCCGTCCATAGATTTCTGCACTCTATGTAGAGAATATGAGACCGCAAACCATATTTTTGTGTTGTATTTTGGATATATTTATGTGGGATTGTATTAGGGAGTTTCTAGCCTGCGAATGGAGCCCAACAGGGTCTACGGAGTTAATTGCCTTGGCTCAAAGCCTCTCGGGACGCGCGGCGTACGGTGTGGTTTGGTTGCGGCGATGTGTTGGACGCTTTTGACCACCCATAGCAATATGATTATTGAGCACGTGTTTATCTGTCATCCCGCTGATTGCATCTTCAAAATGTCTTCATTTCTGAAGGATTTGCGCCTCTTAGCGAAGCAGGGGGACCGAGCGGCGCTTGCCGGAGTGATCGTGGATCTTTGAACCCTCAACATCAGGCCATCCTTTTCTTAGATATATCAGTTGCCATTTGTTTTGGATGTGCTTCGCTCCTATGTGAGCTGAACTTTGAATTCTCATGTAATATCGGGTGTAAGATCTGAATGCTTGTGGTGACTGTCGTTATATTTAAAAAGCTGGGCATAGGCCTTCGGTTTAAAAACATATTTTCCAAAGCATAAAAGCAGTGAGGAAAAAGTGTCCGTATTCGAGACCTTGGACTCGTTCCCCTCCCGCTACAGTGACCCGAGGGCGATTTCTTGGAACCTCCTAGTCAAACCACCTCGCCGGTGGCGATTCGCTGGTTCCCCTTCCCTCCGCCGGCCGCTCCAGCGGCGGGAGGGTGGGGGAACCCCGGATCTCGTTGTGTATATAGTGTAGGCTTGAGTAGGGTGCTCCCCGGCGGCGTCTTGGAGGCGGAGGCGTCGGTGGTTGGAGTTTTGGTGTCGTCTTCTTCCTCTCCGGTGCCGGCGCTCTCTGGAGCTTCGTCATCAAGCAGGCGACTTCCCCGTGCTCGCGGGCCTCTGGGCTCGCCGTGTGCGGTTCTTCCCCTCTGGATCCGGTGACGGCGGATCCAGTTGACGTTCTTGATGCAGGTGGTGGTGATGCAAGCGTTGCGGCTGATGGGGTAGGGTGGAGGCTCTTCGGGGTTCGAGGATCGACGACTTCCCGTCCGCTTGGGGGATTCTTCCGTTCCAAGGTTTCAGGGAGGATTTGGCGGCGGCGCGTCATCGGCACGTCCTCTTCGCCGGCGGCTTTGAAGCAGAAGGACTTGGTTGTATTTTGTTTCTATATGGTGGTCTTTTCTGCCTACTTGCTGTAATCACCAGCTGTATCCTCGCAAAAAAAAAAACAAAAAAAAAAAAGATCCTGTTTTTTTTAGCACAGTCCAGTTAGCGAGATAAAACAAAATTCCGAAGAGGGCCTATGATGTTTCGGCCCAACGAAGGAAATCTAACCGCCGTCGGCCCGCACCTGGAAATTCAAACCCAAGTAGCCGAGAGGCGCCGCGCGTATTTAAGCTGGCCCTTTGACCTTTTCCTCGAAACGAAAAAAAGCTGCTCCCCATCCACCTCCCTTTCTCCTCGGGCTCGTGTTCTCTTCCCTCCAGCGGAGAAAGCCAGCGGCGAGCGGCGGTGGGGCTCTGGAAGCTACGCCCGCAGGACGGCTGGTAGGCGCTCCGCTCGACCCTCCCCATCCACCGCCCCAGCCTCCCCATTCGAGTGCTTGTATTCTCGTGCTTCAGGGGATCTTATTTGGGGGAAATACTTTCCGGGATTAGTGTGAGGGTTTGGGCGTATCCAGTGGACTCAATCTCCAGGTTCGTGTTTCCACGCTACTCATTTGGACTAGAATCGATGGATTTCTGCAGTTTTACTGGCGATTTTCGGTGGGTTCGTGCGATACTGTTCGACGTTTCAGTTTCGGTGGTTTGAATTTCCCCCAAATTGCGATCCCCTCGATGATTCCGTGATATCGAGCATGCATCATATGATTACGGAACCGCGCCCGAAATCCTCAGGCATTTTTCGCTGGGCTCGCTTGCCCAATCCGCCTCAAATCGCGAGCTCTGCAGTTTCCGCGTGTATTTTATCGACATTTAGTGCCGCATTTCTCCAATTTTGATTCAGTAATTTCATTTCTAGTTTCGTCACTAATGGATTAGCAGAAATATGCAGCACTAATCCGCTTCCTCCGGTGCAGCGATGGAGCCCCTCCACCTCAGAGCACCCCCCGCCAGCGGCAGCGATGGGACTGGATGCCAGTCGGTGGACACGTCAACAAGGCGCCGCCGCCGCATGTCGGCCCCATCGACGGGCACCCGTCTCATGCAGGCGTTCAACGCTGTTTCTGGTGACGGCGATGGCGAGACCTGGGGGTTGCCGTCATCCTCGTCTTCGTCAGGAGGGTTGGACCTCGGGCTAGATGAGTCGCAGCCCCGCTACAGCCGCCACCGCGCCTACCGCGAGTTCTCCCAGATGTCGAACATGGGACGCCTCCTCTTCCAGGGTTCTCCACTGGGGTCGCAGACCACTGACGATGATGTGCTGGTGATGGATGGCGTGCTCGTCGCCAACGACTCCGGCTCTGGGCCCAGGCGCCGGGCCTCCTTCACTGACCTCGGCTTCGTCAATGTCGACTCCCCTCGATCCGGCGGCAGTCGTCGCTACACCTCCAGTCGACAGGTAATCGATTCATACTTCACGGACTCTCGTTGGGCCTACTTGCTATGGACTTGTGTCTGGGGGAGCTCGTGATGTTGTTTCCTTGAGATTGTAGAATGCACAATAATAAACATATTTGATGAATTTGAAAAGCGATGTGAAGTCATGACTTAATTAGTGAGGTTGTGAACCAAATAGTAATTCATATTTTTGTTAGCTGTAACAAATTAAGTTCTTAAAATAGGTTATGATATGAGAATATATTTATGGTATAGCTTTGCAGTTTGTATCATATGCTTTAGTTCTGACTATAAATTGGAAAAGGGAAAAATGGAGTGGAATTTTGGTGCCCTGTACTTCTTGGACAAGTAGGACGAAGAGCCAAATTAAACTGGGAGGTCATTTACCCGAAAACAAACTGTGGAGTCACGAAATATAGAGGAAATTGGGAGTGGTTGTTTCTGTTGATTACAGTCTTTATATGAATTCATCAAGACAGACAAAAAATCACAGTAGATAAGCTTACACGCTTTGCTAACTGGAAAGGATGTTCTGTAGTTGCTTATTACGTTTGCTAGGAGTACAGGGAAGTGTGGTAGCAACTAGTTAAATATCGTTGACTAGTTGCTACTGTCTGCAATGCGGTTGTGTACCTCTATAGTCCTATGTCTATCAACGGTGGGCTGAAAAGCTTCTGTATTTATCCATCTGGAAGCGTAAAAGAAGGAGAGAGCCTTTTCTGTTTTTGGAAAAGAGGAGGTGAAACATGTGGGCAACTTAAAATGGTGGGGAAGTTTTTCCCACCCTTGTCAAGTTATAGTCTGGAATTAGTAAATATCAAACCATGCTTGTAAAGGAACCAATTGTGTAAAGATTTGTTGAGGTGGCTGGAATGTGTCTGCCCATGGATATGCATAATCTGATGAGTTTTTTCTCTTTTGTCCTTGATTCTGCAGTTTGCATGTGGGAAGGAGAATCGTGTGCCCCAAGCCATGCATCCAAGACATTCCGAGGTAAATATTACTCGTACCATAGGATTTAGATCAAATTTTGAATGATCTCATGCATGATTTAATCCTGAATTTACATAGTATCTTGCAATGCTGAACTTGTAGGTGATATTTATTCTTGTGGTAGACTCTACGCAAATTCCAAACAGTTATGCAGTTTCATTTCGCTTATTTGAGAAGGTTCTTCTGTTGTTCTAGGAATCACAAGCAAATATTAAGTTGTTGTCCGGACTCGTCTCTCTTTTCTTTGCTTGGGTGCTAGCCAACTTTGGATGAAACAAATTTACAGAAGCCTCACGAATATTTTCAGATGTAAACTAGTAATGGAGAATTGTCTATTTCATAAATTGGCAGAAACTGGCAAATTTAGCCTTATTAAGATAATTGAGTACATTAAGAACAAAATATTTTGAACCATGCAGGGATAGGTGCATGGTTCCTGTTTATAATCTTACTACTACGTATTATCCTGGCATCTAAATATTGGTTATATTGGCTGGTGAACATTCTGAAACTCTGTGAAAGTGCTGTTACAACATTGTTGTCTTGCGTCATAATTACACTAGGACTTGTCTTTCTTAGCAGGATTCAAGCTTAATACTAGTATGTGCCATTACCTGTTTGTACTAGGTTTGAGAATTGTCACTAAGTAATATCGTAAGGTGTGCCAGTAGAGACCGTCCAATCGACAATCACTAGAATCAATTAGTGAAAACATAACATGCCTTGGCTACTGAGAGAGATGGCGTATGTGTATCTTCTAAGCAGCAATGTATGTGTCGTCTATCATCTTCTCTTTGTATACTCATCATTGTGTCATTGTATTGTTAAGACTATATATTATCTTAAATTAAACAAATGCTCTGTTTCTTTTCTGAATAACATACATGTAGATTCATTATAGATATTTCTCCAAACGTATAAGTACTTGTAGCTTTTGTTATTTTAACTCATTTGGACTATCTATACAGACCGAATGTATTACCATACAGATAGAAAAATAACAGTAGGTGCACTGTACAATTCTGATACTCTGGCATATGCATGGCTACTGAGACATGGAATTGGAATAACTATTTTTCTAGTATGCAAAGCTTATTAAAATATACTCCCTCTGATTCAATTTTATTGTCGTGAGTTGTATACGTAATTTGTACTACGTAGTTCTTCCCCGCGACATTCTTTTTGGAACGGATGAGTAGTTAACTGTGTAGATGTAGTTCAGATTTCAGACATCTCCATTGAGGCCACAACTGTTCATTATCACCTTCCTCATTTTGGTTTATCAGACACAGGAGTACCAAATGCAAGTGTAGTTCTGGTGATGCCTTTACATTTTTTTAGGCAATGTTTTTTTATATATATATTTCTGATCTGCTGATTAGTTTCACATTGTGATTATGCCATACATGACCTAGATGGCAACCCACTTGACACTGCTTCCTGTCATACAATACAGGTGCAATTTCACAGCGGGCGATCAGTGCAGGGTGCCGCCAGTCCCAAGATGCAGGCGAGCCCCGGAAGCTACCACCCTCTCCTCCCACCATCACCATGGCTACAGTCATCGGGCCCCCATACTCCTGCCGCAGCGACCACCCCCATGAGGACACCAGCCACTGCATACTTCACGCCGCCGAGATCCACCCCATCACTCCTGCTAGAGCGCCGGCCACTGCCAGTTACTCATGGACACCCAAGCGGCCGGAACTGAAGCCGCCGTCGGTGGTGCAGCGGGCGACCTTCGCGTGGCCGCCGACCGAGGAGGAGAACGCCTCCATCAGCCAATTCCTGTACGGCCCCCGCCGCGTCCCACGGCGAAGGCTGCCCGTGTTCGTGAGCATCTGCCCAGCGTGAAAACGCGGCCAACCTCCTCGGTAGCACGGCAATGGTAACGGCAAAATTGCACATGACGACCGTGGAAGAGACTCGTTCTTCGAAAGGTGAGGATGCGTACATGATGCTGGTTAAGTGGGCGAACTGACTCACGTCTTGGCCCCGGTTGTGTATATGTTTGTTAGACAAGTACGATCAGCGTTTGCGTTAGCCTGAATCTGATTCTCTGCAGATGTGCTAGTTTGCGGAATTGGGACAAGCAGTCGAGCAGGTAGCTTTGGAAGAGAAATCGTAACTGAACACACAGCGTGACACCGTCTGTTGGTTTGTGTATATATAGGATGTTGATATGCTCTAGTGCAGCTCGTTTGGTTCAGTTTACAAACCCAAGCCTGAAGAAGCTTCAGCACCTTGTGATCGTTCGTGTTGAACGACAAAACTGAAGAATTTGTGCCCAGCTCTTGCCGTGAATCTGAAATGTTTTCCCTGCTGTGCCACCTTAATGAGCTCCCAAAGTTTTCAAGCATAAGAGTTCTTGCAAGCGCACAAGTTATCCACGATTCACAAGTCTACTCAAGAAACAAGCGGGATTCTTGCAAGTTGTCCACGAGTACACACAGCTACAGTAGAGTATCTACAGCACAAAGTACATTACAAGGCTAGTACACGGCAGCAGCTCTGCATCGGAAGCTCCCTTCACCGCGTCCTTGGCCATCCCCACGGCATCCTCCGCGGCACCTGCACGGCTGCCCCGGCCTGCTCCGCCGTTTCTTTGCCCATCTCCAGGCTCTTCTTGGCCGCCCCCGCTGCTGAGCCGGCGATTCCACCGCCACCGGTATCATACCTTGTCCACAGGAACACATGCACCACTTCATCTCAGCTCCGTATATTACTGCAAAAAGGATATGCATGGATCGTTCGTCGCATCACGAACATACATACAGAGGCTCAGCCAAGTGCGGCCGCTGAAACTTCATCCACGTCAGCTTCGCCCACGCGCGGAGGGCATCCACCCGGCTGTTGAACCCGTGGATGCCATGGCCGACGGCGTGCTCGCCACCCAACACCTCCGTCGGTGGCTTGCCGCCCGGCGGCGACGACACCAGGAACGCCGCAACGGAGGCGACGAGCAGCACGAGGAAGACGATGGAGATGGATATGGTCGCGCTGCCCTTCGCCGCCGGCGGTGCCGCTGTGCCGCTGCCACCGTGGTGGCTGTCGTCGACGCTGGCGTCCGCCATACCGTTCAGAACTTGATCAGGACCAGACACACACACGACACGGAAGGAGGAGTAGTTGTGAAAGTGTTACGCCGCATGAACGTATCGACACGTGAAGGAGTACTAGAGCGCGTGATTGTGGCGAGTCGTGGCACTGGAGGGACACGTCGACGAGACGTGTCGGATACAGGGGGTTTGCTCGAAACACGAGGGACTGCAGGCGTCAGGGCGGCCGGCCGGCCGGCCGGACGTCTCTATCTTCCATTCTGATGAATAACGGACGGTCATTCCAACGGTCCGACCCAAACGGACGTCCGTTTTGTCCGCGTTTTATCTGTTTGGGTCGGAAACAGACGCGCGTCCAGCTCATGCCCGCTCCTTTCCGGCCACTGCACCCAACAGGTCGACGCATTGAGTCCGTTCGGACAGGGTTTTTGATCATTTTCGGCCATGGTGATCACATTGCAACAAATCAAGTATATAGCAAGCAGATGAAGCTAAAATAAAACATAATCCCGGCCTCATAGGCCATGTCTGCATACATACCCAAAATATTACAAATCCCGGCCATCGGCCATGTTTTTTTCGGCCATATCGGCCATAGTTCAACACCGGCATGCAACATAAATAAAACGACCGAGATTTGATCAACCTCGGTCCATGTAGTACCTTTGCTTCTTGAGATAGTAGGCCTTCTTCGTAGGGGTGAAGGCCGAGAGATCCATGTCCATGATCCTGGCCTCCTCGGCGCGTAAGGCGAGATCAAGGTCCTTAGCCTTCAGGTCGACCTCCCTGGCCTTCACCTCGGCCTCCTTTGCCCTAGCCTCGGCCTTCTTGCCCCTTGCCTCGGCTTCCCGTGCTCTAGTTCGAGCGTTTTTCTCTTTTATATCGAGCCTCTTCTTCGAAGAAGAGCTTGAAAGACGTCTCTCTCTAGGCGTTCCTTTTCTCTCCTCTCATCCTTCTTGTCACATGACTTGTCCTTTTGGGATAGGAATCCGTTCAACGTCTCTTGCAAGGCAAGGGTTGTTGCATCGCGTTTCAGCTCGGCCTTCGAGTTGTTCTTCCCCCTTGGCCTCCCATCCTTCTCCGTTGTGTTCTATCCCTTATCAACTGGCTGTCCACCATTTTTTAGGGAGGCGTAGAGGTCCTTCCATTTCTGCTGGTCCTTGAGTGCCTTGTAGCAATGGGTCAAGTTGAAGGTCTTCTTATATTGAGCCTTGAAGGTTTCCAAAACTTGCAACACCTGTGCATACAAGGTTATAGCAACCAAAATCATTGTAAAAGGGAAGAGGAGACCAATACATAAGAAGGAAAGAGGAATTACCAATTCCTTCATTCCATAGCCACTTTGCGGCCGGGCTTCAACGTTTTTAACGGAGCCGCAAAACTTGCTCATCTCCGCGGATATGTGGAGCCACCTCTTGGAGATAGATGTCTCAGTCCGCTGCGTTTGAATGTTATAGGGCGGAAGGATTCTACATTCATTGTAGCGCTTGGTGAACCGGCCCCAATATGCCGACCCTTTTTGCTCCGCCCCGAGAATTTGGTTGGTTCCAATCTCGATCCAGGACTCGCAAATGAGCATGTCTTCATCGGGCGTGAATGAGGCGTCCCTTTGGCTGATATTTCTCTTCATGGCCCGGGCTTGGTTCTCGAGCTCGTCTTGGAAAACAGGCTCAACATCGATGTTGATCACATCGGGGCCGGTCGGCGGAAATTCATCTTCTCCGACATTGTAATCGTCGTCGACGTACTCATTGTTGTCCCTGATCATGTCCTGGAGGACGTCCTCCTCCTCGCAATTCGCCGAACAGGTTACGCGCGGCCTGGCGCGACCACTGTCGGGGCAGCTGCACGCGCGGCCGCAGTCTGCGGCGCCGGCGAGTGTCCGGCCAAAGGTGTAGCGGGCGCGTTGAGATCAAGGGCAGGTACCTCGACAGTGCCAGGCGCGGATTCGCCTGAGGTAGGGGAAACCCGCGGCGGCATGGTTCCCGGGAGGTACCCGTACGTAGGCGATGGTGCCATCGCGAAAGATCTCGACCTTGGCGGTCGGGCCGCCAAGCCGTTGGAGCTGGCCGCCGCAGTCGCGACCGCGGTCGGGGTCATTCCAATCAGGAGGAGGGCAGCGGTCGCGGCCCTGGACACGAGGTCAGATTCGTCCTCCTCGCCCTGCTGCTCGGCGGCGGCCTTCTTGGCGGCGTCGAGCCTGTCCTGCTTCAACCTCCTCCTCCGGGCGCCCCGCTTCTCGGTCTCTGCGGCCCTCTGCTCTACCGTGAGTTCCTTCTTTGGTTTCTTTGCAGCTTGGGGCGTAGGTCCAGCGGCGGTGCCGGCGGCGGCAGGCCCAGCGTCGGAGGCAGCGGCGGCGGCGGCCATGGCTAGGGCTGGAGTGTGGACTGGGGTTTTGAGAGAGGAGAGGCCGGAGTGTGGATTTTGCCTCTGATGGACGGACTAGAGGAGGACAAAAGCGGTCCGCTCGCGTCCGCGGCCGACGCATCGTGGCCCAAATTTGGGCCAGGAATACGTCGCGGCGGACAGAAAAACGGAGCTCGGTCCGTTTGCGTCGCCCCGTTGGGCCGTATTTTTGACTCCCACGGATAGGGACGGACGCGCGCGGACTGGATGCGTCGGCCCATGGAGTCATCCTTACAATGATCCAGATTCACCGGAGCTCGCAAATATGCAATCCCCTAAATATGGGCCTTTCTTATGGCCGAAGGAAATATTTCAGACTGTGGAGTTTTGGTGAGCCCGCTCGTCTGGGACAAGCCCATATATACTACTGGCCTTTTAACCGCCCTGTCAGCACTTACAAGAACATGACTCAAATATAGGTCCTGCATCATCTGGAAAGTGCTAGTTGCACATGATGTGAGCACCAGTGTCCTCGTTTCTTCAAAAACATACAACCACATATAAATAATAATAATAATAACTCATGCCACAAGTTCCGTTAAAAAATACTCCCTCCATTCAGAACATAAAATGTTTTAGTTCTTTTCCACATTCATATGTACACATATATATCTAGACACATTTTAGTGTGTACATGTTCATTCTTTTTAGTACAAACCTAGACAACTTGTGTAACAACTAAAACATATTATATTATAAAACGAGGGAGTACGTTATATTTTGATCTACATAAAAAAGACAAATTTCAGTAAAGACTTTTTTTATTCATCTACACCCACAACTTTTTCTGTATGTATACACCATATATGTATACGTATTCACCGTTTTTTTTTTTGGGTTTTGGCAGGCCCATTGCGTGGAGGTAGGTCCAAAAAGTTTTGTTTAGTGTATTTAGCTTATTTGAACCGGCCAACAAGGTCAAAATTTATAATTCTAATTCTTTTAGTAGCTAGAGAATTTTATTTCTACTAGTATGTAATTTTAAATCTTGAACTCAGCTCAATTTATGAGAAAAAGTGTGTAGAATAAATCAAGTGGGTAATGTGCCCTAACTTGTCAATTCATCAAAACTTATTGTTCAGCTAATTCTCGATCGAGTACCCGAAAAAAGGGAACCTACTTGTGGTAGGATGGTTAGGAGGATGGTTGTACCTCCAGCCCATCAGAGTTCAAATCCCAGGTTTGACCGGCGGAATATTTTTCAGTGGGAGGCGACGTTCCCGTCGATAGTGAGGCGCCCGTGGTGACTTCGTCAATCTCAAGACCTGATCTGCCGGTTCAGTCTGTCGAAAGTGCTCATAGGGTATGGTGTGCGTGCGTGCGTTTATAGGTTTGTTGACGAGAGGATAAGGACAAGACGGACCTAGATATAGTTCAGTTTGACTGATCAATGAAGTTTAAATGAGACTACAGAGGACACGCGGGTGCCACGGATCATTGACTTGCATGTACACTTATCTCTCTGTATTTTTTTATCCGAAAATAGTGTTCGGTCAGCGATATGATTTCCAAGGAAGTACTGTAGTTCTCCTATGAAAGAGTTCATAATTCAAGCAATCATGAATAATGGAGCAGTGCCTGAACTTGCACGGGTAAATATAATTGATAAAATTCATGGCAGACGGTTGCGACATTGCAGGTAGAGGAAAGTTAATAGAAACTCATCGATCTTCTTCATCCCACGTGACACTGTCCCTTCTCAGTCTCAGTCTCTCATATCGTCCACCATCACTTTTTCTGGCCTGCAAGTTGTGGCTTCCAAATGATATACTTAGTTGGAAGTTGGTACTGGTATTTCGTAGTTATTGGTGTGTAGCCACTTGCTATGGAGTTGGATCCCAAATTTATATCCTGAAGGTTACTTCCTAAAATAAAATAAAATAGCCCACATCCCTCTCGTGCTCTCGACGAACCTCACCCTTGCCCACATAACGACATACAAGCAGCAAAAATTCCTATAGGTTCACCCGAGATGCTCATCAAATCGAATCATGGTGTATGCTGCATGCCGCGCTAGTACCACAACGAAAAAATATCCGGTGAAAACCAACTTTCAGCAGGAATCGGTGAAAATCACGAAAAATCAAGTTTAAAAGTTTCTAAAAACTTCTCAACAAAGATATATTACGTTGGAATGGTAGAGCCATATAGACATGGAAATTTGCAAGCTAGAACTCAAAATTGTTTAGAAGTTATGAAAATAAGAAACTGAGCAATGAATAGTAACATTCCTACTATTCATTGCCGAATTTTTTATTTTTATATCTCCTAAACAATTTCGAGTTTCAACTTACAAATTCCATATCTATAGAACTCTTTTTTCCCTAACGTAACGTATTATTGTTGAAATGTTTTTTAAACTTTTAAACAGGTGTTTCCATGGGTTTTACCGGTTTTGATTAAAAGTTGGTTTTCACTAGACTTTATCGAATCACAACACACTCCGGAGGAATCAAACCTTTTTCTTTCCAGTGGTTTGATGGCCTTTAGCTACTCTTGTAGGCTTGTAGCTGTACTGGTGTAGTAGGGGTATGAGCATGACAATTACCGCAGGCGGCGGTGTCGGAGGCACCCGAAGCGGTCGGAACCCTAGGTTGGGGTAGGGTTAGGCGCAGCCACAGGAGAGCCCGTGGGGCAAATCGATTTGGAGGAGAGGAAAGAGCTCGAGGAGGCGGTTTGGTTGTGAGTCAGCACGGCGGCGGCCAGGGCAGCACGGCGACGCAGGGTCGCGGGAGCGAGAGGAGGAAGAGAGAGCGGGGGTTGACTGGGTCGAGTTCGACCCAGGAGCAAGTTGGGCTCAGCCCAAGTGGTTGGGTCCAACCCATTAGGCCCAGGGGCATTTTGGTAATTCACCAAATAAAATTATCCAAACTTAAATGAATTTTAACTCCCAAACAAAAGAAACAAAATCAGCTAAAAATAGTCAACACACTCTATAAATTATGAGGAATTTTTATGTAAGTTTTACTCGAAATTTTGAAAAACATTTGTGAATGCAAAATTCAAAAATCCTTAAGTGGAATGATTTGAAATTCCTTTTCAAAAACTATTTTCCTAAAATAAAATAATATGGGAAAATAAAGTATTGAAGTTCAATTATATTGAACTATTTAAATTTAATCACTTTGAATTTATTCCTCATGAAAATTGTTGTCAAACTCTAAATAATTAAAAACTTCCAAACACTCGAAAAGTCTTATAATCCACAACTTGGGAATTTTGGGGTGACGTTGCATTTCATGATTATGCATAATAGCATGCTGCTAGAGTTTTCAGTAATCCTTATCGGATTACCTTGCTATTTTCAGATTCGGGGTTTTACCGCAAACCCTAGAACCCCGAAGAGTTGAACGGCCATTTCTACCACAGGCAAGTTCATTCTTGCATATCCTTATTAAACTATTTTTATGAAAACTATTTTCAAAAACATATTATTATCATTGCATTGAAAAAGAAAAATATTTTCGAATGATGTGAATTGCTATATATATATATGTTTGGCTGGCAATGGAACCACGGTATGATGTTGTGGTGGAGGTTCCATTGTACAGGAAAGTATATACCTAGGATTAATTACAAATGTCACAGTGATCCTTGCACCGTATCGAAGCATTTACCATGAGATCTGGCATGGGACGGTAAAGTCAGCTGCTATCTTCTCTTGTTCACATATCCTCGGCAGACTATTACCTGGTTGAGTCCGTTGCGGCGGCCAACAGCGTGGGACGCATACCTTCCCCACCCGACGGGGTGATTTGGAATAGGAGCTCGGGAGTGGTGACGAGCCTTTGGTCTTTGTACCAGGCTGGGTCATAAGGGGCGGATATGTGTTGTGCGGAGAGTGGCAGTGATTGGCTTTGGACTCAGACCTGGCCCCATACCATGGAAGTATGGACGGGGATTGCAACCCGGAAGGCAAAAAGGCTGGGGTACTCTCATGGGTAAAGTTACGCAGCTCTGCAGAGTCAACAACAAGAAACTGTGACTGTCACATCCGTGTTCCCGGAAGGAACTACAGAACGCTGCGGGAAAGGCATCCCAAGTGATGACTAAAGACCCGTGGAGGCTGTGAGCATAGTTTTCTGAAATAAAACTTGACCTTTGAAGAAATGTTTTCCAAAACTTGCATTATGCCTATGACTGTTGGTCATGGCAGTAGCTAGTGCATTCAAAACCAAAAACTCTTTCCTATATTATTTGAACTTGCTGAGTAACGCTAGAGTTGCTCACCCTTTCCTCGTTGACCCCATGCTTAGACTTTTGGAGCCAGCAAGGAGTTGACAGATATCCATCACGACCTTGAGGAGTTCATCAACAAGGAGTCAAGTCTACATGGTGGATCTTGGAAGAGTCAACCGCTACTTCATCGACAGAAGGATGACGACCACATTACCAATGGAGGAGACAATGTCATTTTGGAAGAAGGAGTACAACCTGGATAAAGATATCCCAGATGGATTAGAGTAGGGTTGTGATAACGGTAGTGGAATAGAAATTAGAGATAGAGCTGATATCCAGCTTAGTGATACGATTTGGATCTTTTTGGTGTTTTATTTGCACGAGACCTACTTCTATTTGTAAAGAAGGTTCTCGAGATTTTGTATCGAATAGTGTTGTAATCCTATAGTGTTACCTTGGACCAGCTATGTTTCTGTTGTACTACTCTGAGGGATGTAATATTTACAGATAGGTCCTTCCGTGAGTGTTATATCAACGACTTATGCACTACAACATGCAGTGGTGTGCTAGGGTCACCGCATGTAGATATGGGTTTTTCTCCTCCAATGGATTCCCAAGAATTATCTATAGTGAATGAGGAAAACTCACATCTCGATACTCTAGTTTCTAATGGCCTTATATGTGTTTTGAGCGATGTAATTCTTGCATCAATTATGCCTTTTCGGAACACTCATGAACTTTGGACCAAGCTTCAAGATAAATTTGAAGTGTCCAACATTATTGAGGATGATTTTCTCCCTCCACCTCCGGGCGTGATGAGTTCACAACTTGTTCCACTTCACCAACATGTGATTTGTCACAAGGTAATGATATGGTGAGTGGTGATAGAAATTGCATTGTTGATATTGAATCCACTATTGACTATACGTCATCTCTATCTCATTGCAATGTTCTATCTTTAGACTTAAACACTTCTAGCACCTCAAATGTCTTACATGCTAGTGTTGATAGTCCTTGCATATCATGTAATAGTTGTTTAACTAAATCTCATGATGATATGCTTCATATGTCTTGTTGTCATGAAAACAATACTTCCATATCCTCTATTTTGTGTGTGGCTAACAATGTAGAGGAATCCCAACTTTGTTGGAACAAGACATGGACCTCAATGGTACTTCAAGCAATTCTTCATCATCATTGTCCATTACTCACTTTTGCCTTATGGCTAGAGATTCAAAGGTATCACCTTTGGAACCCTCTACATATTGTGATGATGAGGATGAGGATTATTATGGTTTAAAGTATAATGATGTCGACTCTTTAAAAGATAAGGGTGAGATGGTATCTTGTGCTCTCCCTAAAGATAGTAAAGCTATCTCCTCTTTTTGTGAAATTTTGACTTATGCTATCAAGAGTTGCGAAGTCATTGAAGAAAAGGGAAGACTTGAAAGAGAATATGCTCTTGAAATTGCTTCTCTTACCGGTAATCTTGAGGATGAGCAAGAGCTCCGGGTTTCTCTTGAGGAGAAACTCGATTCCATTGACGAGTCAAATGATTTAGTGGTTGCTAAACTCATTAAGGAACATGATCATACCATTGCAAAATATAAAGTGCTTAAAAAGGAAAAGGTTGAATTTGGTGTTGGCAATGCTAGACTAATTAAGGATATAGAGACACTTGACAAAGCTCATAAGGCTTTGGAAAGTGAACACTCTCTCCTTACCAAGTCTCATGATCAACTCCAAACTCAACTATCTAAAATTGTTGTGCCTAGCTCTTCTAGTTCCTCTTGTGATCATGCAAATATTATAGAGGAAAATGCTAGATTGAATGATGAGCTTACCAAGTTGTCTTCTTCCATTTCTAATATTAATGATGCTTGTGCTACTAACTCCACTTCATGTGAAGCATCTATTTTGAAGGAGAATGTTGAGCTAAGGGCTCAACTTGAGTTATTAACTAGCAAGTATGGAAATTAGAAAAAGTCATGAAAAGCTCTCTAGCTCTAATGAGGATCTTCTTGCATCCCATGCTAGGCTAAAGTTAGGTCATGAGGCTATCACTACAAAGATAACATCTTGTGAGCCTCATGTGGACAAAGGCACAACTTCCTAAAAATACTATATTGCCTTGTGCTTGTCCTAGTAATTCATTATCTCATACTTTTGCTAAATCTTGCAATGAATTACTTTCCTTGCCTTGTTGCTCTAACAACGAAACATCTACTTCCTCTAGTATTTGTGTTGATACTAACCATGTAGAGGAATTAAAAGAGCTCAAGGCCCAAGTCATTCTTTGAAGAAAGACTTGGAAAAGCGTCATGTTGGGGATTCTACACTTGACAATATGTTGAGTGTACAAAGACGCCCCAATGACAAGAGTGGACTTGGATTCAACTCCAATAACAAGAACAAGTCCAAATATAACAAGAAGAAAAAGGGCCAAGAACAAGTCAATATTTTGGCCAAGATTGTTTGCTTCAAGTGCAAAGTTGAAGGGCACCATGTTAGATCTTGCCCTTGAAGAAGAAGTCTCTTAGTGAGAAGCAACAAGGGAAGAGCCTCAAGCTCAAACTCAAGTTCCTCAAGTTGAAGAACGGCCACTTCCCAAGAAGAATCAAGCTACCCCTCCTCAAGTCGAGATTCAACTAAGAAGAAGGGAGGAAGCCGTGAGAAGGCCACTTTGCTTCTTCATGCACTAATGGTACCTCATCCAACCCCATTATAATTGATGATGTTTATTCTCTTCGGAAGGATAAGGTTGGCAATGTGTTTGCCAAATATGTTGGTACTCAAAGTGGTTCAAGAAAAGAACCATTTGGGTTGCCAAGCCTATTGTGACTAACCTCTTAGGACCCAACTTGGTTGGGGACCAACAAGCTAAAACTTGATCAATAGGTGTTGTTGGAGGGCATTGAGACTTGGCTACATTATGAAGAATTAAGGGATCTTCATCAATCATATTCTCTCAAGCCAAGTCATTTGGATTATATTGTTCTATCTCATATCCAATGTTCCTCCTTGCGGTAACTTGTGCTTATATCATATATACATTGAAAGTTGCTTGCACCCTTGCATGTGTTTGGTTTTGTACCTTGCTAGTGTTTGTATGTGTGTGCTCTCTACTTACTTATCTTGAGAAATCAAGTATGTGTATGTTGGTTTACACACCACTTACTTGTTTTGAGCCTTATTGATTTTATTTGCTATCTTATCTTGTTGGCTCTCTTTGAGAGATTAATGGACTATCCCATTTTGGGAGAGTGATATGCTTCGTGCACTTCACAATCCTAAAAATGTTTACATGAGGAATACCACTTAGTGATGATATATCAATGTTATCTATTCTCTTGTGGTATGTCATGCTCATGAGAAATTCAAATTATAATGTCCATTAATTATCTCAGTTGTTTTTTTGCCTCATGTCGAAAAAATGGATTATCACATTATGGGGGAGTAATAAGCTATGTGCATATTACAAGCCTAGAAAATGTGAACATGTGAGGTTTGCCACCTAGAATTGATATTGTTATTATCTTGTTCCTATGTGGCATGTTGCTCAAACAAGTTCCATATTTGCTTAATTGCTTCTTGTCTCATCTTTTGGTATCTTGTTTGTGAGAGATTTCTTGGTGCTTTGCATGATCGTTGATTAATTGAAGCCATCAAGAATCTCTATCTAAGCATGTTTTTCAATTCCTATCTTTTGCCACATGCTTATGTTTTGTGAATATGATCTTGAATATATCTTTGCAATCCACCACCGAGAAATATCTCCATACATTACTTGTCTTTTGACAAGTGATAATCATATTTGTGGTAAATATATTGATCATATTTACATTGGCTCTTGCTCGAAATTTGCCTTATTTATTGCCAATGCTTTGTTTTGATCTAACTCATTTTTGTCTTCCTTCTATCTTTTTGGATCCCTTGTGCTCTACTCATATTGTTTTATGCTTTCTTGAGATAGGAAAAGCAATGATCCCATTCTTGTGCATTGACATTCAAAGTCATACTTCTAGATAATGCACTATTCCGGGGAAGCTATCCTACATTGAGTAGAACACCATTCTTTAAATTGGTTTTGTATCTTATGGCTTTTCTTGAACATGACTAGTGTTGGATAAAATATATGGAGAGTGATGACCCCATTTGTGTGCATTTTGTATTCAAATGCAAGATCATAAATAATGCACAAATCTTGGGGAGCTATCCTATATGTTTTAGAACACTATTTGTTTTCAATTGGTTTTTGATCCCGATGATATGTCTCTTTGGAAGACAAGCATTTTTCGTCTTGGTACTTTGTGCCATCATGAAAAGTGTAGAGGGTTTGATTCATTCCTTGAACCTATTTTCATTTGGTATGTTTTTCAACTTGGTATCTTAAATCATGTGTTGATTTGGGTATTTGATATAATTTGGACAAGTCTTTTTCTTGTCACACTTGTGTGTGATCTCTTGGTTTAAGTGGTGTTTTGTCCAAGTTATATCTCGTTTGGTTCTTTAAAGTCTTGTGCATGCATATTTACTATGTATATCTTATGGCATGTTTACTTTTGTTGATCCAATATATAGGATAAACTCCATCATTTCCTAAATGGCTAAGATGTGCATGAAATTCAATTTCATATCAATATGCACATATTTTTTGGAGTTTGTCCTATGTATTGTAGTTGCTCTAACTACATTGGACCCAATGAGTTTGGGTACCATGTTGTACTTGAATTTGTTTTAGGTACATTGAAGATGCATTGGAAGCTTGTCTCATCTACAAGGAAGGTGTTGTCACCATGTGCTTATTGGAGCCAAGCTTGGATGATCATGAACACTTATCTTCTACATCACCCAATGCTACCTCGGTAACAAGTATCTACCTCATGCATACATTTCTAGCTTTCAACCTTGTGTAGGTTGTTTCATGGCATGAATCTCTTTTGTTGCAATTCATTTGGTTCTTGCAAAACAACTTTATTGCAAATATGGGCAAGCCGGGATGATTACATATCAAGGGGAATATATATAATCATTTTCATGATTCACCAATCCCAAATATGTTAATCTAGCACTTTCTACTCTATGTCTCACATATGCAATATTGATGTTTTTTAAAATCATTTGCCTTTTGCGATACTTGTTATCTTTCTCGGAGCATCCCATTTATCACCTTATCCCTTGTGGATATTTTTGATGCTATGATGAGTGTGTGGTGGAAGTTCATCTATATCCCTTTAAGATAAAATTGAGCTTTGTGCTATGCTTTTAAGCAAAGATCTTATTGGTGTATTTATGACTTCCTCTTGGATATCATGTTCTCTAACTTTGTACCTATTTTGTGTGTGCATGTTTCTTTGTGGACTTATATCTTCATGATTGGTGTCTACTTAGAAACTTTACACATGAGAATAGTTACATCCTTAATTGGTATTCCAATTCTTTAGTGACCACCTTTTATTGCTTTTGATTCTTTGGTGGTTTCTAAAAGGCACAAGCTTTGTTTTTTTTTTGATATCCCTTTTTGCATCTTAATAAGCTTGTGGACCTATTTGCTACATCTTCTTTGGTTTGTGTTCTACATTATCTAGGAGGGAGTGAGGATTCCATGTTATGCACACTATATTGAAATACAAATCCTTATTGTGCACGTACCTTGGGGAGTTCCCTCTTGATTATTAGAACACTTGGTTTATCTTATCATAATATCTTCTTATGTTCAATTGGTTTTTCAGATCCTTTGATTGGTTACTTCTCTTGTCGAAGTATCTTTCAATTTGATTTCCTTTTGCAATCTTTGGATCCTCAATATTGTTTGATCTCCCCCCCAACTATTCATCATTGGATATGTGCATTCGATTTCACTCATATTATGAGAAATGCACACACTATGGGGGAGCTCTTTCTATATTGGCCTTCTACATTTTTCCTCCCATTTCGGCAATCGATGCCAATGGGGGAGAAATTTAGAGGGTTTAAGGGAACATGGCTTTGTTCTCTTGCATCCTTACATTTTGTGTTGCATGGTGTCTTAAATTCATTGTATAAACCCTCGTAAAAGGGATTGTCATCAATTACCAAAATGGGGGAGATTGAAAGTGCATGTTACCCCCATGCGTGGTTTTGGTAATTAATGACAATCCTTATGGACTAATGTTTGCATTGAGATATTCTTGTAGATCTTGTCCATAGGAAAAGATTTGAGTTCATGTGTTAGATTCTAGAAGCTTACATGGCAAAGTGTGGCTTGGAAAAGAAGATTAAGGGAACATTCATGTTTATCTCCGAGCCATCATATATATTAAGAGAAGATTATGAAGTGCAAGTTTAATATGATCCATCTCGGAAGATATCATTTGATTGAACCTTGCAATGGATACATGAAGACGGAGCTAAGCGAGGCTCTCCCATAATGAGTATGGGGAAGTATTTGGAGAAGTCTTCATCAAGCATGTGCTAGCAAGCATGATCATGAAAGGTGTTCCAACTTGAGAGAGTCAAGATCGTCATCATCTAACTCAAGTGGAATGCGCAAGGCAAAGGTATGATCTTGATAGGGTTTCTATTTTACCGGTCTCATGTTGTTAGTTCGGAGACCGGGTTATAGGATAGATACCGTACTATCAAGAGGGGCTTTCGAGTGAGTAACTTGATCGCATCTTTGTGGAGAGCTCAAACCTTTGCATTCTTGGCATATCATCTTTCTTAGTTCTTAATTTGGCTTTTATCCATGTACAATTTAGAGCTTGTGTTCATCTCCATAACAAGCTCTAGTTCATAAAAAACGGATTTCATATGAATATTTTGTTGCGTTTTGTATGTTGGAGGTTTTACCGGTTTGTCTTTTGCAGAGAGGTCAAACTCTCTCCTTGTGTCTTCCTCCTCACATGATGGACTATGACGTTTCTCTACATGATCTTGTAGTACTCTTGGTTGCGAGTTCAACAAGCCCAAGATCATCGAAAACAGAGTCCGAACGAGAAAGTTATTGGGTTTTCAGTTTTGTTGGTTTTCCTAGTCCGGACGGCGCTTGCGGTATAGGAGCCGGAAGTGCCCCGGAGACTTTTTGGGCCGGAGTCTCCGCCCCCCCCCCCCCCCCCCACCGGAGTCTCCGCCCCCCTAGACCGGAGTCTCCGGTGTTATTTTTCCTGCAACGGCTATTTTTTCGTGGGGACCTATAAAGGCCCCCTTCTTCCCCAAATGAGTTGCTGGTTACTGAGCATGTTTTCCCCCCCTCTCTCCTCCATTATTGATCTTTGGAAAAGCTTGCCTACGTCTCAATCCCTCCCATGATTCTTGCATATCTTTGAGGAAAAAGTGAGAGGAGATCTAGATCTACAATTTCACCAATCCATCTCTCCTCTAAGTGAGGGGAACCTAGTAGATCTTAATCTTGGAGTTCTTGATGTTTCTCCTCCATTGTTCTTCCTCTCTTATTCCCTCATAAGCATTTGTTAGTTTGTTGGAATTTGAGAGTGAAGGACTTGAGCACTTCTTGTGTTCTTTCCATTGCATTTTGTTGCATCGGTTTGCTCTCTCCACGAGGATTCGTGGAAGTGAAAGTTCGTGAGCTTGTTACTCTTGGGTCGTTGGACCCTAGACGGTGTTCTTGTGACCTTTTGTGGTCAAGGCCTTTTGTGACTAGTTGGGACCTTTTGTGGTCACTTGGGAGCTCCCAATCCTTCTGTGGGTTGTGCCTCAAGATTGTTGTAAAGGCTCCGGATTCCGCCTTGAAGGATTCCGATAGTGGAAGGTGAACCGAGCTTTTGGGCAAGGTTTATCGGAGAATTGGGTGAGGCCATTTGTGGCGTCTTGAGTTTGAAACTCATACCCTCCAACGAGACGTACTCCCCTAAAAAGGAGGAACTCGGGAATACATCATCGTCTCCGCGTGCCTCGGTTATTTCTATACCCGAGCTTTTTACTTATGCAATTTACATTGTGATAGCCTTCGTGCTTGAAGTCTTATATCTTGCTATCACCTTACTGCTTGTCTTGCTTAGCATAAGTTGTTGGTGCACATAGGTGAGCCTAGTATATTTATGTTGTATGCTTGTTAAATTAAAACACCTAGTTTTATTCCGCATTTATCAAGACTAAACCGGAAAAGTTTTAAAACGCCTATTCACCCCCCTCTAGGCGACATCCTTGTTCTTTCACTGACGGCCATGGTTGCGAGAGCGGTGCAACTGCATCTTTTTCATCTGATCTTGGGGGTCAGCCTGATGCAGCGTATCTCTGTATATGCGGATGATGTGGTTCTCTTCGTGCGGCCAAACAGGGCTGATCTCTTGGCCACGAAGGAAATACTAAGGCTGTTCGGTGGTGCGTCGGGGCTTTACATCAATTACACGAAGTCGGCGGCCACGTTGATCAAGGGAGGAGCAGCAGATGGGGAAAGGGTTAAGAGTTTGCTTGGCTGCAGACTTGAAAATTTTCCTATCCAGTACCTGGGGTTGCCTTTGGCGCTAAGGCCTCTGACTAGAGATGAATGGCAGCCGGTGCTAGACAAAATGGTGTGCGTTGTGCCGGCCTGGCAAAGAGGTCTGTTGGCGAGAGAGGGGAGGCTTGTTCTTGTTAAGTCGGTTATCGCTGCCAGGCCAATCCATCACCTGTTGGTAACAGAAGCACCGCTCTGGATGTTAGAAGAGATTGAGAAGTGGATGAGAGCCTTCTTCTGGGCGGGGAAGGAGGAGGCCAATGGTGGACAATGCTTGGTGGCCTGGGGAAACATGTGTGCTCCAAAACGATTTGGGGGTCTAGGGTTCAAAGACTTGCGATTGCAAGGTATTGCGCTGCGGGTGCGCTGGGAGTGGCTTAGAAGAACGGACCCAACAAGGCCTTGGCAAGGCTTGCCTATGATCAGAGATAACGATGCGGAGAAGGCCTTCCAAAGTTTAGTGCAGATCAAACTTGGGGATGGCAGGACATGCCTTTTTTGGTCGGATCATTGGAGGTCAGCGAGGTCGCGCCGGAGGTGCTGGCTTTGGTTGGTGACAGAGCGCGTAGGAGGACGACGATGGCTGACGCTTTGGTGGACAACCGCTGGGTGGCGGACTTGGACGCGCCGCCGCTTGGTCAAGCTGCCTTTCAGTTGGCGATCTTGTGGAGCCAGGTGATTCAGGTTCACTGTGCCGAGGGCGAGTCTGACAGCTATAGCTGGCCGTGGTCACCGTCGGGTGTGTACACGGCGAGCTCCACCTATGAGATGCTCTGCCAAGGGAGAGAGCGATCGGCGACGGCGAGCTGTACCTGGGAGACGTACGCGCTGATGAAGTGCAAAATCTTCATCTGGCTTGCCTTGAAACACAGGGTGTGGACCTCGGATCGAAGGTTCATGCACGGCCTTCAGGACGCGACGGCATGTTGCTTCAGCTGCCTGCAGGAGGAGGACACAATTGAACATGTGCTGGTTCAATGTGTGTATGCCCGAGAGACCTGGCGCCATTGCTTTCGGAGGTTGCAGGTGATGGTGAGAACGTCGATTCTAGCTGATCAGTTGGAGGTGTGGTGGCTGCGGGAGCGGGCTAAGTTCAAAGGCAGAGATAGGAAGAAATTTGACACGGCAGTTACTCTGATCTGTTGGTCGATCTGGAAACAGAGGAACGCGAGGGTGTTTAACAACCTCGGCCAGCAATGCGAACTCAGGCTTTGGTTTACTTTCCGAGGGAGTGCAGGAGGGAGTAGACAAGTGACGCGAGAGTAGGATTAGGCGTGGAGTTTTGGGGGTGTGCTGATCCTTGTTTCGACAAGTGAGCCAGCTTCTTGTAATTACTTTCTACCTTCTATAAAAATAAGGTGCGCTATTGGCGCACTCTCAAAAAAAAAAACTTTTGGCGACGGCCGATAATAAAAACCGGTGCCGGGTTTATCAAAGACGGGCAAGAAATTTCAACCGGCTGAGGACACGGACTTTTTTTTTGGCTGAACCGGCTATAGGTCATGTCTCTAATGTGAGGTTTTGTACCGGTGGGGTCTAGTTTTTTTTTCGGAAGGGCACTAATAGAAAAATTATATCAGGTGAAGAGTGAAGACATGGATGCAACAGGGGATAATAGAAAACGAAGAAAGTTGAACAAGTCATCTCTCCTTCTAGATTCAAGAAAATCTTCGAGTAGTTGTCAACATGAATTTGACCGAATTAAATTGTCTTGCAGGATACACACAAAGATAGGGCGAGTTGAACGGGAAATAAAATAAAATTAAATAAAATCACTGAACTGGTGCAAAACTAGAGCTTTCCTGGCAACATGCATGCATGGACCCAATTAAATTGCCTTGCATGACACACCGTCTCTCCAAGACTAAAACCTCCGGATACACGGAGCACAGCTCACAAGTAGCACTACTAGTAATGGTTTGCGCTCGCCACCTTGCCTTTTCTTCCCCGCGTTCCACTTGACCACACAGCCCACAGGATCGCACATTTTGGCCGCCTATATAAGCGCACTGCCACACACCCCGTTCCCGACACAAACATACCGCTAACTAACCTACTAGCTGTGCTTGGTTGTCAGGAGATCGGTCGATCAACATGGAGCTGCTGCTCCTGTTCACTGTGCTCCTCCTTGCGCACGCGGTCATGTACCTGGCTTGGACCTCCCTCGCCCGTCGCCGGCAGTCGCAGTGCTACCTCCTGGACTACGTCTGCCACAAGCCGTCGGACGACCGCAAGGTGACCACGGAGATCGCCGGCGAGGTGATCCAGCGTAACTCGCGCCTCGGCCTGTCCGATTACCGCTTCCTCCTCCGCGTCATCACCCGCTCCGGCATCGGCGAGGAGACCTACTGCCCACTCAACGTCCTCGACCACCGGGAGGACACGTCCACCCACCAGGACGCGGTCGACGAGATGGACGCCTTCCTCGACGCCACCATCACCGACCTCTTCGCCAAGAGCGGCTTCGAGCCCCGCGACGTGGACGTCCTTGTCGTCAACATCTCCATGTTCGCCCCCGCGCCGTCCGTCGCCGCTCGGATCGTGCATCGCTACGGCATGCGCGAGGACGTGGCCGCGTACAACCTGTCAGGGATGGGGTGCAGCGCCGGCCTCGTCTCGTTGGACCTCGCGCGCAACGCTCTGCGCACGCGGCGGAACGCGACGGCGCTCGTGGTCTCGACGGAATCCATCGCGCCCAACTGGTACTCCGGCATCGACAAGTCCATGATGCTGGCGAACTGCCTGTTCCGCTGCGGCGGCTCCGCGGTGCTTCTGACCAACGACCCGGCGCTCAGGGGCCGCGCCAAGATGGAGCTCACCTGCCTGGTTCGCTCCAACATCGCCGCCAACGACGACGCGCACGCGTGCGCGCTGCAGCGCGAGGACGAGGACGGGCGCGTCGGGATGAGCCTCAGCAAGACCCTGCCCAAGGCCGCCGTCCGGGCCTTCTCGGTGAACCTTCGGACCCTCGCGCCGCGCATCCTCCCCGTGACCGAGCTCGCGCGGTTCGCCGCGCAACTTTTTGGCAAGAAGCTCCTGCCACGCAGGAAGCAGAGCAAGAGTAGCGACGGCCCCAAGATCAACTTCAAGACGGGCGTGGACCACTTCTGTCTCCACCCGGGCGGCACGGCGGTGATCGAGGCGGTGAAGCGGAGCCTGAGCCTAGACGACGGCGACGTGGAGCCGGCGCGGATGACGCTGCACAGGTGGGGGAACACGTCGGCGAGCAGCCTGTGGTACGTGCTGTCGTACATGGAGGCGAAGGGGAAGCTGAGAAGGGGTGACAGGGTGCTCATGGTGACCTTCGGCTCCGGGTTCAAGTGCAACAGCTGCATGTGGGAGGTGAAGGGCGACATGACCGACAAGGGCGCGTGGGCCGACTGCATCGACGACTACCCGCCGGCGAGCACCGCCAACCCCTACATGGACAAATACGGATGGCTCAACGACGTCGAAGGCGACACCGTCATTTTTTAATTATTACCTCCTCCTATATATACTCCTCACTGCATATACTACCCCGGTCTTGGGTCATTCGTTCGTGTGGGAACTGCATGCATGCATATATTTTGGTGGAAGCGTGCTAGCTAGAAGCAAACATTATTCAGTTAGCTAGCACCATCATGTCCGTACGTAAGTAAACAGGCATGCATGTTTCGATCAGTCATGCATAGATTCAAGATACATACATACTCCCTCTGTTCTATAATATAAGATGTTTTTGTTATTTTAATACAGACTATATATAAAGGGAATGTATATAGATGTGTGTTAGTGTGTAGTTTTACTCATTTTGCACTGTATGTATACCGTATTGGAATACATAGAACATCGGAGTATATAGCATAAGATAAAAGGCATGCGTGAAGATACACACCTTAGACTGGTCACACCAATAATGTTGTTGATTTTCTGTTTTCAAAGAACAATGTTGTTGCTTTTCCGTGATGTATTCGTTTTATACTCTCCGTATGGGCGTATACTTCATGAGCAGTCGGTGTTTGCCTTTTGTGAGATTTTAGTTTCTGTTTTTCAAAAGACGCTTTGTGGGATTTTCTGTAATGTTCCCTTTAGGTTATACCATATTTATGCTCTATCCATGGTATTCATACAGTACATGGAAGCTTAGACTTGTCACGACAATAATGTTGTTGATTTTCTATTTTCAAGGAACAATGGTTTTGCTTTTGAGCGGTGAACTGAAGGTACTTTCTTGTGTCTGGTCACTAGCCATACACTCTCATAAGTCATGAGTACATACTAGTACTAATAATGTATCAGAAATGTTTACTGCATGCCGAGGCAGGGCTTAATTAAGTTATACTAGTTGAATTTGGGGCGGCGGCACGCCGCGCCCTTGATGAGAACTTTTGCTGATGATTTGTTTCTTGGTTTTAATTGCATAATGTATCTTGCAAGCACAATTGGCCTTTCTGATTTGTATAACGTATTTAGTTGTATAGCCGATATGATCTACGGTGAAAACTAAATGCAATGCACAGCAAGATATATACAGGATTATGTAGGGCAGCTGGCACGATGTCCATTTATATATACACTTATTTGGTACACGCAGAAGCGGTAATAACAGAAAAAAGAGCGGAACGGATGAGAAATTACGCTTAAGCAAGCTGATGAAATCTTTTGATAAAGGCAAGTCAATACGACCGGGCCTAAACCCCGCTCAAAGCAAAGCCCGATGACGGCGGACAACCATACGCATACGACAGTTGTAACAACCTCGACATAGAGGCACATAAGGCGTCGGAGGAACTGAAAGAAACATAAAAAAGCAAACAAAAAATTGAATATGATCTGATAAAAGGCAGCTGCAATAGAAAAGAAATGGTACACTGGCCATACCTCGCGATAAATAGTCGAGGGGATTAGCGCCTGGAGGCAACAAAGGCGGGGAACTAAAGCATCAGCGTCAACAGCCACATCATCAATACAGGAACCAAGATCTGGAGAATGCTGAAACTGAAAATTTGATGAACCAGATGCCAATACAACGCAATGAGAAGCAGACGGAATGGAATAACTGCAAGAAGGAGACTGAATCGCTGACAAAGGAGCCCAAGCAAGTGAAGCAGCATCGCTTGAGACATCCATCTGAGCTAACAAAGCAGCCCAAGGCGGCAAAAGTTCATCATCATAAGATTGCACGTACGGTATACTTTAAAATAAGCCTGATTCCAATCCCAATAAAGGCGAGGCAATAGGAGACAACCGAGAAGAGCATGGAAAAAATAAAAGGAAAAGTTCATCATACGAACCATAACAATAAAACATCTATAAGGGCAGCACTGCATATATTGCTTTAAAAATGTAAGTGATAGGGGTAAGCACTCCTGACTCTTATCGCAATTAGAAGATAAAGATGAAGAACACATAGGAACTGTCCGCATAATGCACCATAATATAACATTTTTATATACTTGTAGCAACCACAGAAAGAGTTAGGACATTATGAGAAATGTCGTGTAGGCAAGCAAGACTATATTATACTGAACCGTTAAGTGCAGTAAACTGTATCATGCCTAAAGAAATCTATTATTATATGACTGAATCAATTATGCAGCTATGTACTGGAAAACTGAACACAATAAGACAATAGCATGAACCACCTCCCATAATGCATAATTTTTATGAATCAGTTGGTAGCATCACAATGTTTTCCAGGTCGGCACATTAAGGAGAATATGTCAAAATCAATGTTAAATATGTTCATAAACTGTTGGAATTGCTGAAATTGTAGCCAGCTATATTGAGTGTACATGTCTATAATTTCTATATCAAATTTATGCCTAAAGAATATGAAGGAAAAGATTGTCTATACGTTGAAAACAACAGATCTTAAATATTCCCTTATAAAGCATCAGAAGTAGTAACAAAACAAAGCTTTTCATCAAGGTGATTATCCCCCTATTTTTGATCTCACCAGATATATAGAAAACCCTATTGACGGAACGATTCTCTGCCTGAATTAACTCATACATGTGGAGACCCATTTATTCATTTATAAGAGATTAGGAGATATTACAATTTATATATTTAATGAGATACGGTTTAATAAAAGCACAAGAGTATATGAGTATGACCACACTCTGCCATTTGGCTCCCCTCCAATTAGCTGAACTAAAAACATGAAGGATAAAATACATGTTGGGACCTCTTGGTATTTCTGAAACTGTAGCTGGCTATATCCAGTACGTGTACATGTCTGTAATTTGTTTACGAAATGTATGCCTGAAGAACATGAAGGAAAATATTTTGTTCACGTTGAAAACAACATATCTTGAATATTCCCTTATAAGGCATCAGAAGTATGAAGAAAACAAAGCTTTTCATCAACTAAGCTGTCCCACTATCTGCATGCATTAATAATAAACAGCAACAATCGCTAAGCAGTGCAATTATGGACAGCTAAAATTAGAAGAAAATTAATGGTTCACCTTAATTGTAGGACTATTTGTAATCTTGGTCAGCTCCATCTCGCTCTCTGCTCGCTCTGCGCTTGATACTGACAATGACCACTGCATCAGATTGGGATTTGGAGATATACCTTTTTCTGTAGAAGTCGTGCTCCTCCGGAAAGCAGCAGACCCACCTGCTGCCGTCAGATTGGCCTACTAAACTGCAGCGGCGGCCGCCGCCGCTGCTCCGGGCAGCGAAATGGTAGGGACGGGTGGGCTGGAGCTATCACAAAACTCGACGACTGCCCTCCAACGCCTTCGTCGCTGCGGGCGCTGCCAGTAGGGTTTGGAGTCGCCATGGGCGGGAGAGAAGGAGCGCGAGCGTGAGAGGGGAAGAGGTGGCGCGCTGGGCGAGCGTGAGAGGGGAAGAGGGGGAACAGTACTCTACAGTGAATGGAGCGCGGAGAGAGCGTGAAAGTCTGCCCCCTTAATATATAGGGGTATAGTATATGGAGGTAGTGGCAGGTGCACATCGCGTTCCAGTACATGAAGCGGATAGCGAGGGCTTTTGGCCTAGCCTCCCATCCCATGCATGATGTACTTTTCACACGGGAGTAGGCAGTTTGTGCGCTTAGTGGGATTTTCTATTTGAGGACATGTTTGGTCATCATCTTGTTTCAAAAAAAATGTTTGGTCATTATTAATATCATTAATTCTATTCTCCTTATGAAAAGACAGCGTTTGCTCAAAACAGATAAACAAGATAGTGACCAATTCTCTTTTCTTAGATATACTACTCTCTCCGTTCCATAATATAAGTGTATTAATTTTCTGAAAGTCTATATTGACTATCTTTAAGCAAGTTTTTAGAAAATATTGTTAGCAATTAGAATACAAAGTCATTATCAACACACATTCATTTCGAATTAAATTTTCTTATGTTATTGTCATGATATTTTAGATGTTGATAGTTTTTTCCTAAAATCTTGGTCAATAATAGTTATGTTGGACTTTTTCAGAAAACTTATACACCTTAAAACAAAGAAGAGGGGGAGTACATAATAATCGTGAGTTCAATTTTTGTTCTCACTTTCACATATACTTGCATAAATCATGAAATTGTATGAGAGAGTCCTCAGAGGCGATGTAGGAGTAATCCTAACAAATATATTCTCACAGTTGCACTACAGTAGCTTGACTGGCGCGTGCATTTATGTGGCGACGGACGGGAAACAAGTGTTGGTTGGTTGAATGACTGGTATATCTAGGCTGGCCATGGCCGGGCAACACATATGCAAGTCGGACTTTGCTGCGTCACATGGAGCTGGGGTACAGTTTAAAGGCGGGAGGGAGATGGGCAACGCCACCGATCGGTCTCGTCAGGATATGTACGTGAGTGAGTGTGGGGGCGCGACCTAACTAGTTGTGGGTATAATACGTTCCAGCCGGCCGAATGTAGTGACTGGCTAATTAATGCGTGGAGCACGACAGGCGTGCCGGACGCACTAGTGCACAAGAAAAATATCCGGTGAAAATCAACTTTTACAGTGAAACAGGAAAAAAAACACGAAAATAAACATGTTTTAAGTTCTAAAACTTATCAACAAAAATGCATTATGTTGGGACGGTAGACTATATATAGGCATGTATATTTACAAGTTGAAACTCGAAATTGTTTAGGACAGAGATTAAAATGACAAATTTAACAACAAATACTAGCAAAATGAATAATAGATGTAAACGGAGAGGAGTGTTTTGTAGCCCGGGCTACATGTAGCCCTTTGATTTGAAAATTCGAAATACAAATTTTAAAGTCTCAAACAAATCTGAAAAAAATATGTAGGTGTAGCCATGCATATATACTACAAGTGTTCAAAATATTAATCGGAAATACGTTGTATTCTACGTTGCATAAAAAAGACAAAATTGTAGATCTTGTGTATGAACAGTACACCTTCAAATCTTGTCAGAATTTGTCTTTTTTGTCGTAGCCTAAAATACAAAAAAAAATTGGGTTGAAACTTTGCACAATTGTAGGATACGGTATTGGGTACATCCAGATTTATTTTTATTTTTTGAAACTTTTACATACTGTTTTCAAAATTTTAAATTATAGTCCTACATGTAGCCCGAGCTACGGTTGGCTTTTTCGATGTAAACGTTACTATTCATTGTCGGATTTGGCATTTTCATAACTTTTAAACAATTTTGAGTTTCAACTCGCTAGTTTGCATGTTTACTAACTTCCCAAGGTAATGCATTCTTGAGAACTTTTCATAACTTTTACACATGATTTACTCGTGGTTTTCACAAAGTAGGTTCCACCCGATATTAAGTAGTGCAGTGTGTGCGCGCGCGCGCGTGCCACTGGCGGAGCTAGTAGGAAATAGAGATAATCAGACCATATGTCAGACGCGATGCAATAGGATCGAACAGAGGTGTCAAAATTGTGCCCATGTTTATATAATCTCTCCCAACTTTCGAAATGCTAGAGAGAGTAGGTAAACCCTATCGTGAGGAAGGAAGGCGAGGGGTCGTGCTTGTCTCCACAACCCAGCGGCGACTTCTCCAAATGTGTACAAAAAGGAAGGATAGGTACGTTTGACAATTGTGGCGTCATCGTCAACGGGACCGAAGAGTAGTACGTGAAAGTGGCTGAATTAATCGTGACTTCATGTGGTACTGAACTACGTAAGAGCAGCTACCTAGTCGCAGCGTTTATTGAGAACTTGCCTGTGGCAAGATGGTTAGGAGGGTGGTTATACCCCCAGCCCACCAGAGTTCAAACTCCAGGTTTGACATTGCTGTTTCTCATTTAGGCGGAATATTCTTCAGTGGGAGGCGACGTTCCCATCGATAGCGAGACACCTGTGGTGACTTCGTCAATCTCAAGACTCGATCCGCCGGCTCGGTATTTCAGAGGTGCTCATATGGGTAGGGTGTGCGTGCGTGCGTTCATAAGGGTGAGTGTGTGCACGTGTATGTGAGCGTCTGCGTTTGTACTGTGTTTCGCAAAAAAAAAGTCGCAGCGTTTTTTAGCTTGCAAGCTGCAAAAGACGGAAATGCATGTTTGCCCGAACTATTAATTGTGAGGCGCATATCTAGCCGCATGATAGGCAGCACATACATAGGCAAGCCCGACTTTGCAGCGACACATGGGCGTGTTTGGTTGCTGCATTGCCTTCAAACACGTCTTGGGATAAAAAAATGGGCCGTTTGGTTGTTGAATTTGCTCTGCGTTGTTGCCCGCACGAATCTTAAATCACCACTCAGTCAGGATCTGGGGGATCGGTCGATTCGAACCAGGTCGAGGATAACATTCGGGAGGGGGGATGCAGACATGGAGATGCCGGGAAACGATAATTTGGTGCGGCCATACGGCGGCAAAGCTATGCTCATCAACTCTTTTACTCGGTCACCTCGAGTGGGAGGACAAACTCCATAATTTCGGCACCGAGGTGCCGGTGACCGCGGCGGAGTGGATTTAGATCTAGGCCACAACAGGGCGACGGTGGGATGCGAGGGAGACGACGGCACTAGTAACAGCGAGGACCAAGAGCTCTGGAGGCTGGACCAAGATCTATCCATCTACCGTCTCAACTACGGCACCGGTAGGTCCTGTCCTTCTTCTCCATGGAGGTAAACACCATCCCACCCATGCGAGGGTGTAGAATAGCACTAGTAACTACATGCGGCGGTTACTTTTGGATCTTGATTTCACTAGGGCGCACGCATGCAGCTAATCATTCACGCAGCATCACTGATAGCAGTGATCCAGGCATGAATGCTCTTAGACCATCATAGAGCAGTTTGTCGGAACTACAGGGTAATCAGATATGGACCATTGTTTGTAGAGGATGGCCAATCTAAACTACATCTACAACGACAACTAGGTAGAGGATGTGAACATGCTGCGAATGGGTAGATCCCATTTGGCAAAGCTTGTGGAGACGTTTAGCGGCAGAGGCTTGTTACAAGACATTATCCACACATCTGTGGAAGAGCAAGTAGCAATGTTCCTGCATATTGTTGATCATAACCAGAGGTTTAGAGTGATTTACAGCATATTCACAAGATCAAGGGAGACAATATCCCGGTATTTCAAGTAATCTTGTATGCGATTAGAGAGCTCAGAGCAGAGATGATCAAGCCACCATCTGGTCAGACTACACTAAAAGTACGCGACAACCAGAGGTGGTACTGATATCCATATTTCAAGGTGAGCAACTCAGATTTCTTAGTTCATGTCATACCATCATTGTATTGCCGTGTAACATGAACTGTTCAATCTGACACGCTCTAACTTTAGAGTTACGGTGGAGAGAGAGATTTTCTTGTTTCAAAAACAAATTTAAAATACTTGATCAAAAGACATTTCACTCTTTTCACACCAAGTTAAGCTTGTTCTTACCTGTTGCATTCTTCATAACTAGATCATAGGATGTGATATAGATGAGTATTTCCCTGAAGAGGAAGGTGTGACACCAGATGGCCAGGACTTGGTCCATGGTGTCGAAGCTCATGATTAAGAAGCTTAAGAACTTGAGTGAGAAGTGGGCTAACTCTGTGTTGACAAATAGAGGCACTAAGAAGAAGAAGAACCAAAATTTGTTCTCCTTACCGCTAAAATTTGTCCCCTTAGTCAGTATGCGTGATAAAAATTTACATTTGCTAGTAGCTAGGACAACTATTATGTCGTGACGAACTGCTATTTGTTATTAGCGACTGAAACATTGTTTATTTTGCTGCTTTTAAAATATATCCACTTAGCGTACTCCGTAATAAGGTCACAACTGCTGCGAAGAGAGGTGACCGGAATCAGCATCGTATAGCACCCAAATACCAGGTAATTGGTTCTCTGATAGCCCACATGCAACCAAGCAGTTGGTGTCTTCAAACTTGCTTCCAGCCAAACGAGTTTGGCTACCGTTTGGTTGGCAACCAAAAGGACTGCACAACGTCGTTTGGTTGGCAACCAAAAGGACTGCACAACGTCATTCAGACTGCGTCTATTCAGGACCAGTCTCCCTAGAGTCACTAGATAAAAAGACACCATATTACTGCAGGTAACCAAACACGACCATAGAGGGCCGGCCGGAGCTAGGGTTTAAAGACGAGAGGGAGATGGGCAACGCGACCGATCGGCCGGTTAGGATACGTGAGTATACTACTACATGCCAGCCGGCCGAAAGTAGTGACTGGCTACTTAATGCATGGAGGTCGACTGACGTGTCGGATGCAGTACTGCAGTGTGTATGAAAGTGGCGGAGCTAGGAAATATTCAGAGATAATTAGACTGGACGTCATAGATGATGCGAGTAGAGGTGTCAACTTGTGCCGATCTTTATATAATCTCTCCCAATTTTCGAAATGCTAGAGTAGGTAAACCCTATCGTGAGGACTTTTCGAAATGTGTACCAAAAAGGAGGATAGGTACATTTGACAATTGTGGCGTCGTCGTCAACGTACGGGACCGGAGAGCAATAGTACGTGAAAGCGCCTGAATTAATCACGACTTCATGTGGCAAAAAAGAAATTCAGGATATATTGTTCGGGGGTTTGAACCCGACGTGAATCAAACACGCAACCTTCTGATCTGGAGTCAGACGCGCTACCATTGAAACACGGATACGGTATTGATATAATTGACAATACGAACTATATATACTATCTTCTACAGCAATTGACTTCTCCGCAATCAACACTAATAATGCACCCGTCAGTAACAAAAAAATAATTTTACTGGATGGAAAAAAAATTAGTTCATATTCACAAAGTCCTAGAACTGAACTATCCTAGACATATCGTCAACGAATCTCATTAACCGCTCGACATCCACCCAAGAGGAATATGGCCAAGACGGTGAAATCGCACTCGGCGTCTTGACTCTTCAGTCTTATCCCGGCCTGTTCTTTTCATTGTTAAATTAAACGAGTCGTAAATATCGGAAGCAGCTTTTTTTTCCTTTTGCGGAAGTACTTAAATAGGCATGGTGTGGTAGATAGCTGCATAAGGTACAGTATGCTCTGCAGGACGTATATCATATCTGCGTTATATACTGTAGGAGTGTCTTATTAAAATTTGTACTGGAGTTGAAGACTTGGAGGAGCGTTCGAGTTGAATGTAGTAGTAGTTGCCAACATTTATCATTTGGTGAGCAGTAATGTACATATATAACAACTGCATCTGGCATACTTATTTCAATGATCGTTTGAAATGAATGAGGCTATAGTTGCAAGCTCTATGAGAAAGGAAAACGTATATACTGAACAAAGGGATAGTTGCAAACATTCAGTAGTCCGAGCGGTGGAGCTTTGGAAAGAGGAGTAGACCGACCTTCGCGCGTACATAGCAGTAAAGGCAATACGGTGTAACTTTTTTTTTGACTATGACTACGGCGGGCTCTTAGAGCCAGCCTGAACTTCATTACTCAAAAATGTTACCTATGAGACTTTGCAGCCTCTACAAGGTAGGTTCAAATGAATCAGAGTTTACACGGGGATACAAGAGAAGAGAAATAAAAGAAAGAACGCACACCGACAACACACAAGAGAGGGGCACTCCGAGAACTCAGAGACAGTTGATTGATGAGAAGCTCATCATGACCCAACCACTGCGATCGCAAAGGAGGATCCACAGGATATGACAGCGGAGACCCAGCCACGACACTGCACCATCGACGTAATCGAACACCAACGCGCATCCGATGCCACACAGCGCGCCGACACCACCTGTGCCGGGGGCATGGCCGAAAGGTCGCGCGTGGCAAGACGACGCCACGACGCCTGTGTGTCGCCGGCTGAAGTTGAAGGGCATCGGAGATACCCTCACCGCACGTGGGGGTTGCCGCCGTAGTCGCAGGGCGAAGCACCACCGAGTGCAACCCCAACCCCATATGGGTTCGATTACCCGAATGGTGGGCTAGCCTAGAGCACGCACGAAGACCACCCACGCCAGACACGTCACAGGACTTCAACAAGGATCCGACGCGAGGGCCTAGCAACCGACAAGGAGAAGCTACCACCACCACTGCCACAGCTCACCTCGCATCGAGAGAAGACCGCATCCATGGCCGCCATCTGCAAAACCATGGAGCACACCAGCATGACACTGATGGCAAGACAGAGGTGGCTCAACACCCAGCCACGACGGCCCCCCACGTAGGGAGCACGTCACTGCCATGGCCGCCAACTGCGAAGCCACGGCACCAGCCCTCCCCAACGGCGCCCCGCTGCAGGAAGATGGCCGAGAGTAGAGGTTGCGACCCTTGCAACCACCGGAGGGCACGGCCGAGCGCCATCAAAGCCGATGGCCCCCCTGGGGCCGGGATCGACGGCCGGACAACCGGGGCACAGAGCTCCGAGGACCAAGGCGGCCACGCGCATAGCCAGCGGGAGCAGCACCCCCAAGGGCGCAACACCGGCCATCAGAGGCCACCCCGCCGATGCACGGCAGGGCAGCCCGCCAGGCCCATCCGGGGCCCGGAGAAGCCCGCGCCGGCAGGAGCTGCCCCCGCAGCCGCAGCGGCATGGCGGCGGACGAGACGCTCACGAGGAAGCGAAGGAGGGAGGCGGCTAACGAGGAGGCGAGGGCGGGTGGTGGCGGCGAGCTCCAGAGGTGGTCTTCCTTCATTCCACCGAGAGAAGCCGCGAGGGGCGAATCCCCGCCGCCCCCTTCACCGGCGCCGGGCAGCCTTTGTCCGCCGGCGGCCTCTGGGGGCGACGAGGGGAGGTGGGGGTGGGAGGAGGAAGCGGGGCTAGGGTTTCGCTCCCCGGTTGCCTGGAGGAGGCGACGCGAGGAGCGGGACGAAGCGGTCAATACGGTGTAACTGTTTCCATTCAATTGTCAAGTGTAGAATAACTGAAAGCATGGCTTGCTGCTAAATCACCAAAGGTTATCAGCAGTGAAACGATTCTGTTTTTTCACACTTGGAGCTTCTGTTTCGACGACTTGACCTTTTACTCCGACTCTACTCGCACCGTTTTAAAAAGTATGCGGCCCAAAAGACCATCGAAATTCGTGGCTTTAGCTCAAAAGGCGTGTGTAGAGCTATACAATTGGAACTTGTTCACCAACTTGACGCCTTGACGCTCTAGGTTCCATCAGGTGTTCAGCGTCAGGAAACAGAGCCAGGAACCTCTACTCAGGCCCAGCATCAGAATTTAGAACATATCAGTAGGTCGGTAATATGAAGCTTTACTATGAATCGATCTGTATTTTCATTCTGCCAGTCTAAACAAGCTGGGTACAGTTAATCAAGCTCACAGACCTTTTGGGATTTTATCGGTGCTTGTCTCTTGTTATTTTATCTGATGTATGTATATTTCTGTGCGGCTCCTATGTAGTTTTTTAAGGTGTGGTCACAATTCTAGTGAAATAGTTATGGCCAGCCGAAGTTCCAGTCATGCCAAACATAAAAATTTCACTTATAATCGTCCCTGATCTAGCTGGGCCGTCCCTTCAATTATTCAGCACTTGTATAGAAGGCAGTTGTCTTTTTTTTTCCAATGAAGGCAGTTGTCTTCAGTGTTATGTATCCACGTAGAACCATATATATAAAAAATGTATCCACGTAGAACCCTTCATGTTTGTATTCTTCCATATCTCACCTTCTTGATCTCCGTCCCATAGAATGGCTTATACGGCAACCAAGTATTCCAATAAACAGAACCAGGAATCAGTAGGCCGGTGTATGAAGCTTAATTATGAATTATTATTATTAAGATCCAGCAAAAAGCTGTCTTTTCATGTTAAGTAGGTGACTCCAAGAGGCAAACAACAAAGAAAGTAAAAACTAACTTAACCAATCCCTCGCAAAGGATCTGCGAAAGAGCACCGGCGCCACATATCCATCGAACGGCATATTGCCAAAACAATATCCCTCACCGGCATGGTTTTCTGATGGAAGGTGTGTCGGGTTTTTGTAACATGATATGCTATATTTGATCTTGGATCTAGCGTTTTTTCTATTTCGTAACTTTATGTGATATTCTAAATATTAGATCCTACCGAACCATGCAAAATTGATTTATTACTTGTCGACTCTTCTACTAAAAGAGTGAAAAAATCTTATGATGGAGTTCATACGACTCTCTTGCCTGTGGATGTTATCATGGATATGGAGAGTCATTCTCCTTGTCTCATAATATTTGGTAGACCTTTTATAAGAACCACGAAACTTGTCATTGATGCTAAGGAAGGGAATGTGAAGTTTTAGTTCCCACACAAGAAATGCATGGAGCAATTTCCAAGGAAGAAGGGGTGGAAATAAAATCAAGTGTTGCTCCCATGACAAGTGTGCCACCTAAATAAAAGTATCAAGCCTAGATATATGCAGGGACGGAGTCAGGATTACAACACAAGTGGGGCCAATTGCATATAAAAAAACTTGGAGGGGGGTAAGGGTAAATTTGGCTAAGTTTGGGGTCAAATCTACAAATTTACTAGGGGGCTTTCCAAAAAGTATCCACCATATGGGGCCATGGTTCCAGACCCACAGCTCCGTCCCTGGATATAAGGTTTAAAGAAAACGGTTACATAAGGCAACCCGCCTATTTTTTTGGTTAAGTTTTGTTTTAGTAGGTTCTTTGTTTTCTTAAACTTAAAAGACAAAAGATTTTCATTTGGTTTTTCTTTACTTTCTGTCTTCAACAAAAATAACAAAAAAAAAATGCTTCTTTTTGGTTTTTCTTTTGCTTTTTTTTGTTTTTTCCTTGATGTAACTAGCAAGTTCTTTTTCCTTTCTGGACCTTTAGGTTTGCAAAAATAAAGTGCCACGTTTTACCCATTTAATTTTTAATTGATATTTCTAAAAAAATGGTTCTGTTGTTTTCAGCATGTTATTATACGCCACGCGACTGTTTCGTTTTTTTGGCAGCCCAAAAAATCACGGATTGAGAATTTTTATCCCTCTGCATGCAAAAAACTCTCACTGTTTACCCCCCCCCCCCCCCCCCCCCCCCCACCCACAGTAAAAATCCAGCAATTTTTTGACAGCTTATGCCCTTTGTTGCAAGAGTGGACTTTTTGCGCTTTTATTTGACTCTTTAGTTTATATTTTCTTTTTGAGTTTGCCCACTCAAACAAGCTTAATGAAACTTAGAAACAACAAAATGGAGATAAATGACAACACTTTATGATCTATTCACAATTTTCACCCCGCAGATTAAGACTGGTAAAAAATCACAGTACATGAAGAAACACCAAACTGAGAGCCATCCAAAAATAGGTGAGAACCTCACGCGTTGGTATACCGATGCATCCCCCGCACCAACAATATCTTGGTTTGCAAACCATTAGACTTGAAGCGTTTGTATCTTTAGTTGTTTATATTTAGTTACATCTCTACATTAGAATAAAGACCACCTTAAGAATGTATGCTTAATGTTTATCTATCAATAAACATGAAATACTGAAATAAAAATAAAAACTAAACTGGATACACCCAAAGAAAGGGAAGGAAAAAAGCTACACGGTTGGAAGTATGATTACTTCTCCTCTTTGTGTAATGTTTTTATTGTAGAGTACATGGTAGTATGAAGGTGTCACATTTACTATTTTTATTTACCTCTTTATGTAGAATTGTAATTTATCGTTCACTAAAGGAAATGGGTTGTACTATGGACAATGTTGCATTCATTTACTTAGTGTCAACTTTCTCACTCTGCTAGCCTTTCTCGCACTAAGCATGATATAGTACTTGTGCATAAAAATCGTTGAACCAAGCTCTTTTAACATCCGTTTCCATCATACCTAACTATTATATTGCATTCACCGTCATTTCAAGTAAATTTTCATGTGTTATTTTTAGAATTTTCAACATCATATGTTTTGTGTTCCTATTTCTTATGGGGAAGTGGTAAAGGGAATCATGATCTTCCATGGTAAATAAATTATTCTTCCTTCTTCACCTAATGAGTATGAAACACTGGTAATAAGGGATGCCCAGTCGCAGTTGAACAAATACCAAAAAGACACTTTTCCGTGAAAAGCTGGAAGTTGGCAGACACCCAAGGATTCGGTTAGCCATGTTTTGTTAAAGTAAAAGTGGGGAGGAGTGTTAACTATGGCAATCGCTCTCAGAACTCTAAACATATGTTAGCATGTAAAATAACAAGGTCCTTTGCTGCGATAAGCCGTTGACGTAAGCATACACCTTCGAAAATATTTTATTCCTGTTTTCAATTAAAGAATCTCTAACACATACTAATCCTCGCTTCACTTTGCAATAAGACGTTGACATAAGCATACACCTCCCTAAAATGTTTTTATTTTTATTTTCAATCAAAGAAGCCCTAGGCCACGTTAATCCCGTGAAGCATTTTTTTTAACTTATTTTAGTTTGCATCTCATGTGCCGTGTTGCTTGACAACCACCACGGTGGAGTTGGGGACACAAGGCAATCATCTTTACTTTGTGGGTTGCAAGAAGAGAAAAATAAGAGATAACTTGCAATTTCGCGGAAGTTTGACATTAATCCTGAGTCACCTTTGTGGAGAAAAGTTGCTCTTGCTACAACACTCTGAGCTTGGAGTCCCAACGAGTTGGGTATACACGTAGTTTGTTTCCATTACTTACCAAAGTGAAATATTCGGCCACCGTATCAGTTTCAATCATCCCTTGTCAGACTAACTAAGGGCATCTAGCTTATCTCTAGATGGCGACAGGAGAACTTGGAACCTCATTTGGCAAGCAAAACTTCCTCATAAACTCAAATTCTTTGCATGGAAGGCTGCTACCTCTACCCATCGAAGCATTTGCACTGTAAATCCTACCTCCACAATATGTGGTCGTGAAGATGAAGATAAGAACCATACCCTTGTTACATGCACCTTGGAGAGGGGACTTCATGAGGGATTAGGAAATTTTGGGACCTACGTGATGGAAAAGAATTTCGGCTAACAGGAAAAGAATGGTGTTGCACCGGATCGACAATTTTTTTGCTGCAACCAGATCAAAAAATAATGCCTGGAGATGGCAAAGCATCGGTTGAAGCTTCAGTGTCCTTTTTTAGGAATTACCATGACTCGCTCATATCCGTTCGGAAATGTAGCAAGGACAACAAAGCTAAAGCTCTAGTTTTTCCTCAAAGAGATGCACATCGGGGTAATGCATGCTCCTACTGCATCGAATTGTAAGGCACTGGTTGCAGGATGTTTTAATTCTAATGTTGATGCTAGATGGGACCATCAAAGTTTGAACATCGAGATTAGGGTGACAATCCGAAATCATCTCTACACTGTTGGCCAGCTACGCTTGAATCTGATTGCCTTTCTTTGGTGAATACATTGCAGGACCGAGGATGGGACAAATCATCTTGCTGAAATCTAAATTTTCAAGCTACCAAGCCACTGAATATCTATTGTGGAATTGATATCCGGAAGGTGGAACCTGTGAGCAATGGTCTAGAGCATGCGTTATCGCATTTAGGCAAGTCTGGTTCGTCTAGTGTGTTAAGTGGTGGTGATGCCCTGACCTACGTGTCAGCTATCCTCACATACGATTAACATTATGCCTAATTAATAGAGCTCAAAGTAATCTAAAAAACAAAGCTTCCTCATGTTGGCTACTATATAATTTCATGAAAAATCTCTTATTATTGAGGTGGGTTGTTAGAAATATCTATAGGCGGTTAATATATCTTTATGATACCAGTATATTGTAATCTTTGTAACACGTTTGATATAAACCATATTCTGTAGTTAGATATTTTCCTTTATTCTCAAGGTAACTAACAATGTGATATATTTCTCTAATTGCTCGCGGTGGTTGCTAAACTGAATATATAACCACCCAACCGAAAATGAGAGCAAGCACATCATTTTCTCCACCATATAGATACGAAACAAAGTCTACTCAGCGAACCATGTTGTGAGATGTCATTCCTCCACCACAATGTGCTCATTTTAGTTTTTTATCACCTTGTGAGATCACTGGCTAACAATGTTTTGTTTAAAAATTAGTGTGCTAGTTAGCTTTGTAGGGTTTTGTCTTCTACAGTTTCATCTTTAGAGGCATTGGAAAGATCGAGATGCATAAGTCGGACCTATAGGAAACATCTTAGATAATTTTGTGATAGTTTTTGTTACCACTATAATGCCAGAGTGCCTTTATGAAGACTCGCGGTAACTTCATTTATGTTAGGAAAAAAGTGAAGGAGCTGCACCGGAAGAAAAAGCTTTGTATGTTCCTGAAATTTGATATTGTCGAAGCTTTTGATTCAGTGTTGTGGGAATACATGCTGGACTTAATAGATCGTATGGGTTTGGGGTGAAGGTGGAGAGATATGATCTCCTTGTTATGGTGCTCCTCCTCTTCGAGGGTCGTGGCCAATGGAAAGGTGGGCTAACCTATTCATCATTGCCAAGGGCTACACCAAGGGGAGCTCTTGTCCACAATCTTGTTCGCTATCGTTATTACTCCGCTTCATTGGATATTGAAAAGCAAGATATTGTGGCTTCTCTCTCTCTCTGCGCTCAGGACTAGCCTCTATGTATACGATGTGTTCTGTTTGTCAACCCTCTCCCTGGTGATATCCATCAGGTGGCTGAAATTTTGTAGCTTTTTTTACATGTGTCTGGCCTGAAGGAAAATCTTCTCATAAGTGACATTTATCCCATCTCGTGTGATGTTGTTTCGATTACCTGAATTCTAACATTGTTCCGTATTCTGGTACGCCAATTCCCATGTCAATATTTGGGCCTCCCCCTCAATAACCGGAAGATCACTAAGGTAGAGCTTTAGCTGGTGACTGACAAAGTTGTCAGCTGGCTACCTCGCTGGTGGTGGAAATTGCTAAACTCAGCTGCCAGACTTGAGCTCATCAATTATTTTATTACCACCATTCCCGCATACATGCTTGAAAATTTTCCAACTTCGCAAGTGGGCAATTAAGAAGATCAAAAAACATTAGAAGAGACTTTCTTGGAAATTTAAGAATGATGGGGATAGGGGAGTGTGTTTAGTAAACTCGAAGGTTGCTTGTCGACCGAAAAGCCTGTGGCCATGGGATTCTGGACCTGTCCAAGTTCGGTTGTACTCTCCGCCTATGGTGGAAATGGTATGAGTGGATCGACATTGGAACCAAGATTCCTTGTGACCAAGTGGGTTCCTCTCTCTTTGATGCGTGCACTTGCATCCCCATTGGAAAGGGCAATATTTCCAAGTTTTGGACCTTTCAATGGATGGAAGGAATGGCCCCTATGGACATTGCTCCCAGCCTGTTCAACATGTCGCGTTTAAATGGCCTAACTATGGCAAACAAATAGATCTCAAGACTCCACCGTATCAACACCGTGGGGCAGCTCCGGGAATTCACTACTCTCTGTATCAATCTCCATGAGATCCAGCTTTCGTATGAGGATGACAAAACTAAATGGAAAGTTTCAGCCTCCAAGCATTACAGCTTATCCTCTGCGTATAATGTCTCATTTTTTGGATCATTTTTGGAAATTGATTTTGCCAAGCTATGAAAATCTAAAGTTCAACCCAAATTAATGCAAATTCTTCATCTGGTTATGGCTTCGGGAGCGCATTCTCACCAGTGAATTGCTTCAACTCAAGGGTCTCAACCACGATGACCATGTTCCCTTTGCGATCTGGAGGCCCTCTTCAATGCCCGTTCTCCCGTGTTATGTGGCGTTTCCTAGCCAGTTGACCTTGGGGCTCAACTCTTGAACATTCAACCTAACCAATTACAGGACCCACAGAGTCGTGGAGTTTTATGGATGCATGCCTGTCAAAGGATAAACTTATGGTTGTCATTTTACGGGGTCTGGCACATTCGGAAGGAGCGATGCCGTCGTGTTTTCCAAGAGAAGGTGTTGACCGAGGTCCATCTCATGGAGCTTGTTAAAGATGATTTGTTACGCTCGGACTTACCAGACGGAGTGGAAGGACATAAGTCGGCGAGTAATTCCCTAGGCTTCTTTGTTTTTTTGTGTTCTCTAGTGTTTTCGGTTTTTTATATAGTTTTCGACTAGGTTCTCCCTAGCTTGTAAGGGCGTGTACATTGGTTTAGACAGGTGTTGTATGTAATAGCACTACATGTCATATATAGACATTGTTATACATAATATATGTAACAGTATGTAACATGTCCTTTAACCATAAAATATGTGAGTACAAATTACATACAAAATCCATACAACAAAAAAATTGCCATCTATAACTGTTTGTAAGAATCTTACAACCTGTTTATAACTTTACAGACGGGCTCACCCTGTCTTCTCATTCTTTTTTACTTCACATCATTAAAACCACCTATAACCTGAACCCTCTCTTTCCAGACAGCATGCCCTCACATACACTTGCTCTCTACTCTTAAATCGATTGGCAGAACAACTGCCGCATTTACTTCAAAAAAAATAAAATAGAGTTAGGGCTTGTACCTAAGGGTTAGGGTTTTTAGGGTTTAGGGAGCTGAACCACAACTTTCCCTAGTTTGTACTGTGATCCTTTTTATTGGTGTTTGTTTTGTTTCATCAAACTATTGGTTAAAAACCCTAAAAAAAAATCTTATGTGTTAGCTGCTGATACAACATCAGAAAAAAGAGAACAACAGGTCATAATTACAATTATGATAATTATATACAGCGCACTGACGTCATATCCGTGTCCTCTTCGTCATTGGCAAGGGAAGGGATATAGACCACTGCGCGCCTGGTGTCATGCTTGCCCGGCCCAAACCACAATGCGCTATCTATCGAGAGAATTCCTTCTGTGACACCCGCTTAAAACATCGTTCCTTATTTGACACTTCTAAATATTTTCTTCCTTGTATGACTCTGATCAGTTTTTCTTTCCTTTGCTGACACTTTAGTGCATTTTCTGCACTGACGGTGTTAAACTGAGGCATGCAAAGACCGTTTTACCCCTGGCATGCAAAATTTGATCTGAATTAAAAAAAAATTGGACAGAATCTCCCCTCTTTTTGGACGCCATATCTGAGACAATTCACATATATTACACAAAATGCATCATAACAACTAACAGATGATCACGCAATGTTAAATTCGCAAATACATTACATGATCAGCACAAAAGAATGGACCCCTCGTGGCCATTATATGAGAATCACAGGCTGAGCCTTCTTCTACTTCTAGTGCTCATTGCCGGACTGGAAGGCTGGCATTTTTTGCTTCGTGTGCCCATTGCTGGGCTGTCGAGTGGCACCATAGGGATCTTGTCAGCAGACTTCTCCTCCTTATTTGAGCTGGTTCTTGATCTACATTTATACATGTATGGCAGCAATAGTTTGAGCAGCAATTGCAAACAAAAGCTAAACATAATATGTGAACTATTTACAGAAACAATACCTCTTGGATCCAACCGATTCAGAATTATCCCCTTTTCCCTTTTTCGTAGTTATATTCTTCAAGCTTTTGCTATTTTGAGAAGGAAACCAATCAGCATACATAACACATTTTAGTTTAATTATATCTAAAATTCGGAACTAGTTGTGATCACCTGTTCGATGCTCCAGAACCAGTGCTAACACGTTTTTCCTTTTTCTTAGTTGTAGTTTCCAAGTTTTGGCTATGGTGAGAAGAAAGCTACTTAGAATTCAAACATTGCTTCGATGTAAACATGAGCGTAACTGTAAAATTATTAACCTGGGTGGAAAATTCATTCTTGTAGGTTCTCCATCCTCGCAAGGCACAATGGATGTCTCCGTTGTTTTCTTCCTCCTCTTCTTTGGTGGTTCTCTACAAAAACAACAAGAAATTAATCGCAGAATATGTGTAGCTGCAAGAATAATGCAAGAATGAGTAAATCTATATTACCGAATTAACATCATCGCAGCAATGTCTTCCGGGTTCCCTTTCTTACATTTGGGCCAATGATGCCCATATTCCTTGCAAATTGGACAGAACAGTACATTTAATTTAAAAGCAGTAGGAGTAGCAGCGAGCACTACAAGTAGGCAAATAAGCAAACTACAGCAAGAGCAAGATACAGTACATTTAATTTACAAGGACAGTTTCAGGACACGCCACTTCAGAACTGACACTTGACAGCAAGTTTAACCAGTTAAGCTGCTGGTACTGCAAGCGGTGCAAAATTAACTTGCATCAACGTACTCCACTGCTACTGCTAGTGTAGCAAGCAGGAAATCCTAGCAAGAAAGCAACACAAGCATTGCTATTTGAGTACTGTATTTGTGCTCGGTTAAGACAAGCACTGGTTCTACTCATACTACTACAAGAAATCGAAGAAGCAACACTCCAGGTTACTGAATACACAAGCAAAGTTTCATTCAAATTACTCCAAGCAATTTACAGTAGCAAGCATCAGTCCCAAATTCATGCTACTGCACCAGATCAAGCAAGCACGCACCAGTTCATGCTACTCCTACTGCACCGGTTCATGATACTCATACTGCACCAGATCGAGCAAGCACCAGAGGTGGGGGCATCGCGTGAGGAAGAAGAAGGAAGAAACACTCACCCTGCACCGAAGCCCGCATCCGCAGCCCTGCCTGGGTCGCCGTCTGCAGTCCCGCCCGCGTCGCCGGCCGCCGTGCCTTGGCCATCCGCAGCCCCGCCTAGGTCGCCGTCTGCAGCCCTGCGCGCGTCGCCGTCCGCCGTGCCGCCTGGGTCGCCGTCCGCAGCCCTGCCCGCAGCTGAGCCTGGGCCGCCCCCACCCGGAAGCAAGACGCCTGAGCCGTCCACCGTGCCGCCTGGGTCGCCGTCCATGGCCGCGCCGCCACGCCTCCCTCCGCCGGATCGGGCACGGGCCGTGCCGCCTGGGTCGCCGCCGCTAGGGTTGCTGCTTCGCTGAGAGAGAGGATGGGTGGGGAACGGGATGTGGATGTGGATTGGGTTCGCTGAGAGAGGCTGCGGTTGACTTCGACACACGGGGGTATTTTTGTCCGGCCTGCGAAAAATTAACAGAACAGGCTAACAGAAGCAACGGCAGTGTCAGCAAAGGAAAGAAAAACTTATCGAGACATACAGGGAAGAAAATATTTTGGAGTGTCAAATAAGGAACGATGTTTTAAGCGGGTGTCATAGAAGGAATTCTCTCCTATCTATTATACTCTTCCGTGGCACAGATGGCCTCGAACACCGGCAGCCTGGGCCGACTCCTCGGGCCACAGCCATAGAATATCTTGTCCACCTCGGTCGACAGGTCGGGCCGCAGCGGCCATGGCTCGAAGCGCCGCACCGTCGTCGTCGGCTGCTGCCACCAGCATCCAGCCACCGCCCTCCGCAGCGGCAGTGCACGAAAGAAACTCGGCTCCGCCTGCGGCTGCCAGTCGAAGAAACCGTAGTCGGAGTAGCCAAGGACCTCTGGAGTAAACCCGTTCGCGAACGTTGGCGGCGACGAAGGGGAAGAGTAGAACGACCGGTAGTCATATCCGCTGGCTTCCACCGGAGCTACCGCGGTCGCGAGGATCGGCGGCGACGGAGGACAAGGGTTGTCGGAATCAGGAGCCGCCGCGGTCGCGAGTATTGACTGCCACGGAGGAGAAGGGCACGGCTTGTAATCTCCCATGCCAGAATCGGTTAAGGTGCACGTCCCTACGTGAGTCCTGAAAATTAATAAGCGATCTACTACACGGAAGCGATCGCGCTGCGTATATAACTGCTGGAATTGAGCACGGAGTATCTCCCAATAGCATATAGAGGACATATAGGATTCCTAATCCTATCCTACAAGGTTAGGTGTTTTATACTGCAAGTTTAAAAGGTGCTCTAAACTGCCATATAAGTACATGCTAGTCACCCTGTAAATCTATCAGAAAATAAAGAAAAGGAAGGACACCCACGATACATGCTATCGTGCGCCAACCAAATCGTGCCTCGGGTCTGTGTGGGAACAATCCACAAATCTGACCAATTTTACAAATTTCTGTCCCAGAAAATATAACCAGATCTGTATATTATTATTTTGCAAACACCAAATACACAGGTATATGGGTAGAGGCCAAGAGGGGCACCATGGCGTTTTCATGCACGTTTGCCCCTCTCACCAAACGCCAATAGGTTTGGCGTGTGCAAAAAGTTCCTTTTTGCTTAAACTTTTCGTCAGAGGTAATTTTTATGCTCAAGTTGACAAGTATGGTAAAATTGTGGCGCATGTTACAAAAACCCACCATGTAGCATTTTCATAGAGACCCCTTCGTTCGCCACATCGAGGCTTGTCTCGATCATTTGAAGGCCTCTCCATGGCACACAAGCAAAGGCGATGAGGATGCTGCACATGGGTTGACGTCGACGGGATGTGCCAAACGTCGACCTAGGCCGGATGGCACGGCGAGCTAGCATGGATATTATGGTTTTGATGGGTGGACAGATATTTGGAGTTGTCCGGGCTCTGTCCACGGACACGAACAGATAGGGGCTCAATTTTACCAACTCCGGTTGGAGATGCTCTAACACCCAAAATATGCCAGCGAGAATTAGGCGAAGACTTGCTGAATGCTGAAAATCAAGTGGACATAGCAGGCCCGATTGTCCTGACCAAATCAGGCTGGAATGTCCGGTGAGTCGGTGTCTCGGTGACGTCAAACAGATAAGAAAAGCTTGTAATATCTGCTTTGTTTAACGCCAAAGAACTATCAACAGCATCATTGCAACCACATAACAGCTGAATCTAAGAATCATGACCATTAAAACAGGATAACTAAGCACGCACCCCAAGTGCCTAAGAACGTAAATGTAAAACGAATAAGCATTCTTCCGAATGTTTATTCACAAAGAACAAGGGATATCAAAAGTTCCCTGATGTTCAAACAAAAACCAGTATCTCAGCGCGCTCCAACGCAACTGTGAGTCAGTCCGGCATACAATCTAGATGACATAAAATGGAAGTCTTCGCAGAAAATACATGTTACTGCTTCTACATACCGAAAAATAGACATGGGGCCAACCAGATAGCTCACTACTTTGATTTGCCCTGTGCGGCAAGCTTGGCTGACACCTCCTCTTCTGATAACGGCAGATAGTAAATCCTTGGAGAAGATTGTGTCTTCCTGAAGAGATCATCAAGTGTCACAACAGGAGGTTCTGGCTTCTTTGGAGTGGGTGGGAGCTTGTCCCTTGCAGATCCTGGATCAGACGTAGGAGGCTTCATAAGTGGTGGTGGAGGCGGCAACTGCTCCCTTGGTGTAGTAGCTTGGCGAGGCACATTTTGATTAGCCTGAGCTTGTTGAGAAGGAGGCCCCCTTGGTGTAGTAGCTGGGCTAGGAACCGCTGGTGCCGCTGCTGGGGGAGGGGGTTCAAGCTTGAGTTTCACTTCCTGGGGATCAACAAATTCAGCTAACAAATGATTGCCATTGTTTGCAGGCCACTGCAGGTTGTAGATAGCATCGCGAGTAGCCGTAGCTTCCTCCACCGATGAGAACTGCAAATAAGAGACATGACATGGAGGCAAAGTCAGCAGAACAATACTGGGAACAGTTAAAACAAGCACCATCAAAATAAATGCTTCCAGCTAACAATAGTATATAAGAGCTGGTACAATCTAAACATGGCATCTTCTGTGCATGAAATAAGTAAACCACAGCCACTCCAGACTAGAATCCAATTAGTCCACAGAAGTCATTAATAGAAAGCCACCACAGTTAACATGCCTTGCTGATTATGCTCAAGAGTGTCCACCATTACTTAACGCAATTGACTTCAGAAATACAAAATGTGAAAATGATTCATTGCAGGCATGATTAAAACATTTTTTAAATCCTGACCAACAGGGTTGTTAGTTCTATTATATTATTAAAAACAACTGCAAGTTCGTTGTACTCAAATATATGTACTTACAAAGAGCAATCCTTAGAAAAATTAAGTTAAAGTGAGAGGAATACTATTAACAGGGAGTTGATCACACAGCAAAGGGAGTAAAGACAAGAACAGTCTGAAGTGGTGAAGAACGAAAAAACATACTGTAACATAGCAGTGGGTCTTGATATGATCCATCCAGAAGCTACAAACAGATCCAGTTTTACCAAGAAGCTCATGCACAGCCCTCAGGGTAAATGGTCGTACAAATCGGTCGATTCTCAAGGAAGTTGTTGCAGGTTTCTGAGATGGTGGCACTGCAATACCAAATAAAGAAAAGCAATCAGCTTAGAATAATGGTGAACTGATTCAGTATAAAGACTCGGTAATGAAACGACCAGCAACAAATAACTCACCAATCCGCTCCTTCGGAGAATCTCCACTTGCTGTTGAATCAGACCTGCCAAAAGAACGTCTTAAAGCAGGCTGAAAAATATCCTTAGGAGCATCAGAACCGCTTTGGCTCAATGGCTGTCTTTCTGGGACTTTGCCACTGTCTGCAGCCCATCTACGTTGACGTTTGATTGGCTCAGTGTTTGCAACAGGTTCCTCAGCTGTGTGATCAACAGGGAGTTAATACAAAGCTAGCATTTTGAAAAAAAATTGCATACAAATATTAATAAAACACTGAACAAGGCCCTATTAACTATCAGAAGACAAACACAACTTGTGAGCAATACAACTTCACCAGAATATCTAACATCCAAGGGTTTCAGTTCATACTTAGCAGTTACAATAATACTAGAGAGTACAGAGGCACATGTGCTGCCCCAGCTAAGCTAAATTGCACACTCAACAACTACCAAATATATTTTACATAAAACAGAATATGCTAACACAAATAAGCTTCAGGAATCAGGATAGTGATTTGTTTGTGAGGCATCACGTATCCAATATGCAGTAACCACAATTTATATGCAAGAAAAAGAATGTGCCTACACAAACTGTTGATAGCATCTAAATAGACACTTTCTATTCTTGTGGTCGCAAAAGCACTACCAATGAAGGAAAACCTTTTAACTTCTCTGGTGCAATACTTGCAATAAATCAGAACTACAAGGATAATCTGACTCATCATTCGAGATGGGACTTATTCTAGGCACAACTATACACACTTGCACGGGAAGAAACATATCCAGGGCAGAATGAAAACCTGCAGGTATTGCTGTGATAAACAAATCTAAAAGGGGGAATTTGTTTGGTGCAATATTTGCAAGCAATCACAACTACAAGTGTAATCTGACTCGTCACTCAAGATGGGTTATATTCCAGGCACAACTATGACACACTTGCAAACGGGGAAAAAATGCCAAGGCACGAAAGAACTCTGCATATATTGCTGCGATAAACAAAGCCAGAAAAGTAAAGGGCAGGAGAGAGATATAAACCTTGAAGTTTCCTCTTTTCAGTTGAAGCTGATGGCTTTTCTTCAGCAATAACTTCCTTCGTATCAACAGAGGAACCCTCAACAACAGAATCAGAGAGGGTGATCTCTTTCACATGTTCTGAGGAGTTAAGCTCTATCTTTCCTCTGAGATCATCAAAACTAACATTGGACTCAACTTGCTTAATCTCCACAATATCCTCCTCCATTGACTCATCACCTGAACTCCTGTCTAAATTTAATTTCTCTGGAGAGCCAACTTCATCCACATTAGCTGTGGAATCTATGTCTTCTAAAGGCAACTGGTTTTTTACCAGCTCTTTGTCATCATGCAATGGTTGCAAATCTCCACCTAAGGAAGTAATGCCGGATGATGGCTTGACCATCCCTGGCTTAACCTCTAGTTCTAAATCAAAATTATTAGCATTCAAGTTATCCTTTATATTCTTTTTGTTATTTGATATATCATCGCTATAAATTGACTCACACTTAATTGGAGACCCTAAATCTGGGCTAATCTCAGGTACCTGATTGTTTGACTTAGATACGATGGGCTTGCTATCCTCATTCATGAGCTCAGAATCTTTGCATTCTTCATTATTGGCTGTAGCATTGTTGTTCATATCACTCTTAGGAACAATTCTCTCTGCATCATTATTCAATGATGCAGCTGCGACATCAGTATCCATAGGATCAGCATCTGGTACTTTGTCATGTTCATCAGTTTTGCTGGCTTCAGTGGCATCATCTGACTTGACTTCAGAAGAGGTCAAGTCTGACTTGAGATCAGTAGTGGTCACATCATTGACAACAATTGTCTCATTGGTACCAACGTTGGGAGTCTCCTCAGCAACTGATGGCTCATCTCCCTTTTCTGTTGGGGCTTCAGTTGACAGAGATTCATGGGTTGCCACCAGATTATCCCTGGGGGGTCTTCCATAGACGAAGCCATGACTTCCTGACTAACTTCTGGGAGAGGAGGTGTAATTTCCTGAGTTGCATGAACCACAGTTTCCTGATAAACTTCTGTCACAGAAACTGGTGTTTTCTGACTAACAGTATGTTCTTCAGGTGCCTGGTCAACTGGTTCATTCATTTCCACGTCTTTATCAACTGGTGCATTGGCTTCCACATCTTTAGCGCCTTCATCAACTGCTTCATTGGCTCCGACATCTTCAGCAGATTCATCTGATGGCTCTTCAGTCTGAATAGATTCAAATAGCCGCCTCACCAGTTCTTCTTTCAGACCTTTAACAGGGAGCCTCCTCTTTCGGAGTTCATCCTTCAACTCGGTAACTTTCCATTGATCGATAGGTCGGTTATTTAGCACAGGGAATGACGACATGGTAACTGCCAACAGAAGAAACCAATAAGAGCCAAAGTCTACATCATCAGATCTCAATAAGTTTCTTTCATGGACTACCTGGCCTAATTCATCGACTGAAATCTATGGAATTAGCAAGATGGCTGGATTAATCAATAGCAACAATATATGGTAATAGCTGGAATCTACAGCATGCTCAAACCGAAAAATCAGACGAACCTAAATCCTGAACTCTTCGGGATAAAAGCGCAAGGACAAACAAAGAGGTTCAATCTAATGAAGTACATCCGAGTAGTGCTCACCTGACAACCACGCGCCGGGTACACGGAACGGAACAGCCTTCACGGAGACGCCAAAACCCTAGCCCTGCAGACACGCAGATGTCAGATCGAACCCTAAAAATCCTACCAAAATCGCAAATACGCGAGGAATAGAGATAGGTGATTGCACGTACCAGCCGCGCAATTCCTCCGAGGCCACTCGCTCCTGAAACAAACAAAGAAAAACACCAAAGAAATTCCAAAATAAAATCTCGGAAGAATAGAACAGAGGATGATGGCACAGCCGGGAGAGAGGAAGGTGAGGGGAGGGGAGGGGAGGAGGCTAGTTTATCAGGGGAATCTGCGAAAAGTTTGGGGATTTGGGCGTAGCGCCTCCGCCTGCGGCTGTATCGAGCCCTAGGGTTTGGGTCGCGGCGGAGCGAGGCGAGGAGACGAGGGGAGAAGAGGATGTGCGGGCGCGTGTGGTGTGCGGGGTTGCAGGCCACAGGAGGGGTTTGGGATCCTTTGTACGATGCGTGTCCTCTGCCTCTGACATGCGGGGTGCGCTGGCCCTTCTAACAAATACGCCTTAGCACTCTGTTCGGAAACTGGAATACGTCTCCACTGTTATCACGCGCATTACTGCCCCTTCTTTTTTTTTCCAAGGTAATAAAGAACAAGATACAAAGCACGTACACACCGATCTTACAGATCTGTAAAGATAGGATAATCCTATGTGACAAACCAATGTCTATCCCTCTCCTTCGGCACCACCAAAGCAGACACCAAAGTGAAGCGAGACAGATCACCTCTTCACCCGAGCTCGACGCCGCTCCATCGCTGATCAGTAGCTTTACGGACCTCCAAACTAATTTGCCAGAAGCAAAATTATTGCCGTTGAACGAATCAGACCGGGGCAACATGTCCCGGACACGCCATCGAACTCCAGAACTGACACCTCCGTACGACTACGACGTCGAAGGAGCAAGCCAGAACTGTCAGGCTCCATCCACAATCCCAGCACAGGATACACCATCTTCCAGCTGTCACCTGCGCAGACAACCGTCTGCACGTACTCCTGGACGACACATCCTCCCTGCTCCACCATGATGCCGGAGAGAACGCCGCAGCAACGGGGACAGAACAGAAGGAGAGACACACCTGATGGGGTCGTCGCCGCCGCCTCGTCGACACCATCCATGAACCCTAAGTTCGCCAATCTCAGGGATCGACAAACACACGATACCATCAACTCCGAGGCGCCGCCATGAAGGACACCGCCGGTGTGGGAGTGGAGTTGAGGCAGATTTATTCGCCCGGACGCCGCTCCCACCACCCCAACGGCGCACCACAACCTACAAATCCAAACCCTAACTACAGAACGGAGGAACCGGATCCCTTGATGGCGTGAATCACACGCTCGTTGGGAGACCCCAAGAGGAAGGTATGATGCAGTTCAGCAGCAAGTTTTCCCTCAGAAAGAAACCAAGGTTATCGAACCAGTAGGAGCAGCAACTCTTCAGAAGGTTGTTGGTGGCGCCGTTACTCGATCACCAACGCGGAACTGCACACAACACAATCAAACTACTTTGCCCCAACGAAACAGTGAGGTTGTCAATCTCACCGGCTTGCTGAAAACAAAGGATTAAACGTATGGTGTGGAAAATGAGTATTAAATTGCAGAGAATGAAAAAGGAACAGTTTGCAGTTTGTGGTTGTTTAATCAGTGTAAAAGAATGGACCGGGGTCCACAGTTCACTAGTGGTGTCTCTCCATAAAAGATAACTAACATGTTGGGTGAACAAATTACAGCTGGGCAATTGACAAATAGTGAGCGCATGACAATGCATATACATGACATGATGACTACTATGATATTTAATTGGGCATTACGACAAATACATAGACGTTATCCAACAGCATCTATGACTAATAATCCACCGCCGGGTTGTCATCCGAGTCCCCCGTTGGTATTAAGTTGCAAGCAACGGATAATTGCATTAAGTAAAGTGCGTAATGTAAACAAACACATATGCCCGTGGACATAGCATCGTTAGGTTATCCCTAGTGGCAACAGCACATCCACAACCTTAGAACTTTCTGTCACTGTCCCAGATTAAACGGAGGCATGAACCCACTATCTAGCATAAATACTCTCTCTTGGAGTTACAAGCATCTACTTGGCCAAAGCATCTACGAGTAACGGAAAGCATGCAAGATCTTAAATAACATATAAGATAGATTGATAATCAACTTGACATAGTATTCAATATTCATCGGATCCCAGCAAACACAACATGTAGCATTACAATAATATGATCTTGATCATGTAGGGCAGCTCACAAGATCTAAACATGATGGCACAAAGTGGAGAGACAACCATCTAGCTACTGCTATGGACCCGTAGTCCAAGGATGAACTACTCACGCATCACTCCGGAGGCAGGCATGGCGATGTAGAAGCCTCCGGTGACGATTCCCCTCTCCGGCAGGGTGCCGGGAAGAGGTTCTGAACCCTCCCGAGCTAGGGTTGACGGCGGCGGCGTCTCTGGAACTTTTCGTGGATATTTGCTCAGGCACTTAGGGTTTTCGCGTCGGGGGGAATAAGTAGGCGAAAGGGCGGCGGCTGGAGACCCCCGAGGGGCCCACACCACCCTAGGGCGCGGCAGAGGGGGGCCCGCCCTAGGTGCGTGTGGGGCCCTCCTGGCTCCTCTCCGTTGCTCCTTCGTCCTCAGGTGTGTTCTGGAAAATAGGGACCCCCGTGTAGTTTCGTCCAATTCCGAGAATATTTCCAGACTAGCTTTTCTGGAATACAAAAACAGCAGAAAACAGGAACTGGCACTTCGGCATCTTGTTAATAGGTTAGTCCCAAAAAATGTATAAAAGTGATATAAAGTAGATGCAAAACATGTAGCAATTGGTATAAAACAAGCATGGAACATCAAAAATTATAGATACGTTTGAGACGTATCAGCATCCCCAAGCTTAGACTCGAGTAGGTAAACGATAAAAACAAAATAATTTTTGAGGTGACATGCTACCATCATAATCTTGATCATATAATATTGCAAGGCACATGTAAATGAATGAAGTGATCCAAGTCAATGGTCTATAATTTGCTACCAAATAGATAATGAGTAAACAATGAATCACACAAGCTAAACGTTTTCATGAATAGTACTTTCGAGACAAGCATCAAACAGTTTTGCATAAGTGTTAACTCATAAAGCAATAGTTTCTAATAAAAGGTATTTAATCAACACAAAGGAAGAATTTAGTTTCAGCATTTGCTTCAACTTTCAACATATTTATCTCATGGATATTGTCAACACAAAGTAGTATAACAAGTCCAATACATTGCATATAACGCATGTTGTAACAAAGTTGACACTAGTGTTTGCTTGTGGAAGACAGAAAGAATAGGAAAACTGACTCAACATAAAAGTAAAAGAAAGGCCCTTCGCAGAGGGAAGCAGGGATTAATCATGTGCTAGAGCTTTTAGGTTTTTGAAAGCATATAGAGATTGCATAAAATATTTGATACTCCTCCCAACCTTGCTAACACAAGCCATGGCTAACCGAATCCTCGGGTGCCTTCCATCAATCACATACCATGGAGGAGTATCTATTTTTGAGAGGTGTTTGTTAATTGTCAACGAATGGTAGCGGGTGAGAACAGTATTCTACCTGTCAAACGGACTTTTAAGAGCGGCTCCCATGAAGGACGTTATTTCTACCAGCAAGGCAGATCATCCCTCTTTCTCTTTGGTTTACACACATTCAGGTATTTCACTGTTTGTCATTGCTTACTGATGAATCAGGGCAAAAGTGTGAAGAGAATTAATTGGTTAAAGTTGTAATTAATTGGGACTGGGCACCCCGTTGCCAGCTCTTTTTGCAATTATTGGATAAGCGGATGTATATGCCACTAGTCCAGGTGTAAAAGTCCATTCAACAAATAGAATAAAGAATAACCACACTAATTCCTCATGAGCTAGTAAACATTGACACAAAAAGGGAATAATAACATTTTGAATAATTTAAAGGTAGCACATGAAAAATTTACTTGGAGTGGCAAGGAAATACCACATATAGGTAGTTATGGTGGACACAAATGGCATGGATTTTGGCTCAAGGATTTGGATGCACGAGAAGCATTCCCTCTCAGTACAGAGTTTAGGCTAGCAAGGTTATGTAAGCAAACAAGAATATCAACCCGTACACCAAGTTTTATATGACAAACATATTGCAAACGTTATAAGACTTCATACCGTCTTCCTTGTTAACCAAACCCTGTTATTAGAAAATATCTAGACCTTAGAGATACCACCGATGCAAACCAAATTTTCAACAAGCTTTACGGTAGTTCTTCACTAATAGGCTTAACTCATGTGATGCACAATTTAATCATGATCTACTTGTTAACTCAAAACAATTGACAAGCATCAAGTTATCCATTAGTGATCTACAAGATTAAGCAAGTTTTTCCTTATACCAATTACCACATGCAACATTTTCTGAACCAACCAAACACCAATCAATTTATTTCATCAACTCTCCAAACAAATATAAGTGAAGCAAGAGAGTACTTTCTACAAAAGAAAGCTAATAGCTCTGACAAGAGATACATGAAAACAAGAGCTAAAAGCTGAACAGCGCTAGATATGAATACTCAACAAATATAAGTGAAGAATAGGAGTATTCTCATGAAAAAGCGGAGCGTGTCTCTCTCCCAATCAAGAATGCTAGGGTCCAGTCAAGCTTTATTGAAAATAAAAGTGCAATACTGAAAATAAAAGCACACAGACGCTCCAAGAAAAGCACATATGATGTGAAAGAATTAAAATATAGTTTCACTAGAGATGACCTGATAATTTTGACGATGAAGAAGGGGATGCCTTGGGCATCCCCAAGCTTAGACGCTTGAGTCTTCTTGAAATATGCTGGGGATGCTTAGACGCTTGAGTCTTCTTGAAATATGCTGGGGAGATCCATGGGAGCCTCCCCAAGCTTAAGCTCTTCACTCTTCTTGATCCTATTATATCATCCTTCTCTCTTGACCCTTGAAAACTTCCGTCACACCAAACTCAAAGTAGATCTCATTAGAGGGTTAGTGCATAATCAAAAATCACATGTTCTATAAAGACGCAATATGATTTGTTACTTTAAACATTAGCTACAGCCACTGATGTTATGTGAAGCTCTTCCACCCAAAAAAGAATTTCACTCAACACTAGTAAAAGAGAGAATGCAAAATAAAAAGGCATAATCTGTCTAAAACAGAACAGTCCGCAAAGACGAATTTTTTCGAGGCACTTACGACGCTCAGATCGAGAAACTTGAACTAATGAAAGTTCAGACATTCATAAAGATTACGCACAAAAATTTCAGATTTAATTAACAATCTGGTGATTTTAGGAATTTCGTACAGTGAACAGCAAAAATCTGTTTCTGCGCAGCAATCAAAATTAAGCATCATCTTAACATTAGAGGCTACTCTTGGCACAACAATGCGAGAAAATAAAGATACAAAGGAGTTGCTACAGAAGTAAACACTCCTTGACTCAATAAAAGAAAAATTGCAGAAAAAAAAAATGGGTTGCCTCCCATAAGCGCTTTTCTTTAACGCCTTTTAGCTAGGCACAAAGCATGCATCAAGTATTACCAAGTGAAGAAGCATCAACATTGTAATTTGTTCGAACAATAGAATCATAAGGTGGCTTAATCTTCTTCCTAGGAAAGTGTTCCATACCTTTCTTGAGAGGAAATTGATATTTTATATTCCCTTCTTTCATATCAATAATAGCACCTACAGTTCTAAGAAAAGGTCTTCCCAGCACAATAGGGCATGATGGATTGCATTCAATATCCAAGACAATAAAATCAACGGGGACATAATTGTTGTTAACCATGATAAGAACATCATCAATTCTTCCCAAAGGTTTTTTAATAGTAGAATCACAAGGTGAACATCCAAGTAACAATTTTCCAAAGGTGCTAAATCAAGCATATCATATAATCTTTTAGGCATAACAGAAATACTAGCACCAAGGTCACACAAAGCATTGCAATCAAAGTCATTCAATTTCATTTAATGATGGGCTCCCAACCATCTTCTAACTTCCTAGGGATAGAAGCTTCATGTTTTAATTTCTCTTCCCTAACTTGCATGAGAGCATTAGTAATATGTTTAGTAAAAGCCATGTTTATAGCACTAGCATTAGGACTTCTAGCTAGCTTTTGCAAGAACTTAATTACTTCAGAAATATTGCAACCATCAAAATCAAAGTCATTATCATCAAAAGTAATGGAGTTATTATCTTCCTTATTGCTAGAAATTTCAGCATCTTTATCAAGGACAGTTTCAGAGTTATCAGGCAATTTAGGACATTTTGCAATAGAAGTGGAAACATTACCAACACCAATTATCTTGCCATTAATGGTAGGAGGTTTGTTAACACTTGAGTTTGAAGCATTTTCAGAAGTAGTAATAGTATAAACTCTAGCAATATTATTCTTTCTAGCAATTTCATCCTCTCTTTCCCATCTAGCATGCAATTCAGCTAACATCCTCACATTGTTATCAATTTTAACTTGTATAGCATTGAGAGTTTTGCTCTCTTTAACATCATGAGGCATGTTCTTTAGTTTCAACAAGTCAACATCAAGAGCAAGACTATCAACTTTAGAGGAAAGCACATCAATTTTCCCAAATTTCTCCTCAACAGTTTTATTGAAAGCAGTTTGTGTACTAATAAAATCCTTAAGCATAACTTCAAGATCGAGGGTACACTCTTATTATTGTTGTAGGAGTTACTATAGGAATTTCCATAACCATTGCCACTATTAGAAGGATAGGGCCTATAATTGCTATTACCAAAATTATTCCTATAAGCATTGTTGTTGAAGTTATTATTTTTAATGAAGTTCACATCAACATGCTCTTCTTGAGCAACCAAAGAAGCTAAAGGAACATTATTTGGATCAACATGTGTTTGACCATTTGCAAGCATAGACATAATAGTATCAATTTTGGCACTCAAGGAAGAGGTTTCCTCAACAGAATTTACCTTCTTACCTGTTGGAGCTCTCTCGGTGTGCCACTCAGAATAATTAATCATCATATCATCAAGAAGCTTTGTTGCAGCACCCAAAGTGATGGACATAAAGGTACCTCCAGCGGCCGAATCCAATAAATTCCTTGAAGAAAAATTTAATCCTGCATAGAAGGTTTGGATGATCATCCAAGTAGTCAGTCCATGAGTGGGACAATTTTTAACCAATGATTTCATTCTCTCCCATGCTTGAGCAACATGTTCATTATCAAATTGCTTAAAATTCATTATGCTACTTCTCAAAGAAATAATCTTAGCAGGAGGATAATATTTTCCAATAAAAGCATCTTTGCATTTAGTCCATGAATCAATACTATTTCTAGGCAAAGATAGCAACCATTCTTTAGCACGTCCTCTCAAGGAGAAAGGAAAAAGTTTCAGTTTAATAATATCACCATCTACTTCCTTGAGCTTTTGCATTTCACAAAGTTCAACAAAGTTATTAAGGTGAACAGCAGCATCATCAGTACTAACACCAGAAAATTGCTCTTTCATAACAAGATTTAAAAGTGCAGGTTTAATTTCATAAAATTCTGCTGAAGCAGCAGGTGGAGCAATAGGTGTGCATATGAAATCATTGTTGTTCGTGCTAGTGAAATCACACAACTTAGTGTTCTCAGGAGTACTCATTTTAGCAGAAATAAAAACAGTACAGAAAATAACTTGAAAGTAAACTAGATGCAAGTAACTAATTTTTTTGTGTTTTTGATAATTGAAAGCAAACAAGATAAAATAAAATAAACTAAGCAAGACAAAAACAAAGTAAAGAGATTGGAAGCGTGAAACTCCCCTTGCAGAAGACTGCTGTCTCCCCGGCAACGGCGCCAGAAAAAGCTTGATGACGTGAAACACACGTTCGTTGGGAGACCCCAAGAGGAAGGTATGATGCAGTCAGCAGCAAGTTTTCCCTCAGAAAGAAACCAAGGTTATCGAACCAGTAGGAGCAGCAACTCTTCAGAAGGTTGTTGTGGCGCCGACTCGATCACCAACGTGGAATCTGCACACAACACAATCAAACTACTTTGCCCCAACGAAACAGTGAGGTTGTCAATCTCACGGCTTGCTGAAAACAAAGGATTAAACGTATGGTGTGGAAAATGAGTATTAAATTGCAGAGAATGAAAAAGGAACAGTTTGCAGTTTGTGGTTGTTTAATCAGTGTAAAAGAATGGACCGGGGTCCACAGTTCACTAGTGGTGTCTCTCCATAAAAGATAACTAACATGTTGGGTGAACAAATTACAGCTGGGCAATTGACAAATAGTGAGCGCATGACAATGCATATACATGACATGTTGACTACTATGATATTTAATTGGGCATTACGACAAATACATAGACCGTTATCCAACAGCATCTATGACTAATAATCCACCGCCGGGTTGTCATCCGAGTCCCCCGTTGGTATTAAGTTGCAAGCAACGGATAATTGCATTAAGTAAAGTGCGTAATGTAAACAAACACATATGCCCGTGGACATAGCATCGTTAGGTTATCCCTAGTGGCAACAGCACATCCACAACCTTAGAACTTTCTGTCACTGTCCCAGGTTAAACGGAGGCATGAACCCACTATCTAGCATAAATACTCTCTCTTGGAGTTACAAGCATCTACTTGGCCAAAGCATCTACGAGTAACGGAAAGCATGCAAGATCTTAAATAACATATAAGATAGATTGATAATCAACTTGACATATATTCAATATTCATCGGATCCCAGCAAACACAACATGTAGCATTACAATAATATGATCTTGATCATGTAGGGCAGCTCACAAGATCTAAACATGATGGCACAAAGTGGAGAGACAACCATCTAGCTACTGCTATGGACCCGTAGTCCAAGGATGAACTACTCACGCATCACTCCGGAGGCAGGCATGGCGATGTAGAAGCCTCCGGTGACGATTCCCCTCTCCGGCAGGGTGCCGGGAAGAGGTTCTGAACCCTCCCGAGCTAGGGTTGACGCGGCGGCGTCTCTGGAACTTTTCGTGGATATTTGCTCAGGTACTTAGGGTTTTCGCGTCGGGGGGAATAAGTAGGCGAAAGGGCGGCGGCTGGAGACCCCCGAGGGGCCCACACCACCCTAGGGCGCGGCAGAGGGGGGCCCGCGCCCTAGGTGCGTGTGGGGCCCTCCTGGCTCCTCTCCGTTGCTCCTTCGGTCCGTCAGGTGTGTTCTGGAAAATAGGGACCCCGTGTAGTTTCGTCCAATTCCGAGAATATTTCCAGACTAGCTTTTCTGGAATACAAAAACAGCAGAAAACAGGAACTGGCACTTCGGCATCTTGTTAATAGGTTAGTCCCAAAAAATGTATAAAAGTGATATAAAGTAGATGCAAAACATGTAGCAATTGGTATAAAACAAGCATGGAACATCAAAAATTATAGATACGTTTGAGACGTATCACCCCTCTCCCTCCCGCCACCAGAGCAGCAGGCGGAGGGAGAGGGGACCAACGTGCTCGCCGGTGGAGATGGGCCGGAACACAGGTCGCCTCCTGATCGCCTTTTCCTGGCGGCGGCTAGGTCAGGAGCATATCACTCATTACTGCCCCTTCTTTCTTTTTCGTTGAAATCAACAATTTCCATTCCACATCGTCGTTGACCCTTGAAAAACAGTTCGCCGTTTTCAACATTGATCATACATTGCAAACATAGATAGTTGGATTGTTTTATACAAGATCATACTAGACACTAGGATAGCTTATACATAGATCCAAACCCTAACCCTTAGCTGTAATCAAAAGAGGCCGATGGGATACTTCACCAGGGCCTTCGGACGTGGCAGCGCCAGCGAGTTTTATTCATTGTTGGAGGAGTCAAGTTTGACGAAGGTGGTGTGCCTTCTCACGCTATGCCGTCGGACGAGCCTCGTCCTTTACAACATACTAGAGCCCCCCTCCCCCCACCCCCTGGCGCGTTCCTCCTACTCCCGGTTGAAGGATTTGTACCTCATGGGGGTGCTTCGCCTCATAGCAGCGGCATCGCGACTGTGCCATCACACGTGTGGCACAATAGATAATAGTTAGCTTTGGAGTGCTCATATAGTAGCTCTCTTCTTCCCCAAGTTGAGGGTACGAGTTTTAACATCTCTCCTCCGTTGTTTTTAAGTTTAAATATCCGACATCTCCCAACCGAGCGATTTAATCATGTTCATAAATAAGGGTTTGACTGAGGAGATCCATATCTTGTGTTTCATCAAACGAATTTGATTCCCCTGCTATCCATAGCAAATATTGTTACTCTTCACTAGTACATAACGACACATCGGAAACGGGTCAAAACCCCCATCGAAAACGGAGAAAGGGTCTGTGTCCCCGCACCCGCTGCGGATGTGAAGGACCTCATCGGGAACGGAGGGAAAAAACCGTCGCCGATCAGGCCTAATTTTGGCAACGGTTATGCACATACCTTCGTTTCCTCAGTGTCCAGCTCATCAGTAATGGAGTATGTGAATTTACTCGTTTACATTGAGGTTTCTTCATAAGCCTATAGCACGAATACAGATGCCACTGGACATTTAAAATCACAGCATAAGCACAATAATGACAGCTCAGATTCATAAGGTAGTAGCTCGGATTCATAAGGTAATAGCTCAGATTCATAAGGTAGTTCTATATTATAGTGATACATCTTTACAACCTGCTAGCTATTGATAAATGTTTTTGGTAGCAGTGACAACATGCTTTATAACCTCCTGTCACTCTTCTTCCTGCCAGAGTTCAGAAAGCTGGATAATCATTGATACTCCACAGAAGAGCATCAGCCTTGGCACGCACATCTTTAGTAAGGACAAATGTACCAAACCGTGATACATCTTCAACTCTCCTTGCTTTTGACAAATGTTTTTGGTAGCAGGGATAGCATGCTTTACCACCTCCTGTCACTCTTCTTCCTACCATAGTGGTCAACGCTAGATAATCATTGATTCTCCAATGAAGAGCATCAGCCTTGGCAAGCACATATTTAGTAAGGACACATATTCTGTCCATATGATGAGGATATAGATGCATTGTCAGTATCGATCTACCTATTTGAAAGAACATATCGATCTACTTACAATGCCCAATTAGAACAAACAGATCTAGCGCATGCAGAACATCCGACTTGAGTGCATAATTATCTATGGCTAGGCATTCGAGCAATCAGATCGAGCAACAAACTGTGGTCATTTTTTAGAATAAAGATCGAGCGCAAAACATCATCTGAAGGGCCAAATGAAATTAGCATCATCAAACAACTACACATAGCGTTATCTGACTTGTCCAGTGCATGGCTGAGCTTACCGACGGTGGCATTGCCTCTCGGGAAGATCCGATGCGCCGCTAGGGGAAGATGCGCGGCGGCTCGGCGGCTCGTCGAAATGCCCTAGGGGAAGATGCGCGGTGGCTAGCCGGCACGCCGCTAGGGGAAGATGCGCGGCGGCGATGTCGGCTGGCCACGTCGCTCAGATCTGCCAGATAAGGGATAGATATGGCGCTGCTTCGACCCGCCGCCACACTGTGAGAGTGAATGAGAGTGAGAGCATTAGGGTTGTCGGATTGGCGCATTTATAGCAAGGTACAACATCGGAAACAAAGACGATAATCAACCATATCCTTTGATTTGTTCACTGACACACTGGGCCTACGTACGAAAGTATCGATGAAGAACCCATCTTAGCTACTCCTCGGCCTCCGCCTTCTCCGGCTCGTATGCGAGGAGAGCCGGGTAGTTCGTCCGTGTCGTCACGCGGCTCCTCGCCGACGATGTCATCGCCGCCCGTGCGCTCCTCCCACATCTCATGGTCGTCATAGGCCGGATCGTCGCGTAGCTCCAGCGGGAGGAGGAGCCGGCGGCTCTGAAGCAGCTCAACTCTTTCCGGTGGCATAGGCACCGACGCGCGATTGAGGCACCAGCCACCGGGGAGGCCAACTTTTGACCACGGCACTAGCCTCCTATATTTTTTCAGTGCCGCTCCGCGACGGCCAGCCCGACAATGACGCGGTTCCATTCAGGCGGCGGAGGACGAGCGGCTCTCCGCGGCGGCGAACGGCGTCGGTAGCGGGTGCCCGAGGATCCCGTGTCGTTTTCCGGCGGCATAGGCACCCTCGCGCGGTTGAGGCGCCAGCCACCCGGGAGGCCAAAATTTGACGGCACTGACCTCCTATATTGCTAGTGCCGCTGCGCGAAGGCCACCGGCACGATGACGCGGTTCCAATCAGGCAAAAGGAGAGAGGCCGCGGCGGCGGCGAACGGCGGCAGTGGTGGGCGCCCGAGGAGTTGCTAGGAGTATCCATGGCTGCGGCGAAGTCGCGTACTGAGATAGCAGGGGATCGTGGGTTTTTAAGGAGTTGTGGGCGGTGCCGCGGCGCCACTACGCCATAGCAGTTACTCGGATCGCTTCGAATTCCAAGAAGATGGAACGTGTCGACATTGCAAACGGACACCCAAAATTTTCCGTTGCCATAGATTCAAATATCGGAAACGGAGCAAAACTTATGACCGTTGCCAATACCATGGGTAACGGAGATAAGAATTTCTCCGTAACCAATGTTGACGTGCCAGCCGCGGCCCAGTTCGGTCAGACCTCAGCGGACATGGTAAAATCGCGATTTTCCGTCGCCTAACTCGTGCCGTTTCCATAGAGGGGTATCTGATGTATCGTTCTGTACTAGTTCTTGGGAATTTGGGTGTTCTAGACAAGAGAGTCTGTTTCGAAGCTTAATCTTGGTGGTGTAAAGATCCGGGATGTTTTCGGGAGTCTCCAATTGAGTTGTAAGATTTAACAAAACTTGTTTGTAAAGGTTTTGATAGCCCCCTTGAATTGAACCATTTAGTGGATCGATTCACTCTGTGTTTGGGCAAATGTGGAAATTGTCCATGAATTACTGAATGTTTTTTACCAACCTAGAAATTTTGCATGAATTATTGAATGTTTTCACCAATCTGGATTTTTTTTCATTAATTTATCTAGTGTTTTTTAGCAATCTGGAATTTTCCTTTATGAGTGCTATTTACCAATATGGATTTTTGCATGAATTTTATTGAGCGTTTTTAGCGTGGAATTTACCGTGATTTATTGAGTGTTTTTCCTAGAATTATCGAGTGGTCTTAGCAATCTAGAATGTCAATTACTTATTGAGTGTTTTTTTATCAATATGGAATTCTGCATGATTTATTGAGTGTTTTCGTGCAATCTGGAATTTTCTATTATTTATTGAGTGTTTTTTACCAATCCAGATTCTTCGCGTGATTTACTGACTGTTTTGAGCAATCTTGAATTTTTTTCGTGATTTATGGACTGATTTTAGCCAATGTGGAATTTTTGCATGATTTATTGACGGTTTTTGAGCAACCTGGATTTTTGCATGATTTTTTGTTGCGTTTTCACCTATTTGGAAAATTTGCATGAATTTTACATGTTTCTGTCACCAATCTCAAATAATTTGCATGATTTGGACAAGAATATACACCTCCTGCCATTCTAGACCTCAGTTCAACATCAATTAAAGAAATTCTCCTTGAGGGGAGCCCAACTCTCCCAAAGAAGACCTGCATAATCAGCGTACGGAGTCCAACCGATGCTGGACAGGGGAGAGGTTGGCGGCAAGAGGTTTGCAGGGGCCGTCCAAGTGCTTGCTGTGTGATCAATGCACAGAAAGTGTTGACCACCTGATGGTGAATTGCCCCACCTCAAGGGCCATCTGGTTTCAGGTTTTATCTGCTGCTGGTTTTGCTCGCTTCACGCCGCAAGGAGATACTACGCTGAGAGCCTGGTGGCAAAGCCTTGCTGAATGTCGACCCAAGAGAAGGCGAAAGGAACTCACCTCGCTCACCATTGCTTGCTGTAGACGGTTGTGGCTTGAGCGAAATGACCGCTACTATGAGCGAAAACAAGCCACAGAGGACATTATCATTCGCAGGATTAGAGAGGAGTTTCAGTTCTGGGTTTTAGCTAGGCAGCCTGCAGATAGACAGGAGGGATAGGCCTAGTTGTTGTTGTTAGCGGTTAGCGGAAAGCGGGCAGTATATCTGCACTTGTAATTTGTAACTCTCTCTTCTATCTTAATGTCATGACATGCATTCTATGCATGTTCTTGAAAAAAGTTCAACATCAATTTGAAAACATTTCAAATAACTGCAGCAACACAGACTACAAATAATTCAAGCATTTGAGCCACACATTAGGTTCACAACATACAAGCCAAAAGTTCACAACATATACAAAGACTAAAATTAACAGGCGATCTTATTAGATAACACTCAACGACAGACTATCTTCTTCAGATAACAAGCAATAACAAACAATCTTCTTCGAATAGCCCGCATGTACTCATTCGCCACTGTACAATGGTGGACACCAAAGCCCGAAGTGCCCTCCATTCCTCAACACAGGAGGGCCACTGCCGTCGACACACATACCGAAGAATGGGAAGTAGTGCGTCTACGTCGTGTCTTGGTCGTCGTCATCGTACGACAGCGGATTGTCGGAGATGATCGGGCCACAGTTCGCTGCCTCGGACACATGGATGAGGACAGTGTGTAGCACTGTTTTCTTCGCACTGAGTGAGCTCGGTGCCGGCGGTGTTGATGGATCATCAGAGTCGTAGTCCAACCGCGGTGGTGCATCTGGCTCCTACACCTTGACAATGTAAACTCTCGGAGATGTCGCAAGGCTACTTCATCCACGTCTCGACTGAACAAGAACCAGCTTTCCTCCGGGACAAGCATCTTCACCACAAGATCGCCGAGCCGGTTCACGAACTACCCAACAACATTGGAGTCCCATGCTTCCCGCGAGAAGCGCCTAAATGTAAGCTTCGTCAAGTACGAGAGCTTGCATTATTCTCCACCTTGCCCACAGCTCCGGCAGAAGCTCAGTGACGCTCCTTAGGCGAAGACGTGGCCAGACAAACAGAGCATGCAGGTGCACTCCTCCTGAAAACACAATCGAATGAAAAAAAATGATCAGCGGGGAGCATACATCTACCTTTACGTCGCGGCACGTCACTGCGCTCTGGGCAACCAGAGCCGCGACACATCCTCAGACGAAACAGGTAGCCTAGCCCCTTGCATCGCCTGACCACGCCATTTCTGCTACAATTTCGTCATCGTGCGTGTGCGCGTGAGCATGCAACGCCCCTCGTAGGGCGGAGGTCGGGCTCGCCCGTATGTGACGACCGACCATGAGCAACAACGGCAATAGGATTCTAGGGTTTGGGACAAACAGGATCTAGGGTCTGGCCTGGTTTTGGTTATATTACAATGCCATATTTGGAGATTAGACCAACAAAAAAAATTCAGGGGGTGTTCGTCATGTCCAGCTTGTCGCATGTTCTGGTCACGTGACCCTTTTGGCGTCAAAAAACACCTATATCGGACAAACTAATGTCCGCAGACACAAATCGAACCCGTATACTCATCTATCGGGAGTTCAGTGAACAACGGGTAACATATCGCGAGTTCAGTGACCAAACTATTCATCTCAGAATACTTCATGTCCATTGATGTGTTTATCTCCTTTGCAAAATGCTGCGATTTTGGCAATCTTTTGGGGCACTTGGATGCAAATGCCTCAGTTTAATGTACAATTAGGGGCACAGTATTGAAATTGTCCTGGATCAGACAACAGAGGCATAATACGTCTAGCGTGTCATAGTGTTCCGTGTGCAGGTTGTTGCCTTGTTCACGGTATCAACTTGCTGCAGGCCTTTGCTGACTGGGATATGGTCACGAAGCTAAACAGTTAAAAACCGAAATTATTCCTATTGCTACATCTCCTATTTTTTCATTGATTTTGTTTCTAACTTTCTAACGCACTCCTATGATGCATGTAGTGCCTACGAAGAGGGTTTCAAAACCAACATGTCGTGCTTTATGTGCAGAAAACATTCAGCTACGAAGATCCACTTAATACCACGTCAGAAAAATAGCTCCCGCCTTTTAACTAAAAAAGACGGTATGCTGGAATTCTTGCCAGTTTCATGCTTGGAAAACACAAGAAAGAAAACCCTTGTAGATTGATATAACCACATACCATAATATGGCGATAAAGTTTGTAAAAAACTCGTGTAGCAAGTCTTAGTTTTCTTTATGTATAAAAACATCTGTTGAAGTATAAGGCACAACCCACCTTATGAGTGAACTGATGAGTGGGGTCCACGCTGAGAGGAGTGTTAAAATACATAGCCCACCTTAGGCTGAACTTATGGGTGAACTGTCTGATGCATGCAATTCTACGGCATCGTAAAAGATCTGGTACGAATCAGGGCTGTAGATCTCCTCGATCTGCTGCACGAAAAAGTCCTATCATGCACTCCTCTCACGGCCCTTCTGCTTCTGTTTTAGGGGTTCCCCATCAAACACCATCGCCGTCCACTCCTTCCGCACAAAGGAGCGCAACCACTGTGGCAAATCCAGCCCCTCCTTAACATGTGTGTTTCTCTCCGGATCCTTGTTGGAGAGAAGCTCCAGCAGTAGGATGCCGAAGCTATACACATCAGATTCCTGGGAGACCAACTTATCGTTGGTGACCTCTGGTGCACGGTAGCTGGAGGCATCGGGGAACACGCTCATTGTTATGAGGCCATGCTCCGACACACATGCATCATGGGTGCTGCTGAGCAGGACATTTGAAGACTTGATGTTGCCGTGGCAGCTCGATGGTCCAGCTGAGTGGATGGACACCACCCCACGCGCCGCAGCAAGTGAGATGGCTATCCGTTTCTCCCAGCCTAGGGTAGCTGTGCCGAAGACTCGGTCCCCTGGATTGACACACCATGAATAAGTGATGCATCAAGAGCATTTGAACATGCACAAGTAAAGGGAAGGAAGACGTCATACAAGCACATCATATATATTACCGTGGAGCATGTGTGCTAGGCTACCCTCCTGGAAGTAATTGTACACCACAAACTTCTCATCTCTGCGATAGAAATATCTCCGAAGTGGCGCGATGTGTTCGTTCTGGATGGCGCCAATCATCGTGGCACGCTGTTCAAACTCCTCCTGCTGTAAGTGTGCGTCCCTCAGCATCTTGACCACTAGTGTGGCTCCACTCTCAAGGCCACTCTCAAGGACCACCTTGTATGTTTTCCCAGTTGTACCCTTGCCCAAAACTTCAGCCGACGCCCGAAGCAGGTCCTCCACCTCTATCGACCCAAAGTCTACTGTACTGCTACTTCCGAGGTTGTGGCTACTGTTACTTCTATCTTGCCGTACCATGTCAGCTGCAGCTTGTTTGTTTTTCTTTCCCCAAGAAAACAGAGCTCGTCTTTCTTGTCCCTGATGTAAAGATATTCTAAGTCTGCGAAGACGTGCTGCAACTTCTAGCATCTCAGGACGTTTGTCGAGTTCCAACCTTAAGCATTTACCTGCCAACTCTGCAATCTGTTCGATAGTCTTCATGTTGCTCGGGATTGTAATTTCAGAATCAAACATATCTCTCACCCTCCTGATCCCTTTTGCAAGAGATTTAGTAAAAGTTTCAAGCAAGTCAATTTCCCCATCCTTTCTTGCCTTTTTTCTTGTTACTAGTTCCAAGAGCACTACCCCAAAACTGTAAACATCACTCTGTGCTGTGAGGCGGCCAGTACGAGCAAACATAGGGTCCATGTAACCTATACTCCCTATCACATTTAAAGTATATAAAGTATTTTCCGTGTTGACTAGTCTTGATATTCCAAAGTCTGATATTTTTGCTCTGAGTCCATCGTCCAGAAGTATATTAGCAGGCTTGATATCACCATGAATGACCTGAGTGTACATCTGTCAATGCATATAGCCCAACGCCTCTGCACATTCTATGGCAATTCTCAGCCGTGTATCCAAGGGAACAGGAATCTTGTCCCCATGGAGGACGTCACTTAAGTTTCCCTTAGGAATATACTCCGTGACCATCATTAGGGCATTCTCTTCTGAACAGTAGCCTACCGATTTGACTACATTCTTGTGATTGATTTCACGGTGGACAATCAGCTCTTTGGCGAAGTTTTCTTTTACATTGTTGATAAACCTCTTGATTGCAACTACACTTTTGTCCTCAAGTACTCCTTCATAAACTTCTCCAAAGGCACCTCTCCCAAGCATAGTTTCATAGTTATTGGTAAATCTTATTATCTCATCTTGTGTGAAACATTTCAAATTGTGATGGCTATGTGCTATCCATTTTGATCTGTCATCCCTGTGGATTAGTTCTCTTACCGTACTATCCGGATAATCCATTCTGTGAAACTCGTAGAACTGAGTATATAACTGTTAGATTTGGCGACAATGCTGGAGATGTGTTGGCCTAAAGCAGTATATCAACCATTAAATTATAGTTCGGCGATGGATACACAGCTAACTTTTATGAAAAAACTGAGAAGCATGGTGTTCTAAGGTCTATAGTTTGCAGATGTTGAATTGTGATGTGTTGTGTTGCCTTTACTTCACAAGTTTAATGACATAGGCTGGGAATACGTGAGTATGGACATTATAAGTTTTAAGCCCGCTTGAGCGGCAGAATTGGTAGGTTATTTTCAAAACAGTGCTTTTAGCGTAATCAAGCTGGATTGAAATGGGTTGCATCATAGCTCCAAAGAGCAAGGCACTCGAGGTTCCAATCTTGGAAATAAATATAGGGATAATCATTCATTCAAATCAAAATTACAACTAAATACATATATGTACTGTCATAACTGCACGCGAGCTACAAAATAAACTTACCTATGAACTGGTGATTACAAAGCATAAGCTGCTGCTATCACAATTTGCTGTTCACAAATTCACATGGCATGGCATGCAGAGGGATCAGGAATATATCTCAAAAAAAAAGAGGGATCAGGAATAGGAAGTGCCGGTGCTTCTTCATCACTTGTTGGATGGTCAACTCTTAGTTCCCTCCACGCGTTGTGCTTTAGTCTTATCTTCATCCAATTATTATTGTTGGGGATAATACAATTTTTTGTGTGTGCAGAAATGCGTAAGGCCGTTGTAGACTCAAATGATTATACACACATGGTGATCTCACTACCTTTGTCTTATCTTTGTGTACAGCAATGCAGACCAGTCGGCTGGATCATGGGAATTCTTCAAGGGAAAAGGAGAAAGTCTCTGTTTAGTTGTCTTTTTGTCCTACTTTTCTTTTTGGAGATCTTTTTGTTTTTCTAGAAATGCCTAGTTTGGTTGGTTGATTTGGACAACAGATTGGCTGGTGGAGGCAATTTGGTTCCCGAACTACATTTACATGAACAATCTGAAGGAGTTGAGGTCGTTTAGTTTGCACCTGGTTTGGGGATGTCCTCCCACTCGCCGGCCGTGAAATCCAGCACCTCCAGCCCCGGCCACCGCAGCAGAGACTTCGGAGGCCCACTGCGAGCTGAGACGCTTCCTCCCTTGCTTCTGCTTCATTCAGCCATTTTCAGCACGGCAGCCATTGAATGAGGCGCCGCTCGCAGCACCAGCTGTTGGCGCGTCGATGTTTACCGGCTTCTTGAAAGGCGCTAATGCCGCGCGGGTGTGAAGCCTTGTAGGCAAATGGGAGGGCAGCCGCGGTCGGTCAAGCAACAACCCAGTTTGGCCGGAGGCGGCGACCAAGGGGAGGGGATGGGGATGCGGATGGAACTGAGGAGGCTGTGAGATAACAGCGTAAACCTACCACATTTGTAGCAAAATTTACCGATGGGTACCTGTTGGTGTCGCAATCTCATTTAGGTACCATATTTTTTCGAAGTTTTCTCAGAAAACCCAAATTACTCGTTGAATCGATTTAGACAGTCGTTCTGACAGGCGTGACCCACACGTAAGCTGATGTGGCAAGTCCATGACAGTCTCGGACCTGGGCCCCACATGTCAGCCCAATTAAAAAATTAAAAAAAAATCTGAGAAAGAAAAAATTCGGAAAAATTCTGAATAATCTAAAAAATGCAGAGAAGCACGGCGGTAGACGCTGCCGGACGGCCACGTCCGGCCACAGCGCGCCGCCGTCAGCAGGCCCGCGTCCCCTGCTCGCCCTTCCCCCACCGGTGACCGGCTCCGCCACCGGACGGCAACCTCCGTCCCAGCGTGCCGCCGCAACCTCCGGCCCCCTCCGCTCGAGCTTATCCTCGACCCCAGGGACGAGGCCGACGAGGAGGAGCTCCTCACCACCGTCACGTGCCTCGAAGCGGCAACAGTCCGACCACCGTCCCGTGCCCTGGCGGCCGCGCTCCCTGGACGGTGCCCGTTGCTAGCTTTTATCAGATTTTTTTGTTGACATTTTTCAGTTTTTTTAGAGTTATGTATTTATTTATTCAACTGACAAGTGGGTCCCACTGTCAGTCTAGTGTCAAGCCAGCCACGTCATCTTACATGTGGGTCACGCCTGTCAGAACGGCTGTCTAAATCGAGTCAGCGAGCGATTTGGGTTTTCTGAGAAAACTTCGGAAAAATGTGGTACCTAAATGAGATTGCGACACCTACTGGTACCAATCGGTAAATTTTGCTACAAATGTGGTAGGTTTACGCTATTATCTCGGAGGCTGTGAGCAAGGAACTGCTGAACTGCATCAAGACACGCATTTTTCCTTTTAACGGTAGAAGGTTGCGGCCAACCCTCGGAAGCGTATTATTGGTTTAGTCCACCCCGGGTAGTGATATTCAGCACCCTGTGTTACGACTGTTATCTGAGTGCCTCAGTCTCAGTACTATCTTCGTTTCAGTTTATCAGCAGCAAAACATTAACACATTCGAACAGTTAAGCCTCAAGGGGCTTGTGCAAAACTTCATGGTGTATCTCACAGTGAACACAACAGCATAAAAGTGGTTCACAGGAACGAACGCAGCTTACTTGAAAATGACCCTTCGCCAATAATGAGGGAAAGCACAACGGTCTGTAGGTTGCCTTGTGATACTGGTGTGGTGTCAGCTTGCTGTATGCCTTTGATGGCCACGAAGCTGAATCACAGTTCACAAACACGCCAGCACAGTTCTTCATACTTTCTTCATTGTTTCTGTTTCTAACTTTCTGTCGCTCTCCTTTGATGCATGGAGAAGAATCAAAGTTATCTGGAAAGATTACATGACATAGCAACATGTTCCCTGTCCAGAAAATATTCAGCTGTTCGTGACAAAGAAGGTACACTGAAAATTGTATCCAGTTTCATGATCGCAGAACAGAAAGGAAAAACATATCCTTTTTGACTGATATAACAAGGAGATATCATCATCATATGTTGGCCGTAATGTTTGTAAAAAAAAAGATACCAGGCAGAACTAAGGAACTTTACGTTTCATTTGTACAATGCAGGGTATATATGCCAATACTATGCACTGACAGTTGATATATTACAGTACATTATGACCATGGAACTCTCACTCACTATGGTGCCCATGTGAGGTTCTCGTCCAGGAGTCAGGACTACTCGATCTCCCCAATCCGCTGCAGGACATCAGATGTTGTAGGTCTGAAGTTGGCATCTTGACTGCAGCATTTCAGGGCAAGCCGCAGGAGTTGCACCATGGGTACTTTTCCCTCTCATTCTCCAAAGCCTTTGGAGCTTCACATCAAACACGGCTGCCGCCCACTCCTCGCGTGTCTCGTGAATAACAGAATGCACCCACTGTGGCAAATCCACTCCCTCCTCACGTATGTGTTTTTACCGGAGCCTTGCTGGTGAGAGGACCACCTTACGAATGCCAGAGACTCGATCCCCTGGATTGACACCATGAATTTAGTAAATGAATCAAAAGCATTCGAACGTGTACAAAAGGGAAGGAACACTGAATACAAGCAGATAGTATTACCGTGGAGCATGTGTCCAAAAGTTCAGACCTCGCCCGAAGTAGGTCCTCCACCTCCATCGACCCAAAATCTACTGTACTGGTACTTCCGAGGTTGTAGCTACTGCTACTACTATCTTGCGGTAGTGTCTCAGCTGGAGCTAGTTTGTTTTTCTTTCCCCAAGAAAACAGAGCTCGTCTTTCTTGTCCCTGATGTAAAGATTTTCTAAGTCCACGAAGAAGTTCTGCAACTTCTAACAGCTCAGGACGTTTGTCAAGTTCCAACCTTAAGCATTTACCTGCCAACTGTGCAATCTGTTCGATAGTCTTCATTTTGCTCGGGATTGCAATTTCAGAATCAAACATCTCTCTCACCCACCTCAGCCACCTGATCCCTTTTGCAAGAGATCTAGTAAAAGCTTCAAGCAAGTCAATTCCCCCATCCTTTCTTCCCTTTTTTCTTGTTATTACTAGTTCCACGAGCACATACGTATTACCAGCAAAAAAAAACGGAACGTGAAAAAGGAAAGGTAGAAAACAATACTATTAATTATAGAGTACTGTCTTTGTTTATATTCATCAGAACTGCTCCTCAAGCTATATCGGGGGCTCGGTTATGAGCTACTTCAGCTTTCTTTGCAGCTTACTCTGCATCCTGAAAACATATAGCAGGTGCCGTATATGAAAGCGTTGCAGCTAAGCTTGCAGAATTCTGAACATATAGCAGGTGACGTATATAAAAGAATTGCAGCTGAGCTGGTAGAATTATGAACCCAACATTTCACTCGGTACAATGCAGAGCATATATGCCAACAACATGCACGATATTTGATAGCTTTACATCTCTATTCAAGGAAAGTAGTGTTCCATGATAACCAGCTGAAAGGGGGACCCGAAGTAAGCACATGATATGTAAATGTGATTGTGACCCTGAAGCTCACTCACTATGATGTACATATGAGGTTCTCCGCCAGCATTCAGTACTATCAGATCTCCTCAATCTGCTGCACGACATCAGACATTGCAGGCCTCAATTTGGCATCTTGATTGCAACAGTTCATGGCGAGCTGCAGCAGTCCCAACATGCACTCCTCTTCCCCGTCCTTCTGCTCCCGTCTTAGGAGCTCCACATCGAACAGCTCCGCCATCCACTCCTCGCGTACAACGGAACACACCCACTGTGGCAAATCTACTCCCTGCTCATTCTGTATGCTGTTTATCGGAGACTTGCGCGTGAGCAGCTCTAGCAGTAGGATGCCGAAGCTGTACACATCGGCTTTCTGGGTGACCCGCTTATTGCCAGTGACCTCAGGCGCGCGGTAGCCAGAGATTTTGGAATACATGCCGAGTGTTATGAGACCATTCTCGGACACACATGCATCATGGGAACCAGTGAGCAGGATATTGGAAGACTTGATATTGCCATGACAGCTTGATGGTCCAGCTAAGTGGATAGCCGCCAAACCACGTGCAACTGCAAGTGAGATGGCTGACCGCTGCTCCCAGTCCAGCGGAACTGGGCCCGAGACCCTGTCACCTAGATTCACATATCATGAATTAGTAATGCAACAAAAACATTTGAAATTATAAAGGCAAGCACATGACTAGCATCGTACAGTATATATTACCGTGGAGCACTTTTGCTAGGCTACCCATGGGGAAGATATTGTACACTACCATCTTCTCATCCTTGCTATAGTAATACCATTGCAGTGGCGCAATGTATTTGTTCTGGATGGCGCCAATCGCCGTGACACGCAGTTCAAACTCCTCCTTAGGTAAGTCCACTTCCCTCAGCCTCTTGACGACCAGCTCCTCTCCACTCTCAAGCGTTGCCCTGTATGATGTTCCAACTGTACCTTTGCCCAGAACTTCAGCAGATGCACGAAGCAGCTCGTCCAGATCGAATGATGGACAAGTCATTGTTGACCCAATGATAAAAGTTCCCACGTTTTGGCTACTGCTACTGCTTTCTAGCGGTGGTGTTTGGGCTGGAGCTAGTTTATTTTTCCTTCCCCAAGAAAACAGAGCTAGTCTTTCTTGTACCTGATGTGGCGTTTTTCTAAGTTTGCGGAGACGTTCTGCAACTTCCAACATTTCAGGACGTTTGTCGAGTTCCATTCTCAAGCATTTACCTGCCAGTTTAGCAATCTCTTCGACAATCTTCATGTCGCTCGATGTTGCAATTGCAGGATCAAGCATCTCCCTCACACTCCTAAACCCTTTTGAAAGAGCTTTAGTAAAACTTCCAACCAAGCCAATATCCCCACCCTCCGTTCTTGCTTTCTTTCTGGTTATCAGTTCCAGGAGAACAACTCCAAAACTATAAACATCACTCTTTGCTGTGAGGCGACCATTCTGAGCAAACAGAGGGTCCATGTAGCCTATACTTCCTATCACATTAAGAGTATATAGAGTATTTTCATTGTTCACTAGTCTTGATATTCCAAAGTCTGATATTTTTGCTCTGAGCTCATCATCCAGAAGTATATTAGCAGGCTTGATATCACCATGAATAACTTGAGTATACATTTGTGAATGCATATAGCCCAATGCCTCTGCACATTCAATGGCAATTCTTAGCCGTGTATCCAAAGAGATGGGAATACTATCATGGTGAAGGATGTTACTCAGATTTCCTTTAGGAATATACTCTGTGACCATCATTAGGGCATTTTCATCTACACAGTAGCCGACTAATCTGACTACATTCTTGTGATTGATTTCACGGTGGACCATCAACTCCTTGGCAAAATTTTCTTTTACATTGTAGATGAACCTCTTGACTGCAACCATACTTTTGTCCTCAAGGACGCCTTCATAAACTTCTCCAAATGCACCTCTACCGAGTATAGTTTCATAGTTGTTGGTAAATCTTTTTATCTCATCCTCTGTGAAACATCTCACATTATGACTGCTACGTGCAATCCATTTCGATCTATGCTCTTCCTGGATAAATTGTGTTACTATATTTTCTGGATGATCCATCTGTGTAAGCAGGGAACTTATTCACCGTTGGAAGACAACTTGACCTTCAAAATAGTTTTGATAGTGCTAAAGTCAAGTTTAATCCACAACATATAAATGAGGAAACAAATAACAAAGCACCGCGAGAGTGAAATCAATAGGTAGGGATTCAGATGCCCATTGGGCAACATAGATGTTGCTTATATTCCATTAGAGTTTATTTAGAAACAAAACATCTCCTTTAGCTGCTTTAGATAACTAAACTAGATTGTTGTTTTACTGTTTTAGATATTTACATAACATTGAACAGAATCATTTGTGTTTTTTCATGGACTACATTGCTAGAGGACGTACAACATAGGAGAGAGTAAACCTAATATTTGTTGTTCAATTCCGCCGCGGATTTTGAATAACAGCTTCACAATAAGATTTGGGTGATTCTACTTAGTTGCTTCCGTCCAGGGAAAATGAAACAATGTTTTGAACATGAAGAAATCAGGTTGGAATTGACTAAACAAAGAACTGAAGAAAATAAAATCCAAACTGCTAATCTTCTGCGAAAAAATCAGAGAGAAGTCTAACAAATGTGGTAAAGACTTAGAGGTAGCTATGGTTGAACCAAACGTACCACTTGAATGAATGCCGTACACAGTCAATGGAGCCTTCTTTTGTTATCGGCCACCCAGATCTCCATGGAATGGATCTAGAAGAAAGAACATGTAGTGTATATCTAATGTAGCCTGTTACTCTATTTAATAAATTACCATCATCGGGGGTCAACTCTCAGAACAGAATGGGGTGGCCTTATCTGTGGAGGTTGGCATCCTTTATGACAACTTGCTGTCAGTTACCGAATTAAATAAAGATGATCATGCTGAACAAGTTACTACATAAGAGCGTCAAATCATCACAAGTTCTCCCTACAAATTTTCATTGACAACTTGTATATAAATAGCCAATGATGATGTGACTACTTCTATGGAAATTTTCAAAATATTATAAAAGCTACTATAACTTACACATATACATAAATAATAATCAGAGATGTTCTGGTTGCTCATCCAGGATTGACTAAACATCAACGATCTGATGAAGAGAAAGAACTTCTATGTTCAAAACTATGTTGCATCTCTTCTTTACGCGTGGTTTTAGTCGGATTTTCTGGTGCAGACTAAATAATCTGATCTAATGTGGCGCGAGTTGAGTAGGCAATGGGAGACCAGCCTCGCGCAAGGGGCGAGAGACTACGGAGGCTGGCCGGGGGACGGTGAGTCGGCGACCACGATGTATTTTTGTTGATAAACATGTACATGTGTGCATTCAACAATCAGAAGCGCAGTGTCATTACGAATGGTACACATTACTCAGAACATATCCTAACTATGAAGGAGTGCGAAAAAGATTGTAGAGCAATTGTCTTCGCATCTATTTATCGGTAGCAAAACATTGTACACATTACATAACAAAGGCTGCTCAAGCGGCTTGTGCAACATCTCAAGGTGGGATTTCACAGTGAGCATGGCATGGCATGGCATGCATGCATGCTTTTGTGAATTTCTGCAACTGTGGCCATCTTAGTAAATGTTGTTGTCGAACACCCAGGGTTCATGCTGAAACAGCTCTCGGCCATTCATTTGCACAGCTCCTGAAGCTATATCGGCGGCTCGCTTCTGAGCTGCTTCAGCTTTCTCTGCAGCTTCCTGTGCATCCTGAAGTTCAGAACAAACACAGATGCTTACTCATATCAAGTTGTCTCAGGTTGTCTTATGCAGGACACAAAAAAGTAACAAGTTTTTCGTTAAGATCTGCCAACTGAAAACTAAGTACACAAATTCCACACGAATCAAAGACTTGCAGTTTAATGAATCGAACAATATGCAAAATTCAAAGTAACCTAGCGACTATCCAAAAACTAAGTACTACCCAAATTCCACATAAATAAGAATTACAGTATGAGAACTGAGCAAATTGCAAAACTGTAGAATGCAAAGTAAATACTCATTCCCAAGCTCCTAAAAAATAACATTTCTGATAAAAAATTATGCTTTGAATATGGCGCTAAACTTACATGTGAGTATTGTCACTCAAGTACACATCCATGCACAGAAACCACAAATTACTGTAACAACTGACCATTTATAAAGACAGATTAGTGAAGAGACCATCATTTCTCACTTCTCAGGACAGAAATCAGATTATCATCAATTAACACCGCACACTAGCCTCCCCATGCTTACTTAGTCACAATGCAACATGTGCTTCGTTATCGAAAGAACACATGTCCGAAAAGAACTCAGAAATGATCTGGTAACGGTCAAGAATGATGACGATACTAACCAACGAACACAAATATTGGCATATGTTCAACGTCACTATTTAAGTTCACATGATTACAAGGAATGATCACAAACGTTGACGCCACACTCTTTTGTAGAGTTATGCAGCAATAATTATAACAAAAATAATATGGTGAAACTGTGTTAACCACATCACACATCATCTAGAAAATTATGTAAGTGCAGTGCTCCTTATACTGAATAGCTGCTGCAATTTTATGAGTAAACAATGCATGAAAACTGGCCCTATACAATCATGCAAATTAGAGGATAAGTGCTCAGTAAGAATTAAGACAAACAACTCATAGGCTGAAATATGACAATCCAAGACAATTACCCAGGCACTTGACAAGAAGTGAACAAGAAATCTAGAATTGAACAAAAACAGCTTGTATGCCTCTGGAAGCTCCCCAGGGACCAGAACATTAAAAAATTGTGGCAAAAGTTTGACAACGCAGTTAACCACTCAGGTAGATCCATTCAACATGATGAAGAATAGTATATAATCTAAGGGCATATATAACCATGTTCTTGGAGAGACGTTTAGCAAAATTAAACTGTCTCTTCTTGCCATGTAGGATAGATATGTATAGCATCGATGCTTAAGTAGGCGCAATGGTTAAACATAAAGCTCATGTATGTGCTGTGTGGGCGCTCTATGGCTTCTGCTGTTCGCAGTGTAGTGTCTGCAAATGTAACTATGGCAACTAAGGGTGGGCACAAAAACCGAAGACCGAAACCGAAAAGACCGAGACCGAAAACCGAACTGACCGTATAATAAGAGACCGAATTAATTCTGGTCCCAATAATTGAGTGACCGAATTAAATTTGGTTACTTCGGTCCATGTGTCTGAGATGACCAAACTGACCGTATTAACCGAAATATACTAAAGCCCATTTCTCCACCCTATTTTTAGCCGGCCCATGGTGACTAAAATAGCCCAGTCACGCTAGTACCTTGTCCCCACGACCTTGTATTCATCCCTTCGCTCTAAACAACCTAGCCGCCAGTACTAATCCACAGGTAAAAAAAAATACACAAGCACGTAATCGTCTGGCCACCGGAGAATCGTAGACTCCATATTCCCTGCGTGCACGCGGTAAGCCTGCTGGGCTGCTCCATCGTAAGTATTAACTTTTGAAAATTGATTAGTTGATTTGGTGTAATGGGTTGTGAATGCGGTCTATTTGGTCATGACCGAAGACCGAACCGAATTAACCGAAGACCGAATAGCTGAAAACTAAAAAGACCGAAATTAGTTTGGTCTTCATTTTCAGATAACCGAACTTGTTAAAGACCGAAGAGACCAACCGAATAGACTGAACGCCCACCCTGAATGGCAACCCCCCCCCCCCCCCCCCCACCCACCCACCCCCCCCCCCCCCCCCCCCCCCCCCCCCCCACACACACACACACACACACACATAGCACCACCATGGGGTACTTTAGTTTAAAAAAAATGAAAATTCAGGTGGGGAACCTGAAATCAGGCGGCCATTGGAAAATTAATTCTTCAAAAATTGTTCCTTGAAATAAAAACAAATTTCATATTATGAATTTATATTTGATAATGGATCTAGTGGTATCAACTTTTTGTAGTCTATGTTGGTTGTTGGTCAATTTTGGTGGTTAAACCTAAGACATAGAATGGCTAAGATTCTAGAAGTACTTCTATTTGGGATTGAAGGGATTAACTATCTCTAATCAACAGAAACTAGATCATCGAAGCACCTACACAGATTTGCTTGTACTATTTGGGATCTCTCTCACATGGGTGCTTCATGATGTGACTATTCGTTCGTCCATGTTCATGTACAGCCCATCCCTGATGATGGCAATCAAACGAAAATTTTACAGCCCATAGTTCCAATTCTAAAAATAATACTACAGATGGCACAAAAAGCAAAGACATACAATCACCACATACTGGCGTGCATCCAGAGATAAGTCGACAGATCAGGAGTGATTTCCATAGTTTAGGACAGGGAAAGGAGAAGAGGGGCAGACCTTTCGCTGCTTCCAGGAGAGGAACTGGGCTGGGGTGATGGGCGGGGCCACGCCCGCTGTTGCGGGTTGGACAGCGGCGCGGTCCGGCGGCTGACTACCCTCGTCTTCTGCCCCCATCACCGGAACCTGAGAAACTCTCGGTCCTCGCAGGAAGCAAGAGCACTATTTACGCCCCGATGGTGGCCTTTTATTTGGTTTTGACATTCACGCCCCCGGGGTCCTTCGAGGCCCTTACCTCCGCTTTGTTGGCCCAGCCAGTAATGACGACCTTTTCTTTTCCATTTGGCGCAACAAATATCTCAGCGTCAGAGTTCGTGTCCTACGAATTCCCATCACGAGTCAGTTCACTTCTAAACTTAGCCTTCGTGCTTCTCCGTATATTTGCCGTCAATCCTCCTTGTCTTCGGCGACTGGGCACAAGGGGAACGCAGAATCTACGTGTCATTAACAGTTTATTTTATTTTTATTGTTAGATCTGTGTTGGTGGCGACGTCTCAGTAGACATTTTGGCGTAGCACAGAATAAGTGGCCCATGGCTCCATCTCTGTCTGGGTGTTTCCTTCATGGCTGCGCATTGACATCAGAGAGCTGTGGTGTTTTGTTCCCGCAAATCATCGATTCTAAATCTGTCGGTTTATCATGTGCACATTTCCAACAATCTTGATAGTGGTCTCATTTTTCCTCGGGCATTTGGTGCTCCTGAAGTTCTTCTCAAACAAATAGTGATCAGCGGCTCGACAACTTGCTTTTGCAAGGAGTGTGTCCTCGGCCCCGAACGTTCAACAATATTATGTTCTCACGACTCAAGCGGCTTTTTAAAGTTTTAGAGATTAGCACAACCTATACAGTTTGGGTCTTCTATGATTTGGTCACCTGATTCTTATAGTAACATCAAAATGCTAAAATATGAGTTAAAGATGACCACGACAAAGTTGAAGAATTTTGATTTAACTACTCCCTCCTGTCCACAATAAGCGTCGTGACAAAACAACTACACATGCACAAAGTGGTAGCATAAGTGGCGATAGTATTTTAGTATCGGAGTGAGCATTATTTTATCACAAATTTGTTGTTCAGGCATATTATGCATGTCTCTATCTATTTATATTTTAAATAGAATCCATCACTACAGTCAAGATCTTCTGAAAAAAGTTTGTGCAGACAAAGAGAGGTGGACGACGCTTGCCTCTACGTCATCTATAGTCGCACCGCAGTGACGTGCAGCAGTGACCTTGCACGTAGGTTTGTTTGAACTGCACAAAAGATTATCGGCTAGATGTGCGCAGTTTCATACTACCTCTATTACAATGTAAGACTTTTTTAGTAAAAGAAGCTAGATTGTTAAAAAAGATTACATTATGAAACATAGAGAGTACATTTTTCATACGAATTCAAATTGAAGCCGGGTCCCATTATCAAGGATAACATTCGAAAGCAAAATAAAATAAGAAAACAGGTTTTTTTTAGTTCCGCTCCCACATAGGGAGAGCCTACACACTAGGAAACTAAGCATAGTTTCTACCACACCCCAGAAGGCTAAGCAACGACTCCCAGGAGCTTTATATTACAAGTTTTTACTGTAAAACAGCACTATCCCCCAGCACCCAAGATTCTAACCAAAAGTTTTTCACCACCCAAAAAGACCACTGCAAAGGGCAAACAGAGGGAGTACTTGATATAGTTTCGGTGCATCGCTGCAACGTTGCTAGGGATAATATAAACAAAAAGGCAGAGCTACAAGAGCTATGACTTTTCTTTTTATTAGAGACATATATCATCCTGTTTTCCTTTTCAGATAATAATCGAGATCAGGAAAGGTCTGAGGAAACCAGCCGTAGCCGTGCTGATTCCGTCGAGTGCATCCTCACCGCCGTAGCCCGTAGCCGTCCACCGCCCAACCTCCATAAAAAACGACCCACAAACCTCGTTCCGCATCCCAACCCTCCCACCCACCACACTCCACTCCACTCCCACCCAAGCGCACCACATCACTGCGCAGTAGCCGCCAGCCCAGGCATGGCTCTCACCGGCGCCGCGGCGTGCATCCTCGCCCTCCTCGCGCTCGCCTCCGCCGCGGGGGCTGCCACCCCGGCCCCGGCGCCGGCGCCGGACTGCACGGGCGCACTCGCGAACCTCGCCGACTGCCTCGACTACGTTTCGCCCGGCACCAAGACGGCCCGGCCGTCCAAGACCTGCTGCGGGGAGGTCAAGACCGCCGTCAGCACCCCCTCCACCGTCGAATGCCTCTGCTCCGTCATGGCGGCCCCGACATCGCCACTACCGATCAACATGACCCGTGTGCTCGCCCTCCCTGCCGCCTGCGGCCAATCCCCAACCGTCTTCAACAAGTGCAAGGGTGAGCATGCACCGCGCCCCCTGCTCTCTTCTTCCATTGTTGGAATTTTCTCCCCCGGGTTTGGCTAAAATCTTGCAGATGTAGAAAGTTATTACCTACCTTGCATAGTTCCTAAAGTTCCAAAAATGTCACACCAAGAAATTAGGCCTAAATCGCGCTGTTTTATTAGTAGGAAATGAATCGTCTCCTCGATTTTTAGTTCAGTTTTATCACTGAAGTATGGAAGATCTTAATTTGTGAATTTAACATTTCCCCTCTGTTTCTTGCTTGCAGTTATGCCGGGTGGTGCTCCTACTGAAGGTAACGCTCCTCCCTGCACGTCATCGCCTTTGTATTGCGTTCTTTGATGCGTGCCCGTTTCTTACTTTTGTTGTTCTGTTTGGTATTACGATGTGCGTCTGTCTCAGTGCAACTGCCCTAGTAGGACATACGTTCAGAAAAATTATTACGTTGAACTCACACATCTTCGCAAGCTTTTAAGCTTATTATTTGGAGAGCATGAACAAACAAAATCTGGCTCAGTTGTTACATCACAAATCCCCAAACGAAAACGAATCTGTCTTTCTTGCTCAGTTTTCTACACTACAGAGAAGCAACTCTGACCCAAAAATAAATAAAAATGTTTTACAAGACTACTCGACCCTTTGGTTCACAAGAATGGCATAGAAATGGGGCCGCCGTAGTGTTCTTCGTCCGTGAACAAAGCATCTCAGCCTTTTCCGTTGCCTTGTAGCTTTGCGAGCACATTGCATGTGCGCTCTGAGCAGCCAAAAGGTACAGACAAGAGCATATAAGCTAAAAGTTTGGAGTAGTAACTTTGACCAGCCAGAGGCAGTCACATGCTGTGATGACTTTACCCATATTAGCAATTGTATCATTGCCTTTGCCTTGTATATGTGCACCAATTAACGATTCAGCCGTCCTTTTGGATGCGCAATTGCATTATAATTTCAAAGGCCTTCCTCGTGTACCGTATTTCAATTTTGGGACAGGATGTCATTTCTGTCTGGAAGGGACTCCATTTCTGTTCTTCTGCGAGCAAGAGATGCTGTTTTGATGGGATGCACTTGGCATTGCGCAAAAGATGCAGAGGAGTACTACTTAATTGCTAGAGATCTGTAACCGTAGTCACGGGGAGGCACAGGCAAACCAAATCACGGGTGCCTACAAGTAGCACTGACAGTAGAGGACTATAGACAACCCAGCAAAATTCAGTATAATACTAGTTAGAAAAACAGTCGGTAACCAATATTTTGCTGGGCTACATTGTGAAGAGCAACGTACATGACCAAGCATTCATCTGAATTCCTCTCAACTAGTCTAGGGATGTTCGAAAACGGTTTAACACAAAGCTTCAAAAACTTGGTTCAATAATTTGCACTAGCTTCGCCTCGCTGGTTAGAGGCAGTGAAGGAAAATGAACTGCTAGCCGGTTTCCACGGCCTGTGTTTACACAGTCTTTTGGCAGACCCTACATGATCTTTGGCTAGATCCCTGAGACCAAAGTTGTGATGTAGATGCTGCCCCTAGTCCATTAGTAGTTGGGCATTGCACCTCCAGCTGGCTAATGAGGCCAATATGGACATTTCTGGTAAGTTGCCTATGTGGTGCTTGCTTTCGTTGTTTCGTTGAAGAGTGTGGCAAGCCGACAGTCATGTGGTTTTCAGCTATTCTGATAGCTGGGGCAATAATAACAAGTGGACAATAATAGTATCAGAATTGCATTCGGTATTCTTTCTACACCAACAGAGGTAGCTTCATAATGCCCTGTCTACGAAATAGATATTGAGCAGCATGCATTTGTCTAATCAGTTTGAGATACAACTTTATGTTCATAGTGATTAGTGAGTGATATTTTGTTCGAAAATGAATACCACGAATCCACCATGGCAAAATTGGCTACAGGACACACCTCCACTTGAGCATCAATCATCCGCCAAAATACGCCGTAAAATCAGCCGTGACGCTTTTAAATCATAGTAATTTGTCTACATTACGGATTCTCCGGCTCAAGTGTCGATATTACCCTCGGAACTCCAGTGCCATATAAGAACCCACACACTGATGACTAACAGAGTCAGTCCCCTTCTCCCTTAATCCTGGAGAACTAGAAGCCACCCGCCACGTGTGGGAAGAAGGAAGGAGATGGAGGTGAAGAAGTGGGGTGGCCGCAAGAAGGAAGGAGATGGAGGTGTAGAAGTAGGGTGGCCGCCATTGCCGCCCTGTGCGTGCTCCCCAGAGCTGGTGCAATAATACCAAGTAGTATAAGTTTGTGATTGGAGAAATGATGCGGCGGTCCAAACTGTAATGCAAAAGCTAGCTGCTATCATCCTAGCTGCATTGAGACATTTACATTGTACCAGTTTTTTGTTCCCGTATCTCAATTGCGAAGTCGCTTCATGAGCCTTGGAATGCTTGGTTCTGATAATCCTTTTGTCTCTGCAGCACCGGCACCGGCACCGGCCAGTGGTGGGGCGACTGCTTCCCCACCAAAGGCGAACGCGGCGGCAAGGTCTCCCTTCTCTGCAGCCATCCTCGTGGCAACTGTGGCGGTTCCTCTGCTCGTCTTCTTTTACCTCTGAGAGCTGACCTCTCAGCCTCACATCATGTTATATCGTCTTCAGACTTTGTTACTCTATGCCATGAGCTGTTGGGCAATCTGAATTTACCCTGTTCGTCCGGATGGGCTCTGAGTTACTGTTAGAATGATATACCGTGGCCTGAATATTCAGTGGATGCCAGTTATGAAAGTTTGCTGAATTGCATTATGTTTGTGAGTGACCTGTGACGAATCACGGTAGGACGCTGCCCTTAGATTGGATCCATGGGTAAGATTGCATTAGTTCCATGCCTTATTTGCTTGTTAGAGGAAATTTTCTCGGCTTCAGGCCAAGGCTGCGCTTAGTCCCCACTACGTTCTAATTTTGGGTTTCATCACTGCTATTAGCTAACAAGGAGTCATGGACTCGTACAGTGTATAGTTATCGAATGCACTTAGGGGATACTCGACTTTGCTTTATATAAAGCAGGGTTTTTTTCTGGATAGTGCAAATAGAGCCCTAGCTCAATGGAGCCTTTTTTTTCTTCAAAATTTCAGAATTGGCATTTTTAAATTTCCAAAAAATCGAAACAAATATATGAGATGAAGATAATGTCGACCTCTATCAGTGTAGAATCACAATGCAAAAAATCATAGTATTCTAGGCTACACAAAAAATGACAATCTAATAAAATTTCGAGTTTTTGAAAATCTGTACTGTTCACCAATCCAAATCCACACATTTATCATTTTTTCCAGCCTAAAATACATTAAATTTTGCAAACTGGTAGAGTTTATCTACATATAGGATTTTTTTACGATTTTTTGAAAGTTTCAAGTGCTGATTTTGATTTTATTTTTTAAAAACCAAGGTCCCTCTAAACGCCGCACTTGGTCTGAACTTAGAGGTACTCGAGTCAACACGGTACATATTCAGGCATCTATATTTTACCATATCGACGTGGAGTAGCTAGCAGCATGCAAGTGACTGGAGTAATTCTTTGGGGTCAACAATTAGTATCCTAATCCTCCTGCAACGACGTCGGTATCCGGTGAGATCTCACACGTTAGGCCGCAGAACAATTTTGTAATGTACTGTCACTAGTGTGGTAGTGCGGTGTACTACAGGACGCGTGCGACCGGTGAACAAACAGTAGTCAATCAAGATTTAGAAATAGTATCCGCACTGAAAATGACAGGTTAGTTTAGAGCTTGAGATGTCAGGTTAAAGTACTTGTGCCCCGTAAGAAAAGGTACTCCATGTGTTTCTAAATATAAGCCCTTTTATCTTATTTTGCTCCGTATTTGATCCATATTAAAATATCTAAAACATCTTATATATTATGAATTAAAGGTAATACTATTATATATTCTGAATCAAAGGTAACACTAACTAAAACGTGCATTGACACGGTAGGCTAGCTGAATAGCTAGTAGTATAACGAAAAGTGATTTTTGTTCCCGAGCACCAGTGATCTTGGTGTTTTAAAAAAGTTTTTTAAAAATATTTACATTTTTTATAAAAATCTGACAAACAATTCTGGATGTAGCTAATGGTGTATACTATAAACGTGTACAAAATCAACTTCAAATAAAAAAAGTCTAACGCATTTAGAGATTTGAAAATAAGCATACTCAGATCCACACATTTGTCATTTTTGTGTAACTCAGAATAAAAAGTATTTGACGATGATTTTTGGCACGTTTACAGAAAACATCAATGGCTACATTCGAGATTTTTTCAGAATTTTTTAAAACACATAAATATATTTTTTGATTTTTTTAAAACGTCAGGATCACGGGTGCCAGGAGCACGAAATCTCCACTCGTATACTGTTTTGGATGATGATCAAGACTAAGAGCGTCGCCCCGTTCGAGGCACCCCGAGGGTCCAAATCCTAGTGCCGCCCCACCCCTCCCTCGTCTCGTTGTTGCCACAGGTAGCCGGCGGGCAAGTCTGCGCGGCTGCCGGGGATGGTAGCGGCGAGTTTCTGTGGTGGAGGGCTCTCGGATCTGAGGCGGGGCCTCGCGTGGTGAGGGCGTCGACCTGGCCACGGGTGGCGGACGCCGGTGCTGTAGGCCGTGCGCCTCGGCTGCGCGGGTAGCGAGACAGCGGCGGGCGTGCTCGTTGTGCGGAGGTTGCCCCATTGGCTGAAGATGGCTGCGTACCATTGTGCAGCTCATCGCACCTCCATGGCCACTGATTTCGGCTCTACCCCTTCCGGTGGTTGGTGGGTGTGGTTGGAGGTGGGGCTTTTGACCGAGGGAACCCTTTGCCGACGGTGGCAGCCGCGATGTTGACAATGTTGGGGCTCCATTCTCCTTCCTGAAGGCAACATCGATGTCCATCACCCTCCCTATCCTTCCTATCTCGAGTTAAATCCTGAAATTTTGATTTGGCGTGGCGGCGCATCAGCATCGTTTCCTCCATGGAGGTATCGCCTTAAGACAACGAGGTTGGTGGACATGCTCACTGTGGGTGGTTTTGTAGTTAGTAGTGGTTGTTTCTCCTTGGTGTGGTGTTGTGACCGACCTAGTGCTCCTGGTGCTCCACTTCCCTGAAGTGCCTGCTCGTCGTCGGGCCGATGCCCTAGAACCCGGGCGAGAGGGTAAGTGTTCCGCTCTTCGGTAGAAGCATCTTCCCGGGTGCAAGCCGAGCTAGTTTCGAGTCTTGGCCATTTGTTTTCATCGTCACATTTCGTCTACCGCATCTTTGGCGGCGATCTCTCCCGACAGTTTATGTTTTGCTTTGTGGTTGGTACTACGGGTGGAGACGTTGTTCATGGGTGGCGGCTTGATGAGGCGGCAATGGTCGTTAATGTCCATGTGTGCTAGTAAGCTTGTCTACCTCTCGACGGTGCGACACCCTTCGATTCAGGGCGAGAAAGCAGGGTGCCTTCTTTAGAGATGGACACATACAACATCGCGGGCTGTTTGGCCATGGGTTTCCTTTGTGGCATTCCTTCACTGACTTTACTTCCTCTCCGGTCGGATCAAGTGGTTATCCCCTTGACAAGGAGCTCGATGCTCAAGCTATGTTCTGTGCATTTTCATTGCTTGTTCTTTTTCGTTGCCCGTAAGCTGTTTTTCAGCATTATTATGTAAAACTCTGTCCATTTGATGTTTTATTAATTTAAAGCCGGCCATTTGGTGTCTTGTGTCTAAAAAAAAGGAAGAGAGAAAGAGATTTGATAATAGCCAGGTGGAAACGGAGCGTGCGCGACAAAATGTAGCGCGTCGGCCAATTAGCTCGTAGCACATCCGCACGTATGTAGTCGACGTGTCAATCTATCGTTATCCGTAATAAACATTACTGTAGTTGCCACGCTAAAAAATCAACGCGCGCAGTGATCGGTCCTGGTCCGACCGACCAAAATTAACTTAGGATTAAGCTGATCTACCCACGGTTTCATTTTCGGCCATTGGATAGCTGCTGCTTCCGGAACAACAGCGACGCGATGGAATTCGTCAATTCACTCGTCGAGCAATCCGGGTTTAATTAGCTAGACTGGAAGGGAAAAGCCGTCGGTTAATCAGGTGCTCGCCACAACACACACACACACCGCGTGCTGCGTGGCGCTCTGCACAAACTGCAGACGACACGCGGTTATTACTGACGGCGTCAGTCACGTACAGACTGCCGACGTCTGGGTCTGCATGCACATGCGGTGCTGCCACGCGGATGATAGCGTTTGCTGAGTCGCCTCGGTCGAGAGCTGCCACATGGAGAGGGTCCTTTTTCAAAGTCAACATACCTGGATATTAGCACAACCATACTGTATTTTCGAGCTTTCAAAAATATGGAAAGAATTCACAAATGCAAAATACATATTTTTTTGTTTTATATGGGTAAATGGTAGTTTATTATGATTTTTCCAAATAGCCAATTGCTGAATTCATAATAAATCGATTACCTTTTTACTTGCTACTACCTCTCTAATTTGGTAGTCCATCTTAGCCTATCAAGACAGATTATATTTTGGAACAGATGATTTAGCCGTCGGCTTGAATTCCAACACTCTCTCGAAATAGGCTTTCGCCCCGCTATATTAATATAGCAACCAACCGATACAACCGCAAGTCTACTGCTGGGGCAAGCAACACAATCATGCCCAAAAGAAACAAAAAGGAATAAAGAAGAGAAAACAAAGCCGACATCGGCGGTTTGACGAAAACATAGATGACTCGCAACCGCTGCGCCTTCCGAAGAATATCCACCACGATCCTAACCAAAACGCATCGTACCAAGCAACACCTCCAAGAAGGGAGCGACGACCGACGACGCTGCTAACCGGACAGCTCCAAAGGTTTTCCCAGGTGTGTGTCCTAGGGTTTCTCCCGATACGTTGAGGGGTGGAGAAGAGGTACCCGACGCCCTTCAAGAAGGATGATGACACCCGCAGGCGTCACCGCGCGTCAGTGCCGAGACGACAAGGATTTCTCCCGACCTCCAACACACCATATCCCCCGACGCTGCGTCTAGCTCCACCAATCTTGCCGCCCACCAGCGCACGCCACCACGATTTTGCAGTCATCACCGTCGTCTCACCGTGTCCCATGTCGCGGGGCCGGAGAACCCGAGTAGAAGGACCCCGACGAGATTCGGCAGCACAGCGGCACGCGGGAGGGATCTGCCTCCACTGCCGGAAGGCAGTAGCCGACCGGATACAGCAGCAGAGCAAACTAGGCCCTCACCGGCCCGGCCGAGCCCAAAAGGGCTCGTAAAGCCCCGTCGCCGCACTGCAGCAAGGGCGCCAGTGACGCCGCCATCCACGCACAGGTTCCTACTCCTCCATCCACCGGGAGTGCCGCCACCACGCCTGGGCGGCCCGTCGAAACCCAAATTAGGCCCACTTAGGCCTAGATCTGAGCCGGGAAGGACGTTGCCGGCCGCACGCGTGCGACCGGCCAGCTGCACGCAGGCTACCACGGCTCCCCGCAGCCAAACGGCCGCACCATCGCCACCAAGGTCACGCGGAGTTCGCCGGACTGAAGCAGGACGAAGAGCACCGCTGCCAGGGAGAGGGACCCCGCCTCCACCCACCCCCGGTGCGAGGAGAGATAGGCCACCGCCGCCGGCGCCGCGCGGGCCTCGCCCGACGGCTGCTGCCGGCGGCGGCGACGGGGAGGTGAACGGGAGTGGGCCGAGCTAGGGCGGACTTGGACGCGCTCCGCCGGAGCGCGAGAGGGGAAGAGGGGGCTGGGGGCTGGGTAGTAGAGAGCGCGGCAGTCGGCGCGGAGGGGAGGGGAGGAGAGAGAAGGTGGCGGCGGTGCGGGAGAGGGAACCCTAGTTTCGTCTCTGTCACGCCTTCCTAGTAGTAGATACAACCTGCAGTTACAGGGCAACCGTACCTAACTCAAATAGATGGGAATGAAAACAATCTCTTTCACAATAAATTATTTTTAACAAGTAGTATAGGACACATGAAGTCGTTATTTTCTTTTTATTGCGTTTTCATCCATTAGGGCAATCTGGTTGGTTCACTGCACCGAGTTTTTGCGTAGCCGTGGTAATCCGATTCAACTCAAAGTGCCACGCGGGAATGCAAGGTATGCCGATTCTCGTTGTTGTCTGCGCCTCCATTTCCTTCTCCAAAAAAGATTAAATTAAAGTGGAAATTCCATGCTCCCGAGGTTCAATGATCTCGCTGTTTTTAAAATATCAAAATTGTATTTAAAATTTTCAAAAAATATATGAAAATAATCATGCATGTCCTCAATGATATATTTTACAATTGTGCAAAAATGTCAATGCAAAATTACTTTACGTTGTGAGCTACACAAAAATGACAAATGCACATATCTTATTATAGTGAACGATGTATAATTTCAAATCTTCAACTTTTGTCATTTTTGTGTAACCATAATACAAAACATTTCGCACTGTAATTTTGCACGCTTATATTATACATCATTGTTCAAATTTTATTTTAGATTTTTTTGAGACTTTTATACATATTTTTAAATTTTATAAAATCGTGTGATCACTGGAACTCGGGAGTCAAATGACTTTCTCGGACGCGAGTATTAAATAATCTGTTTTCTCTGAACCTTTTGGATATATTGTACTCCTTCCAGTCGGAATTAATTGTCGCAGACCATTCATATGTAAATTTTACAAAACAACCCTCTCGGTTCCAATTCTCTCTGTCATGGCCCTCAAAAACTAAATCGCAAGCTCGTGTGCTGCTCCGTCCTCCGTCCTCCTCCACCGTGCGCAGCTCCCCCGTCATCCGCCGATGTACGCAGCCGCCCCCGCCATCCGCCGATGTACGCAGCCACCCCCGCCATTCCAGGGTGGAGGGGTAGTCCGCAGTCACGCCATAGGTCGCCGCTTGGATCGAGCCGAGCTCGAGCTCACTGGACGGGGCTTGATCTGCTTTGGCCGTCCACCGGTGCTCCCGCCTCCGGCCAACAGCTGCGGGACATTGTTCGATCAGAGAAGATGAAAGGATGGGCGCTGTGTTTGGGGGCGGTGCCGTACCCGAGCCATGGGCAGAGGGGATCGGAGCCGGAGTATCAGCAGATCGATGTCGCCCACCACCGACGGGAGGAGCTCCCTCTCCTTCTCCTTGTAGTCTTGTAGATGCGGCCGTGCTTCTGGTCAGTGGCGGCGTCCACGGGTGCGTTCTAGTGGGTTGGGGGCCCGCCATGGAGGACAAAGATGGAAAATTTCTCATGCTGCTCCTCTGTACAGATGAGATCACCAGATTCGGCGCGGATCCAGCGCGACAGCCCCCAAATCCGGCGATTCCTCGCCGCTTCGGGGGACGGCGGAGGCGAGGGACGGTGGCGACTGCGGAGAAGCGGTAGAGACGGAGGCGGTCGCGATGTGGAGGGAAAGAAGCGCTCGGGAATAGAGGAAGACGATGACTAGATGAGGACCGCGGGTTGATGGAGAAAGACATTCGAGGTCGTTTTTGCAAAATGACGCTGCGACAACCTTTTTCGATTGGAGGGAGTAGTTTTTTTTTAGGGTTTTTGGATATATTGTACTAGTATGCTTGGTAAAAGAAATGAGGGGTTGGGCCCTTATTTAAAGTTAGCTTAGATGATCTTCAACGCCTTCAATCTACTACTCAAATACTTTTTTTTTTTAGATAAAGGGCTTTTATTACTTAAAAGGTTTAAGCATTACACCCGGCCTCTGCATAGCTAAGATGCACACAGCCACCAGTTCACCATCAATCCAGTCGGAACCAAAAGTAAAAAGGCGAATTACATATCAAAATGAGAAATTGTAATCCGCCTAAGATGCTGGTAGGTCTATCCGGAGTCTATGTTGCCACCCATGCCGGGAAAATAACTCCCTGGCCGCAGCCTCCAGTCTCGACGCCACCTCCAAAAATAAGTCTCGGTGCTCCACACGCTGCAGGGTTGACCATGCTCGTACGTCGCTGTGCACCGGTAAATAACCTGCATAAGAGAAGCATTTTTATCATTAAAAACCTTGTCATTTCTACATAGCCATAGCGACCAAATAACAGCAATCGCTCCCACCCTACTGAATAGTTTGAACCTAGGATCCACTCCATTTAACCAGTTGCCAAAAATGTTAGCAACAGAACTAGGTGGATGTAAGGTAGAACCTATCTGGATGGCTGACCATATAGACCTAGCGAACTCGCACTGAAAGAATAAGTGTGTAATGGTCTCGTCGTGTTGACAGAAACACACTTTTTACTTCCGTGCCAATTGCGTTTGGCAAGGTTATCTTTGGTAAGAATTACTCCTCGACGTAAATACCACGCAAACACTTTAGTTTTTAGTGGTATCTTCATCTTCCAAAGTTTGTTATTTTTGAACTATCGACTGGAATTTCGGGTAGAATTAATGCTCTATACATAGAATCAACCGAGAATTTACCATTCTTCGTGAGATTCCATTGAAATTTATCTGGACCTTCCGAGTTGGATTGAATCCAATCGGATGAGCAAAGCATTCCAAGATGCTTGTCTTGTTCCAAGTAAACTTCTTCTGAACGAAACATCTGGTGGGAAGTACCCAACACCTTCGCGATCGTGTCGCTTTTGTTTCGAACAATAGAATATAGAGCCGGATATTGTTCTTTGAGGGTAGATTGGCCTAGCCAAATATCCTCCCAGAAGCGAATTTCCGATCCATCCCTAATTGAGAAAGATCCATGTGGAAAAAAGAACTTCTTTGTAGCCATGAGGCCTGCCCAGAAGTGTGAATCACCAGGTTTCCAAAGAACCTGGGAAACAGCTTGATCTCCAACATATTTTCTCCTAAGGAGGGTTTGCCAAACTCCATCTTCGAAAGAAGTTTAAATAGCCATTTACCTAGCAGCGCTCTATTCTTGACCTCAAGGTCATGAACTCCGAGCCCTCCTTGGTCTTTAGGGCAACAAACCACACTCCATTTAGTCAGTCGATATTTTTTCTTCTCACAATCCCCTTGCCAAAAGAATCTAGATCGGAAATAATCCAATCGTTTTAAGACCCCTTTAGGCATTGGAAGAATGAAATCATATACAGTACCATGTTCGTTAGTACCGAGTTTATGAGAACCAATCTTCCACCCAGGATAGGAGTTTGCCTTTCCAGCTATTTAAACGTAATTGAAGCCTTTCCTCCACCCTTTTCCATTCAGCATTTGTAAGTCTCCGATAGTGAATCGGAATGCCCAAATAGTTGATAGGAAATTGACCTTGCTCACAGCCAAAAAGCTCAGCATACAAGGCGGCGTTTCTTGGGCCTCGCCAAAACAAAACAATTCACTTTTATGGAATTTATCTTAAGACCCGAAAGTTGCTCGAAAGCTGACAAAATCAACTTTAGGTTACGAGCTTTTTCGATATCATGCTCCATAAAAAGAATTGTATCGTCGGCATATTGAAGAATCGATAATCCACCATCGACAAGATGTGGAATCACTCCATCAATTTGACCCTCAGTTTTAGCGCGTTCGATCAGGATAGCCAGCATATCCGCCACTATATTAAATAGTATTGGCGATAGTGGGTCACCCTGTCGGAGGCCTTTTTTCGTTTGGAAGTATTTGCCAGTGTCATCGTTGACCTTAATGGCTACACTTCCTCCGGAAACAAAGCTATTAATTAACGCGCGCCACTCGAGGAAAAGCCTTTCATCCTTAGGGTTTGCTGGATGAAAGACCACTTCACTTTATCATAAGCTTTCTCAAAATCAATTTTAAGAATTACCCCATTCAACTTTTTCCTATGTAGTTCGTGGACTGTTTCATGTAGAATTGCAACTCCATCAAGGATGTTGCGACCTTGCATAAAAGCCGTCTGGACGGACGAACCACATGATCTGCCACATTGTTCAATCGAATCGTAGCCACTTTGGTGAATATTTTAAAACTAACGTTAAGGAGGCATATAGGTCTAAACTGCTGGATCCTTTCTGCCTCGTTAACCTTAGGTAACAAAATTATCTCACCAAAATTGATACGAAACAACTCTAATTGTCCATTGTGAAGACAGCGAACAATTGTAGCAAATCTGCCTTTATAACGTCCCAAAAGTTCTGATAGAACTCAGCCGGGAAACCATCAGGGCCAGGAGCTGAATTATGTTTCATTTGGAAAACCGCCTTTCTCACTTCCTCCTCTGAATAGGGTTTAGTAAGTAGGCTATTTTCCTCATCTGAAACCTGGGGTATGTCCTCTGTTCGGGCCTCATCTAAAGAGAAAGATCCCTCCTCTGGGGCCCGAACAGACCTTTATAGTAATTTGTAATGTACGACTTTAGTTGTTCCTGGCCCTCAATCGTTCCTTCATCCTGGACTAGGAATGAATGCGTTTTTTCCTGTGTCTGCCATTGGCAATACTATGGAAATAACGAGTATTCGAGTCCCCTTCTAGAATGAATTGAGCTTTAGAACGTTGGTACCATTTTAACTCCTCCTCACGCAGCAGTTTCGCTATCTGTGCATTGGATTGGCTCTTTAGCTCAATTTCTTGCGCGGACAGTAACCGAACTTCTGCTAATGCTTCTAGAGCATCGATATCGAGGAAGTCGTACTTTTTCTTTTTTGAGTAAACCAGTAGTATGACGAGCCCAACCAACGAGATGAGTGCGTAAAGCACGTATCTTATTGTTCCATCGCTGGATGGGCGTATCACCCGCTACCGGTAAATCCCAGATTCTTTTAACCATGTCGTGGAAACCCTCGCGATGTAGCCAACCAAGTTCAAACTTGAATCGTGGTTTACATTGCGGTCTAGGTACCCAGTGGTCAAGAGAATGGGAGCATGGTCCGACAACCCTCAATACGTTCTAGAGCCCGTACCGACACCAATGGGAACCTATCTTCCCAATCAGAATCCATCAGCACGCGGTCTAGTTTCTCGTATGTGGGTTCGGGTAGAGAGTTAGCCCAGGTGAACTGTCTCCCCACCATCGTTATCTCTCGTAAGTTCAAGCTGTCAATAACTGCATTGAACAAAAGAGGCCAACGATTGTCGAACCGACCTTTACTTTTCTCGAATGGAAACCGTAGCAGGTTGAAATCCCCACCATGATCATAGGGTGCGGGTTATCTTTTGCCAAGTTTACCATCTCACAGAGAAAAGAGGTCTTAGCCGCTTCCTGGGCTGGCCCATACACGGCGACAAGACTCCAAATGAAGTTGTCGGATTTATTACGGATGTGCAATTTGATATGAAAGTTGCCTTCCGTAACCTCCAACACTTCCATGGTGTCAGTCCTGACGCCAAGTAAAATGCCCCCAGAACGACCATGAGGGGGCCGCGAGTACCACTCAAACTCTATACCGCCCGAAAGTCGGTTCAAGAGAGATTGTGAGAACTCACGTCTACCCGTCTCAGAAATAGCTAAGAAATCCAAATTATGGTCCCGAATACAATCAGCGAAGTGCAAGTGTTTAGCCAAGTCACCAAGACCTCTGCTATTCTTAAACATGCCATTCATCGGGAAACCGTGGGGATTTGGATAACTTGACCGTTTCCGGGCCTTGTTGGCTGTAGATTTTGATTTCCGACCGGATGCTTTTAGCTCATATAATGAGCTCAGCCCGTCGTCATCCAAACCACCATCCAACACTTCACCAATTAGATGAGAAATAAGCTGACCATCTGATGTGGCAATCGCTTCATCCTCATCATCATAGGTGGTGACAACCCAGTCGAGACTTTAGGAATAACCGTGAGACGGTCAAATTCCATATGTCTCAAGACATTAGTTGAAACAAGAACTTGAGATTGACTATTACCAAGCTTAAAACCTACACTACTCAGTTTAGAATGAATCGAAAGCGGCGACATAGAAAGAAAAGACTTCGAATTCAAATCCATACCAGAAAAGTCCAAGTTACGCGCCGCCTTAAGGCGCATGGCCTTCGTCATGGAATCCTCATCCGTGGCGGAACCTCCATCCACATCCACTCCGAACCTATCGCTGCGACGGGCCGGAGGAGTGGATTGTGTTCCGAAGTCACCCCCTGCACGCGCGGCCACCGGAGTGGTGGTGACATGGGACGACATGGGCGAAGTAGCAGCCATCCCATTCACCACCACAGCATCGAGCGGAGCCGCGGGGGACAAGTGGGTCTGGGTCGGAGTCGAGACCACACTCGTCGAAGCCGCGTCAGGGGTCAGTCCATCCAAAGGAGGCTGTGGCGAAGTAGAAGCCCCTCTGGAGACCGACCCGACGCTGCCGTGTACACCTCCAGTGTCAGTCAGACCGTAGTCCGTCCCGCGAGCTCACCAGGGTGAGCGGCCCAAGCTGAGCGACCGGAGGAGGCGAAGTCGTGGTCGCAGCCTCCTCCCGGCCCAGCCCAGCCAAGGCTGAATCAGCAGCCCACCCACCGTCAGGGGCGCCGGCAGAGGCGCCGAGGCCCAGACCGCCCTCGGCAGCAGCAGCGGCCCGGCTGCAAACGGCGGACCATGGGCCGGTGTAGCTCGCTGCAGCACCCAGGCCAGCGATGCCACCCAACAGGGGCTGCTCAACAGTAGCAGCGACTCCACCCTCAACGTAGGTGAGAGGCGGCGCTGTCTCCGGAGAAGGGCGCAGCAGGCTCGGCGAAGAACGTCGGATCAGCTCCACAATCTCCCGACCTCTCGGAGTACTCGGACAAGCGTTGTACGGTGTAATAGCCATCACGGAACCAACATGAACATCGGGTGTGCCTGACGTGTTACCCTTCGGAATCTCGGACGATGTACTACCATCAACGTCCATGTTGTTGGACAGTGAACCATTGGCGTTGTCCTGACCCAAAGGACCCTCCAAGTCATGCCCCTTACCCTCCTCGTCATCGGCATCGTCGCCTTTACGGCGCCAAAAGAAGGGTACAAAGCTGGGATCCGGAACGAAATCAGCAGGCTCACGGCTGAAATAGAACCCATACTCCTTGAGTCTCACCACACACGAGGCTCCGACATACGGACCATCATCAGCGGAGCGCTTTTCCAGCACCTTCGAATCCAACATGCCCACAAGAATGCGAACGATGCCACGGCTCCGGTAGGTGACAAGATCCACGTCAAGTGTCGTCCCAATGAGCGTTCCCACCGCCCAAAAGCCAAGAAAATGTCTCAGTGCATACGGAACACCCTGAACATGAACCCATACCTTCTCAAGCACTCTAAGTGGAACTGCATCATCACTGGACTTCCAAACAGAGATAGTGGCCTGAGAATTAAAGGACGGAATATTCAGCTGAATCCCGTCAACCCTGTGGAGATCCTCAGCCGACGGAAACCCAAGGAGGAAAGCATTATCGCCATGGGGCAATGCCTCCCACGTCCACTGTGCCGAGTAACACACCTTGGATATCAGGCTCTGAATAGCAGCGGCGGGCACCGGGTCACCCACTATCGAAATCAATGCAGTGGGCGAGCTCGACGGAATCAGATGAGGCTTGTAGACGCTGTCAGGAAACTGCACGAACATCGTCTCCGGAACGCCCGAGCCCGAGGTGAAGCAAGTGGGCTTGGGTAGACGCAGCGTCGGACACCTCATAGTGGGATGCGCTGCATTATCACAAACTAAACAATAGTGTTTTATCAGGCAAGCTTTAGTGATATGAGAATCTGCCCCGCACTTGAAACACTACTCAAATACTACACGAAAAGTATTTAGCTTGCAGCGCAGTGCAGGAGACGAACAGGGTTGCAAGGCAACATACAGTGTCGTGGCAAGCGCGAGGAAGGCGGAAGTGACGGGTGGACCGTCCCGTGGCGGAAGCGGAAGGCACCGTCTGGTCTGAGCCATGCCCGCGGGCAGCGAGACAGCTACGCTCCGTGCTTCCGGGCCCCGCTCCTCCACCGCCCGTCGTGCAAACGGCGACCACCCGCCCGTTAACGGCACACCCCACACTCCCACAGTCCACACCCTCGCCCGGTCGCCCGCCCGCCGCCTATATAAACAACACCGGGAAGGAGAAGGTAACCTTTCTCCATCACGCTTCCCTGCTCTGCTCTGCTCTGCTTGTTCTGTTCCGTGCTGCTCACCGATCAGGCACTCTCAACTCCGTCCAATTCCAGCTACGCAACCCGTCGATAGAGAGCCCTCTTTTGGTTCGGGTTCGTCGGCAATTTGTGTCCGATTCGAGCCTTTTGCAACTCCGGGTCAGTCCGACGATGGCGCATGACTTGCAAGACGACTTGGAGCTGGTCGCCGCCGGTGACGACTACGGCTTTGAGTTCGATGACGATGCCGGCGGCGACGGGTTCCAGACCTCCGGCGGCGCGGCTTCCCAGTCCCACGACATGGTACGATGCCAGCCTCCACTTTGGTTCACTGCTAGCAGCGCAATCCGAAGCCACAAATACAAAATTACGAACACTGTTTTCCTGTTCACAGCCTCACGAGAAATGACAAAGCTAGCACCTCAGTTTGCTTGTTCTAACAGGTCTTCTTTACTTATCGTAGGATAAACAGATGGATGATACTTCGGCCATGGAATTCAGGAAAGGAAAAGACATGCAGGGGATACCCTGGGAGAGGCTGAACTACACCAGGTATCAGTACCGTCAGTTGAGGCTCAAACAGTACAAGAACTATGAGAGCCTCGCTAGGCCGCGAAATGGAATAGAAAAGGAGGTGATCCCGTGCTTTTGTTTTGTTTTGTAAATTCTGTTCTCTTTTATTAATACTCCGTCGCGCGTCTTGCCAGTTTATTAGTCCGTATTTTTGAGGTACGAGACTCATGATTTGATGCCTTGTTCGTAGGAATGCCAAAGGGTGGAGAGAAGAGACGCCTTCTACGATTTTCACTCCAATACAAGACATGTCAAGCCAACGATAGTGCACTTTCAGGTACCGACTTTCTTGGACATCACTTTCAGATACTCACATGCCTGTGAGAAATTGGAGACTTGCACCCTGCATACAATTGTTTGGGAAATGTTGTGTTCGGATCAATTTAGCTGATTTCTTATGTTTCCACAACAATTTTTTCCTGTTTGGTCTCATGGATAAAATGAAACTTGATTCAGAAAATTGGTAGGAGTTATTTACTTTGGTCAGTTGCCGATTACTAGCCTGTGCACGCTACCACAAGCGTCACACATTGAGCTACTGGCCATCGATTCACAGGCGTTTTCTGTTTCCATGGCTGCGACGTTTTGTAGATACCGGGACTCTTTTTGACACCAGATAGAGGAACACGTAGAAGGAATTACATGTAATTGAGGTGACTCTAGCAGGGATTGATCGCTCGTGCTGTTGTGCGCATAACCTTATAACACTGTTTTGTCGATAGGTTTGCCCCCTCATCATAGTTAAGCGTGTTTAATCTTCTTGAGATGTAGAGATCACACTAACAGGGGTTAGTTAATTGTTCCTAAATCCCTATTTTGACAAATTGCAAATATTCTGTCTGGTTCTACAAATTTCAAATTTTGTTATCGACACTTTTAATATGCACAAAATGAACGAACGGTGGCCTTGAATTTGAACCGAAGACATGCTTCGAAATTGCTGGCCTGTGTTTCCTCAAAGAAAGTAGGAGTACCCTTGGCTTGTGTTGTGATTAGATGAACAGCCTTCAGTTTTTCATTCCGTTGTGTCATATCTTCTTATTCATGCCTCCTATGTGTATACATGCATAACATTTGCTGCAGGTCTTATGATGGATCGGATCAGAATATCTTCAGCTGGATTTTTCGTTTTGGCCTCAGATTTAACCTGTGATAATAGGACAGCTCGATATACCTTCGTTTCATATCAGGTCTACAAGCAAGTGGATGGGCATCTTCAGCAGTCAACGCTATCATAGATCACCATGGAATATGGTATGAGGTGATAGTTCTACTACAGGCAGAGAAGAATTGTGTCCATGAATTCCCTGTTGCAGGTTGCACACGAGAAGAGGATGAACAAATTAAATACTGTTTTGTTGTTAATTGTTATCATCGAACACTATTTTTTGTTTTGGGTGAAACGTTTTCTAACGTTCATAGAAACGGTGTGCAAATATGTCTCCGTGTTATGGCATTCTTGTGTGTATGCCAAACGCATATGTCTCCTTGTTAGAGCATCTCTAGTGGATGGTGTAAATATGGACGTGTATATCTCCATATACACGTCCATATACACCTTGCTAAATTATATACGACCTAGTTTTTCAGTGGAACGTGTATATGGACGTGTAAATCAGGACGTGTATATTCCAACGGCTATATTTTCAAACGGCTATATTCCAACGGCTATATTTCCAACGGCTATATTTTCAACGGCCATATTTCTGGTCTATATAAACCACCCCGACCAGCTCTCTTCCAGCATCTCTACCTGTGACTTCTCTTCTCACTCCTAGATTTCTCTGTCGTCTCTCACGCAACACAATGAACACATCCTCTTGGGACATGAGTTCTTCGTCATCTTCATCTGGCGACGATGAACTCATACTTGCAGCATTCGCCGAGCGCGAGGAGGAAGAGAGGATGAACGCTCGACGCCATGGTGGTTCCAAGCATGGACGTCGGACAATCGATCGAGGAAGAGATGCCGGATTTGTTCTTCTGTGGGACGACTACTTCAAAGAAGTTCCTCGCTATCCCGAACATTTGTTTCGACGAAGGTTCGTAATTAGTACACTTCTCTGCTTTGGCCCATTTTTCATTTCCCTGTCTCATTTACTTTTTATGCACAGATTTAGAATGTCCCGTAATTTGTTCAACCGCATAGCTGAGGGTATACTTGAGCATGAGAGGGAGCATGAGTCTGATGGTTATTTTATGCAAAAAAGAAGTGCTTCTGGAGCTCTTGGTTACATCCTCTGCAAAAGATGACCGCGGCAATGCGGATGCTAACATATGGAATAGCAGCTGATGGTGCTGATGAGTACATCCGGTCCGCTGAGGCTACTAATTTAGAGTCTTGCAAGAAATTTGTGATCAAAGTTTGTGAAGTTTTTGGGGAAAGGTACCTGAGATCTCCAAATGAACAAGACATTGCTAGGTTACTTGCAATAGGGGAGGAAAGAGGATTTCCTGATATGTTAGGGAGCATAGATTGCATGCACTGGGGTTGGAAAAATTGCCCCAAAAAATGGCATGGCATGTTTAAAGGCCATGTGAACGAGCCCACTATGATCTTGGAAGCAGTTGCTTCACAGGATCTTTGGATTTGGCATGCTTATTTTGGTTTACCAGGGTCTCTCAATGATATAAATGTTCTTCAACGTTCTCCTGTTTTTTCAAAGCTAGCCGAAGGTGAAACTCCTGCAGTGAATTATAGCATCAATGGCCATCAGTACACAATTGGGTATTACCTTGCAGATGGTATCTATCCACGGTGGGCAACATTTGTGAAGAGCATACCAGCTCCAGATACCAGAAAGCATAAAACTTTTGCCAAGAAGCAAGAGGGGGCTAGGAAAGATGTGGAACGAGCCTTTGGAGTTTTGCAATCCCGTTTTGCCATTGTTCGTGGACCTGCTAAAGGATGGAAACGTAAAGAAATCGGTGATGTCATGAAAGCTTGTGTCATAATGCACAATATGATAGTTGAAGAGGAGCGAGAAACAGGTCGGCAAAGCTGCAATTTTGAGGCAATGGGAGAAAGAGTCACAGTCTCTCGTACTCATGCGGAACAACTGAGCTCTTTTATTCAGATGACTCACCGGATTAGAAATGTCGATGAACATTCTCAGCTTAAACTTGATCTAATTGACCATGTGTGGCAAAAGTTTGGAGACGAGTGATGCCCTAGTTATAACTTTGTAATCCATTTCTTTTCATCCAGTTTTAATTTATGCAATGAGTGATGTAATCCATTTCTTTGTAATGCAGTGCTATCAATAAAATATTTTTGCTTCACACAGTTCTTACAATAACTAGCAGAAAGCATCAAATAGTTCTTACAACAACAACTAGAAAGCAGTAAATAGTTCTTACAACAACAACATATAGCTCACATTACTCTAGGCGGCGAGCAAGGATCTCATTCTGTTTAGCTTGGTAGAACTGCTTTTGCATATCAGTCATACCACTAGTGTCCATGAGCATGACCCTCTCATCTAATTCAAACTGTCTCCGTGCATCCTCCCTCTCGTTTCGTGCATCCTCCTTCTTTTTGAGTGCAATCTCCTCTTTTCGCAATTCAAATTGCTGTGCATAGCGAACATTTCTTGCCGCCTCTTTGATCTCATCCTTCTCTTGCTTTGCTGCCCACACAGTTTCTAATGACAACTTGGAAGCACTGTCATCAGATTTACCTCTCCGCAATTTATCCTTCTTCACACCATCAGGTCTTTTCTCATGTTCAAGACCATCAGTGCGTATCGAGGTAGCATCAGTGCGTACCGAGGATGCATCAGCCGGATCATGGGTGGCTGTGCCCGGACTTGCATCAATGGTCTTCTTTTGTTTCTTATGAGAAGTTTCAAGTTCTCTTGTCTGCCACTTTGGATGCTTCGAAAACTCTACATAGCAATGCATCAATGTGAAAGGCTTTTTCTTTTTAAGATCCATTTCCTTGAACATAATGTGTGCATCGTTTGTCTGCACATAGAAATGTATTGTTAAAATATGCACAGCACATATAGAATATGCACAACACATATAGAATATTGCACATCACATATAGAAGTAGAAGATAGACGCATACCTTTTCTGCTATAGTCCTTCCGCTTTCTTCCCTATTTAAAATCTGCTGAAGACAACCACAAAATTTTTGGGTCTCTCTGTTAATCAATGTGTAACGGCAATTTATTGCATTAGCATTACGCTTCGGCCATGATGATTCCTTGTGTGCGTTGTAGTGCTCTGAAATTCTAGCCCAATAAGCATCTCGGTTTTGATCTGTCCCGACAATATCCAAACTTGTATTTGCCCATGCTGCTATCAGAATCTTGTCCTCATCACTAGACCAATTTTTTCCTTTGTTGGATTTTGCTTTCTCTGTTATTGCAGAATGTTGCTGCGTTGATGGTGTTGCTTGCTCTCCAATTGGACTTTCTGGTTGTGTTTGTGTGTAACCAAAACCCATGGTGTCCAAGAAGCATTCATCACCATCCATCTGCAAACAATCACACAGGAAACAACAAATATCTTAGCAAATCCATAGAAATTTGGTAGCAATCTATATATTCAGACCACAATGCAGTACCAATTCAGTAGCAAATCCTATCACACACAGCTAATTTTTTGCTAGAGAGACAACCTGACCAAATTTGGTAGCAATCCATATATTCAGACCACAATGCAGTACCAGTGCAGTACCAGAGCAATGTCCATATCCCTCGTCTCCATATTCAGAGCATCCATATTCAGAGCATCAGTTCAGACCAAATCGAGGCAGCCAGCCACAAATCGACTGGCCACCACGTCCCTCGTCTCCATCCTCGAGGCCATCCTCTCCATCTCAAATTCCCCCCATCCTCCCCAGGACAGCCACGGCGCGGGCGCCGCATCCTCCTCTGCACCGCATCCTCCCCAGGAGAGCCACGGCGCGTGCGTCGTCGTCCTCAACGCCACGGGCCACGGGCGCGGGTGCCGCCGTCCTCAACGCCACGGGCGCGGGCGCGGGTGCCGCCGTCCTCAACGCCACGGCCGCGGCCGGAGCACAGGACCCCGCCCCTCTCTCCGCCATGTGCGCCTCTCCCCCCGCCCTTCCCTCTCACCCCGCCCCTCTCTCCGCCATGAGCACCTCCCTTCTCCCCCACGGCGCGCGACGCCGCCGCCGCCGCTGCCCCGAGCTCCTAGCTCGCTTCTCCCCCCGCCCTTCCCTCTCACCAGGGCGCGCTGCCGCCGCCGCCAGATCCCCTAGCTCACCGTCGACCTCCGCCTTGATCCCCTCTCTCCGGCGCACGCCGCTGCCGCCCCGGCCGCCTCGATCCCCTCTTACCACGGCGCGCGCCGCTCTCGCCCTGCAGGCCGCCTCGCTCACCACGACGCGCGCCGCCGCCCGATCTGGCGGCAGGCGTGCGGCCGCCGCCCCTCTCGTCTCTCTCTTGCAGTGGTGCAAAAAAGGAAGAGGTCGTACCTTGTTCGGCCGGAGAGGGGTGGCGGCGGGCGACGGCGACCTTGGGGACTCCGACGATGGGGCTCCGGACGGGGCAGGAGGAGAGCAGTTTCCTCTCTTTTCGTTGAGTCCACGAGCGTGGCGTGGGCGTGTTTACTTTCACGAGGAGTACCGTCGTGGATGGACGTGTATAACTTCCACGACGGTTTGCACGTTCCGCTGGAGAAACATTTTGTGCCTCGAACGTGTATATCTCGTTTCCACGCCCGTTTAGAGGAGCCACTAGAGATGCTCTTATAGCGTTTGTGTGCATGCCAAACGCATACGAACTGACTTGTGTACCTTGAGCTTTTAAGCTGGGCTTCAGACTAACAGCTTACATTTACTCTGGGAAAGTAGTCTCCTACTTGCAGAGCTCTAGCCTCTTACTGACATGAAGGAACACTAGTTTAACAGTAGCACCAGTCAATTTGAACAACCTAAACATGAATTTTGAAAAAAAAATCTCACTCTTATGTCCTTCCTTGGTGACACTTCTCTTGTCTGTTCTCACATAAGGTTGAAGATAAAGTAACTGAACTAACATAAATTAACTGAACTAGTTATGGGTTTGATGTGGATCACAGTAGATTTAGTAGGGTAACCACTTGAATTGAGTGCCGCTTACTCATAATCGCATATCTGGAGTGTCTAGTAGTAAAAATGCGCTGACCATATTGTTCAACATGTGCAGCTGAGGAACCTCCTGTGGGCGACTTCCAAGCATGATGTGTATGTGATGCAGAACTACTCTGTGATGCACTGGTCATCTTTGCTTCAGAGTGGAAATGAAGTGCTCAACGTGGCCGGCCAAGTTGCTCCAACTCAGGTATACAAGTCAGGGCACCGCGATGCGATGATTGTTATCATCAGGAAATCTGTCAGTGTCTAATCCACCGCGCGAAATTACAGAATGTGCGGGGAGCTCGGCCCTTGTCGAGGGTGCAGATAAGCACCATGGCAGTGAAAGACAATCTCGTGGTGGCTGGTGGTTTCCATGGGGAGTTCATCTGCAAGGTAGGATTAGCAGACATCCTTTCTGCAGACCTGTGGATGGTGTTCTGAATCTTCTTAGCTGACGGTTTCTTCGTTTTTTTTTTGTGTCAGTATGTTGACACCCACCACTGCAGACCTGTGATGCTGTTCTGAATCTTCGTAGCTGACTGTTTATTCTGTTTTTTGTGTCAGTACGTTGATCAACCTGGAGTAGCCTTCTGCACGAATCTGACCGGCAACAAAAGATCCACCACCAACGCCGTGGAGATCTACGAATCACCCATGTAAATGAACCAATTGCCTTCTGTCTTCCCAACTTGCATGTCAATCATGGAAACTGATCTTGCTAACTGAATTCGTATCCATTCTTGAAGCAGTGGTGCTACCCGGATGATGGCGGCGAACAACGACTGTGTTGTTAGAACTTTTGACACCGAGAAGTACAGCCTCCTCACCCAGTTCCCGTTCCCATGGTCGGTCAATGTGAGTATACCCTGTCTTGGTGAGCTGCTCTATAAGTTATAGTATCTGCACCGTTCCACTGTTTTCAGTATCTCATGCCATGGAGTTGGTGATTGATGCAGAACATGTCCGTCAGCCCCGACGGGAAGCTGGTTGCAGTTCTTGGTGATAGCTCCGACTGCCTCATCGCTGACTCCCAGTCCGGAAAGGTATGAAATATATTTGCGCGTAGTTTCTTCTTACCAGCTGTACAGTTTACCCGGATCGTCTATACAATTTGCTCGCTCTGGTTGCTAACCGTGGTGGCGTGTCGATGTCGTCCAGCAAATGGCGAGCCTGCGCGGCCACCGGGACTACTCGTTCGCGGCGGCGTGGCACCCGGACGGCCGCGTGCTGGCGACGGGGAACCAGGACAGGACGTGCAGGCTGTGGGACGTGCGCAACCCGACGGAGGCGTTCGCGGTGCTGGAGGGGAGGATCGGCGCCGTCAGGGGGCTCAAGTTCTCGCCGGACGGGAGGTTCCTGGCGGCGTCGGAGCCGGCGGATTTCGTGCACGTGTACGACGTCGCTGCCGGGTACGCCCGTGCGCAGGAGATCGACCTGTTCGGGAGATCGCCGGGGTGTCATTCAGCCCGGACGACGGCGCCGACGCCCTCTTCGTGGGTGTCGCCGACCGGACGTATGGCAGTTTGCTGGAGTTCCGCAGGCGGCGCCGGCACGGCTACCTGGACTGCTACCTCTGAAGCGTACCACGGTGCCTTGTGAGTGCTAGTCTTCCGCTGCTAGTGCGGAAGAGTCGGGCCACCTGGATTTCGCCATGCTCTTTTGCCGCGGGACTGAAGTGTCTGCACCACTGTTTGACAAGGCGGTGTGTTGGTTTTTAGCTAGCTTGAGGTGGTCGCCTGTCATGTCATGTGTATACTGTATAGAGAGCTTATGCACTTAATGCATGTGTACCCATTAGCTTTGTTTTCTATCAAGCTAATGAATTGGTAGATAGTACAGTAACTCTGAATCCTGTTTGAGTGTTTGAGGTGCTCCTTTACGAAATGTCTTTTTTTTAGTAAAAAACAGCAGCTCTGCCAATTCTGAAGGGAAGCAGTTCTAAGAGTACAGGCTACAGAGGATCTAGCAAACACGAAAAGACAAGCGAAATTAAAAGAACTAGAAATGGGAACAAGAAAACAAGTAAACTCACAGGTCGTGAGCACGCTTCATCAGATACGTGCCCAGAATAAGCATATACTCTCTCAGATCCGTTAAAACTGTCGTGAAAAATGAACTGGGTACAGAACACAGTACAAGTTGCGACAGATTTATAGAATCAGGAATTCAGGAGTATATCATCTCTAACCAACAACGTTTTGGGGGATGTTTTATTAACCGACAACGTTAATTGGAATACAAGCCACCTAGGAGGTGTTTGAAACCATAGCGTCGCGGCAAGTCATTTTGAATCCTGTTCCAGTGACCCCTTTATTTTTTAAATTCAATTTACAAGTTATAGAAAAATCTGAAACAAAGTTCCAGGTGTAGTCAATGATTCATCCTAAAAGCACGCAAAATCACAATGCAAAACTATTTATATTATGAGCTACAAAAAAAGATAAAATATTTTATATTTTAGAGATTTGAAAGTGCGTATACTTAGAGACGCATATTTGTATTTTTGTGTCGATCAGATATAAACTATTTCAAATTAAGTTTTTTAATGTTTGTGAGATAGTACATCATTGACAACACATGGGATTTTTGTTCTTCAGTTTTTAAAAAACTTATAAATATTAATTTTGATTTTTTAAAATAAAGAGATTCCTAGATCTCGGAAGCCAAAAATCTCCGGTCCCACCAAAAAGAGAAAACATAGCCTGCCTTCGAAAACAAGAGGAAGCAACTGGAGGTACACTGGAGCCCCTCCCTCTTTCAACTCGGGAAAACGTGTTGCAGAAATGGAAGGTCCAATTCTGACAACATGGTGTTGGCTGCTAGAGCCAAGACCAAGGCAGCAGCACCCACCAAGTCGTGATCGTATCTTCCGAAGACCCCAGCTCGCCAAGCACATGTGTGTGCTGCGAGTTGCAAATGAGGATCCTCGAATGGAACATAAGGATGAAAGGGGTTTGCCTAGAAACGCCGCCGGACCAGCTTAGAGGATACCTAAAGAAGACCTAAAAAAGAAGAAGAGAAAATCGACATTCCTTGTCTCCAGGAGACGATCAAATAGAATATCTCGGACCAGAATTTCCAAATCCTCGAATTTGGATACATGTTTCACTATAGGTTAGATGTTGTCCTCGAGACATTCAGGTATTCAGATGGGTACTCCCAGGGCCCTTTACGGTGTTATAAAGGTAGAAGACCTTGAGAAAGGAGCCTTCTTCCTTAGTGTCCAGCGTGCGAATAAAATAGGCCTTGTATGGTGGGCCAGTTTTATAGGGTGGGGACGGGACATCCTTGGGACAAACTATGTAAAATCAAAATTACCATAAAATCGGATGCAAAAGTACTAAAAAATCACAAGAAACCTAGCTTTGAAGGCGATACAACCATCCTCTTGCAAATCCTTAAGAAAAGAAAGAAAAGCTCTACCACCTTCAATGGTTGAGTAAGGGGCAATTATTATTGGTCCTAGTGGGCAGCGATCTTCTTTGAACAATTCGAATGCGAGATTTCATCCTCTCCTTACCTGTTGGGAGGAAACTTTAACCTAATCAGAGGCATTAGGGACAAAACCTGGGGGAGATGCCGCTTGTTTGGTACGCAGTACTCGAGAGTGTGTAACACAGCTCGTGCTAGCTGAAATTCAATAATTGAGTAATAAAATCTCGATGTTTCCCCGAAAAAAGAAAATCAACTGGCCTATGGTCATGTATTTCCGAAAAATAAAATAAAAAATACACGAGAAATCTAACAGAAAAAAGAAACAGAAGTAGAACGAAAAAAAAGGGTGGAAAAATACGCGTTGTTCCGCCAGCCCATTATGGCGCTTGGTAATTTTGCTCGGTATAGGCTCCAGAGCACGAGGCCTAGTGCAGGTTGACCCAGATGAGAGAAGCGGGCCGCAGGGGCCGTGAACGGGCTGCTATAGTGCTTATTTTCGAAATTCCTTGTGTTTTAGAGCTGCACAACATTTTTCTTTTTCGAAACTCAATTGCACATAGAAGGACATGTTCCTGGAGTTACATATTACTGTTTTTTTTTTGAAAGACCTCATGGGGAGGCCGGGGCTTCATCCTTGTTTTCTAAAAAAAAAAAGTATTGCATATGCTCAATGCTCTTTTTTACTGTGTCTACCTTCATTCCTTGTATATCTGCTGGTTAAATCCTTTGTATCTCTGATACTCCAGCATGGCATCATGCATTACAAGTGGCATCGCTGGCGAAACATAGGAAAGGCACGCAGCTCGCTCAGTTGCTCGTAGAATGGGACAGGCACATGCAAACACAGAGTCTAGTAAACGCTAAGGTCAATGAATCTCTCACACTAACCTAAGTACCTAACCGATCCCGTCGGTCAAAGATGAAAGATCTCATTCTGTTCCTCCTGTTGCACCGACCGATCGTTTCGGCTTGCAAGCGACACGCCTTTCCCGGCGTCGATCACAATCCGTCTACCTTATTCATTCATGCATTGCTGTGTATACAATGCACCGGCACCAAACCTAACGGCCTCGATCTTCCCGTTCCTTCTTACAGTAGTTGTGTTCCAGTGTTCCTCTGGCTTTCAGATCGCATAAGATCTTTACCTGAATATTGAGGGACGATCGGCCTTTTGGTCTGATGCACACAAGTGGGCGGTATCCTACTTCTCTTCTTGGACATGCTTGAAGCTTTACAGCTAGCCAGCATGTGGGAAATGCTCGATCGATCGATCAAGCCCGGCCAATTAGTCGTCGCAGAAAGAAAACCAGTGCAAGTTTCATTAACTACTCCGGTTCTTGAATTCTTGCACACAGTCATGGATGCATACGTTTTTCAGCTGTCCTCGGCGGCGTGGGACGGACCACTTACTAAACTAAGAAGAACTGGCGATCATGGAGTTGATGGTCAAAGCAAGCAAGCATGCAGGTAGCTGATCCATGGACGTTTCCTGAAGAAAGATGCTGCCTGCAAGCGTGCTTGCGTGCAACTTTCGGGCATGCTGCTGCATCTGCGACTCCGTGCATGCCAAAGATTCCAAGCTAGCCTTGGGGCTAAGCAAGGAACTTCGTCAACTTTCCAGCATGCTTTCTCCGCAAAAAAAAAAAAACTTTACAGCATGCTTACTTGTTACTGGAAATGGTTCTTGGAATAAAGTGCACGGAGGAAATCAAGGGCCTAACGGCGACACTATGTGAAGTTCAGCAAAGGGCTAATTAAGAACAGAACAGTCAAGTCGACGGTCAGAGAAAGCAGGCCTCATCGATGGCCGATCGATGTTTCCTGAAGAAACTCGCATTGCATATGCACCTGCAACTTCAGGCACAATGCAAATTCCTGAAGAAACTTGCATTGCATATGTTTGCGTGCCTGGATCTGCCTAAAACTTTACATCATGCTTGATTTCTGCTCCTACTAGAAATGCTTCTAGAATAAAGTGCACGCAGGAAATCAGAGCGATGGCGCTAGCTAGTGCTGTTCAGTTTGGTCACCCAGAGTCTGCTCTGCAGGTATATGCGCCGAACTTGGCTGGTCAGGTAAAGAGATTCTGGGTTTGCACGAGTCACCCGGAGAATCATTCATGTCGCTGTCAGTTGGTCATACTGAATGAAAGCCATATGTAATGAATACCCTCGAATGAATCACGCGACCATTAGTTTTATTTTCCTGAAGGTTCTCTCCATGGATCGATCGACGGTTCGTGTGAAGGATCTTGCTGTTTTCCCATTACTTTCTGCTCTTGTATACCAACCATGCGTGAACTGAAACTGCAACACTTCTATGTGCTCCTAATTAGCATTAGAAAAACGTTTTACTAACCTCTCATTAAGGTCTCATAGTCATAATTAACCATTCACTAACCTCTGATTAATTTATAGTCTGAATGTCTGATGCTATATATCTATGCTTGGTGAAGAGGACATGACTCATGAGTATTGTGGTTGTAGAGTTGTCACGTCTTTTGAGGGCACAGAGGTACGCTATGAATGCTAGCATGTACATATAATATACTGAATGGTAATGACAATGTTCGAAAGACAGGCAGGGCTATTTAGTTTCTATGCTGCATAAGCACTAGTATAATCCATGGTCAAAAGTTTTAGTTCAAGATCACGTTCACGGCAGTGTTATGTTTATTAGCTAGCTAGATCCGGGACCATTTTGACGACGGGCCCTGCATTGTGTCTTTGTGAACGAGCTGTACATAGCTATATAAATAGTTCACAACTCCTCACATGCCTGATGTAGTTTATCTACTAGGGTGAGTAGCATGTGGAGTGCATGGAAGATTTAACACACATCTTTCTAAATACTAAGCTCCCTAGAATTGGAGCCCTCTCCTTCTCCCACATGTCAACATCATGGTAGACCCCACTTAGCTCACATTATTTATTTATAGTTCATAGTTTTAAATTCAGCTTGAAAAAAATTCTATTGGATATATACATATGTTTGTACTTATCTCCTAAATTTTTGGTGAAATTTTTCTAAATACTAAGCTCCCTAGAATTGGAGCCCTCTCCTTCTCCCACATTTCAACATCATGGTAGACCCCACTTAGCTCATATTATTTATTTATAGTTCATAGTTTTAAATTCAGCTTGAAAAAAATTCTATTGGATATATACATATGTTTTTACTTATCTGCTAAATTTTTGGTGAAATAAAAAGGGATTCCCATCTATAAAAAAAACAAAATTGTGGCTGCTAAAAAGGAAAAATAGCTCCATTTTCCCTCAAAATTGCTCTTTTTGGGTAGACCAAAATACAAAAAAAATCTTCTAGAGTGCGTACAATACGTACACGTAGTTGTATGTTTTATTTCAAAAAATTGAAACCTAAACATATCGTTTCGATTTTTTTACAAGGAGATGCGGTGAGTCCGGAGCTACTGGCGCTACCCGACAACTCTCTCTTATCTCTGCCGCCAGCGTCCACCATAGCGTCGCGCGGCCTGTGCCACGCGACACCATTTCTCTCCCTCCGCCTCCCTCGAGCCGTATTCTACTGAAAACAGCCATCCCTACGCAAAATTTGCCCGTCTCTCTGCACACATCTCTGGCTCCGTCAAGCACGTGGGACTATAGGGCACCTCCATCGCTGATGTCGCGACTCAAGTCCATTGTTAACTTGCACGCCACGTGTGCTCCCCTCTGGTGGTCACCCAACGCCAGTTAGCTAAAAGACTTCCTACAACCCTTGCACGTGAACACTCATGTCGCCTCTCGCATCGGCCGCCGCTGTTACCGTTGTTGTTAGTAGTGCTCGACTCGGTGGTGGTGGCAGCTGCGGTTGAAACCGTGAACGACAAATCGATGGTGAATAGGGGTGGAAGGATGAGTTATACGCCTCTTTGTTCGATGCCACCTATTACTGATGAAAGATGATGTGGGTATTTACCCGTGAACTTTTTTCTACGGTATATTTGCTTATATCTCACTTGTATTCAGAGAACGAGCCAGATTATGTAAGAAAATGCATGTGTGTGTTTTGTAGATGGTTGAATGCATACACTAAAAAGGACCTATGTTTGCCTAGCCTCAGTTGCAGTCATTAGAGTGTAGAAAAGTCATGACCATGAGGGTACAATAATAAAATAGCATGTGGTGTTGAACCGTGTGGCGAACATGACAAACTATATGTTAAGAGAAGGGCATTCCTGCAATTAGAAATATAATTTTGGTGGTATTCATGCCAGTTTATTTTTGTTTATATTTTATTTTATGCAATCTAGATCCAATGCACAATATAATATGGCATGTAAACGGTTTAAGACCTCAGTTTGCTCTATATTTTGGTGAATTATTTAGTATTTATTGGTGGAATGTTCCTCTGTTTTTATATAGTATCGATCATATTTGATGCAATTTATTTAACTATGTAAAATAATTATGTCAACTATTAGTATTGATTTTGGGACAATTTATGTCAGAAAAGTCTACTTGATTTCATTATATTAAAATCAATGACCTTCATTGTAGGACCTCGATGGCTAATCAAATCTTGGCTAATCTATCTCTCTGATTTTGCAATTTTCATCATATCGTACAGTGTCTACAGATTGTTGGAACTTTGATCAATTTAGATTTTTTGTTCGAATCATTATAGAACCATGTACACAATTTAACTTTCATGTCATTTCATTATTGTCGTTGTATCATAATCATCTAACTGAGTATAAACTTTTTTTAAGGGGGTCATGCTCTTTCTGTTGAGTGGTGTACTCCTAACCTTACTACAACTAAATAAATGTGTCCCTTCTCTACTCCTTTATGTTTATGGGAGGATGTCTGAGTAATCGTGTTGTAAAATAGTGAGCCAGTGATACTATTTTATCTATCATTGATACTAATTTTTATTTATGTCTCGCTAAATTTCTTTTTGTTCATCTATCATTGTTCGTATTAGCACAGGCGCGGCAACGCGCGTCTTTTCCTTCTAGTGCTACACAAATTTGAAGTAAAAACTAGCTTGTTGGTGAAATGTGACGAATTGATATCTACGTCACAAAAAAGGAGAGAGATTAATTGTATGCATCAGACTCTAGGACATGAAAAACATAACCATTTCAGTATTATCATTCAGTATCCATTACAACAAAAACAAAAAAAAAGTTTCCGTACTATACTGTTACCAATGCCTGGACTGTAAAAACATAGCAGTATTACAGTAACATTCATCGTGTTCTGATCAAGGCCACGGTGCGTGTTCTTCATGCATTGCATACTTTTTATTTTCTGTACATATATGCTTTTATCATTCATTTCCCTGTAAAAACGTAAATTCATTTTCGCGCATTAGGTTTATGTCAATTTTCTTGATTCACCCCAAGAAAAACTCCACATACATTAGCTTCCGTAAAGTAGGACCTGTAGGTTCCCGATCAAAAGAGTAAGGCTACCGATGGCTAAGAGTTCTCGATGGTCCATGCAGTATTGCTAATTAACAGTCATTAAAATAAACAGGCTATTACAGGGAATGGATGAATATAATGACGAAATCAAGTGACGAAAATGGCGCCACACAAAAGTAGCAAACTATTCCAAGCATCCTAATGATAGTTTTATGATGCCTATGGATGGGAAAATGAAGAAGAATCTAGGCATCAGTATTGTCTTTAGAGAAAACTGAAGTAGCATAACCTCGTGCCTAACATATAGAATTTGATGACCAGAACTACTTTTTCTGTAAAATTGAACAGCTTATTTAAAATAATAAGAGTAGGTGACAGTGAAGTTTCTTAGTTGCTGCATTGTACAAATATATTTCAAAAGGCTATAATTCGATTCGTAAATTGTCAAACCAAAACATTAAGGTAAAAAAATAACAAAGTTTAATATTTAAGCATTTGAAACTAGCGGTTGGTTTGTGGGGAGTTGAAAACAAAACTTTACCACCACTTAACACAGGACTAATCTATGAGATTTCAAACTTATCATCCAAGTACAAAGTTACAAATTTAAGAGTTTCTCAAGCATAATTTAATATTAGAATTATTCCCATATCTAAATATAAAGTACCATGTTTGTTTTGTCCGCATGCGTGACCGACGAATCTTAACTTTTATGGTGGATTCCATCATATGGACATATCAATATAGAAAATGCCATGTAATCATAAGATACCGTCAGTATATAGTGCTGAAAGTAAATCATTTATGCACGACATGACACAAAGAACAAAAATTTAAACCAACTCAGAAGTATCTACATTATTTTGTGGGGAATGGTATTTACATTTATTTACACTAGGATGCTCCAAAAAGGTAAAAGCTTCTTTGGGTAGAATAGCATTTTGTGAGTATGTTAAGAACATTCCTATGACAATATAGATCCATTCACAAAAGAACATGCTGTACTTGTTCCAAGTATTTGCTGGCATGGATCGATTTGCTATATGCAGCATGTTTTTTCTTTTATAAGCAAGGAAATCAATAAACATATATACAAATCCGTTGTCTTTTTCAAGAACACCCTCTCCTCTCCCGACTTATACATAGAGTAAAGATACACCAGTAAGTCTTATATAGTAATAAATACATTATATTGGTGGAGCTATACATAGAGTACAATGATAACACGCCATCTACCACTGAAAAAACTGAGAGTGAGACACATATATAGGACATGAAACAAGAGGTTTGGTCCCCCATGAGCCGGATACAACGACCTTCATTGGTCGCCTGACCGGATATTGCTTCTCATTCTCTAGCTAGTTTTTAGCAATAAAGCAACTTAATTAAGTTTAAGTAAAGAAAGTAGAATCGAACAGATTTGTAGGACATTCATAATTTGTAATACAAGTTTTAGGGTGGTTGGTATTTTTAATAACCGTTCATCCACCGCGATCTAACGGTATTAAAAATCTCGGAACCAGACTGACGGTACCAAACGGTTCCGCGGAACCGAAATTTGCGTGGGACCGGGACCAAATTTTTGTGGGACCGGGTAAAAAAACTGTGGGGACGGTAGTGGGACCTATATGTAGAACCGTAATTTTATTTGCCGCCGGGCTCATCGGCCCATTCCCGCTCGCCGGCGCGCCCTGCCCCTCTCCTTGCAGCTCCAACGAGGGCCGCCGCGCGCCTCACCGACGCGCCTTCCGGCAGCCCAACGCGCTTCATGTGCGAGCGCCGCCGCACTACCCAGTAGCCCCGAACTGCAGAGCACTGCCACGCCTCCCCTGCGAGCACCGGCACGCCTCCGCGGCAGCCCCGTGCATCTCCCATGTGAGCACCGACGTGCCTCCCATGGCTCGCGCGAAGCCCCGTCAGCCGCGGCGAGCCTCGTGCTTTCATGGTTAGCACCGGCGCGACTCAGCCGGTAGCCTCCCGCATCTCGCCGGCGAGCCCCGGCCGAATTACTCAGGTGTGGACGCTGCTCCTGGCCATGAGTGCACGACCGCCGCTTCTCCAATGAACTCCCACACGGACGCGCACTCCTCTGAACATGCACATGGCTGTTGCTACTGGCCTCGAGGCCGGTGGCCGCCCCGCCGTGCGTACTGGGACGACGGGCCCTACGCTGCTTGTTCTTGTACAGGTACAGAACTACAGAAAGCAGTCCGGTGGTGCGCTTGTGTGCCTTCAAGCGCTCCGGAGAAGCGAGCTAGGCCGGTGCCGTGCGTCTGCCTTTTAGTTACAAGTTGCGGCTGCTAGCTACTAGCTCTTCTTCCACTTGGACATCGAGCTGTCTCACTCTTTCTCATGCGTGTGAGAGGCTAATTGCCAAGTTTAGTTTGATCAATGAGAGCTAGGGCTTATAGGTTTCTTCACTGCTATATTTGGTGTGGGTTGATATAATTTCACAACAGAGAAACAACTACACAATAACTAGCATTACGGGCTTTTTTTTCCTAAGACTACGTGAATTTTAATCAACGGCTAATAAAAATCACCTCCTAATCAATGGCTAACAAAATTCAGAGCCCACGGTTCCGACGGAACCACGAGTTCCGTGCCAATCACCAGAAAAGAGCTCAATTTGGAAAGCTAATTTATTCGTTAAACCGTGCAAGGATCAAATAGCAATAGTCGTGTGTGTGCTGCTCCTTCTTTTACATCCTTATTCGAAGTAATTTATTTCCAAATTGATGATACTTAGTGGCTTATCGGGAAACCTTTTGTGCTGGAACTACACTTCTGAAACGGCCAAATGTTGGCCCACTTTCTTGCATGCAAAGATTACATAGAAGTCTCGGTGTGGCTCCGAAGATCACCAATAGTGGGGAGTAATAATACAGACATGTATCATGCATATGAAGCCTCCGAAGTACAGGCATGGTAGTATTTTAGATAATTTTATTAATAATTTTTTATAACGTGCAGTACTAAAACTTCCTCTTGGAATGGGCTATGTTAACTACCATTATATCTTACCACAATCCTAAATTTTCTATATAATACTATGCCATGTCACTAATATAACTAGTTGGCGTTGCATGTTGCTATCTATGTTAGCCCCCATTATGGGAGGCCTAATTAATCTGTTTAAATAATTAATCATAGGTTACAATTTCGTTGGGCACTCATAGGTTCCGTTTAATATGCTGGCAAAGAATAAATGTTGTTCCATAATCATGTAGATACTATTGTACTTGCGATTATTTGATAATTATTTAAAATAACAGTAATGTGCGATCAAGAAATTTACAAAATACCACCTCACCTTTGTCAAATACATTGTGCGCATTTAATTATGAATGTATTGACTCTTTGGCTCTTTAAATTCAAATAACAAAGTAACGAAAAAATGGGAATATAATGTCATGCTGGCATGATGAAGCCTACAATAAGAAAAAACATAAGAATGACAAATTGAAGATTGACCGGTAAACCATATAGTTTTTACAACACATAAGTCCATGAGGATAGACTGAATCTTTTTTTCTCTCTAAAATTGCACTCAAACTAGTGCATATGGAATTCTACTATGGTTTTCATTCTTGCAAATCAGACATACATTGTATATATAGGAAAAGTTCCTAATTAATTGAATCCTCTCATGTTCCTATTCAATTTATTGAATAAAAAAGAACCTAACGATCGAGTTTAATGACTTCTTTCGATTGTAAGATTTGTATAGGAACTTTGGAGGATTTCGATCACTAGGAACTTTTTTTCCATATGAGCCGGCCATTTAAATAATATTATTGTGGTTGTAAAAAATCCTATGAAGTATAGAGGCATTAAGCAGTAATGTGCTATGCTTCCAATTTCAACAAATGGTTGGACAGGACAGCACAATCCATACCCCTAACTTGGATCATACGTAGCACATAACAAGCAATTGGCATCATTTGTGCCTTTAAGATTGAGAAAAAAAAGAGATTGTGCAAACAGATGATCAAGTGACAAAAGGTAAAGGGGATAGAAAGTACACGGGCTTTGCCAACAGATCTCCCTGCCTTTCCATATCACCCAGGCACAGATTCTAGTCACCTCCCATTACATCTTGCACTGGATCCATGCAACCCGTTCGTCTTTCTATCCTTTCTCCTTTTTATCCCTTGTGTAATCTCTCACCTTATCCTACTGCGAGCTTAACGCCCGACCTGACACTGGTGCTCCTCCCACGTACATACGTGCCTGGCTAGCTAGCCAGCTCCAAATAGCAACCACGAGGAATGCAACACGCGTGCCGCCGGCCCGCCGGCGCTTTGGCTTTTGCCGCTCCGACGACATTCTTAGGTCGTCGCCGGCAACCGGTAGCACCATCGATCAAATCAGTGGATCGATCTGGGGTGCTTTTTCCAGGTGGCTGCGTCTGCGCTGCTTGCGCGTCGAAGAAAAGACCTAACGACACTCGGCTTACTTTTGACCTAGCCTAGCTTGGAGACGATCGACCAGAGCAGCAGTAGTGTATTGGTGACTGGTGCTTAAGCATTATGCGGCGGTGGAAGCTTCCGTCTAGGCGTCTAGTAGTATACTACTGTATGTGTGCCTGCATTTTAAACTCCTGTATATTTGTATGTATGTATAGATATCCCGCGTTGCATGCAGGAGAAGAGAAAGATTGTGAGGAATTAAAAACTGACAGTTGAAACTTGGAAGAAATTACGGGTACGTCGGGATTATGGGTGGACGACACGCGTGATTGACTGAGCAGACAGCTACACCTGGTGTTAGTTTAACTCCACGTCGCCGTCTTCTTCCTCAATGCGACGGTTAAGTGTCCGCTGATGAGCGAGACAGACTCCGATGGGGCCCATGGTGGATGGGACTGTCCACTCGGAGGGTAACACGTCGTCGCATAAACGAAATACGTAGGTTGGTAATAAGTCAACCACCGACCGCTAGGCCCGTCGGCGACGGCGACGGCCCCGGTCATCCACGCCGGCCGGCCGCGTGCGGCGTGCAGATTCGTAGTACGTACAGTGGCTTTCAGCGTATGGGCTCGATCTCTTCCTCCCCCGATCGATCGACGTGCATGTGTGCGAGCCACCCGCTGCCGCATTTTATGCACATGCATCTATATGTCACTCGTTAAGGTAAAATATACTTTCAGCTACTCCCTCCGATCCATATTAGTGGGCATATCTTTGTCTAAATTCATATGTATCTAGTTAAGTATTTAGACTAGATACATGTGTATCTAGACAAAGTTGTGCCCACTAATATGGATCGGAGGTAGTATTATTAATCACAGAAGTACACAGGGTTCACATATTTTCAAGAGTCGAGGTAGACCTCGGGTGTGTTGCACTAAAGTGTGCATAGAGCGTTCGTGTAAGTGTGACGGGTAGTCAGCATGATGCTTTTTTTCCGTCATGTATATCCCGGCGAGAACACGCTACCCTACTACTCCCTCCGTTGCACAATATAAGATGTTTTAGGTGTTACAATGTTGTCTAAATTCGGAGTAAGAAGAGTGAACATGTACATTAAAACATGTCTAGATACATATGTAATCGTAGAAAATGGCTAAAATATCTTATATTGTGAAACGGAGGGACTACTTGTTTCTCTATATTCTTAACAAATTGGCCGCGCTTCTGACATTTTTTTTGACATGTAAGCTCTAGTGTATACAAACGGAGGGACTACTCGGTGCAGCATATGCACGCCCTTTACATGCATCTATCTACGGAGTATATGTCACTCGATAAGGTAAAATATACTTTCAGCTAGTATTAATCACAGAAATTGCACTTAAGTGTGCATATGTAAGTGTGACAGGTAGTCAGCATGATGTTTTTTTCGTCATGTATATCCCGGCAAGAACACGCTACACTATTACTGTACTTGTTTCTCTACTATCTTCTTACTAAATAGACCATGCTTATGACATTTTTTTGTTTCTTTGTCATGTAAGCCCTAGTGTATACCATTGACTTACAAGTGGTTGCTATAGTAGCCACGAGTTTATTCTAAGATTCATCATCTTTTCCCTCTACATATAGTTGGTTCAAATGTCAGCTAATCAATGACACTCCAAAGACTAATAAGTGGCACCGCAAACTGCAAAAGGGCTAAATAAAGACGACTTCTTTCATAAAGAGGGGATTTAATTAGCAGCTACTACCTAATATGCTCCCAACAAGAGTAGACCATCACTTCTGCTTCAAGAATAGTTGTCACGCCGCTCAAACCCGATTTCAGTTCACGGGATTTCGCGTATGGCAAGTTTCAGGTTTAATTTGCGAAACTAGGGCAAAGTTTGAGGTTTTTTTTGTTAATATGGCTTGAGCTAAAATTTCCATATTACTAGCTATACTATTTAATGTCAGTTTTATTTACATTGTAACATATATTTTATTTTAATTAGAGTACTCCTATTATTAGTTATTAATACATTAGCATTCTTAGTACCTATATACAACAAAGAACTTGAAAGCTTGGAAGAATAGATCAAGTTTTGAGAATTGACACGGTCTCCCGTATGTGACGTCGATTATAGTGAATATTGAAAATTTGTAATATTATGAAGATGTTTTTCATGGGGATCTAATGATTATACAACTAAATAATTTTATATATAAGTCAAAGCGAAAAAGTTTTATTATGCTTACATGAATACCTCACCTAGTTAGTTTAATTGTCAAGTACTCCCTCTATTTCAAATAAGTATTACTAGTAGTAAGGATACTGACATGGGGCCTTTATTGTCATGATACTTTGACCTCAAATTTTTGTGTAAACATCTTGCTTTTAAGAAAATAATATATGTTTTGAAAACATTATTCGTGATAGATTTAGTACTAACCAAAAACTCCAGAAGGACTAGTATTTCGAAAGGGAGCGACTAAGTAATAAGATCATACTAGTACATTGTTATGCTTCCTAATTCTTCTCAAAGAGAATAGTCGGCGACCTCTAATTTTGTAAAACGGGAAAAAGCTTTGCCTTTTGATTAATTCAGAACTAAAGAGAGTGACATCGACATAATGGACAAAAAGTCGAGGCCAAGCCTCAACAATAAGGAAAAATAACACTCTCCCAGCATTATGTTGCTCAAATGCTTCGCTCCTACAATCCGCCACGTTTGCGCCCTTTGATAATTGCAGGACAAGTCTCAATGTGGTTGAAAACTCTTACATTTCCTGATGTGCCAAGAGAAAAGGGTCAGAAGGGAGGCTAGTCCTTTACACCGCTCCCAGACTCTACAAGGGACACCAATCCTTAACTGAACTCTTGGCAGCCCATAGATGAATTGGGATGTCTTGTACGCTAAGACTAGTCATAATGGGAGGAACATTGCTAGTAACTTCAATGTCACGTAGGCAAAAAAGATGATGTGGCAAGTAATTAATGAGGAGAGAGGAGGTTGGGATAACATAGCTAGTTACCGAAACATCACACACCCCAAGGCAAAATGAGTCTACAACCTAATAAATACTATCATGCATGACACCACAAATAAGTTATTACCCACTATAGAGATAGTAACAATAGGTAGTAACATAAGTATGTTACCACTCAATGTTACTCCCCACTATGACTAGTCTAACCCAAGAAAGAATGGAGGTCCACACACGGGTGGTGAATCAATATTCTAAGAAAAGCATGCAGCTATCACCTGATGACCTATGGACAGCTGGCACAAAACACAATTTGGCCAACCTCGCCGCTCAAGGCGGTGTGTCGTTCAACCAATATTATCCAAAACAAAGGCAAAGGAAGAAACTGAATTTGGGGGAAAGAGGGGGAGGGCCACGTGGTGGTAACTCTTCTATTATACGGATCCAAAGCTCAAAGTGGCGAGCGAAAAAAAAACTAAATGTTGTAGGACCAACCCCACTTAGTATTTGAAATTCCACCAAATTGATCTACGGCTTTCCGGAGTTAGATACACACTTTTACTTTTCCCATTGCATTAAGAACTTCTGGATTGCCTACAGAGATAGTCTCAAAGCCTGCTCACCCCAATTAGAGGAATCAGAAGTATTTGTCTGAAAAGAGTGAAGACGTCAGGAGCCATTTTCGTAGCTAGGTGATTCCTAGAACTCGGCCTTCTCGGCATTCTTTCAATAGTCACGGTAGTACCTGTGGCAACAAGATAACGATTGTGTTCATCTCAAAGTAATCGTAGATGAAGCGCGGACATGAACTTTTGAAGATTTAGTAATTTAGTATGCCTAAGCCACCTTATATATATTACGCTGACTTCCTTTCCAACAATGTGAATGGTGTGTGGCGGAGGTTGATACGCTGGAAACGTATCAATGAACTTTGTAGTTTCATATATTAGTATACCAGACATTTGGATCAAATCATGAGTTAACATCTTTTTTAATGTCTTATGGAATATCCCACGAAATGTCGTTCTTTGGCATCTAACTCTGGAAAACCCTAGTTTTTATATTATTGAGTTTCAGTAACCTTCTGGACCTCAAACACACTTGGGATTTTTTCCACGTAAATTTATGGAAGAAGAAGATTTAAACATGAAGATGAAGATGGAGCTCGAAGTGGTTTCTAGATCGAAGGACATTTCATGATCGTAAACTCAAATGTAATTTCCAGCTTGCTTTCTTTCTGCATTATATATGATCAAATTTATATGTTTAAATTACCATAATGAGAAATTTTATTGGCATTATTATGTACATGTACATATTGAATCTTGAAACATAAAAATAATTTCTGGTATCACTAGGTAACTATGAGGGAAATGCCTACACAAGATAAACATAAATATTTAGTAATTTCAACACGCTAAAGATGACGCCCTCGCATTTGCGACGGCCACTATGCTACTTATACAAACAACCAAAACCTCTAACAACTTTGAAGCATGTCCTTTAACTGTTTCTCGTTTAACAGTTCGTTCCAAATACCTAGGTTTGCACTGAAATTCGAAATAAACTTACGACATTGCACAATTACCCCCTTGCACAGTTTTGTTATCGTATACGCGTGTACCTTGCAGAATTGTACATAGAGAACACATGAGAAAGAAATATGAGCTCGGTCGGTTTGGCTTGTAGTAATCAGTCATTAGCAATGGCGTTAGAGACTTTGACCTTTTTTTTTGAAAGATCCATCAATTGCTGGCTTTTCGATTAATAGTAGGTAGAATATGTACAAGCTGCCCTTGGGCAAATGAATAACGGAAAAGAAGCTCACGAGAAAAAACCACAAAACAAAAGTCACAAAACTTCATCCGAGGCCGCCGCCTCGGCATCCTCCAACCTCGCCGGCGAGCTATGCTACACGGGCTCCCACAAAGCACCAAGTACTTCAAGGCGGTGTCTTCAGGAAGATAACGACGTAGACGCCGCCACCGCCCACTCCATGGGAGTTTGGGTTTTCACCCGAAGAAAACTTGGCCTTCGAGGTGTGGAGAGGGCCGGGTTCCACGACGATGCCTTTAGGAAGGAGTGGCGACGCCTAGAGACGCCGTCATCGTCGGCACCAGCCAAGACCAGTGCGAGGCTTTCGCCCGGAACACCGAGCCCACGCCACATGAGCCGGGTAAACAGACGTCGCCGCCGACCGCCAACTCCGGCAAGGACCGCTTCGGCCGCGGACCTGTACCGCGACAGAAGTGCCGCACCGGAGCACCGAAGCAACCAGAGAAAACAAGGCGGGAGGCCCAGATGGCCACCCGCAGCAGCACCAGACGCACGAAGAACTCGAAGACCAACTGGGTTATGGTCCCTAACTACCGCCGCGCAGCCCGCAGCTCACCCGCCGGCCAGCCACGAACAGGGGTCCCCGGATCCAAGCCGTGGGAAGCCATGGCTGCAGCCCACCTCGCCAGATCCGGCGGCAAGACACTGGATCCCGGGGCCGCCGCCCCGGTTCCGCACGCCGGAGAAACGCCGCAGATCTAGGCCGCCCTGCAGCCCGCGGAGAGGAAACGATGCAGCATCCGGCGAGCACACGACACCACCGCCCTGGCCCGGGTCCGCCGACCCGGCTCCCGCACTCCCGACCGACGTCGCCCCCGCCACCAACTCGAGCAGAGAAGCCCCCGACCACCTTTGGCAGCGGGGGCGGGCCGCCACCGCCGCGGGAGGAGGCCGGTGGCGGCAGCGGCCGAGGGGGGCTGGGCGAAGAAGGCCTGCGGCGGCGCGGCGTTGCGCCCCTAGCGTCGCCTGGGGGAGCGATGCGAGGGGTGAGGTGCGTTGGTATGGTCCGAGACTTTGACCTTGGGAGTAGTAATTAAGGAGAGTTGTGGATCCGAATGTGAATCTTTATACGCGAAACAAACCTTTCACGTTCGCGTGCATCGACGTGCGTGCTGCTTGGAATCTTGAGGCACAGAATTTGACTGTCTCAGTACACACCTTGAAGATCCTCGTTTCCTGGGCATAAAATACACAAGTCTATGCAGGAGTTTGATCGGAGATTCCGGGGTCAATGCCCCATATGCATGTCGCCTCCAGCCGGCGCCGGCGGACATTTCCAGGCCGTCGAGAAGAGAGGAGCGGACGACCGGAAGAGCAGCGGGACATCTGAGGTGGTGGCGCGGCGCGACGGAGGATGGCTGCCGGCGGCGATGGCGATGTCTGGGAGCAGAGGGCCGGAAGCAGAGTCGTAAACGAACGGAGAATGTGTCGGCTGTAGGAGTTGCCGTGTGATCACGTCGTAATTTCCGAGGAGTATCTATTTGACGAGACGGCCGAAAGCAGCATTTGTAGAACTATATTCCCAAGTTCAAGAACATGGGAGGGCGTATCTCGGACACAAGAGGAGCAGGAAGGAAGAAACATGGCAGGTTCTTACACTGATTCTTTCTTGCATTGTTTGTTGTTTGTGTGACCCGTGAATCCGTGATTGACTCCAACGCATGCATGCATGGAGACATGGAGTCATCAGTCATGGGATTCGTCAGCTTGTCCCACGAGTCAAAGTAATGTCGACGGCCGTAGACTTGACTCCCAAGTTGGAGCGCAACAACCAAAAAAAAAAAAAACAGAAAAGAGCAGAGAATCCCACAGTAGAATACCAACTGCTCGTACTAGAATATGCCCAACACAAGTCTAAAGTTTTGCCGCCACTGGGCATCTACATGTGTGTACAATTATGCGTGCATACATGCAAGTAAATTATGTTTGAGGTAGCGTGAGAGTGGCCTTGAAACTGCGACTTTAACGAGATTGGGGAATCTCTCGGACGAGTTCTTCGCGCACGAGATGCTTGTGAAACTTCTACGTACATGCATGAGGTTAGGTTAATTTGTAGTTTGTGGGAGGCTTCTATTAGGTTTGGGTTGTCGACTCTGTAAATTATCCTTTTATGTCAAGGACATGAAAAGGTAATACAAACCTCTCTGTTATCACATTTTAAGTTGATGAAAGAGGGTAATTTTTGTTCGGAAGCTTTATGTATATACTTGGTGAATAACTGAATATACAGTAATTCACATATCTAAGCAATATTAAAGGAAATCTGTGGTTCGCCGTTACATTTATGATCTACTCCCACCAGCAAGACACGCGCGTCAATGATGCATATATGACATGGATTCCTTAGAATGTATTCAAGAACAGAAACTACGCCCACGATGCCACGGCAATGACCTTCTGGCGAAACCATCCCACATGCTTCAATGGTAGGTATAGGAATTTCATGCAATACCTTTAATAAGGGGAGCATCACCTGTCACTGCCGCAAAGGGAAATGGCCATGTCGGCTTCCTCGAGCTAGGTGACGGGGCCATGTCGGCTTCCTCGAGCTAGGTGACGGCATAACTCACGCCCTATAGGCAAGGGTGTGACGCGCAATGTGGGGTTGTTGCATAGTGCTGCCGAGGACTCCGGTGGTGTATACTGCTAAGCAAAACAATGTTAATAATTTATGGAAGAGATTTGTTGCTTGGCCTCGGTATCATATATACAAACATATATTCCAAAGTCAAAATCATTTTCATTTCCTCCAATGTACAGTAAATATCATATTACACCCAACTAATAAAAGCATAGAGTAACTGCGAAACATCACGATGAGTTTTTTATTAACCATATGATTCTTGTGTAGCTAAGTAGACCAAAGTGCGACCATGTTCTGTAATACAATTTGGATTTTTATATTCAATATATTTGTATATTGCTCAGTGCGATAAAGCCTAATAAAATATATGCTAAGTAGAAGGTGAATTTATATTCAACTCCAAATGCACTAAACTCAAAGCAATTCATGCAATTATGCACTAAAATAAATAAATGACGAACTCCCGCTTCCTATATGAAAAACAATAACGAGTGTCATCCATCAATGTCACTTAGCCAAATTACCATTAGTAAATATGACACTGGTGTCAGTCTATAGGAAGATTTCATTTTCACTGGAGCTTTAAGCTTTGACAGACATTCCGTGCATAACCCAACATGTTATTATAGACGACAAGCAATAAACGATGAAAAAAGTAAGATCAAACACATGGGACACGAGATTTTAACGTATAAACCCCACCAATAAGAACGGAAAAAATCACGGGTGCAGTCATCAAAATTTCAATATTTGTGGCGAGGTTTGTTCGACTTATCCCGTGCTGCGGCTTACAAGAGGTATATATAACAGGCCTGACCTAGATCGCTCAGCCCAAGCCTCCCGGCGACAGGGTTCTTTCGCTTCGGCAGAAGTTAACCTTTATATTAATTTGGATCACCACAAAATAACACATGTGTGCATTTTAGAGCTGATTTCACTGGCTCAATATAAAAAGGGCACCGGATTTTGTTTAGAAGTGTATGAAAAAACTGGCATTCGACGGTATCAATGCTGAAACAGATACCACAATAGCATGCTTACCACGTACGGGTACGAATGTAAAAAAAATCCATACTATTTTCGCGTTATGTAGACAAGAACAAGGCCGTTAACTGATGAACGAGCTCTCCATTTTGGAAAAAAATATACACTTAGACTTAAAAAGTAACAACCGAGCTATATATTTAATTCAGAGTCCTAATTATATTAGATTTCTGATAGAAAAACATAAGCATGAAAAAATTATTCCCAGATGCTGGACCTCATGTTCTGTACCTTCTAGGCCAAGTTTGCACTAGTTCAACAGGCCCAAAAGTCTCCAGCATAGAGAGACAAAATGCCTTCATCTATATTATTATTGCACCAGTTGCACAACCTCAAAAGTCTCCAGCGTAGAGAGCACTATGTCGAAATAAAAGAAGCAAAGAAAAAATTAACTAAAAGAGAGCTTGGACCTCTCCCTCCCCTCCGCTACAGTACTGAGGAAGGGCGATTTGTGCTCCCCCCCGCGTTGACCACCTCGCCGCTGTCGATCCGTTCGATCCCCCGCCTCCGGCGGCCGCTCCGGCGGCGGGAGGTTGGGGAATCGATGGATCACGGTGTGTATATAGCGTAGGTCCTCGTAGGTTGCCAGCCGGTGGCGCTGTGGAGACGGCGGCGTCGCCGGAATGGCTTTTGCAGGTGGCTACCTTCTCCTCTGTGGTGGGTGCTCCGGTGGAGCTTCGCTGCAGATCGGCCGCCCCCAGCACACTCCCGGCTCGGTGGAGCCCCCGGGTGTGCTTTCCCCTCGCCGGAGGCTGTGTGGCGGCGGCGCCGGCTTTTGTGGTTCTTGAAGGTGAAGATGCAGGTGACCAAGATGGCGACGTCGTCTGTCGTCCAGGGTGGAGGTGCTCAGGTGCCGAGGGGCGTCGCCTTCCTGCTCGCGTTGGGGATCCTCCCAGTCCAAGGTTATGGAGGAGCAGCGGCAGGTTTCGCCGGCGCAACGTCCTGTTCGACGGAGACGAAGCTGGAGCTCGGGTGGACTTCTTTGTAATTTTCTTTGTTCCTGGGCTTTTCTGTAAGAGTCTTGGTTAGTTTGTATTTTGACCCTTCGTCGCAAAAAAAAAGAAATAAAAGAAGCAAAAGAGCCACCTCCTGGCCTGATGACAAATTCTAGACACGTACATGTTGTAATTTTCTGAAGTATTTCCCAACCACCCAGTGGAGAAGAAAGAAAAGTACCATAGTATTTAGAGGGGGAAACAAATACAAAAAAGGAGAAAGGTACACACCATCTCCCCCTACACCTATAAATACCCTCCACCACCACCCCCAAACTCCACACACAAGCAGCACCATCTTCCTCTCACCCCTCCCTTCTCCAAATCGCCGTTAGGGTCTAGTGCTACCGTAACCTACTCGTGTTTGCGAGTTAGGTCCGTTGATCGAACTTTCTTTGCAGCTGTTGAGGCACACTGGCCATGACGAAGCACGGCGTTGTGGTTGTACCCGAGGACACCGTCGTGGGCGTGGCCGCCGGGCGGCATTTCTCGTTCCCGCCGCCGAGGACCGGTGACTCCTGCAAGATGCTGGCCGGGCAGATCGACCTCGGGGCGGCCATGATGGGGTCTTGGCTTGACTCCATGAAGGCCTCCTCGCCCAGGCACAGGCTCGTGGCGCCCAGGGTCGCCGCAGCGGGAGACGCGGAGCACGACGACTGGATGGTACGAGCTCACTTCATCTCCCTTTGGCCTCGTGTCCCGAGCTTGGTAAGGTTGGCGCTGAAATCAACAGGTGTCCTTACTGGTTTGTGGGTGTATTGCATATGCAGGAGAAGCACCCGTCGGCATTGGGCGAGTTCGAGGCACTGGCAGCGGCGGCAACCGGGAAGCAGATCGTGATGTTCCTGGACTACGACGGCACACTGTCCCCGATCGTGGAGGACCCGGAGCGCGCCGTCATGACCGACGAGGTGAGCGAGCGAGACTGAGAGGCATAAAAAAAGCAGAGCATGCTCTGCTCCTAGCTAAGCTGCTTCTTGCATCCTGTGGTTAATTAACTCCTCCCTGCCGTTCGGTAACAAACAGATGCGGGGCGCGGTGCGCGGCGTGGCGGAGCACTTCCCGACGGCGATCGTGAGCGGCCGGGGCAGAGACAAGGTACATTCGTCGTCCACCTTGTAGCTCTAGGCTCTTGCTGAAAAGCGAAACACCTTTTTCTTCTCTCTCCTCTCTGCTCACGAGCTCCACGCATCATTCATTGATAAATCGAGAAAGAAAGAAAAGTAGTAGGCGCATGCGACCAGCAGAACTAGAAGCTTCTCCACTTGGCTGGCAGGAGCTTCGTTGCCATTGGTTGACCGGCCATGGCGAGCGAGATGGACTTCCTTTTTAAATTTCCTCTGTCCTTGTTGCTGCTTGTGTGGTTCTGATGGCGATGTGAAGAAAGAGAAACTCATGGCTGAACAACTAACTAACCGCAGGTGTTCAACTTCGTGAGGCTGGCGGAGCTGTACTACGCCGGGAGCCATGGGATGGACATCAAAGGCCCCACCAACCACCACCACCTCACGCGCAACAAGGTCGGTTAACAGTGCTCTGCCTAGTCCACATCTCTCTTCTTCCACCCTCCGTATATATACAAATACCTTAATTACGAGCCACGAGATCTCTCAATCTTGAAAAGGACTCGCCTTTTTCACCTCTCCTGTTAATTCCGTGTGTACGTACGCGTCAGTTACGTGTGCTAAGTTAATTTATCCTAGTATCTCGTCAGCTTGTTTGACTGTTGAAGTTCTTGCAGGAGGAGCAGGCGAGGTCAGTGCTGTGCCAGCCGGCGAGCGAGTTCCTGCCGATGATCGGCGAGGTCCACGACGTGCTGGTGGCGAAGATGGCGTCCATCCCCGGCGCCATGGTGGAGAACAACAAGTTCTGCTTGTCCGTCCACTTCCGCTGCGTCGAGGAGAAGGTAACACAAACAAAAACAATGTAGTTATACACGTGCAAGAAACGGCCGGGAATTCTTCGTGGGATCTGATTCTGATTCTTCGTCGTTGTTGTTGGTCAGAAATGGAGCGCGCTGGCGGAGCAGGTCCGGTCGGTGCTCCGGGAGTACCCGAGGCTGCGGCTGACGCAGGGGCGGAAGGTGCTGGAGATCCGCCCAGTCATCAAGTGGGACAAGGGCAGGGCGCTCGAGTTCCTGCTTGGCGCGCTCGGCTTCGCGGACCGCGCCGACGTCTTCCCCATCTACATCGGCGACGACCGCACCGACGAGGACGCCTTCAAGGTGCTGCGCAACAGGGGCCAGGGCGCCGGGATCCTCGTCACCAGGTTCCCCAAGGAGACGCTCGCGTCCTTCTCCCTCCGCGAGCCCGCCGAGGTCAAGGACTTCCTGCGCAAGCTGGTCATGTCCAGGAGCTAGCCCAGATTCTCTCAGAAAGTGACCAAAGAGACCTCTAGCTAACTCGGCAATCACTCTCGTGCTCTTTTTCCTCGCTCGGCTCACCGGATGAAGAGTTCGTGTATCTTACTGTAGGGGTAATAGGAACATTTTAGCTCTTTCTTCCGATTCCCTGGTCTGTATCTTCATTTCTTCGTTTGCTGCTGTTGCTTTGTCTCATTATGATCCATTCAAGGGCCTCGCTTCTCAAGGGTTCTATTATTGTACCCTGATCAAGGAGGTCTTGTAATTAGTTTTAGCCCCTTTGTATTGTGGAAATGTGGTGAATATAATCCATTTTCAGTTAAGTTATCTGCAGTCATGCTCATGATATTTAACAGCATCCTGATTGTGCTATCTCTGGACGATGATCCCATCGAATTTGTCGCCGAATTTAAGTTGCAACTCGTATGTTTCTACAAACTTCTATTTTTGAATAAGTAGTATAAGGAGTTAAGGACTACAGAATTTGTTCTCAGAGGCCGAGAAGCGAGAACAGAAATGTCAGAACAGTGCACAACGCGCTTGTGAAACCCAACAGTAGTGCACAGATGTAACAAACCGTTGTCACAAAACTGAATCTCATTGTTAGGCAAGACATTCGATGATTCAGGCAAGTATGTGTGGCAGAATTCTTGTTCACGTCGAGTACTTTGTGTTGGACTGTGTTGTCCTAGCATGTGTGGCCGTATAGTGGATACCAATTGTACGAATCTTGGTTAATTTCGTTAAGTATGTGTGCTTAAAAAGAGTATATCGTATAAATGTTTTGCTAAAGTAATTACAGTGTGCTGCTGTGTTAACTGAATTCTATTTCTCACATATATGATGTCAAGTACCAGAATTTACCAATAAGTTTGATAGTTTGCTCTCTGTTGATCATGAAACACAATGCGTTTTTTGTTCTAGTCAAGCATTTTGCACTGCTCATTGCATACTTTTTCTTTGTTTCCAGTTTTTCAGTAGGGTCTACTTATTTGCCCCTCAAAACACCAGACAACTTTGCTTTTGAATCCTTAACACCATTTAGATATTCCCTGTCAAGCTATAGCAATGTGATATGAAAAATTCTATTGTGGTGGTTTCACATGTAAGACAATTTGGTCACCATAGGAAAAAATAGAGAATTATAAGAGCTAGTCGAGACTTTCTGGAAAAAAGTGAGAATAGATAAGATATTGGGGATTTATTTATTTAAAAAATCTAGATTTTTTCCAGAATATAAGAAATATTATAGGAAGAAGCTAATTTTTTTTATGATCATTAATGGACAACAGAAGATATGATAACAATATTAAATTCTTTTTCACAGAATATCCTTATTTTTCGTGTATGTTCATATTTTCCTAGATTTTCTCTAATACATGATTACATTATCTATTTTTCCATGTTGAAACACTGGATTTGTTTTGATTTTTTTGCGAGGTTCCATTATTTTTTTAATTTTTGGAAGTTCCATTACTCCTTTGAAATTTATTAACTCGTGACATTTCGAAATAGTTAATCAAATCTTTTATTTTATAACAAATTTCTTGAATTATATAAATATATAGTTAATACCATGTGGACATACAATGTAAGAAATACAACCATCGTGTAAAGAAAATCATCTTCTATGTTTAAGAGATGAAATCTAAGTCGTTTCACGACAATATTTATTTTTTGTTTTAGATACCTTTTTGTTTGAAATTTTAACTATCCTAATAGATGAGAGCCAATTGATTAAAACTTTCCCCTTACTAACGACTACAACATGAATAGGTAACCTTAGATTAGAGTAAAAAATAATGTTGCTAGCACTTGGTACTTTGTAGAACAAATCATTTAAAATATCAATCCTTTGATGTTTATGTTCGTTAAAAGCTCATGTTTAATTACAAAAATATTTTCTAACTAACTTTTTTCTCCTATGTTATAGTCATGCAGCGCAACACACATGTAAGAAACCCAACCGTTGTACATAGATAGAACATGTCGTTGCATGAAAAAATACTGTCCATTAGGCAGGTCTGAAACATTCGATGATGCAGGCATGAATGTGCGACTATCTAGTATATTTAATAAAAAATTAATTGCACAATTTGGGAGGAGAAAATCGTGTTCCTTTCAGGTATTTTGTGTTTGTTGACACTATGTTGACCTTCTTATCGGTACTAGTTGATGACAATTGTATAGAACTTTATTATTATTTAGACAATGGCTGCTTAAAAGATAGTTTTTATATACCTAGTGTGCTCAAAGTAATTGTCATGTGTTGTTGTGTTAATGGAATTCTAATTCACTCAAAGTGTCAAAGCACTAGAATCTACTCCCTCCGTTCCAAATTAATTGACTTCCATTTGTCTAAATGTGGATGTATCTATACTTGTAACATGTCTAGATACATCCACATGTGGGCAAAAGGAAGTCAATTAATTTGGAACGGAGGGAGTACTAATTAATTTGATAGTCTCTGTGTTGACTACAGAATACGATGCTTTTTCATTAATACATAATAAGTTTTAGAAATTTTATAGAAAATAAATATACACAATTTTGGGTTTTTTTATCAAAGAAAAAATCCATAAAACGAGAAATATTCTAGAAAAAGGAAAGTTATTTCTGAACATTCGTGAAAATAGAAGATTTGGTACTAACCATGAGAGAATTCTAGATAATTTACTTATTTTCCTGTATGTTAATATTTTTGGTGTCTTTCCGGAATATATGTGACCATATCACCTAATTATCCATGTACAAACTTATTTCAGATAGTTTTCAAAGTTCCAATAGTTTTCTAATTATTCGGAAGTTCCATAATTCCTTTGAAATTATTACGTCACGATAATTCCAATATTTAGTTTTTAAATTAAATTACATGTGAAATAGATTGTTCAATTCAACTTGATAAGGAATGTTTTTTCTTTTAGAGAAATTTTGGCAGGAAATTTGTATATATGTGCATCGATGAGAGGCAAAAAACAAGAAGAACATTTCCCATTACTATGGAATACACAATGAACGGATAACTTTAACAATTAATTTAACACTATGTTGCTAGATCATCAAGGAAAGTCAATAGTTTTTCTTAGTATTTCCTAGATTATTTCAATATTGGAAAGATAACTCCTTCATTAGGAATTTCTTAGATAGAAAAGGATGGGCAAAACGAATCAGCGAGGGATAACATTCAAAATGTTACATTAGTGGAGGAAAAAATGGAACATGTTCGTGATACTATATGACGTAATTTGGCGCTGTGATAGAATATTTCTTTCCATCAATCTGAGTCTACATAAAGTTAACTAGATGGGTACGGTCTTTGGCACTATCTGCAAGGTAATTTCCTCTCTGTTAATTCTTTTATAGTGTGTATTTTGATTGCGAAGAGAAGGATTTCATGAGAGGTACTCTAAATTTATGCAATATGTGTGACATGCATTAAACTGATGTCATTAGATCCATGTTGGAATGTACTTATTCATCGTCGGATCGTGTATCACCTAAACCAATACTAAAGGAGCACTTTAATGGTGAATGGAGTATTGTTTTAGAGGAATGGTCAAATACCTAGTTTAGACAGTGAAATATAGTCGGGAGGACCATCATGCCTTTTCGGCTGTTAATGTTACTCCCTCCCTTTTTATATATAAGGCCACTATTCCAACTTTCAGATACTATGAAAACAAAGCTAACTAATAAATAGAAAAACTATTTATGTGAAAAACCTATGGCGTTTCGGGCTAATTAAAAATGTGTGTGTGTTGTCTCTTTGTCTATGGCCGCATCTAACGCTTGCATTGGTAAGCATAATCGTATGATGCCAAAATAGAATCAGTCCTTTTAGGTGGAGATAGTGGGCTTGTATAGATGCATTATGTATTTTTGATAGTGGACTTTTTAGATAATGCCCTTATATTTAAAACCAGAGGGAGAATTTAATTACTTTCGTCCGGTTGTGGAGGCTGATTGTATCCTCTCGATATACGATTGTACTCATCTCTGTATGTTCTTCTTACATCGTAATATAGACGCCTATGCTACATGGTATGTCTAAAAAAGTTTTTTTTCTTTCCATTTACCGCTTGAAACAAATATGTAAAGAAGAAAACAATGAATAATACAACGTGGAGCCAGGTTCCTCTCTGTAGGAAATTCCTCCAATCTGTCTTCACCTGGCAGATCTCTGGCAATCGGAACTATTCTAATTTTCGTTGACAATTTTCTCGCACAATTCTGGCTGCGGATTCCTTCAATTCGCTATCACTCAGAATCAGAGACAGGATTCAGCAAGGCAAGCCATGCCACCGTTGCCATCTACCATCAACAAGAACATGCAGAAGAACGAGCTAGCACCGCGGCATTTTTTTATAGATAAAGGGAGTTTTATTACTTAAGATGTTTAATCATTACACCCAGCCTCTGCATAACAAAGATGCACACAGCCGTATCAAGTCTGAAGTACTGAAAATAAAAAGGCGAATTACATAACGCCCACACCGGATATGGACCAAATTGTCTCACGACGTTCTGAACCCAGCTCACGTACCGCATTAATGGGCGAACAGAAATTGTAAAGACGTCTATGGTGGTGGAGGGCCGATCCGCAAATTATGCTGCCATCCATGTTGGGATAAAAAGTCTCTCGCCGTATCCTCCAGTCTTGTACAGACCTCCATAAACAGGTCTCGATGCCCCACATGTTGCAACTGAGACCACGAACAGAGTGTAGCAGTAGTCCGGTAGATAACCTGCATAAGAGAGCAATTTTTATAGTTAAAAACCTTGTCATTTCTACATAGCCAAAACAACCATATTACGGCCAGTGCTGCCACCCTAATAAGTTGTTTGAACCTATTATCCACTCCATTCAGCCAATTGCCAAAAATATTAGCAATGCTTTTAGGTGGGTAAATAGTAGAACCTATTTGGATTATAGACCATATAGAACTAGCTAATTTGCACTCGAAGAATAGGTGTTTTATCGTCTCGTCTTTGTGACAGAAGACACACTGTCTACTTCCATGCCAATTGCGTTTCGCAAGGTTGTCTTTTGTAAGAATAACTCCTCGACGAAGATACAACGCAAAAACTTTGTTTTTTAGTGGAATTTTCATCTTCCAGATTTTCTTATTATTGTCGACCGGCACATCTGGTTAAATGAGTGCTGTATACATGGAGTCCACAAAGAATTTACCGCAAGTGCGCAAATTCCATCGAAACTCGTCGGTCCCTTGTGTCAAATTGACAGTGGCTAGTCGCTGTAGCAACTCGTGCCACGCTGCCAGCCTGGGACCAACAAGATCTCTTCGGAACGTCACTATTGGATGGTTATTAACCAACACTTGAGCAAGCGTGTCGCTCTTATGACGTCCTTGGACTATTCCATATAACGCTGGTGTAGCGGACCTGCACTTAAAAATTGGCAAGTCCCTGTGTATAGTGCAAACCCCTGGATCGATTCATTTGCACACACAGTATAAGATGAATATCATGCAAATGCGTCAAATTTTATTACATCGTATGATCCAGACTTACAATATTCATTACAAATTGCATAGCTTGTTTAGCACAGCGGAATAAAAAGTAGCAGTGAGTCTCCATCATCTTCATGTGCCACAGGTGAAACATGTTGGTTGAAGACTCGAAACCCTTAAACGAAACTTCACTCGTCGTCTGAACAACCTGCAACATGTAAAATATTGCAGCAACGTGGGTCAGAACCATATAAAATGGATCTGGCAAGTGACACTCTTAGTACACTTAGTGGAATAACTCTAATAACCTATATGCATATTTGGCCGGTGGAGTTCAAAGGCTAATTTGCATAAAGCTAGTTTTATCTTATCACTTTGTAAAACATTTTGCATCTATTAAATTGGTAACACTGATAAAACCCCAGTGAAACCGTGACAACACATGGTAAAACCCCAGTGTGTCAGGTGACTACCTCCGGTAAAACCCCGGGGAGTCCCTAATGTTGTTTACTAACAAGTTTTATTTTGAAGTTGGCATGTTGGGATCCTCCGTTGACGTCCTTGATCAGCTGCTCAGAATTGTCCGTAACCGGGGACACGGCTAAGTACTTAGTTTTTGACACTCTCGAGAGGTTGTGCACTTTCACCATTTGACCCAATCAACCCAAACTATCCTCTACACTCATTTAGTGAGAAGGAAAAGGAGAAGATCGAGACGAGACTTTTCAGAAGTTGTGTTCCCATGATCACCAGGAGACCACCGCCCACCTATCAACCCTACATCTGTCGATTTCCGGACCCAGGTTCACACCAACGTACTCCGTCAAGACAGAGCCCATATGACAAATGGTTGCACGGGAAGCAATCTTCACTTGGAGTTCTTCAGATCCCTTTGTTCCTGGGTGGCCATCCACAAGTGAATATCCCTCAGGTAAAACCCCTGGGGACAACACTCAACTCAAACATCCTCTTATCAAAACCAATCCACCCAGGTGATTCTTTACTTAGTAGAATTTTAGCTTTTTATAAAATAACCTCTTTGCATAGCATCAATATTTCTACTAAGTCATTATATATAGGTTCCTAGACACATAGTAACAAGGATACTATTCTAAACATGTCTTGCATAGCATATAATAACAAGTCCTACACATGCTTAAGAAAAATAATCTACTCATGCATAGGAAAAATACTTAGGAAATTTATGAGGTGTGCCACTTGCCTTTGTACGTTGTCGTTGCTCACACACTCTTTTCCACAAAGAACGTTGCACTCCATTAAATCTATACATAGAAATCATACAACAATAAACAAACCACACAACAACGCAAAGCATACAAAAGCAAAAATACAAAACAAAGTCTTCACAAAATAAGTGGTCAAGGAATATCACATAATTCAATATGCAAAAAGAATTGATGTGATGGGGTTTATGGTTTTCCATTGTGGTTAAAGGTTGGTCAAACAAATAATTTTGAGCTTATTAAAATATATTGATGTGAGGTTCAATAGGTTTTAATGGGTTGATCTTTAACCAAAATTTATCACACATTAATTGGGTCAAGATATTTAACGCAAATTATTTACTACTGTTTTCTGTTATTATTATGTCCATGAAGACATAGGTCAAGTTTTAATTAGTTTTTAATTAAATCAAAACACTATTAAGACACTTTAAAGGCATTAACACAAGATTTAATGTTTTATGTAATTAAACTTTTATTCAAAACTGAAAAATAATACTATTGGATAGAGGGCAATTAAACAATTTTTCTACCATTGGATTCACTCAAAAATAATTTATAAATCTAAAGTTATGTCAAATTTACTCAAACATCATATTTGAAATTTGAATAAATCTAAACTACTCAAAATTGAAAAACAACAGAACCAAAATAATCTACCGGTCAGGGGCTTTCCAAAAATATTTTATTTACAAGTTTTGAACTTATAGATTTAAAACTACAACCAAAATAATGTTTTAATATATCTGTAAATAACAAGTTAGTGCACGATTAAAATACAAGTTTTTATTATACTACTGTATTCTACACGTTCATACGAATCCATAGACTACAAAAACATTAAAAATGGAGTTACGGTTGATTTGATATGGAATTAACAAATTTTTACAATTTTTCTGAAATTTAAAACGATTTTAAAAGAAACGGATCGATCTGATTGGTCTGTACCGGCGGGCGGACGCGGACGGTCGCGGGCGGCGCGGACGCGGACAGTCATGGGCGACGCGGACGCGGACGGTCGTGGACGGCGCGGACGGATGCGGGCGGCGGACGGTCGCGGGCGGCGGCCGGAGGTTGGCAGCGCCGGCGAGCTTCGGGATTTGGACGGCGACGGCGCTCCGGTGGTCGACAGGCTCTGGGAAGACGACAACGACGTGCAGAGCGAGGCGGCAGAGGCGATGGAGGTGTCGGCGGCGCCGCTTGCTCCCTTGAACGGCGCGAGGACGCGGATGGAGAGCTCGTCGCGCCGGCGAGCTTTGGTCGACCTCGAATCCGAGGTTTGGCTGCGGGGAAAAATCAAAGGAGGGCATGAGGAGATGCGCACGGATTAGGGAAGTCGAGAGTGCAAACGAGAGGGAGAGGCGCTGGTTGTGCTCGCCGGAATCGACGAAAAACGGTGGCGGCCGAAGGAACTTCGGCGAGCAAATTCTCCAGCCTGGGGGCACGATTCGGTCGGGAGTGAGAGGGGAAATGGAGAGGAGGTCCGGGGCTTGAAGAAACGGTGCGAAATTTGGGGCACTAAAACGTCGGCAATCAAATTGGGAAATAAAACGGCAATGGGAGCAGTTTCTGGCCTGATTTCCGTGCGTGCGCCTTGAAGACGACGATGACGTCATCATTTTTTTTTTGGGGGGTTTTTCTTAATTCTTTCATATCTTTTGTTTTAACTGTCCAAACCAACTCAAACTTGTTTCTAAAAATTTGTAAAATCAATATCTTTCTTTTAAAACATTCAAACACACTTTTTCAACATATTTCAAAAATACAAATTTAAAATATTGTATAATTTGTTAATTGACACTTTTATGTCATTTTCTAAAATAGGGTTTTATTTAATTTGTAATTTAAAATATTGTATAATTTGTTAATTGACACTTTTATGTCATTTTCTAAAATATTTTATAATTTGTTAATCCAGAAAAATAGTATGAGTAATATCATTCAATATGATAAACCCAATAAAATCATTTGGTACAAAAACATTTTATTTAAATAGAATTTTGATAATTCATTTAAATACAAAAACCCAGTTATAACATGACCTTTAAAAATACCTCAAATGTAAATATTGGGAGAAAGCTATTTAAGCTTATTTTCTTTAATTGAATCAACACCAAAATTTAAAATAGATCAAGCTTTAAATAAATAACTTAAAACACTTTATAAATATTGTTTTTTAGAGTTTAGTAAACTCCTAATTTTAAATCATATAGTTAACCAAAACCATGTTAGAAATAGACCTACTTTAAATAATATTAGCACTTTGCATATATGGTTCTAGGGTTTAATAAATAGCCAAAAGTTAAAAATTTAAAATCAAATACTTGGAATAAGACATTTTATGAAATGAAGTTGTCTTTGAAATTTTTAAATCACCTTGCCAAATATATTGGGGTTTATGAAATACTTTGGATAAAAGAATTTAAACTAAACTCAAATTTTGAATTAAAGATTACTTGGAATTAAACTATTTAACTTTTTGAAGATGCCCAATGTCTTCTATATTTGGTTTCTATTATAATTTTAAAGTTTTCTTTTTAATAAAAACAAATGTTTCAATTTTTAGTGATTTTTGAACATTCCAAAATTTTGGAATGTTACAGCTGGATATTGTTCTCGGAGTGGGGTAGTACCCAACCATGTATCCTCCCAAAACCTTATCTCTGACCCATCCTTAATGGAGAAGGATCCATATGGAAAGAAGAATTTCTTCGTTGCCATTAGGCCAGCCCAAAAATGTGAATCACCTGATTTCCAAGAAACATGTGACAGTGCGCTTGAGCCTACATATTTTCTCCTAAGAAGAGTTTGCCACATCCCATTTTCGGTCAAAAGCTTAAATAGCCATTTACCAAGGAGGGCTCTATTCTTGACCTGTAGGTCATGAATCCCAAGACCACCATGGTCTTTAGGTCGGCACACTACATCCCATTTTGCCAGCCGGTATTTCTTTTTTCCATTATCCCCTTGCCAAAAGATTCTGGATCGAAAGTAATCCAATCAATGTAAGACTCCCTTTGGTAATTGGAAGAAGGATATCATATACAGCACCATATTAGTTAGGACTGAATTTATGAGCACCAACCTTCCACCCAAGGACAATAATTTTTCTTTCCAGCTACACAACCTTTTTTGTAGTCTCTCCTCAACATGTTTCCATTGAGCTATCGTTAGCCTCCTAAAGTGAATTGGGATGCCAAGATAGTTAATTGGAAACTGACCAAGCCCGCAGCCGAATAACTCAGCATATTGGGTTGCGTCCTCCTGAGCGTCACCAAAACAAAACACTTCACTTTTATGGAAATTAATTTTTAGACCGGAAAGTTGCTCAAACGCTGATAATATTAATTTCAGGTTTCTTGCCTTTTCCATGTCATGTTCCATAAAAAGAATTGTATCGTCGCGTATTGTAGAATGGATAATCCGCCATCCACTAGATGCGGTACCACGCCGACAATTTGCCCATCGGATTTTGCCCGCTCAATGATTATGGCTAACATATCAGCAACTATATTAAACAATATAGGAGATAATGGATCGCCTTGCCGTAATCCCTTTTTCGTCTGGAAGTTTCTACCAATATCGTCATTGACTTTGATAGCGACACTTCCTCCGGAAACGAAATTATGAATCATTGCGCGCCACTCAGCTGAAAAACCTTTCATTCTGAGTGTGTGTTGCAAGAAAGACCACTTGACTTTATCATAAGCCTTTTCAAAGTCAATTTTTAGGATGACTCCATTATGTTTTTTCCGATGCATCTCATGAACTATTTCATGTAAAATCACAACTCCATCAAGAATATTGCGACCTTGCATAAACGCCGTCTGAGTAGGTCTCACAACATGGTCAGCAACCGAGTTAAGCCTAATAGTAGCGTTTTTAGTGAAGATCTTGAAGCTAACGTTAAGAAGACAGATAGGTCTATATTGCTGAATCCTTTCTGCTCCATTAACCTTTGGCAACAAAATTATCTCACCAAAATTTAGGCGAAACAGCTCAAGATGTCCAGCATGTAAATCCCGAAACATCTCGAGCAAGTCCGATTGGATTATGTCCCAGAAAGTTTGATAAAACTCTGCGGGGAAACCATCCGGACCCGGTGCTTTGTTGTGTTCCATTTGGAATACAACCTTCTTCACCTCCTCCATAGAGAAAGGAGCGGTCAGATGGGCGTTTTCCTGATCGGAAACCTGCGGGATATCATCTGTTTGGGTTTCGTCCAGCGAGAAATTATCTGCGTCCGGCTCTCCAAATAGATTTTTATAGTACTTCGTGATGTAGGATTTCAACTGCTCATGGCCTTCAATCGTACCCTCATCCTGGTTTAAGGAGTGAATGAGTTTCTTTCTATGTCTTCCATTAGCAAGACTATGAAAGTATCTCGTATTCGCATCTCCTTCCAGAATAAATTGGGCCTTTGATCGTTGGTACCATTTGATCTCCTCTTCACGAAGAAGACCCGCCATCTCGGCATTTGAACGATTTTTTAATTCGATCTCTTGCGTTGATAGGGGTCTAACTTCCGCAGCAGCCTCTAGTTCATCTATAATAGATGACAACCGGAGCTTCTCGTTTTTTAATTGCCCAACCATATGTCTCGCCCAACCATTCAGGTGTTTGCGCAATGCGCTTATTTTATTGTTCCACCTTTGGATTGGAGTTAAACCAGGCACTGGTCTTTCCCACACCCTCTTTACCATTTCGAAAAACCCATCCCTATGTAGCCAGCCCAATTCAAATTTGAATTGGCGTTTGCACAATGGGTTAGGTGTTCCCGTGGTTAGGAGTATGGGAGCATGATCTGACAATGCCTCTATACGTTCGAGGACCCGTACTGAGACCAGTGGGTATTTAATTTCCCAATCCGAGTCCATCAATACACGGTCCAGCTTCTCGTATGTTGGCTCTGGGAGGCTATTAGCCCAAGTAAATTGCCTCCCAACCATAGAGACTTCTCTTAGACTAAGGCTGTCAATAACAACATTGAATAAGAGAGGCCATCTGTTGTCAAATCTGCCTCTACTCTTCTCATGTGGAAACCTAAGCAAGTTAAAATCACCCCCTATAATTATAGGATATGGGTTATATTTTGCTAGATTCACCAACTCTCTGAGAAAAGCAGGTTTATATTCATCTTGGGCAGCACCATACACAGCGACCAGAGTCCATGTGAAGTTGTCAGCCTTGTTACGGATGTGGACCTTAATATGAAAGTCACCTTCCGAACTAGCCAATACATCCATGGTCTCTGTTCTGACGCCTACTAAAATGCCCCCAGACCGACCACGTGGCGGACGAGACCTCCAAGTGAACTCTACACCACCCGACAAGCGGTTGAGTAGGCTCGCTGAGTAGTCTTTACCCGTCTCGGAAATTCCCACAAAATCCAACGATGATCCCGAATAGCATCAGCAATACAAGCATGTTTAGCCAAGTCACGAAGACCTCTGCTGTTCTTGAAGAAGCCATTCATTGGGAAACAATTGGAGATGTGGAGAACTTCGCCTTTTTCCGTGGCGTTTTATTTTTTTCTTATTAGAGTCGGCTTTGGACTTGCGGTCAGATGCTTTGAGATCATATAATGAGCTCAGCACCGCCTCGTCTAAGCCACCCTCCGATACATCGCCCACTAGATGTGAGAGGAGCTGGACATCAATTGTGTCATGTTGCTCCTCCTCATCCATGTGAGTAGTATCCGACTTGCACGAGACTTTTGGGGTGACTGTTAACCGGTCATATTCAATCGTCTTAGTGCATTAGTCGACATAGCAATTTTTGCAGAATCATTACCCAAAGAAAAACCTACCCTACTCAATTTATCATTGATACTTGCATTTGAAAAAGGAAGGAACGAATTTGGGGATTTGATCATACCATTCACATCCAGATTTTGCTCCGCCTTGCGCCTCATCGCCCTCGCCATGGAGTCCACATCCGTAGTGGATGAACCATCCACGGCCACGACGTTCCGCTCACTCCTCCTCAGGGGCGTCGGCACCGGGGTAGGCGTTGGTGAAGTAGAGCCTGTCCCCTGCGCCTGGTTGCGAACTCCCGCCTGCTGCGTGGTTGTGGTAGGATGCACCTGCGTGTCCGGCGAGAGGACAACGGTCGCATCCTGTAGAACCCCCCACCCTTTTAACGAAGGTTGGGATTCCCCGTGTAATGTGCTAGTCCCTGGATCGACTTGCTAGCACACACAGTTTGAGATGCAATACCATAACATTGTATCAAAGTATATTACACGATGATCCAGAATTTTAAAAGGTTCGTTACAAGGTGCATAGCCGAAGGCTAGCTCAAACCAAAGTAAACACACAGCGGAAAGCAAATGATACAGTGAGCCCATCATCTTCATGTGCCACAGGCAAGCATGTTGGTTGTAGACTCGAAACCCTGTCGAAACCTCACTCATCGTCTGACGGACCTGCAACGGTGAGTTACAACCCAACTATATGGGTCAGCACAATTGAATTGTGATGGCAAGATGACACTTATGTGGATATAAATGGCAACCTATCTTCTACATGAATATTTGGCTAAGTGGAGTTTGAGGCTGGTTTGCATAAAGCCAGTTTCATCCTATCATTTGTAAAACAATTTTTATCTTAGACAAAGAGTACCACTGATAGACATCAGTGAACACCTTTGACAACTACTCACAACAAGCACCACCGATAGACATCAGTGAGCTCCCATCCCTTGTTCACCCTCAAGTTTTAATTTAGAAATTGGGATGAGGAGATCTTCAACAGCTTCCCGGTCTAGTTGCTCAAAATTGTCCATAACCGGGGACACGGCTAAGTATACTTAGTTTTAACTCTCGAGAGGGTGTGCACTTTCACCACAAGACCCAATCATTCCCTCCTCCATTGCAACCAATTATGAAATGGAAAAGAGAAGACTGAGACGAGATATTTCGGAAGAACTTTCCCATCCCATACCGGCCTGACGCGCTTCACCTATAAACCTCTACCACCACCTGTCAAGCCGGGATGAGTCCGCTCAACTTACTCCATCAAGACAGAGCCCATATGACATGTGGCTGCACTAGAAGCTACTGAACAAGGAGAGTCTACAATCTCTTTAAGCCTGGGTGACTTTCCACAAGTGTGCACTTCCACCAAGGGCAAATTACCATAGACATGAACCATAGACATGGACCCCCTGAGTAGTCACCCACCATGGTTCTCCAACTAGCACCCAGGTAGTTCATTGATTAGTTATTAGTTTCCATCACTATCCAACTAATCAAAACATTTTTCATAGCATGACTATACCAAGTTCCATACTACAAAGTTCTGGGTGGGGGATGGCTACACACTAATAGGAGCGTAGCATAGTATAATATTCAGTAACAAGCCTATCATGCATACTACTGAAAACACTAAGTGCATAGTAGTAAAAGTAGTAGGACTTTTATGGTGTCACTTGCCTTGGCCAACTGAAGAGTTGAAGTTACACTCTTCACAACACGTGAGACACTCCGCACAATCTAAAAGATAACAAACATACCACATTTCAATACACTTGCACATTACAAAAACAATGCTATGCATGCATGGATGCAAACAACATTATTAAAGGAGTAGTATACTTTATTAGTTCTCTGGTTTCTAAATGATGCATGTTGAAATGAGCAAAGTTCAATGCATAGTTATTATTTGAAAACATTTTTCAAACACTAGAGTATTTACAAGTAAATTTGATACCTTTGAACTTTTATTAATTGATAAAATAGCGTGTTAGGCTCTCTGGACAGAGGAGTTAATTTTTGACATTTATCAAAAAGATTCATCTCAAAATAATTTTTAAAACTCAAGTTTTGATTAAAATGGCCGAAATGTCCTTCTGCAATTTGATCATTTTAAATAGATGCAAAATGGAAAACTAATGATTCTAGATTAAACTACAAGTTCATAGCTTTCCAACGGTATAAAGTTTGCTAAATTTGGACTTATGGTTTGAAAGATATGAATTTTTGAAGTTTGAATGGTTTTCTGTTTTATTTATAAATTTTCAGACGGATTAAAAATAAACGCGGCGACGTGGCGCAACGTGATTAGCCCGTACCGGTTCGGCGAGTGATCTAACGTGATCCGTCCGATCGTGATCGAACGATCGAATCCTACTGACCTAAACTGAGCAGCGCGTTGCGCCGGCGCGGCTCCGGCGACGGCGGCGCCATTGCCGGCGTGCATGGACGCGACGGGGAGAGGGCCAGGGGATGCTGCGGACTCACCAGAAGACGGAGAAGCTCGAGGCGGGGTCGATGGCGTGGTCGGGGAAGCTCCGGGGCGTCGGTGGATCCTTGCCGGAGTTGCGGCAGCGGACGGTGGCGTCGGTCGAGGAAGCTCCGCTCGATCTAGTGCATGACAGGGGACGGAAAATAGGTCAGGGAGGTGCGCGAAGGGGCGGCGAAGTCGAGGGGATGGACGAGAGGGGGCGGGGCAGTCTGTGCTCACCGGAATCAGTGAAGGACGGCGGCGACCATGGCGGTCTTCGGCGGCGAAATCCGGCGGCCTGGGGGCGGTGTGGTGTGCGTGGGTTGGGGAAGATGGAGGAGCGGGGTGCGGGGATTTAAGGGGAGGTCTCGGAGGGCCGTTGCGAGGCGTGGGGGAGTGGAGCGCGTGCTCGACGTGGGCGACGCGGGCGGGCGGTTCCAGTGCGGGGAGAGCGGGGTGGAGGTTGAGGATGACGGCGCTGACGGGTGGGGCCCGCCAATCAGTGAGAGCAGCGCGCTGCTGGGTTGGGCTGCTGCTGGGCTCCTACGCGCGGTGTGTGTGCGGCAGGTGAAATGCTGGGCCGGCTCGGCTGGCCCAGCTAACCCTTTTTTTTTTGTTCTTTTCTTTTCTCTTTTCTGTTTTCAGTTCTTGGTTCAAATATTTTCAAAAATTTATTTTAAAATATGTTTTGGAAAGCTTGTGCAAAATAGAAACTAATGGTAGTCCTCTCGATACAAAATAATTTAATAAAAATTAAAAATACCCTTTTGTGAAAAATTAAAATAAAAGACAAATGGGTTCATTGGTTGAGTTTATAATTTATAAAATTTAAATGGAATGCAGATGAGATGATGAATGTATGCATGATTTTGGAATTTGAAAATTGGGATGTTACACATCCACTGCAGCGACCTGAGTCAGCGAAACCAGCGTCACAGCTGGGGTGTCTTCTCCCGGTTCATCACCAGCCGGCTCCCCAGCTCCTGCCAAGGGCGACGGATAGGCCAGCTCCGATTGCTACAATCCCGGCCCAGCTCCAGCCTGGAGCCCGTCTGCTGCACACGGCTGAGCTCTCGCCGTGGGCGACAGCAAGCTAGCCGCCGCTCGCGGCCCGTCGGAGCAAGGCGGCCTCGTTGGAGAGATGGCTGGCGCCACCAGCCCAGCCGCTGCAGCCAGTGGCCCGTCCAGGCCAGCACGCACCTCTGCCTCGTTACACACCGCATCGGGCGACGGCGAACGGCCCAGCAATGGGGACCGAGAACCATCCAGCCCGGTACTGCTTCCAGCAACGCGCATCGTTTCTTGCACCTTTTCCCCTGACACGGACAACTGTGCAACTATTTCTTTACCTCTTGGAGTTTGCGGAGTCATATTGAATGGAGTCACCGCCATTCCTTTGAGCACATTCACCGACCCAACAAGTCCCAACGATGCCCCCCGGCCCCGTAGCATTAGCTTGAGGCATGGGAGTGTCCCATCCGCGGACTTCGGCGGTTCAGTAGCTTGTGTGTCATCGTGGTCTTTTTCCTCCATACCACTAGCATCATCATCCTTCTCATTCCGCCTCCATATGAATGGTACAAAATCCGGGTCGGCCACATAGTCAGCCGCCTCCTTGGCGAACAGGAAAGAATACCCCTTGAGCAATAGAAAGGCATCGGCTTTAACATCCCTTGTCTCGAACAAATTTGGATTGCGCATAGCCACCAAAATCCTGACCACATTGTGACGTCGGAGAGCCAGAAGGTCCACATCCATGGTCTTTCCAATGAGAGTACCCACTGCCCAAAGACCCAGAAAGTGGCGCGCTGAATTTGGCACACCCGTCACATGCACCCAAGTTGGTGTCAATTCCGCCATTGGCTCAACATCAACCGGCTTCCAGATGTCTATGGAAATCACCGTCTGCTGCTTTGGTACCCCTTGCTCAGATCCATTCATCCACTCCAAGTCCGCCATAGAAGGAAAATTGACCAAGAAACTGTCCTCTTTGTACTGACTATGTGGGATGGCCTCCCAGTGCCATGCGGTCTGCAGCGGACAGTAGCGAGCTATCATAGTCTGGACCACCTCCGCCGATACAGGTTCCCCAGTCACCGTCACGACTGCCACCGGGGTAGTACTCGCAGCCAGCTGAGGTCTAAAGACACCGTCCGGCAAGTGGCTGAACATAGTGTCCTCACATCCGATGCCCGCCATCCCAGCATATGGCTTCGGCACCCTGAGAATTGGGCACCGAAGCGTCGGGTGCACCACTCTGTCGCAGAAGTAGCAGTACCTGTCGATCGAGCACTCCTTCGTACTGTGGGAGTCTATCTGACAAGTGGCGCATCGCTTCCGTTTTGCCGGCGCAGCCCCTTGAGCAACCGTACCAGCAGCCATGACAGGGGCAGCCGTAACCAAAGTAGCAGCAGCAGTGGGCACGACAGCACCCTGACCGGCCTCACTCGACCCAGCAGTTGCCGTCGTCGGCGGCATTTTCTTCTTCTTGCTCTTCTTCTTCGCAGCAACCGCACCGCCAACCGCAGCCGTACCGACAACGAATGGAACTGTCGTAACCGTCGTCGGATTGATCACGGGCGGTGTTGGCACGACCGTCGTTGACGCCGCAGCGCGCGCAGTCTGCACGTGAAGCCCCGCCGCACGAACCGGCGCCTCCGTCCTTGCGGTTTGAGCAGTCCCCGGGCCGGCATTCCGGCCGAAGATCATCGGCGGCCTTGTGACAGGTAACTGGCCGGGTGTCTGGCTTCCTTGCTGCCCGTTCCCCGGCGCTCCCGAGCCGCCCGCAGCCGCCATGAGACCGGCGACGCGACCACCTGGGCGAACGTTCGCGGGAAGCTTGTGTAACAGCCCAAAATTAAGAACCTGAAAAACCTGTGTGATTTTCCACTTTTGGTTCATTGCATCATGGCATCCTTGCATCAAAGTGTACCAATTGGAACCTTTAACTTGTCACTAGGGATTTGTGCTAGGGAATTGTGGTTGTTGCTAGGGAATTGTGGAGGTTTGGCAACATTTAAAAACCAAATTGCCAAACTTGTTTCAACCAATTTCAATTTGACGAAGGCACTCAACCTTGCAAAATACAAATGCTTGACAACTTATATTTGTCAAGGAAGTTCCAAGAGCTAAAAACAATATGTTGCAATTGCTCAAAAATTTCTAAAGGAGCAACATTTCTGAAAATTAACAAATGCCCTATTTTTAACACTATGAACAAATGTTGTCCAAAACTTTTTATTTCAACTTGCCAATTTTTGTGGTGCTTCTACTTGTTAGTGGGAGGCTACAGGATTTTTCCCAGATTTTTATAAATTGTTTAAGTACCCTATTAAAATCAAATACAGCTGCTGGACTTTGTAAAAGAAATAGCCAGGGACCCATCTGTGATGGAAACAGAAGTTCCAGGGGGTTTTCTAAAATTTGCCATCGTCCTCTCTCTCCACACTGTCGCCAAGCCGCCGTGGCCGAGCTGCACGTCGCGCCATCGCCGGGCCCCCTCCTTCCTGCTCTCTCCTGCAGAAGAAGACCACCACGAGGCCCACTGCTCCCTATCCACTGCCGCCCACCTGCTCCCTCTTCCCCCCGTTTCTTCTCCCCACTAGCTCACCACCGAGCTCGCCGTTGACCGCCGCTCCCGCTACCGTAGCCCAAGCCAAGCACCACCGACTGGGGGAAACGCTCCGCCGCGTCGTCCTTGTCATCTCCGCCGGAGGAATCGACGCGGGAGGGCCGAAATCGCCGTCACCGTCCACGAACTCGCCGCTGCACTTCGAGCGCCGCCGCGGACGATTCCGTCGCCGCCGAGCCGTCTCCAACCTCGCCGCCCCTTCTGCGACTTGAGGGTGAGCCCTCCGACCATCTGGACCTTTTCTCCCTTCCCCTCCGCCGGATTTCGCCGTCGCCGCCATTCGCCCGTGCGTCGGAAATTCCGAGCTGTGCCGCATCGGACTGTCCGACTGAGGCCAGTACTTCGAACCACTTCTGGTTCAGCTCATTCGGATAATCCGAATTCATTTCAAACCGGAAAATCCGAATATTTCCAGTACGTGTAAACTCCAAATTTTTCCCCCGATCGGATATTCCGAACCCAAATAATTTCGGATATTCCGAAATTTGTCCAGTACCAATTTGTGCTGTTTCTTCCTTTTCTTTCCAATTTGGATAAGTTTAAGTGTTGTTTAAAATAACTAATTAAAAGGAGATATCAAAAGGGAAATTTAGAAATGTACCAACTTTTAATCAGTGCGCCTGGAGAAATAATAAAAGACAGGAAAAGTTGTAAACATCAAAAATCAATATCTTCTGCTCTGTTTATCCAAAATTTGCAAATAAGATGTCAAAATGATCAGGGAAAATAATCTTACATGTTAACATCATTTACATGTCCAACCAAACAAAATAAGTAGCAGTTTCCTGAACTTTAGAAAAATGGCAGAGTAGAAAATGAAATCTGGAAAAAGTAATAACTTTTTAAATAATGGTCCTAAAGTTAAGTTTGACCTCTCAAATTATTCCGCGAGTTAATATCTAACGGGAAACAACATTTTCATGCATGTTAGAATAATATTTAGGTGCTGGTCTTATTAAAGTTATTAATATGCCACTAAGATAAATATGAGGGTAGGCCAAATAATGCATAATTATTTGGGACACTCATTTAACTTGATGATCATGTCTAGGATCTCTTCGTTGCATTAAAATGTCATATCATCATCCTTGTATGCATTGCACAACCGCCATGTGTTGATTGTTGTTTCTGCTTTTCGGTGTTGTTTGCTCTCCGGTAGATCATGAGTTCGGAGTTGAGCATCGTTACTCCGACGAGCAGTTTGACTACTCCTCTCAACAAGGCAAGCGTAACCCTCCCTGAGCATATCTTATCCTATTTTCCGCAAATATTTTCTCCACTATAATATTGCATGCGGTTCCAAATGTCAATTTTATTGGATTAGAGTATCCTATAGTTGCATTAAGATTCCGATGCCAATTACCTATTTCCCTTCCTAATATCCATAGGATTGTATTGTTGGCCTAAAATACTTAACTATGCAATGTGGATGCTTAGCCATGCTTAGTTAAATGCTTAGCCGTCCGATGGATACTTCATGTTGGAAACAGGTTGTTGAAGTGTTCAGATGATGGTGGAGAATTTGTGGTGACAGGTAATAAAATGCTTAAAGGTGGGGATGAGAGGCCACTCGGTATGGTGGTGTTTTGTCTCACTCTCGCTGCCTAGGTGCGAGTTCTTTACCTCTTGAACCAAGAATGAGCGCGCTTCCTTTCGGTGGGGTATATGGAGCCCTCGTCGACCGACTAACTTGTGGCGGACTAGCCGAGGGTCCTCTAGTTTGGCTTTCCATTTGCGCGTGCGTTGAAGATGGTGGCCAAGACTGAGATGAGGATGGTTGTGTCAGGAAAATAAGTGGCCGCTGGACAGGGTGCGAGAAGGTACCTCTTGTCCTACCGCCACTGATGATCCTGGGTTAGTCTCAAGCGAGGTAAAGGTTGTAACCGTTCCCACTCAGCCGGCTTTCCCCGGAAGAGAGCTAAGCGTAGGCAATGAGCCGGACGGTACCGAAGGTAAACACAGTGCACCCCTGCAGGGTTAAATCTTTTCGAAAAGCCGTGTCCACGGTTACGGACAACTTGGGAAAGGACGATAAGATCATAGAATAACTTTAACGGAATGATTAAAAACTGGGTACTAAAGGTACCACTCCAAGATTGCAAGGTGAGCTTCCTCGAGGGTGATTCGGGGAGGTGCCTTTGATGAACAGGTACAAGGGTTGATGATGGTTGATGATGAGTAAGGTGTTGAAAGAAGAGTTACTTCTTACCCCTTTTCAAAATAATCTGATTAGTCGATGCCATGGAGTTATGTCTTTTCAAAATAAAATCAGCTTTATGCAAAACAGCCATAAAACCTTGAAAGCCAATCATCGAGCATATATTAGCTCTTAATCTTGCGAGTTCGTCGAACTCAACGTCGTTTGCTTATTTTCAGGAGAGGACTTCACCGCCCTCAAAGGTGGGTTCTTTGTGGACGTCGACGAGTAGTCTGGGGTTTCCAGGTGGCAGCTTGGGACATCCCGGAACAGCTGGCGCTGGATGTTTATCTGCAGGCCTCTTAGGCCATAATTTGGTTCTTGTTGTTTAGAACAACCTATTTTTGCTTCCTCTTGTTGTAATGTTGGGTCTGTGACCTCTGGTTGTCATTTGCTATCTTTCTCTATTATAAGAGTTGAACTATAATGTTTTGTGTCGTAGAGTCTGTGATGTGCCAGTTGTTCCACAAGTCTTGATCTCTCTATTATGCTTTGATAGTGTGTCTGGTGGTATCGGATAACCGGAGACACAGTATCACTGTATAGCAGTCGGGTCAGGGTGCCACAGCTTGGCGGAGGTGTGGCAGAGGGTGTCGAGCGACGGGCCGCGGTCGAGCCTGGCGTTGAGGATGGCGATGAGGTGGGACGGCCGAGTCGTGATGTCGGCGGTGGAGTTGCGTGTTCCGTGGAGGATGATCCCGATGCTTGATCGGCGCAAACCCTACGCACGGGGACGTCGTTCTGCCTCCACAGCCCTGCGAACACGCGGCCCAGATAGGCCCACGGCGACTCAGAGTCGGCCTGCAACGTGGGCCCGGCCTGCGGCTCGTTTTGAATTTTCGTCGTCGCCGCCGTCTCACCGCGATCCGAGATTCCCGGATCGGTGCCGGACTCCGGCGTGCTGCCTCCATCTCCTGCGTCTTCCATCAACCCCGGCGGCATGAACATTCCAAGGATAGGCTGCGGCGAGATCCGGGGACGAGGAAGTGGACCTCGCCATCCAACCTTCACCGGCTTCGAAACCACCACTCCGGGCGCCAGCGGCGAAGTACGCCCACGACCCGCGCCAGACGTGGCCTCTCCCTGCGTTTTAGGCGAGCTCAGCGGCATCCCCAGCGTAGCCACGTGCGAGGGAGGAGCCGGGGTCGAAGGCGAGGTCGGCGACATCCTTTCCCATACCCGGGAGGCCGGGGTTGGGAACCCGATCTCGTTCCAGAACTCCTGCCGGAGTTCGTCGTCCGAGCGCCGTCCCTTCCTCTCCACCGTCTTCCAACCCTTCTCCGGCAAGTCCTCTTCGACGTCCTCCACCAACACGTCCATGGCGGCATCGAATGGGACCTCGGAGAGGCAATCGTCCTCGTCCGACGAGATTTCCTCCTGCAGACAAGAGAACCGGACCCCCCGAGCCGAACTCCGGCGAGCTAGGCCCCGGCTTGGGCGAGAGACCGTTGGGCAGCAGCGTGAGCCGCCGCCGCCGCGCGTTGCCCGTCGCCTGCTCTCTCATCTCACTGTGAGAATCATCTCCATTCGCCTGTCGCCTTCTCTTCCTTGCGTGTAGCCTCTTCTCTAGCACGGCGGCATAACGGAGACATAGACGTCAGTGCTCCTCTGTATCCCGGCACTCTGGCCATACTGACGCTGAGAGCCTGAGACCACACAGTACGCGCGAAAAATTCGTACGTAGCCCGGCGACAGCGCCTTGTGCCGATACCTACACTTCTTTAGTTTAGAGTTCGATGAGCTGATTGCTTACCAGTAGGCTAGTAGACAGGTAACACGGCGCCTCACTTAGACTAGGAGCCCATTATGCTCCGTCGCAGTCGGGGCCGGCGATGCTGAAAGCAGCGGCCTCGAGCTGTCGGTCGCGCAATGGAGGGGAATCGGAGAGGAGAAAGAAAGGCTCGGTGGCGCCCGGCTTAATTCGATTCGAGAATGCGACGTTACGTCTGAATATACGTATGTGTCTCAACTCTGAACAAGAACAGTGCTCCCTTTGTTTTTCAGCTTTAGACCAGAAAGGTAATCTTGTGAATGATAGTAAAAGAATAGGTAAATGAAAGAACATTTCTGTATTTACAAATAAATTTGGACGTGCGACTGCAGAAATGGGTTAGCCGAAATTTAGAAGCAAAAGAGAACGCATTTTCCATGCATTGCAGAGACCAATATGAAGCACATATTAACGAACGTACAGAATCCCTTCGTCCCTAATAATAGAGTATCTCTCCGAAGGAGAGGCCGTCGTCCTGACGACGTTGCACTGATGAATGATGATCCTCCATCGGCTCCATTGCTGATCCTTCTTCCTTCGTACATGCGTGACATCAGGTTCAGTGCGTAAGCTTCTCTCCCTCGCACACGATAGCTAGCATGGAGCTTCGACCAAAGCAGGCAACCTAGCTATGGGAAGCTACAGTTAGAGCATGTTAGGTGCTGCCGCAAATCATAGCATTGCACGTCGATGATGCCAAATCCGGCTCTCGTCGCCGGTGTAAAATTGAACCACAATTATTGATGCCGGCCGGCCCTTAGGTAGATCGATCGAGCGAGCGCGGAAGCTAGCTGAATCAGCATGCAGCGGGCTGTGTAGGCCGCGTCAGATCAACAAACGGGGGACAGAACTGGTCCTGCGGAGACGACGCAGTGTCTCCGTCCGTGGCCTTTAGAGATCGATCGATCAGGCTCTGGCCGGCCTAGCCCTAGCGCGCGCTGGCTAGTGATCGGAAGCAAAGCAGCAGAACGATGCATGGAAGCTAGTGCGGGCATGGACCGGTAATGGATGCCTGCCTGCCTTAGGGCAGAAGAAATTGACGCTGCAGGATCGTGTAGCGCTTAAAGGCAGTCCCGCTAGGCGTGTGCGCAATGCTCCATCGTCGTTGGAGTAGGAGAAGAGAGTTGGATTCCGCTAGATCATTGGTGCATCTTGGTAGAAAGAGATGAATAGAGAAGCAACACAAACGAATTAAAATTGTTTGTTCCTGTCTCGTTGGGGCCTAACTGTTGGCTTCGTACTTGTGCTCACTCGATCTGTGGGGGACCTTTGCTTCTTTACGCGCGTGCATGCAAGCATGCCCATGCTTGCTTTATTTAGTCTAGTATATATATAAAGCTTGTGCATATGCTTCACATAATTGGAGACGAAGTGTATGGACTATATACGAGGTAGCTGCAGAGAGCATGCAGGGCAACCACATAAAACACAGGCCCCTCGAATTAAGTAACCTGCAGATCCATCGAGGGTTGAGAGAAAGCGAAGCCACTTTTGCTGGGTTTCTGGTGATCACTCATCAGTGGGAGCAGAATCGAACGATGATTGGTGTGCATCTGCTTGTTTACTTCACGTCGGAAGAGTCATCTCAACACTGAGATTACGTAAGTACCGGAGCATGCGTTGATCGATCCGTACGTGCCACACATCAGGGGATGCATGCATATGCAAAGCTAGATTGAGGTGATCGATCACATTCACGTGCATGCTAGTCGTGGCACCGATCATGGGTGCTTAAAGCTAGCTAGCCAGCCGGAGTTCATGTGACCGGTAGCGCCTTTTTTGCCGGTGGTCCTCTCCGGCGGGCGGTCGAGTGGGGTACGTTGCCCTGCGATCCGGCCGCCGCCGTCGTAGTGCATGGCCATGGCGGAGTAAAGCGAGCGCGAGAAGGAAAGCTAGCGTGAGATCGAGCCTGGCTTCAACGCGAAATTAATTCCTGTCCTGTGTTGTTTGGATAGAAGATGACCCTGTCACGAATTATATGAAGCTAAAATTCACGCAGTCAAGAAATCCATCAGATAACTTAGAATACTGACCGTAAGCCCAGAGGGGTGGATACCTATGGACTTTGTAGGTTTATAAAAAAGAAATCTAAGCTGCCAAACCTTATGTTGACAGTGACAGAGAAACTGGAGGGGAACGACCCCAGAGCCACTCCTTATTTTGACAGAGATACCGGAGGGGAAACACCCCTGATCTGAAGTAGACATTAAACCAGTGAGAAAGCTGGAGTTGGCACCATTCCAACCTGCAAGTTCTCAACCTGAAGAAAACAGCCACTCTGATTGCTGCAGGTCCATAACAGCCCCACCAAGCAAATTATGAAATGCGCCTTCAATCTGGGCCACATCAAGTGGCATCTCCTACTCCATCTGATCCGTTTTGAGTGTCGCACAGAGAGAACTAGCTACCTTTTTTTTTAGAAAAGGGGTCCCGGCCTCTGCATCAAAGTGATGCATACGGCCTTCTTTATTAATTATTACGAGAGCACAAAAATCTGTTACAACTCACGGATCACTTATGATCGAAACATGTATCAACCAACGAAAAAACTGAAAACATAAAAACGACTTCATAGCGCTATTCTCTTCTCAAAACACCATCCCGATCGGTTGTAGAAGTCCTTGGCGACCATCTCCAATCGGGTACATCCAGAATCTAAGACTTGGCGGAGCTCCACTGGTTGAAGAAAAGACCATGGATAGTTCCAATGAGTAATTAAAGGGATAACCTGCAAAAAGGATTGTTTCTTTGGCTTATTAAAAACAAAGTCATTCCTCACATTCCACATAGCCCATAAAACCGCACACACTCCCACTCTAATCAACTTTAGCTCTTTCTTTCTATGCCATGCAGCCAATTCCCGAATAGGTGAGAAATGTTTTCAGGTGGTGTAATATTGTAGGCTACATGTACCATTCGCCACACTATTTTGGCAAACGGAAATTCAAAAAATAAATGTTGGATCGATTCTTCAGTGTCACAAAAGGAACATCACTTGTTACCGGTCCAATTTCTTTTAGCAAGATTGTCTTTTGTTAGAATAACTTTTCGGTAGAGAAACCACATAAAAATCTTGATTTTTAGTGGTACCTTTATTTTCCAAATATACTTCTTTAGAAACCTAGTTTGACCATTCATAAAATCCAAATACATAGACTTGACGGAAAAAACTCCTGAATTAGTCAAGCTCCACACAAACTTATCTGGCTCTACCGAAAGATTAATGTCTATTAGACGATTAAATAGATGTAACCATTGTTCCCACCTGCCCCTGAAAGGTTTCTTCTAAAAGTGATATTTAAAGGTTGAGTTAAAGTGTTAGCCACCAAAACTTGTTTTCGGTTCGCTATGTTGTAAAGCGAAGCATATTGTTGAGCTAGTGGCACATCCCCTAGCCACACGTCTTCCGAGAACCTTGTGTTCATACCATTACCAATTACAAAGGATCCTCTTTTGAAAAAATCATCCTTCACTTTCATCAAACCTTTCCAAAATAGGGAGTCTAAAGGCTTAGCTGTGACTTGAGATAAAGTCTTGGAATACAAATATTTGTTGCGCAATAGTTCCTGCCGCACCCCTTGTTCATTCATGAGTTTAAACAACGATTTGCTAAGTAAGCATTTATTCTTAATGTCTAGTACTTCAATCCCGAGCCCACCCTGATATCTAGGTCTGCAAATAATATTCCACTTAGTAAGGCGATATTTCTTTTTATGTTCATCACTCTGCCAAAAAAACCATGATCTATAAAAGTCTAGCCTCTTCCGAACCCCCTTTGGGATCTCTAGAAACGATAACATGAACATTGGCAAGCTAGTGAGAACCGAGTTATAAGAATCAGTCTGTCCCCATATGATAATAGTTACCTATCCAACTGCTCAATTTTACCTCAAAACGATCTTCAATCGGTTTCCATTCACCATTTTTTAGTTTTCTAAAATGAATCGGTATCCCCAGATATTTGAAAGGAAAAGCTCCAGACTCACACCCGAAGAGCTGCATATATTGTGCTTCGACTAGTTTGGCTTGTCCAAAACAATAGAGCTCACTTTTGTGGAAATTAATTTTAAGCCCCGATAATTGTTCAAAAAGACAAAGAATCAGTTTCATGTTCAAAGCCTTAGCTATATCATGTTCCATGAAAATAATGGTATCATCCGCATATTGTAGAATAGAGACCCCTACCTCAACTAGATGAGGAATTAGTCCCCCAATTTGACCATCTTCCTTTGCTCTATTTATCAGAATAGCTAGCATATCCGCAACCACGTTTAAAAGAATTGGAGAAAGTAGGTCGCCCTGCCTAAGACCTTTTAATGTTTGAAATTATGCCCGATGTCATTGTTCACTCTTATGCCCACACTGCCCCTACTAATGAACTCTTTAACCCAATTACACCACCGTGTATGAAAACCTTTCATCCGAAGAGCTTGTAGGAGAAATGGCCATTTTACCTTATCATAGGCCTTTTCAAAATCTATTTTAAGAAGAACACCATCCAGTTTCTTCCTATGAAGTTCATGGATAGTTTCATGCAGCACAACAACACCTTCTAAAATGTGTCGTCCAGGCATAAACACAATTTGGGTTGGCCTTACCACCGTGTGTGCCACCTTGGTGATCCGGTTAGTAGCAAGTTTAGTAAAGATTTTGAAGCTTACATTAAGCAGACATATGGGACGGTATTGCTGAATTTTAATCGCATTTTATTTTTTTGGCAGCAAGATAATAGTGCCGAAATTTAATTGAAACAGTGGTAAACGTCCCTTGTGGAATTCACCAAACAGTTCTATTAAATCTATTTTTATAACATTCCAACACTTCTGGTAAAATTCTGCCGGAAAACCATCCGGTCCTGGTGCTTTATTCTTTTCCATTTGAAAGATTGCATCATAAACCTCTTGCTCAGAAAAATCTGCTATCAAAATACTATTCTCCTCCTCCGACAATTGAGGAATATCCTCTACTACGGACTCTTCCATAGAGAAGAAATTACTTTCCGGCGCCCCAAACAACTTTTTGTAAAATTCAGTAATGTATACTTTTAAATTCTCATGACCAACCACAATACCTTCTGTCGTGTCTCGATGCACGGACACCGGGAGTATAGGATACCCCCTTTTAGGTTCGGCACGGGGCGCGAAGGAGGCTGAGAATCGTCTTCTTGGGCGGAGTCTAGATCAAGCTCTCCTCTCCACGATCAAAGCATGCAACCAAAGGGACACAAGGAGCTACCCAGGTTCAGGCCGCCCGGAGGCTAAAAGCCCTACTCCTGCATGTCTGGATTGATGGGTTCTTCATAGTGTGGCTTACAATGGAACCTCCCGGATGGGGTACCCGGAAGGGTTTTGGCTGGAGGTAGAAGAAGGACAGATCCTGACCCGGAGGAGATCACCTTCCCTCTACCTTCGCAGCCCTAGTCTAGTCTTGCTCTGGTTGAACTTGTGCTTGGTTCGACCTTGTGTTCGTCGACTTCCTCCCCCTCCTCCGTGCCTTGGTCCTCCTTTTATAGGCTAAGGGGTTGCCACAGGGTCACGTGAGGGGCATGAGGGACCTTCGGGGTGAAGGACCCTCCTCATCTAGTTTAGGAGGAGACGTGGCCTCTCCTCAGCCTAGCGTCTCCTTTGGGTTAGGTGGGAGCGTCCGCCTTGGGGTGGACAGGAGCTGACACCACCACGGGACGTGCTTCCCGCCCGCGCTGCCTTCGCCTTGCTTCCCAAGTCTTCCGCGGTGAGGTGGAGAGCTTATCCACAGGGACGTGGGGAAGTACCCGAGAGGGAGCCTGGCCTCCTGCCGGGAACTCGGGCTCTCGGGTCCTTCCTGGCCTTCTTGCTTGGTTCGGGGACCCGGCAGGTCCCCAGGACCGGAGCCCTTTGTCGACGTAGGCCTTGCGTGTCTGACGGTGAACCCGCCAGCTTGACTTGAGTCTTGGTCTTGTCCATCTTCATCTTGGGCCCACATGGGGTGGACCCACTTTGGCAGTACTAGGGGAACCCCATGTTCCACTGCTGCGACAGTAGCCCCCGGGCATGGTCCCGGCGGCTCTTGCTCCAGCTGCCGGGGCCATGGCCTAAAGATAGGTCAAAGTGGGTCCCCGGGCACCTGGTCTTCCTTGCTCTGCTTCATTGATGGCCTTGAAGGTCTTGGAGTTACTCCGCTGGGGGAGTAACTGCGGGGCCCCCTCGATTCCCATAACGGAAGAACCGAGGAGACGCTGACAGAGGTGCCGCCGTGGCTATAAAAGCGAGGCGCACCCCTGGCTCTTTCGTTCATCTTCTTCCTCAGTCCAACTCCAGGCCTCCCCACAAGCTGCCAGCGCCAATGGCGAGAGCGAGGAGAGGAGTTGGGCGCCCTCGTTCTTCTTCAGCTGCTGCGGAGAGTGGCCCCTCCACTCGTGGTCGAGCTGTTCCGCGAGGTCGTGGGATTCGCGGTCGCGGCGGCCGCGGCACCGCTGCTCCCCCTCCTAGGAGCATGGTTCATACCAGCTTCGCGCCGTTCGAGTTCATCGTGGATCTGAACCGCAGGCCTCGCAGCCGGCTTCTCCTGCCGGATTCCTTCGCGATGGCGACGGAGGACATCGGACCCTCCGGCTTCTGGCTGCAAGTGGAAGGCTGCCCCAATGGCCCCTCCTGGGCCATGGCGGAGCGCACCACTGAAGGCGCCATGCTTCTGGGTCCGGGGTGGAAGTCGTTCTCCCGTGCCCGCCGCCTGTCCGGGGGCAATGCTTGGCGTTCCGGTACGACGGAGATGCGACGCTCTCCGTGAAGATCTTCGGTGTCGATGGCGGACGCGTGGAGTGCTGCATGGAGAGCAGCAGCGGCAGTTCGAGCTCCTACGACGAGGATGAAGATGAGGAAAACTCATCTGACATCAAGGTCGAGGGGAGCTCGTCTTCCTGAAGGCGAGGAGCTTCGGACGGGCGCCATGGAGATCTCGTTGACCTCCTCCTGGCGGCCTTGACGACGTACTTCTGGAAGTAGCGTCTTCCATTGTACGGCGGTGCTCCTTGCTCGATGGGAGCCAACCTTTTTGTTGTAAAAAAGATCGTCCCCTTGTAGTCCTTGTAAATGAAGAAGATCTTGTTTCCTCCTTGTCTTCGTGTCGTCCGTGTGAATGAGAACGAGTTTTTTGCAAAACGCGCTCCCATTACTGCAGCAGCCGTAGCGCCAAGGGGTAGGTGGAGCGTGGGAGGCCTATAAAAGACCTCCAGACTCCAACCCCTTGACACATCTTCTCGCCTTGCTCCGCTCCTCTTCTTCCTTTGCCTCTCCACGCCCGCAGAACAATGTCTGGCGAAGCAGAGAGGGCCTTGTCCGACGTGTCGACGGCGGAGTCCGTCTTCCGAGGAGCGGCGGAGGCACCCAGCGAAGCTGGAGCCCGAGCCACTGATGGCGAGGTTGCGTCCCGTTCTTCTGCTGCCCAGAATGTCGCTCGCCTGGCGGCTGTCTCGGTCCTGTTGCCCAAGAAGAGGCAAGGATTAGGGCAGTGAGGAGGGCGCACCTGTGGTCCATCCTGAAGGAAAGGACTGCCGGTATTCCGGAGCTGTCCTTGGTTGTGGCTGAGCTCGAGGCCATCGAACAGGTTCACTGTTTGCTCTTCTCTGTTTTTCCGCCTTTTTTCTTGGATGACCTCGATCTTGACCTGGACTGCTTTTGTAGGCCGAGAGTCAGTCCGTAGGCGAACTGGCGGACGGAATCTTCCGTCTCTTTGGCCCTGGAGCGCCCTGGTCGGCAGAAGGGGGTCGAGCTCTTCGACGCGCCTGACAAGATCCTGCACGCGTGTTATCTTTTCATCCAGGCGTCCCCGGAAGAAAAGAGTGCACCCGGCAGGCAATAAAACAGAAGACAGATCTGCGCAGCCAGGAGCTCTGAGCTGGCCTTAGTAGCATAGGCTAGATATGTATCCAGGAAAGCTTCGACTGAATGTAATCAGAATTGTAAATTCAGAATGTAAGTTCAGATGAATGCAATCCTAGGGCTCAACTCCCGGGGTCATTTCCCAAACCTCCCCTTGCACTAACGCGCCGTCAAGTTTTCTGAGGAGATCTCTTAGGTGACAAGTACTCTAACCGCCTGTACCGGTAGCAGCACCCCTAAGAGCACTATGCCTTCCGGGAGTCCACTCCACAGCCACGGGTACTAGGCCAGAAGGGAAATCTGACCGTTCGCCGGGGAGGACGCATTACCCCCGCAAAGGTTCTCATCAACTGTCAAGCATGCGCAGGTTGGTGGTATATTGACTCCGAGCGAGATATTATGCCTAGAATGCAAGATGCACATGCAAAGACTTAGCTGGTTTTTGCCGTGCCTTGATCTGCTCTGTCCTTCCCGGGTACCAGCTCCTGAGCCGCTCTTCAGCATCCATTCCTGTCCCGGGAGAGGCGCTACACATAACACACTTTCAGTAGGAAAAGAATGGACCCTCCCTTACATGTCGTGAAAGTGTTTCATCCGGAGCAACCCGCAAGCAAAGTTGAATGTGCATTTCTGTGTTTAGGTTCTTTAAAACACAGCACTGCCCGTTCCACTTCTTACCGCGGCAGTACGGCACGATCAGGTGGCAGCGCCTACTGATAGGCTACTCGCGCTCGACCTGTCAGCCACCGGCACCATGTCAGCCCCCTGCTTGGGGGTTGTTACGGATAACACACTTCACGACAACAAGAGAGGCTCACGGAATTGAAAAACTTATCTTTTATTCCTTGGCGACGATTCTTACACCCTTATACAGAACACTAGCCCCTTGGGCGTGCTTAGTTGACTCGAACTATCTGCGATTCATGTTCGTATTCAGGGGTAGAATTTCCGGAGATTCTCGATGTTCCAGGCGTTGCCCTCCGGCCTGCCTTTCTCGTCCTCCAGATAAACAGCTCCGGGTCTCAGGGTATGCGTCACCCGATAAGGTCCTTCCCACTTGGACGACAGCTTGTTCATGTTATCAAGCTTCTGCTTCTTGCGGAGAACCAGGTCTCCGGGTTCCAGTACCCGTGAACGGATATGGCGATCATGATAGCGGCGGAGCCCTTGCTGGTATCGAGCAGATCGTAAGAAGCTCGCACCGCACCTCTTCCAGGAAGTTGATGTCATCAATCCTCCTCTCAGCTTGTGCGTCTTCATCATAGGCAAGTACCCGGGGGGATCCATGCCTGAGCTCTGTTGGCAAGACGGCTTCTGCTCCATAGACAAGGAAGAATGGTGTTTCTTGAGTGGCTCTGCTTGGTGTGGTTCTGAGGGACCACAAGACACTTGGTAGATGCTCAATCCAGTTCTTGCCCTTGTCTTCTAACTTGTCAAAGGCCTTGGTCTTCAAACCCTTTAGGACCTCCGCATTGGCTCGCTCCACTTGCCCATTGCACCTTGGGTAGGACACCGAGGCAAAACACACCTTGATTCCCAGCTCTTCACAGAAGTTGAGGAAGGATCGGCTTGTGAACTGAGAGCCATTGTCCGTTATGATTCTGTTGGGTACTCCGAAGCGGTACACGATCCCTTCAATGAACTTGATGGCTGCTTGAGCTGTCTGTCTTGGTACTGGCATCACTTCCACCCACTTTGTGAACTTGTCGATGGCCACGAAAAGGTATTCATGGCCCCCGACAGACTTCGGTATCTTCCCACGATGTCCAGCCCCCAGACCGCGAACGGCCAGGAGATTGGAATTGGCTGCAGAGCTTGCGCCGGCTGATGTATGTTCTTCGCATAGTACTGGCAGGCTTCACAGGTCTTGACTAGCTGCTCGCATCACTGAGGACTGTTGGCCAGTAGAACCCGTGACGAAAACTTTACCCGCCAGTGATCTTGATGCCACATGACTTGAACATGTGCCCTCGTGGATGTCCCGTAGCAGTACTTGGCCTTGTTCTTGAGGATGCAGCGGAGCTTGACTCCGTTGTCCCGTCGCCGGTAGAGCTCGCCGTCGATCATGACGTAGAGCTTGGCTTGACGAGCCACCCGCTCGGCGTCGTGATCGTCCTCCGGGAGGGCGTGCTCCATGATGTACTTGACGATGTCCCGGGCCCAGGGTGGGTTCCTTCCACCGGTAGCACCATCCGACGGAAAGAAAGCATAGCTTCCTCCGCTGGAGGGGCTGCCGGGTCTTGAGCTTCTGGGCTGGCTACCCGTGTTGTCGAGGTAGAAGGGTCGCCAGCCCCCGGCGCAGATCTTGTCGCGAGCCTCTCGGGTGGATCGAAGGTCGCCTGAGGACCTCGATGTAGATCCCGGGAGGCACTGGTTCTTGCTTGGACGCCACCTGCGATAGCTCATCCGCGGCCGTGTTTTCTCCCCGTGGGACGTACACAGCCCGGAAGTTGTCGAAGCGCCGCTGCAGCTTCCAGACCTCTTCAACGTATGGTGCCATCTGAGGGCACGCGTACTCCTTGTTCACTTGTTTGATGACTAACTGAGAGTCACCCTTGACGACGATCTTGTTGATGCCGAGGCCGATGGCAGCACGAAGTCCTGCGAGCAGGCCCTCGTACTCCGCCGTGTTGTTGGAGATGTTCCCTTGGTAGTGCATCTGGACGACGTACTTCAGCCGGTCCCCGGTTGGTGAGGTTAGGACAACCCCAGCACCTCCTTTCCCCTTGGTGTAGGAGCCGTCGAAGTGCATGGTCCAGGCGCTAGGATCTTCCTTCCCGGGGAGGCAGGTTTCCTCTTCCGGGTCGTCGAACGCCGTCTCGGTCCACTCGGCCGTGAAATCCGCCAGCGCCTGACTCTTGATGTTGTCCGTGTGCTCGAACTTGAGACCGAAACCTTGAAGCTCCATGGCCCACCATGATATGCGACCAGTGGCAAGTGGGTTCTCCAGGGGGCTTCTTAGGTTGTACTTGGACACCACCGTGATGGGATGGCTTTGGAAGTACGGCCTCATCTTGCGGGAGGCAATGAGGATTGCCAGCAGCAGCTTCTGCATCATGGGGTACCGCTCCCGGGCGTCGCGCAGCACTGCGCTGACGAAGTAGACCGGGTGCTGCACCTTGCGGGTCGCCGAGTCCTGAGAGGGCTCGGCTTCCTCCACGTCGACGTCTTGGGGTGGGGACGAGGTAGCCCCCGGCGAAGTCTCGTCGGAGGGAGATTCTCCATTCCCGACGGGCTCCGCACCGTGGTAAGGTTGCAGTGACGTCAGGATCGTGAGACCCCTGGTCACCCGGCAGCCTTTTCTTGCACGGTTGTCCCGGAGAGAGTTCCCGGGTCGCTTGCCCTTGATCTTGCTTGACTTCTTCGGAGGAGCGTCACGCTCTACCACAAGCACAGCGCTGATCACCTGGTTGGTGGCAGCAATGTACAGTAGTAGGGGCTCCTTCTCTTCTGGTGCCACGAGGATTGGTGGCGAGGCGAGGTAGCGCTTAAGGGACTGCAGGGCTTCCTCGGCCTCGGAGGTCCACTCCACGGGGCCTGACTTCTTGAGCAGCCTGAAGAACGGTAAGGCCCGCTCCCCAAGCCTTGAGATGAAGCGCCCGAGTGCAGTGATGCACCCGTTGAGGCGCTGTACGTCCTTGACCCGCCGGGGCGCCTCCATGCGCTCGATTGCCTTGATTTTGTCCGGATTCGCCTCGATCCCTCGGTGAGAGACCAGGAAACCCAGCAGCTTGCCGGAGGGGACCCCGAACACGCACTTGTCGGGGTTGAGCTTGAAGTTGACCCGGCGGAGGTTCTCGAAGGTCTCGTGCAGGTCTTGGATGAGGGAGTCCTTGTACCGGGTCTTGACCACGATGTCGTCGATGTACGCTTCAACGTTGCGGCCCAGCTGTGACCCAAGGCATGCTTGCATTGCGCGCTGGAAGGTAGCGCCGGCGTTCCGGAGGCCAAAAGGCATCCGGGTGTAGCAGTAGCAGCCCTTGGGAGTGATGAAGGCCGTCTTCTCTTGGTCCTCGAGTGACATCATGATCTGGTGGTACCCGGAGAAGGCGTCCAAGAAACACAGCAGCTCGCACCCGGCCGTGGAATCCACGATCATGTCGATCCGCGGCAGGGGGAAAGGGTCCTTGGGACAGGCCTTATTCAGGTCTGTGAAGTCGATGCAGAGTCTCCACTTGAAGGTCATGGGCTTCGGTACCACCACGGGGTTGGCCACCCAGCTTGGGTGGGGAACCGACCGGATGACACCAGCTTCTATCAACTTGTCCACCTCGGCGATGATGAATTCCAGCTTTTCCTTGCTTTGGTTCCGGAGAACCTGCTTCACGGGGCGAGCCCCCGGATTGACCGCCAGTTTGTGCTCGATCACCTCCCTTGGAACGCCGGGTAAACCTGACGCCTCCCACGCGAAGACGTCAGAGTTTTCCCGAAGGAAGGCGACGAGCGCGCTTTCCTATTTGTCGGTGAGGCGGGCGCCGATGGTGATGGAGCGAACTCCGTCGCTGGTTAGCGCCACCTTCTTGGTCAGCTGCGGATCGCCATGGAATGGCGCCTTCTTGGGGGAGTAGATGTGGAGCCCCCAGGGTGCCCTTCGCCCCCGGGGAGAGCCCCATCATCATCCTCCTGTACACCTTGAGGGACATCCGCCATGATTGCCACCGTCTGGTTCAGCTGGTGAACGCAGTAGATAGCATCGTCGATGTCGGCCTTGACCTTGATCACGCCCCACGGCGCCGGAATCTTCAGCATGTTGTAGGCGAAGTGGGAGACGGCCATGAACTTGGCCAGAGCAGGTCTGCCAAGTATGCCGTTGTACGGTAGCGGAGTGTCGGCGATGTCGAAGACGATTTCCTCGGTGCGGAAGTTCTTGGAGTCGCCGAAGGTGACCGGAAGGGTGATCTTCCCGAGGGGTCGAGTAACACTTCCGTTCACGCCTTGGAACACCCGGTGTCTTGCAGGCGAGACAGGGGAATTTGAAGGATAGCCAGGACCTTCGCCGTCAGCAAGTTGAGGCTGGAGCCTCCGTCGACCAGCATCTTGGTGACCTTGTAGTTGTGGATGACGGGCGACACGATCAGCGGCAGGGTCCCGACCCCGGCAGTGTTTGCAGGGTGGTCTTCTGGGTCGAAGGTGATGACTTGACTGGACCAGTCCAGGGGCTTGGACGGAGCAGAAGCAACCGCGTTCAGCTCCCGGACAAGTCTCTTGCAGGCGCCGTTGGAGGGAGGCAGAGAAGACCCTCCGTGGATGCACCCGACAACTCCAGTGACTTCTTGATACTTGCCGCCGTTGCCTCCTTGGGGAGCCGGAGCTTCCCCGTTGCCGCCGTGGGCGGCCTCCGGAGTGTTGTACCCGCGACCACCTTGACCGCCGCGTCCTCCTCCACGGCCCCCGCGGCCACCGCCTCGGTTCCATCCACGGCCGCCTCCGCCTTGGCGACCCGTGGGACAGTCACGAGCGATGTGCCCGGCAGTGCCGCAGTTGTAGCAACCGTCTTGACTGACCCCATCAGCTCGGCGTTGCTCCCGGATGGCGAGGTTCTTGAGCATGCGGCAGTCCTTGAGCAAGTGGTTGCCTTCTGGATGGATGTGGCACCAGGGATCACCTTCACCTTCTTCCTCGGAAGTCGGCGCGGGCTTGGTCTTCTTCGGAAGAGGCTCGGTGACGAAGATCCGCTTGTCGGGTCCAGGGTCCCGCTTCTTGTTCTTGGCTGGAGGACCTTGTCCTCGGGTTCATCCTCCCCGGGGAACTTGGCTCCTTCTTCAGCTCGAGCGCACCGATCTGCAAGCTCCCAGAGCTTACGAGCAGACTCGACGCGATGGATGCTCAGCTTCTCGCGCATCTTGGGGTTGCGGACGTTGGCGTGGAAGGACTGGATCACCAACTCCTCCTTGATGCACGGGATGGTGTTCATCTTCTGGGTGAAGCGCTGGATGAACTTGCGGAGAGTTTCACCCGGCAGCTGCTTGAAGTCGTGGAGATCACTGGGAGCCCCCGGGCGCTCGTACCCGCCTTGGAAAGCCCCCAGAAACTGCTCCTTCAGTGCCCGCCAGGAACGGATGGAGCACTTGGGAAGGTTGAGAAGCCAAGTCTGGGTCTCCCTTCAGGGCCAACGGGAACCAGTTGGCCATCATGACCTCGTCGGCCCCGGCAACCATCGCAGCAAGAGAGTAGATCTGCAGAAAGTCCCGGGGGTTCGTGGTGCCGTCGTAGCGGAGAACGTCGATCTTGAATTTCTTGGGCCAGTTGAAGTGGCGGAACTCGGGGCGAGGGCGAGGCAGCCTTCGGCGAGGTCGATGCCCCGATCTTCCCGGCGGTGACGTTCTCGGCGACGCTCGATGCGGGTGCGCATATCCTCGTTCTGACGGCTGTTGAGCTCGTCACGAAGATCTGGGTTGCGCGAGGTAGACGACCCGATGGAGATGGCCTCGCCGTGATCGCGGTTTAGCCGATCAGCCATCGGTGGCGCGGTGCGAGGAGGCGCCGTCTTGGCTTGACGTTCACCACGAGGCTGGCCTCGCGGATCACGTGTCTTGTCTTGTGCTGCTCCGGGATCGTCGACGGTGGGAGCTTGAGTGGGTTCGACCCACGGACCACCATCGGCGAAGTCGAGGAGCCTCTCGACGCGAGTCCTCCATTCTTGGTAGACCTTGGGATCGCCGCTGCTTGGAGGGAACTGCATCAGGGCCTTGGCAGCGACTAGAGCATCATGGCGAGCTTGCGTCCGAAGGCGAGTGCGCGGAGGTCTTGCTCTTGGATGCTCGTGGATCCCCGCTGGGGCGAACGCCGTGGTTCCCTCCTCCAGCGGTGGGCTCCTTGCCAGCGCCGTTGCAGACGCTCTTCTCCCCGAGCGAGGAGGAGGCATGGTGGTGCCCTTTGGAGCCGCCGCTCCGCCAGGGCCGTTGTCCTTGTCGCGACCGTCCACTTCGTCCGGCGCCACCCTCTCCATGGGAGGCGGGGACGGAGAGACGCTCCGCCGTGCGCCAGCAGCACGACGTTCAGCTGAAGCTTGAGTGCGTGAGGGAGAAACCGGCTTGGACGCCGCAGGGTCTCCCTTCTTCTTCGGCGGCATGCTTGACGAAGAACTTGCCGATGAACTTGATGAAGATGAAACCAGCGCTTGCGCCCCCTACCTGGCGCGCCAGATGTCGTGTCTCGATGCACGGACACCGGGAGTATAGGATACCCCCTTTTAGGTTCGGCACGGGGCGCGAAGGAGGCTGAGAATCGTCTTCTTGGGCGGAGTCTAGATCAAGCTCTCCTCTCCACGATCAAAGCATGCAACCAAAGGGACACAAGGAGCTACCCAGGTTCAGGCCGCCCGGAGGCTAAAAGCCCTACTCCTGCATGTCTGGATTGATGGGTTCTTCATAGTGTGGCTTACAATGGAACCTCCCGGATGGGGTACCCGGAAGGGTTTTGGCTGGAGGTAGAAGAAGGACAGATCCTGACCCGGAGGAGATCACCTTCCCTCTACCTTCGCAGCCCTAGTCTAGTCTTGCTCTGGTTCTTGTGCTTGGTTCGACCTTGTGTTCGCCCCTCCCCCTCCTCCGTGCCTTGGTCCTCCTTTTATAGGCTAAGGGGTTGCCACAGGGTCACGTGAGGGGCATGAGGGACCTTCGGGGTGAAGGACCCTCCTCATCTAGTTTAGGGGAGACGTGGCCTCTCCTCAGCCTAGCGTCTCCTTTGGGTTAGGTGGGAGCGTCCGCCTTGGGGTGGACAGGAGCTGACACCACCACGGGACGTGCTTCCCGCCCGCGCTGCCTTCGCCTTGCTTCCCAAGTCTTCCGCGGTGAGGTGGAGAGCTTATCCACAGGGACGTGGGGAAGTACCCGAGAGGGAGCCTGGCCTCCTGCCGGGAACTCGGGCTCTCGGGTCCTTCCTGGCCTTCTTGCTTGATTCGGGGACCCGGCAGGCCCCAGGACCGGAGCCCTTTGTCGACGTAGGCCTTGCGTGTCTGACGGTGAACCCGCCAGCTTGACTTGAGTCTTGGTCTTGTCCATCTTCATCTTGGGCCCACATGGGGTGGACCCACTTTGGCAGTACTAGGGGAACCCCATGTTCCACTGCCGCGACACCTTCATCTTGTTCTAGTTGAAAAATCCTTTTCCTTCTATGTTTCCAACATCCCAAATTTAGGAACCAAGAAAAACTTTGTTTACAAGACCTAAAATTCAGAACCAACAAAAACTTTTTGAAAGGTTTCACTGATGATTGTGTTTTCCATCCCATTGCTCTGTTTGACCTGGTGTGACTTGTGCTAACTAGTGTGGGTAGTTGATCATCTTGTGTGTTGTGTGTACCAAAATAAAGATGGCGTTGTTCCATGGTTTTATGACCCCAAGTAATCGAATTATCGATCTATATCTTATCTTCACTCCTGTTAAAGAATACCATATCCAAATCTGACATGACCTTTAGGTAATTTGCTTGTTGTAGGAATTTGAATTCAAATAATTGAATTCATAAAATAATTCAAATTAAAACATTAAAGTAACTTAAATAACAATCAGGTAAATGATTTAATAAACGATTGAATAACTCAAATCTTACAATAAATATTACAACTTATTGAATTCTTGCAAAGGCAAACAAATCATTTTTCTAAACATAAAATACAATGTCTTTACCACTTTATTACAACAAACTGAAATTCAAAAAGGAAAATTACAATTGTTTCCTAAACTAAAATGTCTTGTATTTCTTTTCCTCCTTTTGATCTTTATACCAATATTGTTTCCCTGCAAACAAATGAAAAGCAAAGACAGAAATAAACAAAAGGGATTAGGGTTAGTATTATCCTCAGTTAGGCAGTGTGATGCACTGCTAAACACATCACTGGATATTATTAGGGACTAAGTGTTGTATCTGTTCTTAATTAGCACAGTTTGCCTCAGTACAACATCATGGTCCATAAATCCACATGTCCAGTGAAAAGAAATGGAAAATCTGTAGATAAGCTCAACCCATAGATGCCAGCTCTCTGAACTGAGCAAGCAGAGGAGCTCACATGCACACACAGTCCTGGGTAGCCATCATCACATTGCAATAGGCATGTGAATAACAAGGGCAAAGGGAGTTGTAGGACACAAGCCACACAGCCCTGTTTCACCCACCACCAGCTCATTTACTACCATGCACAACTACTTCACTCCCAGGAGGAGGATAAAAGCAAGGGACAGCAGTAGCAAGCAAGGAGCAAGCTCATTTCACTCAGCTCAAGTTCATCACCCACACAGCCCACAGTTCATCACTAAACCACCAATCCTCCACTTTCCACCACTGGATTCTTGCCTAAAGCAAGAACAAGATGGATAGAAGCACAAGGCCAAGTAGGAGCTAGGAGGAGAAGGCCAGGAGCTAGAAGGAAGCAGCTGGAGCAGGAGGAGCAGATCCACAAGAACTACAAGCAACAGATCCACAAGAACTACAAGCAACAGCCCCAACATCACCACACTTGAGCATAGGTTGATATTCTATCTCTAGCCAAATGATCTGCTAGATGCACATGGTGTGGTGGAGTGTTTCCCTCAGCTAAGCATAGAAATGCTATGCTAAAATCATCACAGGGAGTTAAATCAAGCAAAGCATCTGTTCTTATTAAATCAAAAGCCTCAGCCTATGCATCATGGGCAAGGGGCATAAATCCATCAAATTGGGCAAAGGCATACAAGCTTTATTTGCTTGAGTTCATCAATTGTGAAGCACAAATCCAGTATTTAGATGCTGGGCACAAAACCCACAAGGGGAGAGGCACCACAAGCACATCTGTGCACCAATAAGAGCGCTGATAAGCATAAACAGATTTCCTAAGCTAAAATTAGTAGTTAGCTTCTGTGTAACTCAACTGAGGCATCACAGCATGCTTAACTAAAAATTATTTAGCAACAGGAATCTATTATACACTTGATTTTATCAAAGGTTTACTTCGGAATCTCAGGTTCAGAATAACAACAGCAAACAGCAGAGGCACATATCTGAACCAAGTTCAGAGAACACCATCTGTTGCTACTGTCTAGGACAGATAGCAAATCTGTCGAGTGACAGAACCAGGTCATCACCCCAGCCAAAACCACTAGCTAGAACATCCCCAATTTAATACATTGAGGCACTAGCTCTTGTTCAGAGATCATCACAAGGGCAGCCAAGCAAACCCAACACCTAAGCATCAAGAAAACCTAGATCACCAATTCACCCAGGCATTCCAAAGCAAGGCACGAAGGCCTGGAGGGGGAAAGAAGAAGAAGAGAGGAGAGAGGAGAGGAGCTCACCATCGCCCATGGCCGTAACTCCACGGCGGCGGGGCAGTGCCCGCGTGGCCGATGAAGGAGGACCACGGGAGGAGAGCACCCGTCACCACCACCACCAAGGCGGCACAGAGAGTGATGCTCTGCACCTACCATGGGAGCACGAGGAAGCTAGAAAGCGAGGGAGAGCACGGCGGAGCGGCGTCGTCCCGAACCCTAACCCTCGGTTTTGAGTTGCGCACGGCCGCATCAGGCGAGGAGGAGTAAATCGCCGGGGTAGGAATGGAGAGGACTGCGAGGCGCGTCGTTTGCGCCCAAGCACGGCGGCGGAGGTTGCCACGCTTGGCCGGAATCAAGGGGCGACGGCGGCGGCGATTCTAAATCGCGTCGGGCTCGGGAGTGAGATGGAGAGAGAGAGAAGCGAGTGAGAGAGTGTGGCCGGTCGGGTTGACCACCGACCCGAGCCAGGTTTTGATTGGGTTCAACCCAGTTGACCCAGGGGCAAAAGGGTCAATTCACCTTTCTAAAGAATTTAATTCAAAGAAAATGGTTTATTCAATATAACTAGAAATTCAGTGCAGAAAAATAAATAAAAATATTCCTAGTAATCTTGAGAACTCAAGAAAATTGTTTTGTATTATAAATTACTTTATCTTGATTTAAAATATAAGATATACCTTTATACCTATAAAACTTATTTTAAATAAGAATTTAAGTTTGAAAATTCAAACAAAATTCAAATAAATTAAGAAATAAATATATTCTTAATTTCCTCATAGAATAAAATAAAATTATGTTACATAAATGATTCCTCCTATTATTTAATAAATCAAAATTTAAGTTTAATTAGTTAAATACTTTCTTCAAACCTTAAATATTCTAAAAAGGGAATTTAAATAAGATAAAATTATTAAAATTCTCATTAATGAAAAATACAAATAAAATATATAAAAATGAACAGGGAAATAAAATCTATCTGTTTGTATAAAGCAAACACCTGTTTGACTAAAATTGAATCACCCTAACATTGAAACAACACTTTACTTATTAATTTAAATATTGGTTAATTCAATGAAATTAAACCCAATTGGTTTGCCTTGTGTGACTACCGTAGTTATTTGTAGAGTTTAATATTGTAAGGTGGTGATGTTTGATTGAGTAGTTTAGTGATTGCTTGTATTGGTTTGTTTATCGATTAGATGAGAACGTTGCTGGAATTATCGAGGAGGGGGAATTTGTTGAACCTGAAGATCAAGACCAAGGTCACTTTGCCGAGCAAGGCAAGCTATCCTCTGAGCTTGCATTTATTTACATCTATTTTGGCTCGCATGATTTACTTATAAAGAGCAACTGTGATTTATGTGGTGTTTGCCACTAAAGCTATGATTTTGAAAACCCTTTGTTTTAAAAATACAAGTATATTATTTTGACACCCTATATGGAGATATTAGATGGAAATTCTTTTTCAAACTATAGGATGGGAAAAATACTGTTTACTCAAAACTCCTTTGAAAATACTTGTGTGGTTATGGAATGCCAAGGTGTCGGTGTTGAAGGGGAGAAATGGAGAATGGTGATGTTTATGAAAAATGCACAGTGTCCTAGAACCATGACGACCAATCTTACCCTGTGCGACCACATTTACCCACATATGGGAAAGGGCTTAGTCATATAATTTGCTCTTACTAGTATGGGATGCCTCATCGACGGAGATGACTCCGTTATGCATGAGGGGATGGTCTGAGGACCTACCCTGACCTGGGTCCTCGCTCAAACTCTATGGAAAGATAAGGAGGAGGATAGAAGGATGTCCCCTATACACCGCCAGACAAAACATATGAGTCCTCACACTTAGGGTTTCCGACGGGAAACTGGACTGGGTGTTGATGGAAAGTGTCATATGGAAAGGGTCCTATACTAGCATGAGCAAAGGAGAGGCTATGGTCGGTGGCTCAACTTCGCATACACCTTGTATGGCCGGATGTGGCTGACACGATGAGTTACCGGATGGGTGTGGGCAAAAAGCGTGCTACCTCTGCAGAGGGTTAAAACTATTCGAATAGCCGAGTCCTCGGATATGGACAATTGGGAGACTGTTCCTAAGACCATGTGCAAGTTTTGCAAAGTTTTGAGATTTGAAAATAAAATGGTGGTGTGTTGTATCAGCAACTCTACCGACGGGCTGGTATGAGGTTGCTGGAGAATGATTTGACCATGACGGGCTATGGTCGAGAAGTGAAAAGTTTTGTGTTTTGAAAGGTGAAAATGTTTTATGCAACTATGCCAACGGGCCGGCATGAGGTTGTGGGATTGAATGACCATGAAGGGTTATGGTCGAAGAAGGAGGAGTTTTGGAGAAATAAACCAAATGGTGATATTTTCGGGAAAAAGTTTTAAAAGAGACTTCTTACAAAAACAGATTTATGGGAAAGATTCTGAAAGCCTTCCTTTCTTTTTCAATAAAGATATAGAGATTTCAAAACAAAGTTTTATTAAACAAAAGTCTATCCTTCTCTTTTCAACAAGGGTATAGAGTTTTCAAAGCAGAAAAAGTTTTATTTAAACAATAAAAAGAGTAGTGCATGCTCATTTCGGGGGTAGTTTGCGAGTACATTCAAATGTACTCATATTGGTTTCGTCCCTGGCTATTGTCTTAGCCAGATTTTGAAGAAGAACTGTTCGAAGAAGAAGACTTCAATAACGTCAATGCGAACTAGGGCGCTTCCCAGTCAGCTGCCTGTAGGGTTGGCAAGTGACTTGGGCTCCACGTTGATTTGGTGATTTCCGCTGCGAATACCTGATGAAGTTATGGCTTCAATCAAGTAAGTATATTTATTCGGTATTTATGGGTGTTCTGTGATGCTAATTCGAGTTATGTGCAACAACAGACTGATCATGGGATTGTTGCAGGAAACATAACGAGTATCTCGGACAGCTAATCCGGGGTCCCCACAGACTTGGTATCAGAGCCATCCTGACTGTAACAGACCTTAGTTAGCATGGACGTTAGTTAGTAAAGAAATATTTGATTAAAAATTATTAATACCAAAAATATATTTTTCCAAGGAAGTCCAAAAATAACTTCCACTCTTCGTATCTTCTCAAATATTTCTGAGTCTCATCCCTCTATTTTAAGATTTTCCAAAGATTTCTCTACTCTCTCTTACCCGTTCAAAATACTTGACGATGAACCCAAGTGAGACCTGATTAGCTAGCACCTACAAGAAAAAGCTTCCATCTCAAATATTCAACATTCAGCATCAAGGTGATTGATCTGCAAATACCAAGATCGTCAGTATCAATAAAGCAAGAAACCTCGAAGACCTCAACTCAATATCGACAATTCCACTCAGTTACTACCTCGACAATCCCAAGCACTCCAGCTGAAGACTAAGGCTATAAAATGAAGACTTCAACAGCCCTGTTTCACCAAGGCCCATACGAGAGAATTATTTTGGAAAGAAAAATATTACTACAAAAAATTACTTGTATCTAAGGAAGCCCAAGTGTAGCTTCCACTCTTTTCACCTTCTCGAATTATTCTCAACCTTATCTCTTGTCTAAAGGTTTATCAAAAGTTTCCATCTGTTGTCTTACCTCCATTCAAACTTACATACTTGACGACACCCCAAACCAGACCTGGGTACTTAGCAACCCGAAGACTTCAACAGCAAGGCGATTTATATGCGAAGACCGATGATCCGTGCAACCTTCCGAAATCGCAGTAATTTCACCGCCAAAGTTTCCCACTTGGACAAGGTGAAGAAAATCCTCGAGATACAAAGACCCATAGGATCAATAGGATAAGCTCGTTTTACTTGAGCAAAACCCATCTTCCACGGTATTAAACGCCTGTTGGTGCTAAAAGTGCCTTGATTGATCTTGCTTGTGTGTGGCATTCATGTGTGTTGTTTTCCTTGTGTGTTTCACAAAACCCGTCTTGTCGGGAACCCAAAGTAACCACACTTTTATCTGTTGCTTTATTTTAGACTGTTTGCAAAAACCTTTTTGCCGTGTTGGCCACAGATGTACTCTTTGTACCCTCTCAAAAGCCGACTTAGAAAACTCTTCGGAAAACTTCCTCCTAAGTAAGAGAAGCCAGGTATGGAATACTCTCTACCTCAAGACTCTGTGAACTTCTGCAAAACGGATAGCGGCCTTCATACGTCGTTTTGTACAATCACATCAAGCCATCGAGAAAGATGAAGATTCAAGGCCCGACGGTAGATGACACTGGTCGTATCCCGTCGGACTAACAAAACAATATGAAAAACTAACATAACTAACATAATTTATCTAACTTTAAATCTCTCATCTAACCAAAATTTGCAAAGATACTAACTGCTTTCTCTAGACCAAGGGAATAAGTGCCATAGGACGACTCAAAACTAGTTGGTACAAAGGAGACTTTAGGAGGATATAAGAGTATTGGACTATAGGATTATTAGTCAAAAGGATCCCTTAAGAATCTAGTTGGTGAGATCAAACTTTGGTGGATAAGGTTGGTAATATCAAAAATTTGGGGTTTAGAATAGAAGTGAAAACTCGAAGAGGTCGATAAAATAATTGGGTTTGAACAGATGATATATTTGATTAATACTCTGGGGCTAACCAGTTGTGGTCCCCAACCATTGGTGGTTATCTGGAACTAGAAGACGTGACCCTTGATTTAAGGTTTAGAAATAAAGGTGAAAGTTGTTGGATTTTTAGGAGGCACTTGCTGATACAATGATGTTGGATTGGTTAGAAGCAAGTAAATTAAGAAGAATACTCCGGTGTTGGAATGTTTAGGGTGATTCCTAGCGCAAGTGACCTTGTACTAAATTCTTATGGAATTATAGGAAGTGGTCAAAAATGAGTCAGCAAATGAATAGATCGTTGTATGCAAGAAATAATTGGTGGAGGATAAGTGAATGTTTATCGGATTCTAGGAATCAATATGACTTGGTCTAGTAGCAAGACATTCTAGGTGACAGTAGTTTTCAGAGCTTGTCATGCTCTGTTTGGATTATTCTTAGAAAGATCTTTTATCTTTGATTAAGAGATCAAGGCCCACAAGTGTGGAGATAAAATCTGAATTTGGTTAGAAAGTGGGGCAATTCTTGATGGAATGATCACATGACTGCTGGATGCTTTATTTAGCTTTGATGATATGGTTGTGGGAAAATAACCACCTGAAGGAGTAAGATAAATTGAGATATGCCTATCTGGGGAATAAATTAATCAAGAAATAATTGGTGGACTACTATGATTTTTGTGACAGGATGTAATGGGAATACTGAGCCTGAAAGGTTCGATGGGTATCCGATAGATTGAACTATAATATGATAAAGAGTTTATGCCCGAAGAAGATGATGGTGGATTAATAATTTTAGCTTGGGCAAAAGTCATGATTCAGTTAACTAGTTGATATTAGTGACCTTACCAGAGATGTTGGAATGGTATTTTGAAGACTCGAGAATTAGAGGCCTATGTAAAGTTGGTTGTTTTGGATCTTAGGTACAATAAGTTTGATGTTCAGAATATAGCGCCCAACTCCCTTGAAAACTAACTTAAGCCCCTCAACCAGAAAGTTTTTCCGGAAATCCTAACTATTCTGGTGCACTCTAACTTACTTGTGAAGACACCTGCGAAGCTTCCTGAAGACCCCGAACCAAAGAAGACTTTCAGGACAGCCTTTTTCTCGCCAAGCCGAAGGTAGAAAAGCGTGAAGAAGATCTACCGGAAGTCACTAAGAAGAATCAAACAACGGAAGCACCTGCTGTTCGCAACATCAACCACCAAGCAAGTTCAGACGCCCTTAGAAGTTTATAACATCCCTCTACTAACTAGAACCCAGAGAGAATCAAGTACGCAGACTTGACGCATCCTGAGAACAACGCGTTCCCACCTGCGACCCTCGTAAGGAGAAAATATCAGGGAGTGATATCTGCACCGACCCAAGCACCGAGGAATGACACCCAAGACGAAGATCGTCAAGCTACCCAAGAAGGACGATGCCTTCAAGTCAACCCCAGATGCAACCTTCTGCAGGACCGTTTAAAAATCCCTTTTTAAGGGGGAAGACCTGCAATAGGTATACAAGAAAATGTTAATAATTAGTCCCTTACGCCTCAGTCTTGTAGTGTCTGGAAACAGCCAACCAGGACTCTCCCTCAGCGTCGATCGTTAAGTCAACCCCATCATCGAGGATCTGAACTCAGCACAGAAGATCGTCGACAAAGAAAGCCTCGCAACATCAATTTGTCAAGATCTCTCATGGCGACCTTACTAAAGAAGCCACGACATCAGAAGTATAGCCAGCCCAAAACCCGTGCCCTCGTACTCCCTGTTACCACCGGGCAAATCTCGAGGACGAGATTTATTTTAAGGGGGGAAGAGCTGTAACATCCCAAATTTAGGAACCAAGAAAAACTTTGTTTACAAGACCTAAAATTCAGAACCAACAAAAACTTTTTGAAAGGTTTCACTGATGATTGTGTTTTCCATCCCATTGCTCTGTTTGACCTGGTGTGACTTGTGCTAACTAGTGTGGGTAGTTGATCATCTTGTGTGTTGTGTGTACCAAAATAAAGATGGCGTTGTTCCATGGTTTTATGACCCCAAGTAATCGAATTATCGATCTATATCTTATCTTCACTCCTGTTAAAGAATACCATATCCAAATCTGACATGACCTTTAGGTAATTTGCTTGTTGTAGGAATTTGAATTCAAATAATTGAATTCATAAAATAATTCAAATTAAAACATTAAAGTAACTTAAATAACAATCAGGTAAATGATTTAATAAATGATTGAATAACTCAAATCTTACAATAAATATTACAACTTATTGAATTCTTGCAAAGGCAAACAAATCATTTTTCTAAACATAAAATACAATGTCTTTACCACTTTATTACAACAAACCGAAATTCAAAAAGGAAAATTACAATTGTTTCCTAAACTAAAATGTCTTGTATTTCTTTTCCTCCTTTTGATCTTTATACCAATATTGTTTCCCTGCAAACAAATGAAAAGCAAAGACAGAAATAAACAAAAGGGATTAGGGTTAGTATTATCCTCAGTTAGGCAGTGTGATGCACTGCTAAACACATCACTGGATATTATTAGGGACTAAGTGTTGTATCTGTTCTTAATCAGCACAGTTTGCCTCAGTACAACATCATAGGCCATAAATCCACATGTCCAGTGAAAAGAAATGGAAAATCTGTAGATAAGCTCAACCCATAGATGCCAGCTCTCTGAACTGAGCAAGCAGAGGAGCTCACATGCACACACAGTCCTGGGTAGCCATCATCACACTGCAATAGGCATGTGAATAACAAGGGCAAAGGGAGTTGTAGGACACAAGCCACACAGCCCTGTTTCACCCACCACCAGCTCATTTACTACCATGCACAGCTACTTCACTCCCAGGAGGAGGATAAAAGCAAGGGACAGCAGTAGCAAGCAAGGAGCAAGCTCATTTCACTCAGCTCAAGTTCATCACCCACACAACCCACAGTTCATCACTAAACCACCAATCCCTCCACTTTCCACCACTGGATTCTTGCCTAAAGCAAGAACAAGATGGATATAAGCACAAGGCCAAGTAGGAGCTAGGAGGAGAAGGCCAGGAGCTAGAAGGAAGCAGCTGGAGCAGGAGGAGCAGATCCACAAGAACTACAAGCAACAGATCCACAAGAACTACAAGCAACAGTCCCAACATCACCACACTTGAGCACAGGTTGATATTCTATCTCTAGCCAAATGATCTGCTAGATGCACATGGTGTGGTGGAGTGTTTCCCTCAGCTAAGCATAGAAATGCTATGCTAAAATCATCACAGGGAGTTAAATCAAGCAAAGCATCTATTCTTATTAAATCAAAAGCCTCAGCCTATGCATCATGGGCAAGGGCATAAATCCATCAAATTGGGCAAAGGCATACAAGCTTTATTTGCTTGAGTTCATCAATTGTGAAGCACAAATCCAGTATTTAGATGCTGGGCACAAAACCCACAAGGGGAGAGGCACCACAAGCACATCTGTGCACCAATAAGAGCGCTGATAAGCATAAACAGATTTCCTAAGCTAAAATTAGTAGTTAGCTTCTGTGTAACTCAACTGAGGCATCACAGCATGCTTAACTAAAAATTATTTAGCAACAGGAATCTATTATACACTTGATTTTATCAAAGGTTTACTTCGGAATCTCAGGTTCAGAATAACAACAGCAAACAGCAGAGGCACATATCTGAACCAAGTTCAGAGAACACCATCTGTTGCTACTGTCTAGGACAGATAGCAAATCTGTCGAGTGACAGAACCAGGTCATCACCCCAGCCAAAACCACTAGCTAGAACATCCCCAATTTAACACATTGAGGCACTAGCTCTTGTTCAGAGATCATCACAAGGGCAGCCAAGCAAACCCAACACCTAAGCATCAAGAAAACCTAGATCACCAATTCACCCAGGCATTCCAAAGCAAGGCACGAAGGCCTGGAGGGGGAAAGAAGAAGAAGAGAGGAGAGAGGAGAGGAGCTCACCATCGCCCATGGCCGTAACTCCACGGCGGCGGGGCAGTGCCCGCGTGGCCGATGAAGGAGGACCATGGGAGGAGAGCACCCGTCACCACCACCACCAAGGCGGCACAGAGAGTGATGCTCTGCACCTACCATGGGAGCACGAGGAAGCTAGAAGGCGAGGGAGAGCACGGCGGAGCGGCGTCGTCCCCGAACCCTAACCCTCGGTTTTGAGTTGCACACGGCCGCATCAGGCGAGGAGGAGTAAATCGCCGGGGTAGGAATGGAGAGGACTGCGAGGCGCGTCGTTTGCGCCCAAGCACGGCGGCGGAGGTTGCCACGCTTGGCCGGAATCAAGGGGCGACGGCGGCGGCGATTCTAAATCGCGTCGGGCTCGGGAGTGAGATGGAGAGAGAGAGAAGCGAGTGAGAGTGTGGCCGGTCGGGTTGACCACCGACCCGAGCCAGGTTTTGATTGGGTTCAACCCAGTTGACCCAGGGGCAAAAGGGTCAATTCACCTTTCTAAAGAATTTAATTCAAAGAAAATGGTTTATTCAATATAACTAGAAATTCAGTGCAGAAAAATAAATAAAAATATTCCTAGTAATCTTGAGAACTCAAGAAAATTGTTTTGTCTTATAAATTACTTTATCTTGATTTAAAATATAAGATATACCTTTATACCTATAAAACTTATTTTAAATAAGAATTTAAGTTTGAAAATTCAAACAAAATTCAAATAAATTAAGAAATAAATATATTCTTAATTTCCTCATAGAATAAAATAAAATTATGTTACATAAATGATTCCTCCTATTATTTAATAAATCAAAATTTAAGTTTAATTAGTTAAATACTTTCTTCAAACCTTAAATATTCTAAAAAGGAAATTTAAATAAGATAAAATTATTAAAATTCTCATTAATGAAAAATACAAATAAAATATATAAAAATGAACAGGGAAATAAAATCTATCTGTTTGTATAAAGCAAACACCTGTTTGACTAAAATTGAATCACCCTAACATTGAAACAACACTTTACTTATTAATTTAAATATTGGTTAATTCAATGAAATTAAACCCAATTGGTTTGCCTTGTGTGACTACCGTAGTTATTTGTAGAGTTTAATATTGTAAGGTGGTGATGTTTGATTGAGTAGTTTAGTGATTGCTTGTATTGGTTTGTTTATCGATTAGACGAGAACGTTGCTGGAATTATCGAGGAGGGGGAATTTGTTGAACCTGAAGATCAAGACCAAGGTCACTTTGCCGAGCAAGGCAAGCTATCCTCTGAGCTTGCATTTATTTACATCTATTTTGGCTCGCATGATTTACTTATAAAGAGCAACTGTGATTTATGTGGTGTTTGCCACTAAAGCTATGATTTTGAAAACCCTTTGTTTTAAAAATACAAGTATATTATTTTGACACCCTATATGGAGATATTAGATGGAAATTCTTTTTCAAACTATAGGATGGGAAAAATACTGTTTACTCAAAACTCCTTTGAAAATACTTGTGTGGTTATGGAATGCCGAGGTGTCGGTGTTGAAGGGGAGAAATGGAGAATGGTGATGTTTATGAAAAATGCACAGTGTCCTAGAACCATGACGACCAATCTTACCCTGTGCGACCACATTTACCCACATATGGGAAAGGGCTTAGTCATATAATTTGCTCTTACTAGTATGGGATGCCTCATCGACGGAGATGACTCCGTTATGCATGAGGGGATGGTCTGAGGACCTACCCTGACCTGGGTCCTCGCTCAAACTCTATGGAAAGATAAGGAGGAGGATAGAAGGATGTCCCCTATACACCGCCAGACAAAACATATGAGTCCTCACACTTAGGGTTTCCGACGGGAAACTGGACTGGGTGTTGATGGAAAGTGTCATATGGAAAGGGTCCTATACTAGCATGAGCAAAGGAGAGGCTATGGTCGGTGGCTCAACTTCGCATACACCTTGTATGGCGGGACGTGGCTGACACGATGAGTTACCGGATGGGTGTGGGCAAAAAGCGTGCTACCTCTGCAGAGGGTTAAAACTATTCGAATAGCCGAGTCCTCGGATATGGACAATTGGGAGACTGTTCCTAAGACCATGTGCAAGTTTTGCAAAGTTTTGAGATTTGAAAATAAAATGGAGGTGTGTTGTATCAGCAACTCTACCGACGGGCTGGTATGAGGTTGCTGGAGAATGATTTGACCATGACGGGCTATGGTCGAGAAGTGAAAAGTTTTGTGTTTTGAAAGGTGAAAATGTTTTATGCAACTATGCCAACGGGCCGGCATGAGGTTGTGGGATTGAATGACCATGAAGGGTTATGGTCGAAGAAGGAGGAGTTTTGGAGAAATAAACCAAATGGTGATATTTTCGGGAAAAAGTTTTAAAAGAGACTTCTTACAAAAACAGATTTATGGGAAAGATTCTGAAAGCCTTCCTTTCTTTTTCAATAAAGATATAGAGATTTCAAAACAAAGTTTTATTAAACAAAAGTCTATCCTTCTCTTTTCAACAAGGGTATAGAGTTTTCAAAGCAGAAAAAGTTTTATTTAAACAATAAAAAGAGTAGTGCATGCTCATTTCGGGGGTAGTTTGCGAGTACATTCAAATGTACTCATATTGGTTTCGTCCCTGGCTATTGTCTTAGCCAGATTTTGAAGAAGAACTGTTCGAAGAAGAAGACTTCAATAACGTCAATGCGAACTAGGGCGCTTCCCAGTCAGCTGCCTGTAGGGTTGGCAAGTGACTTGGGCTCCACGTTGATTTGGTGATTTCCGCTGCGAATACCTGATGAAGTTATGGCTTCAATCAAGTAAGTATATTTATTCGGTATTTATGGGTGTTCTGTGATGCCAATTCGAGTTATGTGCAACAACAGACTGATCATGGGATTGTTGCAGGAAACATAACGAGTATCTCGGACAGCTAATCCGGGGTCCCCACACTCTTCTTCATTGGGACTTCTCCCCCGGCCTCGCGGTCGAGGCTCAGGTTCGTCGCCGGTTTGGTTCCTCCGTTCATTTCTCCCCATCTTCTGGCCACAAGGAATTCTACTTGGTGGTCTCCTTCTCCTCGGCTTCATTTGCTCTCTCTGAAGAAACAGTTGGTCTTGCTTTACAATCCTGTATTGGAGGCTTGCTGCTGGTTTTAAGGTTTACAAGATTTCTGATCGTCGTTTCCGATTCTCAGTGGCCTCAAATCATGTGGGGGCATTTCTTATATGGCTTGAGAGATCGAGTTTGGCCAGATTTTATTTGCCACTTCAGTTTATTTCGTGGTGCGGATCCCAAAGTTACTGGTTTTGTTCATTCTGTTGATCCATCATGGAGTTCATCTGCGGAGGTTCTTGAGATTTCCCAGCGGTCACCTACAGCCATTAGGCCGAACTTGAGTTTTTTATCACAGAATGCTAAGCATGATTACTCTTCCGCTCATGAGTTGGCCAAATTTGGTTTCCTGGAGACTGAATTGCCTCTGGATCCATCTCAGAGGTCACTCAAGTTTGGCTCTTTCGATCCTCAATCCGTCACGGCGACGCTAACCTCGCCGGTGGCCGCTGATCAACCGCCGATGATCAAGTTTGGTATGTTTTCCTCTCCGGCTATCTTGGTCAATCAGTCTAAAGGCATTTATTACAGTCAAGATTTTATTAGAAATATCTGTACTCGACTTTCCATTCCTGAGCTGGAGCATCTGGAAGATTTGCGTTTTGCACGATATTCTGATCAGGAGATTATGGAATTAATGTCTATCCCGGTGATCCCTCCTAAGGACGTAGTTTTTGAATTTCTGGGTCGTTGCGCTCAGTGTGGGCTTAAGGATCATCTTGTCCAGAACTGCCCTGGTGTATGTGCGGACTGTCAGCTTCTTGGGCTCAAATTCCCATCATGTGCCGAATTGCCTGCTACTGATTTGGGCCCAAAGGCCCTTGTACCTGACCCTCTTGATCCTCTGTCTGATGCTGCTCGATCAGACCCGCTTAGCTGCTGTTTTCGTTGCATGGAATTAGGGCATTTTAAGCGTGACTGCATCAATGATGTTAAATGTCTGGAATGTTTTGGCTGGGGCCATATAGCGAGAAAATGCCCCACTAAACAGCGTTGCTCCTTTTGTCTTGTGACGGGTCATACTTTGGGTAAGTGCCCGCAGATTCGATGCCGCAAGTGCAATGTTTTGGGACATCAAGCTTTTAGTTGCTCTCAGCGTCAGCATTGGGTGAGGAAAGGTTTGTTACAGCAGAATCAGGAAATAATCAATATTAACAAGCCCAGGTGTGGCTTTTGTGATGCGGAAGGTCATCTCCACAAGGCCTTTCCACGAAGAGCAAAAATTATTCGCTGTACGCGCTACGATGATATCGGACACTCTGTTTTCGGATGTTTGACTAAACAGATTTGGGTGCCTAAGCGTAATACTGGGGAAATAATTATGATTGACGATTCAGTTCTCGGAGTGCCGTCAGAGAATATTTCTCCCATCTTTCCTTGCTCATCCACGCAGCCTGCTATCACCACCGTTCCGGTTAACCCCGACCTTTTTCTACCTGGACCGGTGCATGTGGATGACGAGGAGCATGATGGTCGCACTCAGCATTGCCATGTGGTGGTCGGTCCGCCACTGCTGCAGCATGACAAGTACGCTCCTGAAATAAACATCAATGAGGATCCCGACTCTTGGTCCGTAATTGTCTCTGAAGATGAGTTTTCTGAAATAGAAGCAGCTGCTGACAGTCTGATAAATGAGACTCCAGGAGGTGATTTGCAGTTTGTTCATGGTGGTGGTGCTAGCTTGCTGCTTGATTTGGTGGCTCCTCCACGGCTCAGCTCTCAGATGGGGGATTTCTCTAGCAATTTGCTGCAACAAACTGCCCTAGTGGCTACTTCTGTGGTGTTGCTCTCGATGGATAGTGCCTTCTGTCTGACAGCTTCAGATTTTGCAAAATTCTGGACAATTATAACTCAAGAAGTCTACCACAGCCCTGCTTCCCTTACTTATCCAGTGCAGACTCCTCGGGGTCAGATGTTAGAGGATGCAGATAGTTTACCTACTCACAGCTTTTGGGTGCAGATGCAGGCTCGGTTCTCTGCAAAAGTTATGTCCCACATTTTTTACTCCACATCTCTGATAGATGTGGTTAATGCTTCTGAGATCTGCAAGGTGCTGAACAAGCCGTTTATCACTGGTTGGGCATGATGGTTACATATGGATAGCGCTGGTCTTGTTGGTCTAGTTTGGGCGCCAACTTCTGCCTGTGTGGATATGAGCTCTGAGTCAGAGGCCACACGTTCAAATACTACTTCTTCCCGCCCATCTGCTGTTAAGCGTGGACGTCCCAAGAAGGGTGATGTGGCTCCCAAGTTAGTGGAAACAGGACCTCGTCGACCTACCAGGCAGAATAATAAAGGGTACAAGCATGAATCTATTCCAAACCTTGCTCCTCGCCGCTCCACGGCTTCCAAAGCCAAGAAACCAGATGTTCTTCGCTTGGAGGAGATGCGCAAGATGGGCATCGAACGCTGCAACATTGATCCAAAAGAGCTCACTGATGAGAAGCTCCTTGAAGATAAATCTGCTTAAAAGAGCTTTCTGTCCCTCTCGGGTGGAAGTTGCTGTCTTATTTCCTCGCTATGCAATCGACGTTGAGAACTAGATCCTGGAATGTGTTGAGCTGGAATGTTCGTGGGATTAATGACCCCACTAAGTGGCCTCATATTCGTAGTAAGATTGAGGAAAGTGGTGCCACGATTGTTTGCCTTCAAGAAACGAAGAGAGCTAACTTCGATAATGCCTTTATTAGGGGTTTTGCACCTAAGCGATTTGACAAATTTGCTTTTGTCCCTTCGGATGGTGCTTCTGGTGGCCTTTTGATCCTTTGGTCTAGCAGAACTTTTACTGGGCAAATCATCCTGCAAGATTTCTGTGGGCTAGTAGTGCATTTCATTTCAATGCTCTCACAGGATTCCTTCTCTCTCGCTAATATATATGGACCCTGTGCTGGTACTGCTAGAGAGGACTTCATTGCTTGGCTGTTTCACTTGGACATTGACGTTGATAATCTCTGGCTTCTACTGGGCGACTTCAATTTTTATCGGTCGGTCGACAATCGGAATAGAGAGGGGGCAAACTTCGCAGATATTGAAACTTTTAACGAGGTCATTAGCTATCATGGCCTCGTAGAACTCCCTATCAAGGGCAGAGCTTTTACTTGGTCCAATATGCAAGCCGACCCACTTTTGGTTCAACTCGATTGGTTTTTCACCTCCCTTGCTTGGACTCTCAAATTCCCAAACACAGTGGTCACCCCTTTAGCTCGCCCGACATCTGATCATGTGCCATGTGTGGTGTCAGTTGGAACCTCAATTCCAAAGGCTGCTGTTTTTCGTTTCGAAAACCATTGGATTTCGCTACCTGGCTTCTTGGAAGTGGTAGAATCTATTTGGAATATTCACTGCCCTGGGGATAGTGCCAAGAGATTATCCTCCAATTATAAGTTGCTTAGAAAAGGGCTCAAGAAATGGTGCACGAGTATCTCTCGTATAAATACTCTCATTGTCAACTGTAATGAAATCATTCTCATGATTGATCAGCTGGAAGATCAGCGTCCTTTACACCTGTCTGAATGGAATTTTCGATCGATTGTGAAAAAATATCTAGATGAGCTGTTGAAGTGTAAACAGAGCTATTGGAAACAAAGATACACTGCTCGTTGGGCAAAACTTGGGGAGGAGAATACCTCTTATCATCACTCCATGGCAACTATTAGCTACCGCAGAAATTCCATTGCCTCCTTAGTGCGTGAAGATGGTTCACTTGCGGTAGAACATGAAGAGAAAGCTGGTGTTCTGTGGCATGCATATAAACAGAGACTCGATGTCACTACGGGTATTGCAGAGGATTTTGACTATACCAAGTACATCACTCCTCATGAGAATCTCGAAAGCCTCTCTGCTCCTTTCACTATGCAAGAAATAGATGAAGTAATAAAACACATGCCAAATGCAAAGGCTCCAGGCCCAGATGGTTTTACTGGACTGTTCTTGAAAAAGTGTTGGCACATCATCCGTTGGGATGTTTATGATCTCTGTAGGGATTTCTGGAGCGGGCAGGTTAACCTCCAGAGTATAAATGACTCGTTCATCACTCTCATACCAAAAACAAATGCACCTGAAGGTCCAAATGATTATCGACCGATCTCCTTGCTAAACTCAAGTCTGAAACTCCTTACAAAGATTCTTGCTAATAGGTTGCAAACAAAAATTCTGAAACTTATTCATGTGAACCAATATGGTTTTTTGAAGACTAGGACCATTCAAGACTGTGTGGCTTGGGCATATGAATACATTCACCAGTGCAAACAGTCAAAGAGGGAATGCATCATTCTGAAACTTGATTTTGCCAAAGCTTTCGATACAATTGAACACAAGGCTATTTTGGAAATTCTGAAATGCCAAGGTTTTGACAACCGTTGGGTTGGTTGGATTGCTTCAATTTTGGCCAGTGGCACCTCCTCCATCCTTCTGAATGGTACTCCGGGAAAAAAGTTTGCTTGCAAGCGAGGTGTTCGACAAGGCGACCCTCTCTCGCCAACATTGTTTGTTGCCGGATCGGATTTACTCCAGTCTATGGTAAACTTTATTTTTCATGAAGGGCTCATCCATGCACCTCTCCCAATTCCTGGCGCCGACTTTCCAATTGTTCAGTATGCGGACGACACGCTGCTAATTATGCAAGCATGCCCAACTCAGCTGCTGGTTTTGAAAGCGTTACTTCATGAATTTGCAGCAGCTACTGGCCTAGCAGTGAACTATTCAAAATCTTGCATTCTTCCCATCAATGTGTCGGAGGAGAAGATGGTAGAGCTGGCGGCAGCTTTTGATTGCTCCATTGGAACACTCCCTTTTACTTACCTTGGAATGCCGCTGAGCACGGCAAGACCAACTGTTAGGGATTTGGCTCCTGTTGGTGATCAGATTGAAAGGAGACTCAATGCTTGCGCTCGTTTTCTTCCCCATGGAGGCAGGTTGACGATAGTGAACTCGGTTCTTTCAGCTCTGGCCACTTTTCTGATGTGCTCCATTAAGCTTAATAAAACATTCATCAAGTCGGTTGATAGATCTAGGCGCCACTGCCTTTGGGATAAAAGAGAAGATTCAACCTCCTTTGCTGGCCTTGCAGCGTGGGATATGGTCTGTAAACCAAAAGACAAAGGAGGTCTAGGAGTGATCAACCTAGAACTTCAGAATAATGCCCTTCTTTTGAAACAACTGCACAAATTTTTTGAGAGACGAGATATCCCTTGGGTGAATCTAGTCTGGTCATTATATTCGGATGCTCCACCGCAAGCACAATCAGTAAGGGGTTCATTTTGGTGGCGTGATATTTTTAGCCTGTCGGAGATTTACAGGAGCATCACCACTTGCAAGCTAGGAGATGGACGAACTGTGCTGTTTTGGAAGGATTTTTGGATTGGCGAAACGCTACTGGCAGATAAATTCCCTCGCCTGTATTCCTTTGCAGAACAACCTGATACAAGTGTCCACAAAATGCTAACTTCCCAGCAGCCGCACACAATGTTCTCTACGCCTCTATCCATGGAGGCCTTTGAGGAATACCAAGCGATGCAACGGTTATGTGATGGTCAGACTGAAAATTCCCATGAATTGGATAGTAGAAGCTTTGTTTGGGGGAAACCTAGCTACTCATCTGCAGATTTCTACAGTTATATGTTTCAATGTGTGCCCAAAGATTTGCTCCTTGTTAAAATCTGGAAGTCCAGATGTCTGCCAAAACTTAAAGTTTTTTGCTGGTTACTTATCAATGATCGCCTAAACACTAAGGACATGATGTTGAGAAAGCACTGGCATGTCGACGATGGCCCCAATTGTGTTCTCTACCAGCAATCTGTTCTTGAGGACAATGAACACCTTTTCTTCGGCTGTGATTTTGCCAGGACATGCTGGGACAGCATTGGGATAACTTGGAACATGAACAAGGCTCGCAGAGATCGAATCACAGAAGCGATGAGCACATCCTTACACCCAAACTTCCAGGAATTCTTTGCATCGGCTGCATGGAATATTTGGAAGGAACGCAATGACCTCATCTTCAATGGGGTGGTGCCATCTCTCCAGAACTGGCGTAGGAGGACTAAGCAGGACCTGCTGCTGCATCAGTACAGAGTCAAGCCTGCTAGAGTGCAGCCTCTTTTAGACCGCATTACCTTGTATTTTGAGTAATTTTGCCCCCACCCCTGATTGAGTCATGGCTCCTTGACTCTTTCAGCTCATATGTACTTGTATTCCCCCTTTATTTAATATAAAATAACCGTAGGGGCTTCCCCTACGGTAGTGCGGTCTAAAAAATACTTAGTATTATTACCTCCCTCTTGAATATGTTTCACCTTAGCTCTTTGTGCCCACTTGGCCTCCTCATCTCTTCTAAGGGAGGCAATTTTATCATTAGCAACTTTTAGCTCATCTTTCTCCCTATCATCTAGGGGAAAGCTTTCGGCCTTAGCCTCAAGTACCCCAATAAATTGCTGAAGTCTATCCCTCTCTTTTTTATATACCCCACTAAGATTTTTTGCCCACCCCCTAAGGAAACTTCTAAGGTGACGAATCTTGTTTTGCCACCTTTCCATAGGAGAGCGTCCAAGAGTAACCAAATTCCACTCCCTAGCAATTAGATCAACAAAACCCTCTTGACAAAGCCAGGATAACTCAAACGAGAAAGAAGACTTGTTTCCACGGTGAGCTTGTTCACCGGAATCAAGTAGTAAAGGAGTATGATCAGATCCTGGTCGTTCCAACGCCCTGACCGTTACTAAAGGAAATTTTTGCTCCCACTCCACATTTGATAAAATACTATCAAGTTGTCGGCCCAGTGGAAACCAGGGTACCACGGGCCGGCCTCTACAGCCCTCGACACTTTGCTAAGGATTCTGCTAAGCATCAGGCGTTCCAGCCTGATGAGCCTCGAGAGGACTTTTCCCTCGCGAGGCCTCTCACATCGAGAATATCACAAGTCCTGGCGTACGTTTGCGCCTCCCTCGCGAGGCCCCTCGCGAGGCGTCAAGTATCCAAAGACCTCGGCGAGGCAGTCAGCCCTCGCGAGGTTCCTTCGGACGGAAGAAAGCTCTGTCTCTACGACAGAGCGCACATGGCCTCTACGCCCGCCGCAGAGTGACGCGCACGCCTGCACTTGGTGACGATCACGCCGCAGTTGCCTCTTTGGTGATAAAGGTGGTCAACAAAGCTGCACCAAGCAAAGCGGACTACAAGAATTGCCATTCCGATGATAAGGGGACCGTTGGCCGCTACGCTCCAAGCAAACGTCACCGTGGGGCACCCCACAGGCCTCTGCAGCGCCAGCTTATCGTCCTGGATGGACGGTGGCTTTCCAGCCACGGAGCAGAAGCTTTCTGCCATGGACCAAGTCCATGGACAGCCCCAAGGCCGTGCACCGTCCTCCTCCTCTGTCGCCATGTGGTTTCCCTTCCCGCCTAAAGAATTGGGGGAAGAGGTCCGGGGCATCTATATAAGGAGGCAGTGTACGACCGAGCAAGGGGATCGATCATTCAGAGCTTATCCGCACCACAGCAAGGAACAAGACCACGCTCCTTCCACCATAGTTCCACCATAGCCAAAGCTTGCTCCCCGGCAAGCTCATTGTACTGTACCTCTACAAGCAGTGCAATACAGACAAGCAGGAGTAGGGCTTACACCTCACGGTGGCCCGAACCTGGGTAGCGGCTCGTGTTTACACTCTGCAGTGATGTCCCTCTCCGAGCTCGACGAGCACCGTCGCCGAGGTAGCTGAGGGTTGTTTGATTGTGTGTTCAGCCCCTGCTCGTTCCTGGCATCAGTGAGACACACCCCTAGTTCTTGGGACTAGTCTTCGACATTTGGCGCGCCAGGTAGGGGGCTGAGGCGCGTCTTCAACCTCTCCTCCGCCATGGCCGAGACACGTGTTGAGCGTCCCGCACGCCGGACGTCCAGCAGGGTCAACACCGAGCCCGTCGCCCACTGCCCGCGCGGCCGCCCGCGCACCAACACCGCTCCAGGGCCCAGCGCCGCCCCCGAGCCTCGCGTCGAGCACCCAGAAGACCAGGACGACGACGGCGAGGAGGAAGCTTCCTCCCTGCACCCGTCCAGGGACCCGGCCGCTTCTTCGCAAAGCCGAGCGGCGCCAAGCCCAAGCACTGCGCTGCTCATGGCGGCGGAGCTGCTGCGCTACCGCCCCGCGTAGGCGGGCCACGACGGCTGGCTCGACGGCATCGCCGAGCTCGTCAACGCCGCTATACCTGCTCAAGCGCCAGCGCCCTCTCGCTCGCTGGTGCACCACTCCGGGCGCGCGGGGAACATAGCGCATGGCGCTCCTCCTCCTCCTCCGCCTCCGCCACCTCCTCCAGCTGGGCCACCAGCTGGGAACCACCGCGTTGAGTCGCACGCCTCCTCGCCGCATGACTGCATGATCGTGCAGCGGGCGCCAGAGGACGCGCGCGTGGAGATCGAGCGCCAGCGGGACCGCCACAACCGCGCCGTCCAGGACATCGCCGCCGCAAGGCGCCAGAACTGCCACACGCTCGCTGACGGCATCGTGACGTACGCCACGGGCTGCACCGCGTTCAGTCGCGAGCTGCATCGCGTCGTCTGGCCGGTCAAGTTCAAGCCGGATCTTCCTCCGCGCTACGACGGCAAGACGAACCCCCTGGAGTTTCTGCAGCTCTACACCGTGTCCATCCAGGCCACAGGCGGCGACGACAAGGTGATGGCCAACTGGTTCGTCATGGCCCTCAAGGACGCAGCACTCTCATGGCTCGTGAACCTCCCCGAGAACACCATCAACACATGGGAGGAACTCTGCAAGTGCTTCGTGGCAAACTTCAAGGGCACGTACGAGCGCGCCCTCACCTACAACAACCTCTGCGCTGTGTGCCAGAAGCCTGGCGAGACCCTCCGCAAGTACATCCAGCGCTTCAGCCAAGTCCGCAAGAAGATCCCAAACATCCCCGACACGCAGGTCATTTCTGCCTTCAGGGCGGGTGTCACGGACGTCAGGATGCTCGAGAAGCTTGGCATCCACGACAGCCTCACCTCCGTGGTGAAGCTCTTCGACCTGGCGGACAAGTGCGCCAAGGCTGAAGAGGGCCGTCTCTTCGTCAAGAAAGAGCCAGAGGCAGAGCATGCTGAGGGGTCCTAGCCCAAGAGGAAGGCCAGCGAGAAGCGCAAGACCACTGCTGTCCTCGCGGCAGAGCCTGACGCCAAGCAGAAGCGTGTTGTCACTCCAGCTCCGGAAGCCGCCAAGAAAGATGATCGCCCATTCTGCATCTACCACAACAAGCACAACCACGCAACTGAAGACTGCTGGGAGCTCAAGAAGCTTCGTGACAGCCGCGAGCAGCGCCATGGTCGCGGCGGCCGCGGCGGTGGCCGCGGCGGCCGAGGGGGTGGACGCTGGAACAACAACTACCCGCAGAACCCTCAAGTGAACGCCTTCCAGCAGAACCCCGCCGGGCAAGACAACAATCTCCCTGATGAGGACCCTGGGGGCTACCAGGTCCCTCACGGGGCAGCCTGCATCCTCGGCGGGGCTCAGGCTCCCAAGTCGAACCGCCACTTCAAGCAGCTCTCTCGCGAGGTCAACGCCGCGCTCCCTGGGATTGAGGTATCCAAACCCCTCAAGTGGTCGCAGTACCCCATTGCCTTCGACTCCAGCGACCACCCAAAGTCCACCAAGACTGTGGGCACCATCCCTCTGGTGTGCACCCCCACCATCAACAACATCGCCGTCACCAAGACGCTCATAGATGGGGGTGCAGGCCTGAACGTCATCTCCGTCGAGACCTTCGAGAAGCTTCAAGTGCCATATGAGCGGCTCATGCCCACCAGGCCCTTCTCGGGGGTGACAGAGGGTGCCACCACCCCGCTGGGGCAGGTGAGGCTTCCGGTCACCTTCGGGACGCAGGAGAACTACCGCACCGAGCTCATCGACTTCGACGTCGCGCACATTGGCCTGCCCTACCACGCCATCCTCTGCTACCCTGCCCTCGCGAAGTTCATGGCTGTCACTCACCACGCCTACAACATCGTCAAGCTTCCAGGCTGCAGCGGCACCATCACCATCCGCGGCCAGGTCAAGGACGTTGTGTGCTCTGTCGAGCACGCCTACAAGGCCGCTGCGGTGGCATTTCCCGCTGACGAGAACGCAGAGGAACCCCTCGCGAGACCAGCAAAGAAGAAGCAGCTGTTCTCTCAAGAGAGGGCGGCCACGAAGAAGGTGCCACTGGACGCCAGCAGCTCAGTGGCTAGCGTCACCATAGGCGCTGGCTTGCCTAACAAATAGGAAAGCACGCTCGTCGCCTTCCTCAGGGCAAACTCTGACATGTTCGCCTGGACACCGTCAGATATGTCCGGAGTACCGAGGGAGATGATCGAGCACCACTTAGCCGTGTATCCAAATGCACGCCCAGTGAAGCAGAAGGCACGGCGCCAAGCGCCAGAGAAGCAAGAGTTCATCGTCAAGGAAGTAGAGAAGTTAAAGAAAGCACACATCATTCGAGAAGTTGTACACCCCACTTGGCTCTCCAACACGGTGGTCGTCCCCAAGAACACCGGTGGAGGCCGGCTCTGCATCGACTACACTGACCTCAATAAGGCCTGCCCCAAGGACCCGTACCCACTGCCAAGGATAGACCAGATCGTGAACTCAACCGCCGGCTGCGACCTCCTCTGTTTTCTGGATGCCTTCTCAGGCTACCACCAGATCAAGATGGCGCTGGAGGACGAGGAGAAGACAGCATTTCTCACCCCTTGTGGTGTGTTCTGCTACGTCTGCATGCCCTTCGGCCTGAAGAATGCCGGCTCCACGTTCCAGAGGCTCATGAGGACCGCCTTGGGGGCTCAGATGGGTAGAAACGCAGAAGCCTACATCGACGACATCGTGGTCAAGTCCCGCGAAGAGCACACACTCCTGAAGGACCTCGAGGAGACCTTTGCCAACCTGCGCAAGGCGGGCATCAAGCTGAACCCCGCCAAGTGCGTCTTCGGGGTACCATCAGGCAAACTCCTCGGGTTCCTAGTGTCTCACCGTGGCATTGAAGCAAACCCCGACAAGATCAAGGCAATACAAGAAATGCAGCCGCCTCGTCGCCTCAAGGACATGCAACGCCTGGCGGGATGCATGGCCAGCCTTGGCCGTTTAATCTCCAAGTTCGGCGAGAGGGCGCTGCCATTTTTTAAGATCATGAAGAGGTCTGGCACGTTCAAGTGGATGCCAGAAGCAGCCAAGGCATTTGAAGACCTGAAGAAATACCTGGCCAGCCCACCAATCATGGTTGCCCCACGACCTCGCGAGCCCTTGAAGCTGTACTTAGCAGCCACTCCTCAAACGGCAAGCGCGGTCCTGATGGCAGAAAGGGAAGAGCCGGTCCTCGCCAAGAAAGACGCTACCACGCCAAGCCCAGAGCCTCCCGACAAGGAAGCAGCCTCTCCAAGCCCCAAGCCTCAAGTCGAGCCCGCGCAGCCAACGAGCATCCTCACCAAGGACCTGCCGCAAGAAAGGCTCGACAAGGCCCCTGAAGAGCACCGCGAAGAGCCCAGCGCTGAAACACCAACGACAACGCTTGTCGAGCACCCGTCTACTTCTTCAGCATAGTGCTGCGGGATGCTCACGAGCGCTACACCATGCAGCAAAAGCTCCTCTTCGCGCTCCTCATCGCCTCCAGAAAGCTGCGCCACTACTTCCAGGGTCATCCCATCAAGGTGGTCACATCGTACCCCCTGGAGCAAGTCCTGTGCAACCCAAACGCAACGGATCGCGTCGCAGGCTGGGGCATCGAGCTGCAACCCTTCGAGCTACAATTTGACACCACCAGGGTCATCAAGGGCAGGGCGCTGGCAGACTTTACGGCCGAGTGGACGGACCCGCGTCAGGAAGAGCCTCAGGACCATGCACTTCGATGGAGCGTTCATGCGCTAGAGCGCGGGGGCTGGCGCTGTCCTGACTTCACCAACAGGCGACAAGCTCTTTTACGCCGTCCAGCTATGCTTCACGCACAGCGACAAGGTCTCCAACAACATCGCTGAGTACGAAGGCCTCCTCGCCGGGCTGAGAGCCGCAATCGCTCTCGGCGTCAAGCGCATACTCATCAAGAGCGACTCTCAGCTCCTTGTCAAGTTCTCCAACAAGAGCAACAAGCCTAAAGACGGCCACATGACCGCTTACCTCGAGGAGGTCCGCAGGCCCGAGAAGCACTTCAGGGGAATGGAGCTCATGCATATCCTGCGAGGAGAGAATCAAGAGGCAGACGACATCGCTAAGCGAGCATAAAAAAGGGAGGCCCAGCGAGCCGGCGTGTTCGAGGAGAGACTCCTCAAGGCATCAGTCAAACAGCCAAAAGAGGTGGCTGACATGGACATCGATGAGGAGCTCCCACAAGCACCATCAAATGGCACACCAGACTGCGGTCCGCCCTCAGGAGTGCGCCTGCTGATGACTTTAGTGCGTCAAGCTGCGGATTGGATCGTCGAGATCAAGGAGTACATGCAGGATGGGGTCCTCCCTGAAGAAGATGCAGAAGCAGAAAGAATCGCTCACCAGGCCAAGTCATACTGCCTCCACGAGGGGGATCTTATACCGCAAGCGCCCCAATGGGATCGCGTTGCGGTGCGTCCCTCAGAAGAAGGTCGCCAGCTGATCAGGGACATACACAGTGGAGAATGTGGCCATCACTCATCCTCGCGCACCCACGCGGGGAAGATTTTCAGAAGTGGTTTCTACAGGCCCACAGTGCTTCAAGACGCCACGGCGATCATCCAGTCTTGCGAGGCATGTCAATTCCACGCCAAGCAAATTCACCAGCCTACGCTGAGACTTCAAACCATCCCGCTTTCCTGGCCCTTCGCGGTCTGGGGGCTGGACATCTTGGGACCTTTCCGACGAGCGCTCGGGGGCTACCGCTACCTCTACATCGCCATCGACAAGTTCACCAAATGGGCGGAGGTCGAACCAGTGTGCACCATCCCGGTGAGGTCGGCGGTGAAATTCATTAGGAGCCTGGTCTGCCGCTTTGGCGTACCAAATCGCATCATCACCGACAACGGCACAAAGTTCACCAGCGGCATCTTCAGGTCCTACTGCGGCAGCCTCGGCACCAAAATCTGCTACACCTCCGTGGCTCACCCACGAAGCAACGGGCAAGCTGAGCGAGCAAATGCTGAGGTGCTCAAGGGCCTCAAGACACGAACCTTCAATCGCCTCAAGGCCAGCGGCAAGAACTGGATCGATGAGCTCCCATCCGTGCTCTGGTCCATCCGCACGACAGCTACAAAGCCCACTGGTGAAATGCCATTCTCCCTCATCTACGAAGCTGAAGTAGTCCTCCCCAGCGAGCTCAAGCGCGGGTCCCCGCGAGTCCTCGCTTTCAACGAAGCAAACCAGGATGACCTCCGCAACGACGACCTGCTGCTGCTCGAAGGAATCCGCTGCCGTGCTACCCTCTGGGTGGCAAGGTACCAGCAAGATCTCCGCCGCTACCACAGCCGCCACATACGCCCGCGCACCCTTGAGACAGGCGTCCTCGTCCTGAGGAGGATACTCTCCAGGGAAGGCCTCCACAAGCTCTCACCCATGTGGGAGGGGCCCTTCAGGGTCGCGCACATCTCCAGGCCAGGCGCGGCTCGAGACGGAGGACGGCATTCCTGTCAAGAACCCGTGGAACATCAAGCATCTACGCAAGTTCTACCCGTGATCAGTTGCGGCAGGCATTTTTTGTCTCAAGAAGGAGGCCTACGCCATCACATCCCCAGCTCGACAAAGCCTTTCCCTCCACGAGGGGCTACATCATCTGAGCTCTCTCTCTACAATGCGTCGCCACGGGCCGCGAGAAGACTCAGCCACTCCGTGTGGAACCCATGCTCAGACATGGGGGAATTTATTTTGGCCACGCCAAATGTAATGAACAATTTCATCTCAGCATGAACCTTTGGGCTTTAGCGCCGTTATGTAATATTGCCGTGGTAAGCAGCTGTTTTCTGCAATCATTCACGCTCATACTTACCCCCATGCACATCTCGCGAGCGGGGGCTGAGCACGGTGCCTGTGCCTCAGGAGCATCCCAGCAGCATCGCGAAACCCAAAGGATCCAAGCTCTGAACTCATGGGCCTGCTCCCATGCACGTCACCTCACCAAGGACCTTGGTGCTTACTCTCCTCGCGAGACACACATGAGGAAACCTATGAGCGCGCATGAGTTACACAACCGTGCATTGCTTGTGGGTATGCCTACTTCTCCTACGCAGGAAAGCAAGGCTCGAAGATCAGCCTCAGGCAGCCTCGAGAGCAAGAACGTCTCGTCAAGGAACATGATGCCCTCTACAGAGCGAACGTCTCGCGAAGCTAAGTCTAAAGCTTGTTAAATTCCCCTCGCTGGTTTTTCGCCTCTCGAGCCTCTTTTCTCTCTTGCACGTCAAAGGGGGGCTCCCGAGCATCGTGCCTCGAGAGCCCTTACCTTTCCAAGCCTCACGCACCCCCCGGCCTTGTTGAGCCCTGACGCTAACATACCGAGCGGCGGTGCTATTGCACTGGAAGCAGGGTCCTAACGACGTAGAGCAAAAAGACATGGAAAGAGATAAAAGGCCTCCCGAGGGGCACTCACTGTTGCATCCGACATAGTTCAAATAAGTCTTTACAAACAAGACAGCAAATTCTAAGATAAATTGTGCCGCAGGAGCAGCTCAAGCAGCAGGGCCATCGTTGTCCTCGCCGTCGACAGTCTCGTCGTCCTCCTCCTCAGCGTTTTCCTCGCCCTCATCCTCCTGGGTGAGGTCCTGCTCGACCTCAACCCTCTGGAAGCGTTGGACGTACGCCTCCACGTCCTGCCACACCGTGGCGTTCAGCTCCGCGGCACGCCGTGACTCGACGGGCTCCATCACGGTCTTGAAGTCGAAGCTGGGCTGGAGGCGAGCAAGGTTGGCGAAGACGCGACCAACCGCGACGCCAAGGAGCTTGCGGCTCTCCGCGTCGACGAGGTCGTCGAGGTTTTTCACGGCCCCTTCAAGGCTGGTGACGAGCCGCTCAAAGAAGCCGAGGTACGCAGCAGCGTCGGCGTTCCCCTCTGCAGGGAGCGCGGGAGCCTCGACCTCCAGGCGGTCTACGACAGCCCGCGCGCGAACCACCAGGGAGTGGAACATGCGCTCACGCTGGCGCGCCAAGAGCCGCCCGGCCTGCGCGTTGTCCCGGGCTTCCTCGACAAGCTGCACGGTGGGCGCCACCTGCTGTTGAAGCTCGGTCAAGTCCTCGGTCAGCGAGGCAAGGTCATGCTCCGCACGAACCTGGGCATCCTTGGCACCCCGGAGACGGGAAGCCAACCGCCTATTCTCCTTCTCGAGCTCCACAATGCGGGTGTTGAGCTCCTCGCGCTTCTTCTTGAAGCGCTCCTCCTGGACCTGGGCTTTCTTCGCAAAATCCCGGTAGCGGCCGTCGCGGAAGAGCTTCATCTTGGTCTCGTTTTCCTCCGCCAGCTTCTCCTTCAGGCGGAGTTTGGTATTGGCCTTGTCGAAGCGGTCCTTGAAGCTGGCCTCATCCCGGGCGACGTTGCTCTCGCGGGCCTCCAAGCTCTCCTGCTGCACGGACTGGTCCTTCTCGACCTGATCGATCTGCTCCTCCCGCTTGCGTAGTTCAGCCTCACGAAGGGAGAGATCTTCCTCGCGCCGCACCAGCAGCCTATCGCGGGAGCCCAGGTCCTCGCGGAACTTCTCCAGGCTGATCCTCACGGTCTCGGAGTCCGTGATGACCTGCTTCTCAAGGGCCGCAAGCTCATGGTGCCTGGCGGCGATCTCCGCCTCGAGAGCCTCGCGTCCAGGCGCGACAGCCTCGCGCTCAGCCTTGAGCTGCCCAAGGGTCTCATCGGCCTCGCGGACCACGCTGGCGCGGACCTCCTCAGCGAAGCGCCTCGCCTCCTCGCGCTGCGCCTAGGCCGCCACGTCCTCCTGACGGCAGCGCTCTACTGTAACACCCCGATTTTCACTAACCGGTTTTTCTGAAAAAGGGGTGAAATAAAAATTTAGAAAAAATCTTTTAACTTGGATTTCTCTGGGTTTTATCAAAACTCATTTGAACTTTTGGTGATTGATGTTGAGATCATGCACCTCTCTTTGTCCCAACCCGGGAATATTCTCTGAATATTTCTGATCACCTTTGATTCCGTTCATTAGGGTTTTCTTTATAAAACCTTAATGCCTTTTCTATAGAAAACAAAAACCGATATCTCGCCTCTCCAAAGAAACTCTCCTTCATCTTGCTTAGAAAATTCCGCCAAAAATTTCAGAAGCACCTATCCTAATGTATATCCCATATATGCATGAACATAGCCATGACCTATGCAACTTTTCCGATTGAAGATATTACCAAATCTAACACTACCGGGCCATTAAATCCAAAACCCTACTTCCACTCCACCATAAATCTTGACCACCTGAGGAAGTGTTCCCTGTCCCATTGGAAGCCTCCCACAGAAATTTGGGATCATTTGGACCAACTTTTTCTTGTAGAACATCCATCGAACACATTCTGCCATTTTCGAAACCCGAAAATGTTTACACATGAAAACTTCTCCAAATTGAGCGAAACTTGACCACATTGCTCACATACTAGTAGAAAACCACCAGTAAAAATCCTAGCTCCATTGGGATAGAGGAAGTCCATTTTCATTTCATCGAACACCTTGAGTGCATTTGAATTTTTCAAAACTTTGTACTGGAATTTTGTCCAAATTTGTTGTTTTGCTTGCTGTGTGTTGTTTGTAGCAGTAGTGCAACCCAGTGACGCGACCCGTTTTCTTTTTGGTGCCCTAAATCATCGGGAACGCGAACAATGCCGATCACGTCCCGCTCTGGACATGCCACTTTCGGCATGACCCTGTGCAAACCCCAGCCCCTGCCCTTATCCCTTGCTGCAGTACCGCCACGTGCGCCGCTGTGAATCCAGCGCGACCTCCCTATCCTCCCCTCATCCCTATCCCCTCCATTAAACCTTTGGAGCAAGGGTGGTGCACGAACCCACCGTCGGTGCCATCAAGCTCCCCCTCCCTCACCCTTGCTATATATAGGACCCCTGTGCCTCCTCTCAGCCTTGCCCCTCCCATTCTCTCCCCCTGCACGAGCACCTCTTCCCCCAAGAGCCTCCCCATGATTTTTCGGCGGAGGAAACCGAGCCGAGCTCGAGCTTCGGCCATGGTCGCCATGACCATGTCGAGGATGAACTCGAGCTAACGCAGCCTCCCCCGCACCCCTAGCCCCTCCCCTGGCCGCGGTACGCCGCCGCCGTCCCACTCCCCGGCCCAGTTCGTCGAGGGACGGGTCACCGGGTGCTCCCCAAGTTTCGGCCACCATGGCCGACACGAGCGAGCTTGCGCGCTCGGGACCCCAAGCCGCCCCACGGCCCCCAGCCTCCCTCCAGTGCATCGCGGGCGTGGCACGACACGACTATGCCGCATTGGTCGACGCCGGCTCCTCCCGTGCAGCTGCGTGGCGGCGGTGTCGACGGCCTCCGTCGGTGCCGTATGTGTGTGCGTACGCGCGGAGGCGCTCTCTCTCGTCCTGAACCCATTCCCGAGACGCGGGGTGAGGCGGCGACCTCACCACGTTCCTCAGCTGGCTCCGCCAAGCTGCCCGTCGCCGGCACCGGTCGTCCCCGAGCTTCTCCCGTATGCGAGCTGAGCTAGAAGAAGCAAGCACAGTAAACCAATCATTCAAATAGGCTAGTACAAAGCGTATTTTGTTTTACGCTTTCCAGAGCAGAAAGCGTATTCTAGAAAAAGGTGCAACCAGCCCGAGCTGGCTATTTGCTGCGCTGTGCGGCAGATAACTATTCTTCGCCCATCGTTTTCTCCCACCTCACAACTCCAAATTTGGTGATCCAAATTTCTAAATTCCCATCTTTGCGAGATCTGTCCAATGGTATAGATTTTACATCCTTCCAGTAAGTTTTTTCGGGTAGCACGTATTATGTGTGATACCATCCCGGTGACGCGGTGTAGGGCTACCGGTGCCCGAGTCCGCGACGTCTTCACTTCTTCGTCGAACCAGAGCACAACCACCTGACCCCGAGGCAAGCTAACCACTTGATATGAGCTCCTGTCTAGTTTATCTTGTTGTGTTTTGCTTGCTAGTTAATGTTGATAATTGTCGATATGATTTCATGTGTATACTTGCCTGCTATGTTTAATTTCAAGCATACATAGTGATGCCATGTTTCATTCATCATCCATGTGTGCATTAGAATGACGTGTGAATTATTTGTGCGCCTCGCACTTGCGTGGCTTTGTCGAACCATCTAACTAAAACAAATATAAAACATGCGTTCCTATGAGTGTTTGCTTCTTCTTCGTCGAGGTGAGGAGCGGACGAATGTCGTCTTATGATCCTCGGAGTTGGGGGCATTTGCCAAAAGAGTTATTTTCTTCTTCTCCCTCCGTCAAACTTTGTTGGCGTATGCCCGCTTTGACTGCGACGCTTGGGACATTTGCTTTCCATTTGGTTCTTTTTGCCAAGATTGCTGACACCACGTCGAGTTAATCCTCGAGTGGAATGGATGCTTTCTTTCTTATGAGTGCTTTTCGGTTCATTTTGGAGACTACATGCCCTACCAACTTTTGTAGTTGATCTGCGATGGCGCTGGTCGGAGGTATCTCCGCCACAGTCACCGATCGACGCTAACCAACTGTGCTAACTTTTGTAATTGATCTGTGATGGCGCTGGTCGGAGGTATCTCCGCCACAGTCATCCGGTTGACACTACCCACATGTGCCAACTTTTTGTATTGATCTGTGATGTCGCCTAAGTCACCCGGTCAATACAAACTACTATTTCTTGAAATATTGTGTTGCTAATGTCTTATCGTTTGATGATATATTATTATGATATTGTGATTGTTGTGTTGGATGGAACATCTGTTGTTTGGACTTGTTATGATGAAACTTGATTAAATGAAACACCCCTCCAAACATCGATAGGGTCAGTCCATGGTGCCACTAATCTGAACATCGAAAGCACTACCACTGTCGCTCATATGGGCGGGCCTTGGCCTACGTAACCTATTGAGCCTCCTTTGATGCTACCATTTTGGCAAGTCTAGTCGGTTACCTTTGTGGTCGGGGCTAGTCTTGTGAAGGTTTTGGAGCTAGGCATCGCTCATTTGTTGGGGACGTGCCGGATTCACTTCGTCATAAGACATAGAGTTATGTCGGTAGCTATACAGGGAGTGTCTTGGTAGCGTGAACGGTCAGGTGAGTGTATCTTGCTGAGTTCGTCTTAGAGATGATGTCTGATGACGTGGATCGCACGTTTGTTGGGAGACCCCAAGAGGAAGGTATGATGCAGTGTAGCAGCAGTTTCCCTCAGTATGAAACCAAGGTTTAATCGAACCAGTAGGAGCAAGAAATCACTTCTGAAGGTTGTTGGTGGCGCCGTTTACTCGATCACCAACGCGGAATCTGCACACAACACAATCAAACTACTTTGCCCCAACGAAACAGTGAGGTTGTCAATCCCACCGGCTTGCTGAAAACAAAGGATTAAACGTATGGTGTGGAAAACAGTAGTAAATTGCAGAGAATGAAAAGGAACAATGTTTGCAGTTGGTTGTATTATCAGTGTAAAAGAATGGACCGGGGTCCACAGTTCACTAGTGGTGTCTCTCCATAAAAGATAACTAACATGCTGGGTGGACAAATTACAGTCGGGCAATTGACAAAATATTGAGCGCATGACAATGCATATATATGACATGATGATTACTATGATATTCATGTGGGCATTACGACAAAATACATAGACCGTTATCCAACAGCGACTATGACTAATAATCCACCTCCAGGTTGTCATCCGAGTTCCCCGTTGGTATTAAGTTGCAAGCAACGGATAATCGCATTAAGTAATGTGCGTAATGTAAACAAATGCATTTGACCTAACGGCGCACCCTTAAGCTAAGCATCGGTTATTTTATCCCTAGTGGCAACAGCACATCCACAATCTTACAAGTTGTTGTCACTCTCCCAGATTACCGGAGGCACGAACCCACTATCTAGCATAAATACTCACTCTTGGAGTTACACGCATCTACTTGGCCAAAGCATCTACTAGTAACGGAAAGCATGCAAGATCATAAATAACATATAAGATAGATTGATAATCAATTTGACATAGTATTAAATATTCAACGGATCCCAGCAAACACAACATGTATCATTACAATAAGATGATCTTGATCATGATAGGCAGCTCACAAGATCTAAACATGATAGCATAAAGCGGAGAGACAACCATCTAGCTACTGCTATGGACCCGTAGTCCAAGGATGAACTACTCACGCATCACTCCGGAGGCAGGCATGGTGATGTAGAGCCCTCCGGTGATGATTCCCCTCTTCGGCGGGGTGCCGGGAAGAGCTTCTGAACCCTCTCGAGCTAGGGTTGACGGCGGCGACGTCTCTGGAACTTTTCGTGGATAATGGCTCGGGTGTCTAGGGTTTTCCCGTGAAGATGAATAAATAGGCGAAAGGGCGGCGGCTGGAGACGCCCGTGGGGCCCACACCACCCCACGGCGCGGCAGAGGGGGGGCCGCGCCGCCCCATGGTGTGGCTGGCTCGTGGCTCCCCTCCGTCTCTCCTTTGGACTCCATGTACGTGTTGGAAAAATAGGAGGTTCTGTCCAAGTTTCGTCCAATTCCGAGAATATTTCCGGACTAGCTTTTCTGGAATACAAAAACAGCAGAAAACAGGAACTGACACTGTGGCATCTTGTTAATAGGTTAGTCCCAGAAAATGCATAAAAATGCTATGAAGTGTATATAAAACATGTAACAATTGGTATAATATCAACATGGAACCGTATCTATAATTTCTGATGTTCCATGTTGATATTATACCAATTGTTACATGTTTTATATACACTTCATAGCATTTTTATGCATTTTCTGGGACTAACCTATTAACAAGATGCCACAGTGTCAGTTCCTGTTTTCTGCTGTTTTTGTATTCCAGAAAAGCTAGTCTGGAAATATTCTCGGAATTGGACGAAACTTGGACAGAACCTCCTATTTTTCCAAAACTAACACGGAGTCCAGAGGTGAGACGGAGGGGAGCCACGTGGCACCCACACCATGGGGCCGCGCGGGCCCCCCCTGCCGCGCCGTGGGGTGGTGTGGGGCTGATACGTCTCAAACGTATCTATAATTTTTGATGTTCCATGCTGTTATTATATCAATTGTTACATGTTTTGGTTACACTTTATATCATTTTTATGCATTTTTTGCGACTAACCTATTAACAAGATGCCACAGTGCCAGTTCCCTGTTTTCTGCTGTTTTTGGTTTCAGAAAATCTATTAAGGAAATATTCTCGGAATTGGACGAAACAAAAGACATCGTCAATAATATCACGAGGAGATCACGGAGTCCAAAGGGGAGTCGGAGCAGACCCACCAGGGGGCCACGCCAAACTATGGCGCGGCCCAGGGTGGGCCCGCGCCCCCCTATGGTGTGGTGGCCCCCCTCGGCCACCGACGCCGCCTCTTCGCCTATATATTCTCCGCGACGCGAAAACCCTATTACGGTCGATCATATTCCACGAAAAGTTCCGTCGCGGCCGTCATCGTCAATCTCAGATCGGAGGAGTTCTGAAGCTCTTCCCGGCACCCTACCGGAGGGGAGATCATCACCGGAGGGCTCTACATCACCATGCCTGCCTCCGGAGTGATGCGTGAGTAGTCCACCCCTGGACTACGGGTCCATAGCAGTAGCTAGATGGTTGTCTCTCTACCTTGTGCCTCCATGTTTAGATCTTGTGAGCTGCCTAACATGATCAAGATCATCTTATTGTAATGCTAGATGTTGTGTTTGCTGGGATCCGATGAATATTGATACCATGTTTATTCAAGTTGTTTATCTATGTGCTCTTGATCTTGCATGCTCTCCGTTGCTAGTAGATGCTTTGGCCAAGTAGATGCTTGTGACTCCAAGAGGGGGTATTTATGCTCGATAGTGGGTTCAGTCTCTAGATATCTGGATCAGTGACAGAAAGGTCTAAGATGGTAGATGTGCTGTTGCTACTAGGGATAAAACATTGGTGCAGTGTCCAAGGGCACTTGTATTGATTACATTACACACTTTACTTCATGCAATAATCTGTTGTTAGCAACTTAATACTGAACAGGATGCGGATGCTGCCTTGAAGGTGGATTATTTAGGCATAGATGCGGTTGGAATAACGGTCTATGTACTTTGTTGTAATGCCCAACTAGATTTCATAGTAGACATCTTGGCATGTATTGCACTGTTATGCCCTCTCTATTTGTCAATTGCCCAGCTGTAATTTGTTTACCCAACATGCTAGTTATCTGTTCTGAGAGAGACACCACTAGTGAACTGTGGACCCTGGTCCAATTTCCTCATACTGTTTACGCAACCTGCTGCAATCATCTGTTTCCTGTTACTTGCTGTTTTTCCTGCTGTTTTCCACACCATACGTTTAACTCTTTGTTTCTGCAAGACCGGAGAGATTGACAACCTTTCTGTTTCGTGTTGGGCAAAGTTCTGGTTTGTGCCTGTGCAGATTCCACGTTGGTGCAAGCTCCCTAGCGCCAGGGGGAGTCAACATCAACAACCTTCCAATTGATCGTCAAGTCCTACTGGATTGATAACCTTGGGTAGATTATTCAAGGGAAAACTTCTGCTGTCTACATCATAACCTTCCTCTTGGGGTTCACCAACACGTAGCCATCAGGGGCCCTCGTGGCTCCGCAGCCGCCGCCCTTTCTCCTATTTATTCCTCCCGACGTGAAAACCCTAAATACCCGAGCCATTATCCACGAAAAGTTCCAGAGACGCCACCGCCGTCAACCCTAGCTCGGGAGGGTTCAGAAGCTCTTCCCGGCACCCTGCCGTAGAGGGGAATCATCACCGGAGGGCTCTACATCACCATGCCTGCCTCCGGAGTGATGCGTGAGTAGTTCATCCTTGGACTACGGGTCCATGGCAGTAGCTAGATGGTTGTCTCTCCACTTTATGCTATCATGAATAAATAGGCGAAAGGGCGGCGGCTGGTGACGCCCGGGGGGCCCACACCACCCCACGGCGTGGCAGAGGGGGGGCCACGCCGCCCCATGGTGTCGCTGGCTCGTGGCTCCCCTCTGTCTCTCCTTTGGACTCCGTGTACGTGTTGGAAAAATAAGAGGTTCTGTCCAAGTTTCGTCCAATTCCGAGAATATTTCCAGACTAGCTTTTCTAGAATACAAAAACAGCAGAAAACAGAAACTGGCACTATGGCATCTTGTTAATAGGTTAGTCCCAGAAAATGCATAAAAATGCTATGAAGTGTATATAAAACATGTAACAATTGGTATAATATCAACATGGAACATCAGAAATTGTAGATACGTTTGAGACGTATCAATGTCCTGAAGTACCGGCTCAGTGTGGTGCACTTAGATGAATTATAATAAGTATTATTATTCCAAAAATGTGGGCCAACAAAAACTTTTGTTGATTTATATGTGTTGATTGTATATTGTTGCTTGTGATGCTTGTTTGCTCTAATTAGGAACTTGAAGAAAAAAAAAGAAAAAAAAAGTTAAAACAATAAAATCATGTGACAAGTGTCACACAAATTCTCCAAGTGAGAAATTAATTTTCCTTCAAACAAAAATTCAGTGGAGTGATAATATGAGCACTCCCATTTTATTCCTACAACTTTTCCCTCTCCAAATATTAATTTCAAAAAAAAAACCTAAATTTAAATTCCATTTCTTTCTTTATCTTATTCAAATCAAGAAATGTGCTATGTTGCACTTGTCAAATAAATTCCTAAAAACAGCACCACAAATCTTGATAAACATATGTGAAGCAAATTATGAAAATAAATTTCAGAAATTGGAAATTATTTTTAGTTCAAGCATTTCGTCGAACACTTGGTGGCAGAGTCGTGTTCATCCCCAATCCGAGATCAATTCGATCGATTTCGATCGAAGTTCGTCGAATCTCTGCCCCACTCACTCCCTCTCACCTCACTCACCTCACCGCAATCACTGGAGCCGAAGAAAATGGTTGGTTGGACTGGGAGGAGTCGCGCCAGGGGACAGGAGCTCGTGCGCACGTCGCCATGGTCGCCACTGTGGAAGAAGGAGGTGGAGACGCCGTGGTGGCCTAGCGCCGTGCCCCCCTCTCTCCCTTGCTCTTCTGCTCCAGGGGACACGAAAATACCGGCACCATAACGCCCACTCGCGCGTATGGCACGCTCCCGTGCTCGCCGGTCGCCATGCCGAACCGAGGTCACCGCTGACGACCTCAGCGCTCCACTGCACCCCTCGACGCGTGGCCGCGCCCAGCCACTCCACAGCTCACCTGCGGCCCCCCCAGACAACCATCGGCAGCCTCTCCCCCTCTCTGGACCTCTCCCGCACCACGTCCACCATAGACCGAGCTCCGAGCTTAAATAGAGCACCCGAGCCTCACTTCCTCTCCACTCCGCACCACTCTCTCCCCCTTGCTCCACACTCACTCGTGCACCGCCCGGAGGGCGAGCACGCAGTCGCAGCCCTCGCTGCCTTGGTCGACCACGGCCAAGGGCTGCCGGAGAAGAAGGTGGATGTCGATCACGGCCGTGTCGTGCCTCTCACCTTTTCTCTGCTCTCTGGACTGCACTCTCTTCTCCAGCACCACCGCACTCACACGCTCCCTTTTCCCCTCTGTTTCGTGCACAGAATCGCCGCCAGGACCTCGCCGGAGTTTTGGGAAGTGCCCGTGGAAGCAGAGGAGATCGCCGCCGTCGATTGGAGCCGCCCCAGGAAGTGTGACTTCTCCAGCAAGCTTCCCCAGGCCACCGCGACCGTTCTGCCACACCTACACGTCTTCCCGAGCCCCTAGGTGAGCGAATCGCACACCTCGCCATCGCCGGAGCCACGGCGCCGCCCGTTTTAGGTCGTCGCCGTTGGTGGCCATTCTCAGCCGTTAGATCTTTGATCCACGGTATCGTACCGTTTCGATTAGATGAGTCACTGCCAAGTGGGCCCCGCTGTCAGCATTTTAAACATTTCTGCGGGTGCGAGATAATTCTGCTGAGTCACTGACGAGTGGACCCCACCCGTCAGGATCCTCAACATTATCCAGAACAGAAAGCTTTTCTAATTTAATTTTCCCTGGAATTTCAGTACTGGACTGAACTTTGAAATTCAATATCTCGAGATTTATAAGTCCAAATAAATCAAATCAAAATGTTCTGGAAAGCTTATGAAATTGTTTAACCAACCCAAGTGGTTTAATTTCATTTAGATAAATAATAAATGTGTATTATTAAAAATGCCACAGAAGGATTAAAACTTAACTTGTTTGTTTCTGATAATCTTTTAACCCAATTAATTCCAATCCAATTTTGTTAGCTTGGAACTGTGATCTATTAGCTGCCCTAATTTTGTAGAATTAATTAAGCAATATTTATTGTTTGGCTTTAGGTTGAAAGTAGTAAACCCTTCTGCAGTAAAACAATTATAGATGTTTAATGGTTAACCCAAATGAGTTAGGACCAATTTTGTTAGATCACATTTATTCATTGTTAGTTATCCCTAAAAGGATTTAATTTTAGGATCAACAGAACTTAAGTTGTAGCTAAAACTTGATTATAAGTTTCTGGATTAAAACAATTGTTTAGGGAGTTTGGTAACTCCAATTAATCCAAATCCAATTGTGTTGTTTTCTACACATCAGTAGCTCTCTGTAGAATTTTAGTTTGTATTTTTGTGACCAACAGAACTTGAGTTATGTAATTAAACATGTTCAACTAGTTTCTGCCATATTTAGGACATAAATAAATAGTGGTTAATTCAATTAAATTGAAACCAAATTGTGTTGCTTGATGTGTGCAGTGGCTATTTATAGCATTTAAGATTGTAATGTTGTGATGTTGATTGAGTAGTATAGTGATTGTTTGTATTTGTTTGTTTATTAATTAGACGAGAGCGTTGTCGGAATTATCGAGGAAGGGGAATTTGTTGAACCCGAAGATCAAGACCAAGGTCACTTTGTCGAGCAAGGCAAGCTACTCTCTGAGCTTGCACCCCAAATATATATACATCTACTTTGATAACATGATTTACTCTTAAGGCAATGATTTTTAAAACCTTTTCAAAAAGCATATGAAAAACTATTTTGCCACTGATGTAGAATATAAGATAGTGTATATCAAACTAAAGGATGGGAAGAAAAAGATTGTTTATTCAAAACTCCTTTGAAAATACTGTATGGATGTGGAATGCCGAGATGTCGGTGTTGAAGTGAGAAATGGAGATGGTGATGTTTATGAAAAATGCACAGTGTGTCCTAGTACTATGACGACCAATCTTACCCTGTGCGACCACATTTACCCACATATGGGAAAGGGCTTAGTCATATAATTTGCTCATATTAGTATGGGATGCCTCATCGACGGAGATGACTCCGTTATGCATGAGGGGATGGTTCGGTGACCTACCCCTGACCCGGGTCCTCGCACATGTGGAGAAGGATGGTCCTCGCACATGTGGTGGATAGAAGGATGTCCCTATACACCGCCGGGCAAAACTATGAGTCCTCACACTTAGATTCCGACGGGCTGGGTTAAGTGTTGATGGAAAGTGTCATATGGGCAGGGTCCTATACTAGCATGAGCAAAGGACAGGCTAGGGTCGGTGACTCAACTTCGCATACACCTTGTATGGCGGGACGTGGCTGACACGATGAGTTACCGGATGGATGTGGGAAAAGCGTGCTACCTCTGCAGAGTGTAAAACTATTCGAATAGCCGAGTCCTCGGTAATGGACAGTTGGAAGGCTGTCCTAGACCATGTGCAAGTTTTTGAAAGACTTTGAGTTTTAAAAAGAAAATGAAATGGAGAATGTTTTATACAACCATACCAACGGATCGGTATGAGGTTGTTGGAGGCAAATGGACCATGACGGGCTATGGTCGGAAAAAGGAGGAGTTTTGGAGAAACAGATAAAATGGTGATTTTATTTAAGATAGTTATAAAATTCTTCTTACCTTTTTCAATAAAGATATAGAGATGTTTTAAATAAATAAAAGTCTGAAATTAAAATAAAACTAGTGCATACTCATGTTGGGGTAGTTTGCGAGTACAATCAAATGTACTCATATTGGTTTCGTCCCTGGCTATTGTCTTAGCCAGACTTCGAGGAGCACTACCGAGGGAGTATGGCGACTTCTATGCGAACTAGGGATCTCCATAAGTCAGCTGCTGTCGGGTCGTTGTTAGGATATGATGTCTACTACGCCGTAGCTTCCGCTGAATATTTTGGTTTGGCCCATGAAGGCACCTATGTAAGACTTGGTCTAAATGACCATTTATGTAAGACTTTAATTCGGTATTGTAATGGATGTAAACTTGGTATTCAGTTCGGATTATGTGCAACGACAGACTGATCACGGGATCGTTGTGTTAAGCATAATCGGGTATTTCGGACGCTAGTCCGGGGTCCCCACAGAGCTGGTATCAGAGCCATCCTGACTTTAAGAGACCTTAGATTAGCATGGTCGCTAGATAGTGTTACAAAAGTTAATTTCTAAAAATAAAGGAGTGAAGTATTTTCGAAAATTGCTTATCCCAATCCTCTTACTTATGCAAAATTTTACTCTCATTAAATATTACATTTTCCTTGTATCCTTAAAATTTTGCACACTTGTCATCCCATTAAGCTTAAAATTTTGCTCACTTGTTGCCTCACTAAATTTAAAATTTTGTACACTTGTCATCTCACTAACTTAAAATTTTGCTAAAAATTGTAGATGGCAATCCATTTCACCGAGTTCGTTCAGCTTGAGAAGGACGGCAAGTTGATGTTCGAGAAGGACTTGTTCGAGTTGAGCAAGCTGTTAGGTCGCCCCGCTCCAGAGTTTAAGGGAGCCCAGGTTGACACTCTCGGCAACGGGAACCTGTGTTGGCTAGTTGAGTCGTCTGTTCGGGGGAACATCAAGTCTCCCGGATCCAGGACGCTGATCTTCACCACCATGGACGTCCACTGGGACGACGGACTGTGTCGTGCCATGCAGAGGTGCTGGCCCGACTTTGTGAGGAGCACAAGGCGGAGTTGGTGAACTCCCGTTTCCGGTTCTACGGGAGGCGCACTGATGATGGACACCCTATCGATCCCCTCTACACCCGACGTTGGAGAGTACATCCTGGACATGGAGATTATGCTCTACCGCACCCAGGAGGATCTGATGTGCGCTAGGCTTCGGTCTCGCTTTGAGCGCATCTCGCTCAGTGAGAGTCGCGAGCGTGAGGCGCAGCTGAAGAGGAGAAGATCGCTCTTCTCAAGAAGAGGACCCAGCTGAGGAGGACCATCGCCAAGCTCCGCAAGAAGGTGGCGGAGCAGGACGAGATGATCGAGGATATGGAGCATCAGGCCAACGAGATGGAGGAGGAGGGCGAGGATCTCCGCAAGGAGAACAACGCTTTCCTCAGTGACGATGACGACTTCCTGGAGGAGATGGACTATGAGCAGGAGGACGACGAGGAGGAGTTAGTTGACGAGGAGGAGGAGCCACTAGAGGCAGTTCTCGAGGACGAGGAGGAGGACCCGAGGAGCCACCCTACCAGTCCGACGCTGACGCAGCAGAGCCTGAGGTTCCACCTCAGTAGGCGAGTGACTTGAGTACTACCGCAGGATTAGGTTGACCCCCTATCGCTAGTCGAGTCGAAGTAGTGGTTCTTTTGGAAACCATGTATTATGTACATTAGATGTAGGGCGATGTTGTAAGCTTGATGTTGTGAACTCCTTGATGTGATGTTTGTGTTATATAAGTGTGTTAGTCTTGTTTGATCTGTGTAAAATATTTTCCATATAATCCTTAATTAATCAACCACTTGCGAAATCGTCTTTTCCCTTAGTCGAAACCTTTTTGCCTTGCCTCTTATACCCGGTGTGCTTCAGGATGGTGGACACTCGTCGCACCAGCTCGGATGGAGGACCACCACCACCACCACCAAACCCGACCCCCGCCCAACTTCTTGCGCTTATCATGGAGGAACGCCAAGCTGCCCGGGAGGAGCGTCAAGCTCATCTCGCTGCCCTGCAGCAGATCGCTGCCGCCCATGTCAACAACAATAACAACAACAATGGTGGCAATGGCAATGGCGATGGAAACCAGCGATCCACTTTGAGCGATTTCCAGAAGACCAACCCACCTACCTATTCCAAGGGACTTCACCCACTGGAAGCCGATGATTGGCTTCGCACCATCGAGAACAATCTGGAAGTTGCTGCTGTAGGAGAAATGAGAAGGTGCTGTATGCAACCCACTATCTTGCTGGACCTGCACGAGCTTGGTGGGAAGCTACCAAGGCTCTCCAGCAAGTTGGCCATGTTATCAACTGGGCTGAGTTCCAGGAGAAGTTCCGCAAGAAGCACATTCCTGGCGGACTCATGAGAGGAAGAAGGATGAATTCCGCAAGCTGAGGCAGGGAAGTAAAGATGTGGTCGGTTATCTTGATGAGTTTACCGACTTATCTCGGTATGCTCCTGATGACACCGACACAGAGAAGAAGAAGATGGAGCGTTTCCTGAATGGACTTCATGATGAACTGCAGTGTGCTTTGGTTATCCATGACTTCTTTGATTTGGAGTCACTTGTGGACAAAGCCATCCAGCTGGAGACCAAGCGCAAGTCTATGTTTGAAGGTCGTAAGAGGAGGATGAATGCTCAGGAAGGTTCGAGCAACCAGAAGCCTCGTATCTTTCAGCAAGCCCCCAAGCCTGCCTATCGACCACCACAAGCTCCACGCCCAATTTCCCTAACCGCCCAAACAACTTCAACCGCCCCAATGACAATAACCGTCCCGGAGGAAACTTCAACAACTTCAACCGCAATGCCAATGTTGTCTGCTTTGAATGCGGCACAAGGGTCACTACTCCAGAGAATGCCCCAATCCTAAGAGGAATGTTCAGCGCCCCAATGCCCGGCACCGAACAATGGCCAAGGCCATAATGGAAATGGCAAGAATGCCGCACCCCGCGGAAATGTTGCTGTTGCCAAGGGCCGTCTGCACCACATCAATGCTGAAGAAGCCCAGGATGCGCCAGATGTTGTGCTGGGTACGTTCCTTGTCAACTCAGTACCTGCAACTGTTCTGTTTGATTCTGGTGCTACCCATTCCTTTGTTACCCAAGAATTTGTTGCTAAGGGAGGTTTAGTCGGAAGTCTCTTACCCAAACCCATGGTCATCCAAATCCCAGAATCCACCATAGAGACCAAGTTGTTTTGCCCCGACGTTTCCCTTGAGATCAAAGGAGAAAAGTTTCCAGCTGACTTAATCGTTCTGGGAACCCAAGGCATAGATGTTATACTTGGTATGAATTGGCTAGCCAAGTACCGTGGTCGAATAGACTACGCCAGAAGAGCTGTATCCATCACCACCGACAAAGAGGTCGAAGTGGAATATGTGTCCGAAGCTAGTCATTCCCAACCAGGCTGCCATGAGGGCATAGCTCGACCCACCCTAGATGAGATCCGTGTTGTTCACCTATTCCGAGATGTTTTCTCTGAAGAGTTGCCTGGTATGCCGCTAGACCGGTATATTGAGTTCATAATTGAACTTATCCCAGGAGCAGCCCCTATATCCCAAAGACCTTATCGGATGAATCCGGAAGAACTAGTTGAATTGAAGAAGCAGTTGGCTAATATGCTCAGCAAATGTCTTGTTCGCCCAAGCGCTTCACCTTGGGGATCACCCATCATTTTTGTGGACAAAAGAGATGGTACCATTAAAAACAAGTATCCTCTTCCCAAGATCGAGGATCTGTTCGATCAGATGAACGGAGCCCGAGTCTTTTCCAAGATCGATCTTCGGACAGGATATCATCAGTTGAAAATCCGAGAGTCAGACATTCCCAAGACCGCCTTCACCACCCGTTCCGGTTTGTTTGAATACACCGTGATGTCCTTTGGTCTGACCAATGCCCCAGCCTATTTCATGAATCTCATGAATAAGATTTTCAAGGAGTACCTCGACAAGTTCGTGGTAGTCTTCCTCGATGACATCCTTATTTATTCCAAGACCGAAGAAGAGCATGCTGAACACCTGCATCTAGTTTTGGAGACCCTCCGAAAGCACCAGCTGTATGCCAAGCTTAGCAAGTGTGAGTTTTGGCTTAGTGAAGTGGCATTTCTCGGACATGTTGTGTCTGCTGGAGGAATTTCTGTTGACCCAGAGAAGATCCAAGCCATTGTTGACTGGAAAGCCCCAACCAGTGTAACTGAAATCCGAAGCTTTCTCGGACTAGCGGGTTATTACCGCAAGTTCGTTGAAGGATTCTCCAGTATAGCCAAACCCATGACCCAACTGTTGAAGAAGGGCAAGAAATTTGAATGGACTCAGAAGTGTGAAGATTGTTTCCAAGAATTGAAGAAGAGACTGACCTCAACCCCAGTCTTGATTATGCCAGACGTCACCAAGAGTTTCGACGTGTATTGCGATGCATCACGCCTCGGACTTGGCTGCGTTCTGATGCAAGAAGGCAAGGTTGTGTCGTATCTGTCCCGACAGTTGCGACCGCATGAAGAGAATTACCCAACCCATGATCTGGAGTTAGCTGCTGTTGTTCTTGCTCTTAAGACGTGGCGTCCCTATCTTGCAGGACATCGCTGCGAGATATATACGGATCATAAGAGCTTGAAGTATATCTTCACCCAGAAGGAGTTGAACCTGAGGCAGAGGAGATGGATGGAATTAATTAAGGATTATGATATTGGAATCCATTATCACCCCGGAAAGGCTAATGTAGTTGCCGATGCCCTTAGTCGCAAACCTTGCACCCTGAATGCCTTGATCCAAGCCGAACAACCAGCCTTGTTCAAAGAGTTCGAAGATTTTGGACTAGGGCTTGTTAGCCACGGATATCTCGCCAATTTAGAATTAGCCCCAACCCTGATGGATCAAATCAAGGAAGCCCAAAAGGATCATGAAAGCATTGAAGGAATTAAAAAGAAGATTTCTCTCGGCAAAGAACCTGGTTTTACTGAAGATGCTGAAGGTGTGTTGTGATTCAATGGCCGTATCTGTGTGCCCAATGTCATGGAACTTAAGGAGTTAATCCTGAAGGAAGCCCATGAGACCCCTTAATCAATCCACCCCGGCGGAAAAAAAATGTACCAAGACCTTCGTGAGAGATTTTGGTGGCATGGAATGAAGCGAGAGATTGGTTCTTTTGTGGCCAAGTGTGATATCTGTCAGCGAGTCAAGGCTGAACATCAACAACCGCTGGATTGCTTCAACCTTTGAAAATTCCCGAGTGGAAGGGGCATGAAATTGGAATGGATTTTATCACCGGACTTCCAAGATCCAACCGAGGCCATGATTCAATCTGGGTCATCGTTGATCGACTGACCAAGGTTGCCCATTTTATTCCTGTCAAGACCACTCACACCGGAGTTCAGTTAGCGGACTTGTATATTTCCAGAATAGTAAGCCTGCACGGTGTGCCTAAGAATATTGTATCTGATAGAGGCACGAAATTCACTTCAAGGTTCTGGAAATCTCTTCACGAAGCCCTCAGAACCAAGTAAGCGTTTAGCACAGCTTATTGTGGCACCCCGATCTAGATGATCGAGCTACCCCATATACCAGTCCCAGAAACACTGGATATATGACAACTTGATAAACAAAGACATAACCAAATATATTTATGCTCCGAGTTCGGATGGATACAATATTACAACACCGGGGTGAGGCTCCAGCGCTCGCGCAACACGCGCACACAACAGTATTTACATTATTTATCCAACATCGAGCCTCTAGCGGAGATCGTAGCGGAAACGTAGGTAGTAGCGTGGCGACAGCGGGCCTTATTCCACGGGGTCCTGCCTGGGACACTCGTTCCTAGTTCTCATACAGCAGGTACTCGGCGACGGGTGCAGCGGGGTCTGGCCATATGAAAAGCCAGGTGAGTACATTGAATGAAAATCAAACAAGGTCTATCTATATGGCATGACATAAGTTCGGAAAGTAGCATGGCATAAGTTCGGGTATTTACGTGCGAGTCCAAGCTTAACGGTTGGACTTAACTTACCTACTTACCTTAGTAGGGACGTTTCGTGTTATCAAGTGAGATCACGTTTCTCACTCAACAACTCGTAACCACAACTAGGCTTCCAAGCCTCTAGCCAACTCTGGCTTATTTCTCGATTCACAAGTCCTTAGCCAACTCTGGCTAGACTCTCAAATTTCACGTGATCGTTGGGTTTCATATTAATTATTTCTCCAAGTTCGACTGGACTGACTCATAACGTGACTTGACCCAAACATCGTCCCATAACCTAGGGACAAGGCTAGATTCTAGATTTACACTCTCGAGAGGTTGCAACTTTTATCCACACGCTGAAGTCTAGGCTTGTACCGCCGGTACCGAAGTACTAGAACCGATCATGGCGGCAGCACAAACCCACACTTCCACAACCGTTTATCCTACCCGGACACTCCCTGTGTAGCCACCGACACGTCCAAGGGACCAAGTCTTATGACGAAGTGAATCCGGCACGCCCCCAACAGATGAGCGACGCCTAGCTCCGGAACCTTCGCAAGACTAGCCCCGACCACAAAGGTAACCGAGTAGACTTGCCAAATGGGTGGCGTCAAAGGAGGCTAGATAGAATACTCGGCCATAGTCCGCCCATATGAACGACGCATGGTTGTGCTAGTGGTGCTTGGTGAGTGGCACTATGTGACACAATCTAGTCGAGGGAGGTGGTTATCTTCTTAGTCAAATTTTAATTTCCAGTCTCCAACATGATCCGAGCAACACATGGTATACACATAATAATTTCAGCAGCAAATAAATCATCTCAACCTCCATGTATCAATATTCAAAGTTAGCAACAAAATAAAATGGCGTCAACCGGATGACTATGGCGGAGCTACCTCCGACCAGCGCCTTCTCGTTCGACAAAAGAAAAGAAACGTCAACCGGATGACTGTGGCGGAGCTACCTCCGACCAGCGCCTTCTCGTTCGACAAGAGAAAGAAACGTCAACCGGATGACTATGGCGGAGCTACCTCCGACCAGCGCCTTCTCGTTCGACAAAAGAAAAGAAACGTCAACCGGATGACTGTGGCGGAGCTACCTCCGACCAGCGCCTTCTCGTTCGACAAAAGAAAAGAAACGTCAACCGGATAACTGTGGCGGAGCTACCTCCGACCAGCGCCTTCTCGTTCGACAAAAGAAAAGAAACGTCAACCGAATGACTGTGGCGGAGCTACCTCCGACCAGCGCCTTCTCGTTTGACCAAAGAAAGGGTGTTGCAAAGATCCACAGATATATAGATAGATGCAACAATATTTAAATGCAGCATGGCAGGTGAGATGCAACAGCAATCAACTTAAATCATCAAGAAATTTTGTAAAGTTCAACCGAGCTTGAGATCGGGTTAACGGCTTGCCTTCAACAGTGGGGTAGGGTTCGGGAACAACGTCTACTCTGTCGGTGAGGTTTGAATCAATCAAAGGAACACAAACATGCATCAAATACCCCTCCGAGGTCCTCGAATAAATGCCAAAAAAATAAATTCCAAATAAATCCATTTTGGTTCCATTTGAAAGAGAAAATTCAAACAAAGCCAGCAAAATTGGTCTCACATTTTTCTGAGCCATTTTCAGAGAGATATTGCATCCCAAAGTTTGGTTTAAATTCTGCCAAATTTTAAACAGAAAAACGTTTCCGGGAAATGTTTAAAAACCTGACCAGTGGGACCCACTGGTCAGTGACAGAGGGGGCCGACCCGTTTTCTTTTTAAAACGCGAGAAATAGAGGAGCTGGGTCGCCGGCTCCGACAAACTCACCGGCGACGAATTGCGGCGGCTGGGGCGAGGGAGAGGGGTGGGAGAGGAGGCAGGGAGGTCCAGGGAGGCGTGGCGTGGCCCGTCTGCGCACTCGAGTTTGACGGCGAGCTCGTGCGGCACCGGAGCTTCTTCTCCGGCGGCGGTGGCGTCCTGTCGAGGACGAACTCGACGATTCTGGCCACCGTTCGCCCTGGCGAGCACGGCATCGGCATCGTGCTGTTCTGGGGAGGCTCTGGGTAGGTTTAAACGGGCAGGGGTGGTCTAGCGAGGATGGATTTGGCCGGAGCCCGTGCGGCTAGGTCAAACTCGCCGGCGGTGATTGGGGTGGCTTGGGGAGCAATGGAGGGGGTGGGGAGCTTCTGGATGAGGAGAGGGAGTGGTCCGTGGTGCTCAGCGGTGCCCCGGGTGGCTTCTTATACCCTTCCCGAGAGGTGGCCGCAGTAATGGCGCGGCGAGGTGTCGATCATGGCGTGGAGGCTGCGATGGGCGGTGCGTCGCGAGACCGGTGCCACAGGAACGCACGCGGCACAGGGGAAAGTGGTGGATAGGCACGGCGGCGGTGGAGTGGCTGACAGAGGGGTCGCGGCGAGCACAGGGTTGGACGGCGCGTCAGGACTCGTCGGTGGCAAGGGGGGACGGGCTTCTCCAGCGACGCGTGGCTGCTGGACGGTGGAGAGGGGGGTCCGTTGGGCACGGTCTGGGGAGAGGAGAGGCAGAACGGCGTCGACCCAGAACGGGCGGCGCCGCCTGGCACGGCCACGTCGGCGGTGACCACGGTGCTGTTCATGCCAGAAGCGGCATCCACACGTTTCTCTCATCTCATAGCTCCAAATGAGATGAAGTTTGAACCACTGTGCACCAAATTCAAATTCCTACAACTTTGCTGACTAAGGTTTTTGCAAATTCGAAAGTTGGTCCGACTAGAATTTGTGAAAAACAGTACTGGTCAAAAAGGGATTTAATGGTTTGGAGTGGTAGATGGAGTTAGATGGAAATGCCCTTTTGTCCTGAGGTAGGAGTGATGAAGGGGAGCCTATCCATGCCTTGGATTCATCCAGGAGAATTATTTTTGATAGACTTAAAAATGCTTTGGGAAAACAGGCAGAATGTAAAAAGAAATGTGGAGGGAAATTTTCTTAAGTCATGGCACTATATTTTTTTATAAATGAGGTCCACATCAACTAGGGAAGGTTCCCTAATTTTTGCAGAATTTTTGGGGATATAGAAATAGGGGTTCCTTTGGAAGGCCAAATAAAAGGCTAAATTTTAAAAGAGAAAAGGAATTTCTCAAATTAATATTTGTCCAAGGCAAAATCACCGATACAGGTACCAAGTGGGAGGGAAATGGAAAGTACAAGATCCCATCTTGATTTATCACATTGAAAAGGTTTAAGACTTAAAATAATTTTCCTGAGGTTTAAATCCAACTTCACTTAAATAAATAGAAATAATGCATTTTGGAAATTTTTAAAAAGGGCCAAAAATCCAGGGTGTTACAAACCTTCCCCCCTTTAGATGAATCTCGTCCTCGAGATTCCTGTTGCTCGCTGAATAGATACGGATACTCTGTCCTTAGCAAATCCTCTCGTTCCCATGTAGCTTCATCCTCAGTGTGCTTGTCCCATTGTACCTTGTAGAACCTGGTGACCTTGTTGCGGGTGCGTCGTTCTTACTCATCCAAGATTCTAACGGGGTGTTCCTCGTAAGTCAGTTCGCTGCTCAACTCTAGTTCCTTAAAATCAGCCTGTTTGGTTGGGGGTGAGATGCACTTCCTTAGCTGGGACACGTGGAAAACGTCGTGCACTCCAGTCAACTCTTCGGGTAGTTCCAGCTGGTAGGCTACTGACCCTTTTCTTGCCAGGATCTTGAAGGGTCCAATGAATCTCGGGGCTGGCTTTCCTTTCATGTGGAATCTTTTCAGGCCCTTGAGGGGTGTTACCCGAAGATAGACATAGTCGTTTCCTTCGAAGTGTATCTGACGGTGCCGTCGGTCGTAATAACTTTTCTGGCGGGACTGAGCTGCCTTGAGCCGGTCACGAATCATATGTACTTGTTTCTCGGCTTCTAACAAAATATCAGGCCCAAAGATCTTGCTGTCTCCAACTTCGGACCAGTTGAGTGGGGTCCGACACTTTCTCCCGTACAGTGCTTCAAACGGCGACATTTTCAGGCTGCCCTGGTAGCTGTTGTTGTATGAGAATTCCGCATAGGGCAAACTATCTTCCCAACCTGCTCCATAGGCGAGCACACACGAACGGAGCATGTCTTCTAATATTTGGTTGACTCGCTCTGTTTGACCGTCCGTCTGTGGGTGATATGCTGTGCTGAATGATAGTTTTGTCCCCATGGCCTGATGCAGGCTTGTCCAAAATTTGGAGGTAAATTGTGTACCTCTGTCTAGCACAATGGTCTTCGGAACTCCATGGAGTTTGACAATCCTGTTCACATAGAGTTGTGCCAGCTGATCCGAACGTACGTTGTCTTGACGAAATAAAGTGAGATACCTTCGTTAAACGGTCGACAATGACCCAGATAGAATCATTCCCTCGGCTGGACTTGGGAAGTCCGACAATGAAATCCATACTTATGTTGTCCCACTTCCACTCGGGCACTTTAAGGGGTTGGAGAAATCCCGGGTTTTTGATGCTCGGCTTTCACTAGATTGCATACGTTGCAACACGTGACATAGTAGGCGATATCCTTCTTCATACCGGCCCACCAGAATATTTGTTTCAAGTCTTGGTACATCTTGGTGCTTCCCGGGTGAATAGAGTAAGCAGACTCGTGGGCTTCCCTGAGGATCTGCTGCTTTAGCGCGGCCTTGTCAGGTACACAAAGGCGGTTACCGTAGCGGAGCACTCCTTGATTGTCCAAGGAAAATTCTTTGGCCTTACCCAGGGTATTTTGATCTTGATTCCTTTTATGCCGGGGTCGTTGGCCTGCTCGGTCTTTATCTCTTCCTCCAGGTTTGGTTTCACCTCCAAGGTGCTCAAATAGGCCCTACTTCCCACGCACAAATTTAGCTTTGCGAACTCCTTCTCTAAGCTTGGTCGCACCTTTGGGGGCTTCCTGCTTAGGGCATCTGCTACCACGTTGGCCTTTCCGGATGATAATGAATTCCAAGGTCGTAGTCCTTGATCACCTCTAGCCATCTCCTTTGCCTTAGGTTGAGGTCAGGCTGGGTGAAGATGTACTTCAAGCTTTTGTGATCAGTGTAGATCTCGCATCTTCGACCAATAAGGTGATGTCGCCAAGTCTTCAGGGCGAGGATGACGGCGGCCAATTCCAAGTCGTGTGTGGGGTAATTGAGCTCGTGGGTCTTGAGTTGCCTTGACACATATGCGATGACCTTCCCTTCTTGCATGAGTACGGCCCCTAGTCCATTTTGCATGCATCACAGTATACGGTGAAATCCTTGCCATCATCGGCAACAGTACTAGTATTGGGCGTGGTTAACCGGGTCTTCAACTCGTTGAAGCTTTCTTCACACTCGTCTGTCCAGGCATACTTGCGATTCTTCTTTAACAAATCCGTCATGGGCTTGGCTATCTTGGAAAAGTTTTCAATGAACCTTCGGTAGTAACCAGCCAATCCTAGGAAACTTCTGATTTCCGACACATTGGTGGGGTTTTCCAGTTCAGCACATCAGATCTTGTTGGGGTTTACGGCCACACCGGCTCCAGACAATACATGTCCTAGGAACTCCACTTCCTTTAACCAGAACTGGCATTTGCTGTACTTGGCATAGAGTTGTTGCTCCCGTAGTCTTCCGAGAACCAACCTGAGGTGTTCGGCGTGCTCCTCCTCATTTTTGGAGTAGATCAGGATGTCGTCGATGAACACCACACAAACTTGTCGAGATACTCCATGAATACCTTGTTCATCATGCCCATGAAGTAGGCAGGAGCATTTGTTAGGCCAAAGGACATAACAGTACATTCATACAGTCCATATCTGGTGGTAAAAGCGGTCTTGGGAATATCACTTTCTCGGATCTTCAGCTGATAATACCCGTGCGGAGATCAATCTTGGAGAATACACGAGCACCACGGAGTTGGTCAAACAGATCATTGATTCGTGGGAGAGGGTACTTGTTTTTTATGGTGACATCATTGAGAGCACGATAGTCAATGCATAATCGGAGTGTACCATCACTCTTCTTTGCAAATAGAACTGGTGATCCCCAGGGTGAAATGCTCGGGCGAATGAACTTCTTCCGGATCAGTTCATCAAGCTGTTTCTTCAGTTCCACTAGCTCGGGACTTGTCATATGGTTTGTTCCCGGTACAACTTCAATGGCAAATTCGATGTCACGGTCAGGGGGCATTCCGGGTAGTTCATCTGGAACACATCTGGATATTCACTGACCACATACACTTCTCCTATCTCCGGGGCTTGGACAAGAAACATCTTTGCATTTATCTGGTGGGGCTTATTTGGCAAGTAGGTGGTACGTATGCCTTCCGGGTTGGTGAGAGTAACTGCTCTAGTTGCACAGTCAATCTGGGCTGCATGCTGGACCAACCAATCCATACCAGGATGGCGTCGAGGCCGGGCACATTGAGAGTGTTGAGCTGAGCTGGGAATTTCACTTGGTTGATGCTGACTGTCAGGTCTTGACAAATGGTTTTGTTTTCATCTCAGAGGCAGGGGTTTGTATCACCAAAAGATGGCCCAAAGGGGAAACGGAAAACGGTGTTTGGCAACAAAATCCTTCGAGATGAAAGAGTGGGAAGCTCCAGAATCGAATAAAATCAGCGCGGGTTTAGTGTTGATAGTACACGTACCAAGCACTACATCTGAGGCTTCATATGCTTCCTCTGCAGACATGTGGTGGACACGGGCAACTTGAGGTGGCTTGATCGCACCAGCAGGGTGTTGTTGTTGGAGTTGTTGTTGTTGCCGTTGTGAAGGGGGCAATCCTTGATGTAGTGTCCTGTCTTGCCACACTTGAAGCAGGAGTTCTCCCTTTGCAGTCATCCACTAGGGGCGCTTGTGGTAGAATCCTTCACGGGGATATCCTCCTTCCTGGGTTGATTCCAAGTATTCTGTGGCGTTGAGGTCGGTTGTTGGGCTGCCATGGGCGTGGCTTGAAGTGCTCCTTCATGCTGGTTCTTACGTGGCTCGAACTTCCGCTTGTGAGTGTCATAAATTGTGCGGTGCTCCTTTTCTGAGATTAGTGCCGTGTTGATCATGGCCTGAAAATCTGGAAACTGTAAAACGCTGAGCTGAGTCTTTATGGCCTGATGCATCCCATGAAGGAACCTGTCTTTCTTCTTTTCCTCTGTGTTGGTGTCCTCAGGTGCATAGCGAGCAAGGTTGTTGAACTTGGTCAGATATTCGCTGATGGATTTGCTGCCCTGAGTGAGTGCCAGAAATTCCTGCTGTTTCATCTTTATGAGACTTGAGGGAATGTAGGCTCTGCGGTAGGCTTCCTGAAATTCTGTCCAAGTGACAGCGGGTCCATCGCCCCTGGCGTCCTTTGATTGTCCCACCAAACGCGGCAGGGCCCTCAAGGTAGTGGGTGGCGAAGGGCACCTTGTCCTGCTCGTCCACGCGAGCGAGCTCCAGTTTCTTTCCCATAGTACGGAGCCAATCGTCAGCCTCAAGTGGGTCGTCAGCATATGAGAACTTTGGGGTTGAGTACGCTGGAAGTCTTGCAGCTTTGAGCGGCCTGCGTGTGGGGCACCTTGGGCTTGCATGTACGTGCCAAACTCTCTCATGATCTGAGTCAGATGCTGGTTGTGACGTTCATCCATCATCATCATGAACTGACTTGGGCTTGGTTCCTGAGCTGGTGGAGGAGGAGGTGGTTGCGGGGGCACGGGATCCTCGCCCGCTTGTCGTGCGGAACGACGAACCGGGGTTCCTTGGCTGCCACTCGCACCGCTATTGGGCCTCATCCTGATAGTTGAACGTGGTGGCGCGTATCATGAGCATCCATATGGGGAAAGTGTAACATCCAAGGAAAAACCAAATGGAAACACGGTTTGCAAACAACAAGCATGGTGTTATACAATGGATGGTGAGTTACAAGATTCTAGCACTCGCTATTTTACAGAGATGCAAGATAAAAGTACAAGCCACTCGATACAAGACACACCACAAGGTACATGATACAAGATGCAGGATACAACTCTACCACTACATTATTCGAGCACGCGATACAGCGGAAAGGTATAATACACTAAGCGATGCCGTCTCCGAGCGTCTAGAACTCCATCTCGAGGGGTGTCGCCGGTGGGATGAGTCGATGTCCTCCCTCGCGGGGCTGTAGTCGGGTGAAGCGCGGCCGTCTCGGGAGTCTCCGGAGTAAGAGGGTGGGTCGGCACGGACGCGACGACGCTGAGACCGTACAGGGGTGAAGCGCGAGTAGTAGTGAGCGGCGCTGCTACGGGTGCGGGGAGGTGGCGACGGAACGTGGGGTGCGGAAAAACGGGCGATTCCCCTCCTGATCTGCTCGAGGGAGCTGTGGGTAAAGGTGGGGAGACGAGGTGGGGGGAGAGAAGTACCAGCTCCAGAGCTCGCGTCATCTCGGCCAAGGCAACGTTGGCGCGAAGCGAGGCAAGCTGAAGAAGAGTGATGTGGAGATACTGGTGGAGGAGGGTGGTGTACTGAAGGATGGCGGAGGGGTGAGCTGGGGTCACCGGGGTTGGGAAAAGAATGTCCCCGTTGTCTAAATCCAACCTCGGAAGTAGGCGTAACGGGTGCACTGCTTCATGACGGGATCGAAGGTGCGAAGGAAGAGGATGGCATCTCCTGCAGCCTCCTGTATGGCTCGAGTCGCCTGAGTAGAGACACCGGAAGTGAGGGCGTGGGAGATCCCAGCGGCTGCTGGCTCGGGCGCAAGTGACGGTGGCGGTGAACTCCGAGGTGGACCTGTCGAGACGGTTGTAGTAGACGCGGTAGGTCGGGGGAGGTGTGCCTGGGTAGAGGTGGTCCCAGACTCACGGAGAAACTGTGGAAAGCCGGGATGTGCACGGCGGTAGTCTCGGCGAACAACTCTGCCATCTGTACCAGAGACAGAATTTAAAAGGTGAGCGTTAAAGTTAAAAGCACAAACAGACAGAGAAACAGTGAAGAAGTTGGCAACACATCGAGTTCTATCTTACGTCGCCCAACGAACTAGGGTATCCTACAGGCAGTTAGGCTCTGATACCAAGCTCTGTGGCACCCCGATCCAGATGATCGAGCTACCCCATATACCAGTCCCAGAAACACTGGATATATGACAACTTGATAAACAAAGACATAACCAAATATATTTATGGCTCCGAGTTCGGATGGATACAATATTACAACACGGGGGTGAGGCTCCAGCGCTCGCGCAACACGCACACACAACAGTATTTACATTATTTATCCAACATCGAGCCTCTAGCGGAGATCGTAGCGGAAACGTAGGTAGTAGCGTGGCGACAGCGGGCCTTATTCCACGGGGTCCTGCCTGGGACACGGTTCCTAGTTCTCGTACAGCGGGTACTCGGCGACGGGTGCAGCGGGGTCTGGCCATGAAAAGCCAGGTGAGTACATTGAATGTACTCGCAAGACATTAGCCTAAAATCAAACAAGGTCTATCTATATGGCATGGCATAAGTTCGGAAAATAGCATGGCATAAGTTCGGGTATTTAAGTGCGAGTCCAAGCTTAACGGTTGGACTTAACTTACCTACTTACCTTAGTAGGGATTTCGTGTTATCAAGTGAGATCACGTTTCTCACTCAACAACTCGTAACCACAACTAGGCTTCCAAGCCTCTAGCCAACTCTGGCTTATTTCTCGATTCACAAGTCCTTAGCAACTCTGACTAGACTCTCAAATTTCACGTGATCGTTGGGTTTCATATTAATTATTTCTCCAAGTTCGACTGTACTGACTCATAGCATGACTTGACCCAAACATCGTCCCATAACCTAGGGACAAGGCTAGATTCTAGATTTACACTCTCGAGAGGTTGCAACTTTTATCCACACGCTGAAGTACTAGAACCGTTCATGGCGGCAGCACAAACCCACACTTCCACAACCGTTTATCCTACCCGGACACTCCCTGTGTAGCCACCGACACGTCCAAGGGACCAAGTCTAATGACGAAGTGAATCCGGCACGCCCCCAACAGATGAGCGACGCCTAGCTCCGGAACCTTCGCAAGACTAGCCCCGACCACAAAGGTAACCGAGTAGACTTGCCAAATGGGTGGCGTCAAAGGAGGCTAGATAGAATACTCGGCCATGGTCCGCCCATATGAATGAGGCATGGTTGTGCTGGTGGTGCTTGGTGAGTGGCACTATGTGACACAATCTAGTCGAGGGAGGTGGTTATCTTCGTAGTCAAATTTTAATTTCCAGTCTCCAACATGATCCGAGCAACACATGGTATACACATAATAATTTCAGCAGCAAATAAATCATCTCAACCTCCATGTATCAATATTCAAACTTAGCAACAAAATAAAATGGCGTCAACCGGATGACTGTGGCGGAGCTACCTCCGACCAGCGCCTTCTCATTCGACAAAAGAAAAGAAACGTCAACCGGATGACTGTGGCGGAGCTACCTCCGACCAGCGCCTTCTCGTTCGACAAGAGAAAGAAACGTCAACCGGATGACTGTGGCGGAGCTACCTCCGACCAGCGCCTTCTCGTTCGACAACAGAAAAGAAACGTCAACCGGATGACTGGGGCGGAGCTACCTCCGACCAGCGCCTTCTTGTTCGACAAAAGAAAAGAAACGTCAACCGGATGACTGTGGCGGAGCTACCTCTGACCAGCGCCTTCTCGTTCGACAAAAGAAAAGAAACGTCAACCGGATGACTGTGGCGGAGCTACCTCCGACCAGCGCCTTCTCGTTTGACAAAAGAAAAGAAACGTCAACCGGATGACTGTGGCGGAGGTACCTCCGACCAGCGCCTTCTTGTTTGACCAAAGAAAGGGTGTTGCAAAGATCCACAGATATATAGATAGATTCGACAATATTTAAATGCAGCATGGCAGGTGAGATGCAACAGCAATCAACTTAAATCATCAAGAAATTTTCTAAAGTTCGACCGAGCTTGAGATCGGGTTAACGGCTTGCCTTCAACAGTGGGGTAGGGTTTGGGAACAACGTCTACTCCGTCGGTGAGGTTTGAATCAATCAAAGGAACACAAACATGCATCAAATACCCCTTCGAGGTCCTCGAATAAATGCCAAAAAAATAAATTCCAAATAAATCCATTTTGGTTCAATTTGAAAGAGAAAATTCAAACAAAGCCAGCAAAATTGGTCTCACATTTTTCTGAGCATTTTTCAGAGAGATATTGCATCCCAAAGTTTGGTTTAAATTCTGCCAAATTTTAAACAGAAAAACGTTTCCGGGAAATGTTTAAAAACCTGACCAGTGGGACCCACTGGTCAGTGACAGAGGGGGCCGACCCGTTTTCTTTTTAAAACGCGAGAAATAGAGGAGCTGGGTCGCCGGCTCCGGCGAACTCACCGGCGACGGATTGCGGCGGCTGGGGCGAGGGAGAGGGGTGGGAGAGGAGGCAGGGAGGTCCAGGGAGGCGTGGTGCGGCCCGTCTGCGCACTCGAGTTTGACGGCAAGCTCGTGCGGCACCAGAGCTTCTTCTCCGGCGGCGTTGGCGCCCTGTCGAGGACGGACTCGACGATTCCGGCCACCGTTCACCCTGGCGAGCACGGCATCGGCATCGTGATGTTCTGGGGAGGCTCTGGGTTGGTTTAAACGGGCAGGGGTGGTCTAGCGAGGATGGATTTGGCCGGAGCCCGTGCGGCTAGGTCAAACTCGCCGGCGGCGATTGGGGTGGCTTGGGGAGCAATGGAGGAGGTGGGGAGCTTCTGGATGAGGAGAGGGAGTGGTGCGTGGTGCTCAGCGGTGCCCGGGGTGGCTTCTTATACCCTTCCCGAGAGGTGGCCACAGTAATGGCGCGGCGAGGTGTCGATCATGGCGTGGAGGCTGCGATAGGCGGTGCGTCGCGAGACCGGTGTCACAAGAACGCACGCGGCATAGGGGAGAGTGGTGGATAGGCACGGCGGCAGTGGAGTGGCTGACAGAGGGGTCCCGGCGAGCACAGGGTTGGACGGCGCGTCGGGACTCGTCGGTGGCGAGGGGGGACGGGCTTCTCCAGCGACGCGTGGCTGCTGGACGGTGGAGAGGGTGGAGGGGGGGGTCCGTTGGGCACGGTCTGGGGAGAGGAGAGGCAGAACGGCGTCGACCCAGAACGGGCGGCGCCGACTGGCACGGCTACGTCGGCGGCATCCACATGTTTCTCTCAGCTCATAGCTCCAAATGAGATGAGGTTTGAACCACTGTGCGCCAAATTCAAATTCCTACAACTTTGCTGACTAAGGTTTTTCAAATTCGAAAGTTGGTCCGACTAGAATTTGTGAAAAACAGTACTGGTCAAAAAGGGATTTAATGGTTTGGAGTGGTAGATGGAGTTAGATGGAAATGCCCTTTTGTCCTGAGGTAGGAGTGATGAAGAGGAGCCTATCCATGCCTTGGATTCATCCAGGAGAATTATTTTTGATAGACTTAAAAATGCTTTGGGAAAACAGGCAGAATGTAAAAAGAAATGTGGAGGGAAATTTTCTTAAGTCATGGCACTATATTTTTTTATAAATGAGGTCCACATCAACTAGGGAAGGTTCCCTAATTTTTGCAGAATTTTTGGGGATATAGAAATAGGGGTTCCTTTGGAAGGCCAAATAAAAGGCTAAATTTTAAAAGAGAAAAGGAATTTCTCAAATTAATATTTGTCCAAGGCAAAATCACCGATACAGGTACCAAGTGGGAGGGAAATTGAAAGTACAAGATCCCATCTTGATTTATCCCACTGAAAAGGTTTAAGACTTAAAATAATTTTCCTGAGGTTTAAATCCAACTTCACTTAAATAAATAGAAATAATGCATTTTGGATAAATTTAAAAACGGCCAAAAATCCAGGGTGTTACACTTATCATCCCCAGACCGGAGGCCAAACTGAGCGAGTGAACCAGATATTGGAGGACATGCTTCGTGCATGTGTTCTATCCTATGGTTCCAAGTGGGAAGATTGCCTTCCGTTTGCAGAGTTCTCCTATAACAATAGCTACCAGTCTAGTCTGCAAATGACCCCTTTTGAAGCACTTTATGGCAAGAACTGTCGTACGCCCCTGAATTGGTCCAACACCGGAGAAGGCAAATTGTTTGGACCAGATACCCTCCGTGATGCCGAAGAGCAAGTTCAGTTTATCCGTGAGCGTCTCAAAACTGCCCAATCCCGTCAGAAGAGTTACGCTGATCCCAAGCGTCGTGATGTCACTTTCAGTGTCGGAGATTATGTCTATCTCCGAGTGACACCACTCAAGGGTATGTAGCATTTCCATGTCAAAGGAAAATTAGCGCCAAGATATATTGGACCCTTCAAGATCTTGGCTCGTCGAGGAGAAGTATCCTATCAACTGGAGTTTCCCCCGGAGTTATCGAATTATCACGATGTCTTCCACATTTCCTTGCTCCGGAAATGTCTTGAAGTTCCCGACAAGCCCGACGTTTTCAAAAACATCGACCACCTCTCCATCGACCTGAACCATGACCTGACGTATCGTGAGAGACCCGTCAAGATTCTTGACGAAGATGTTCGTCTTACCCGGAGGCGCGCGATCAAGTTCTACAAAGTCCAGTGGACTAACCACTCCGAAGAAGAAGCAACTTGGAAACGCGAGGACTATCTTAGAAGCGAATTCCCAAACCTCTTTAGTGCCTAAGCCTAGCAAATCTCGGGACGAGATTTATTTTAAGGGGGGAAGGATCTGTAACATCCCAAAATTATAATAAGTATTATTATTCCAAAAATGTGGGCCAACAATTTTTTTGTTGATTTACATGTGTTGATTGTATATTGTTGCTTGTGATACTTGTTTGCTCTAATTAGGAACTTGAAGAAAAACAAAGAAATAAAATAAAAAGTTAAAACAATAAAATCATGTGACAAGTGTCACACAAATTCTGCAAGTGAGAAATTAATTTTCATTCAAACAAAAATTCTGTGGAGTGATAATATGAGCACTCCCATTTTATTCCTACAACTTTTCCCTCTCCAAATATTAATTTAAAAAAAAAAACCTAAATTTAAATTCCATTTCTTTCTTTATCTTATTCAAATCAAGAAATGTGCTATGTTGCACTTGTCAAATAAATTCCTAAAAACAGCACCACAAATCTTGATAAACATATGTGAAGCAAATTATGAAAATAAATTTCAGAAATTGGAAATTATTTTTAGTTCAAGCATTTCGTCGAACACTTGGTGGCAGAGCCGTGTTCATCCCCAATCCGAGATCAATTCGATGAATTTCGATCGAAGTTCATCGAATCTCTGCCCTCACTCACTCCCTCTCACCTCACTCACCTCACCGCACTCACTGGAGCCGAAGAAAATGGGTGGTTGGACTGGGAGGAGTCGCGCCAGGAAACAGGAGCTCGCGCGCACGTCGCCATGGTCGCCACTGTGGAAGAAGGAGGTGGCGATGCCGTGGTGAGCTAGCGCCGTGCCCCCCCCTCTCCCTTGCTCTTTTGATCCAGGGGACACGAAAATACCGGCACCACAGCGCCCACTCGCGCGTATGGCACGCGCCCGTGCTCGCCGGTCGCCATGCCGAACCGAGGTCACCGCTGACGACCTCGGCACTCCACTGCACCTGTCGACGTGTGGCCACGCCCAGCCACTCCGCAGCTCACCTGCGCCCCCCCCCCCAGACAACCATCGGCAGCCTCTCCCCCTCTCTGGACCTCACCCGCACCACGTCCACCATGGACCGAGCTCCGAGCTTAAATAGAGCACCCGAGCCACACTTCCTCTCCACTCCGCACCACTCTCTCCCCCTTGCTCCACACTCACTCGTGCACCGCCCGGAGGGCGAGCACGCAGTCGCAGCCCTCGCTGCCTTGGTCGACCACGGCCAAGTGCAGCCGGAGAAGAAGGTGGATGTCGATCACGGCCGTGCCATTCCTCTCACCTTTTCTCTGCTCTCTGGACTGCACTCTCCTCTCTAGCACCACCGCACTCACACGCTCCCTTTTCCCCTCTGTTTCGTGCACATAATCGCCGCTAGGACCTCGCCGGAGTTTCGGGAAGTGCCCGTGGAAGCAGAGGAGACCGCCGCCGTCGATTGGAGCCGCCCCAGGAAGTGTGACTTCTCCAGCAAGCTTCCCTAGGCCGCCGCGACCGTTCTGCCTCACCTACACGTCTTCCCGAGCCCCTAGGTGAGCGAATCGCACACCTCGCCGTCGCCGGAGCCACGGCGCCGCCCGATTTAGGTCGTCGCCGTTGGTGGCCATTCTCAGCCATTTCGATTAGATGAGTCACTGTCAAGTGGGCCCCGCTGTCAGCATTTTAAACATTTCTGCGCGCGCGAGATAATTCTGCTGAGTCACTGACGAGTGGACCCCACCCGTCAGGATCCTCAACATTATCCAGAACAGAAAGCTTTTCTATTTTAATTTTCCCTGGAATTTCAGTACTGGACTGAACTTTGAAATTCAATATCTCGAGATTTAAAAGTCCAAATAAATCAAATCAAAATGTCCTGGAAAGCTTATGAAATTTTTTAACCAACCCGAGTGGTTTGATTTCATTTAGATAAATAATAAATGTGTATTATTAAAAATGCCACAGAAGGTTTAAAATCTAAACTTGTTTGTTTATGATAATCTATTAACCCAATTAATTCCAATCCAATTTTGTTAGCTTGGTACTGTGATATATTAGCTTCCCTAAGTTTGGTAGAATTAATTAAGCAATATTAACTGTTTGGCTTTAGGTTGAAATTAGTAAACCCTTCTGCACTAAAATAATTATAGATGATTAATGCTTAACCCAAATGAGTTAGGACCAATTTTTTTCGATCACATTTATCCATTGTTAGTTACCCCTAAAAGGATTTAATTTTAGGATCAACAGAACTTAAGTTGTAGCTAAAATGTGATTAATAAGTTTCTGGATTTAAACAATTGTTTAGGGAGTTTGGTAACTCCAATTAATCCAAATCCAATTGTGTTGTCTTCTACACATCAGTAGCTCTCTGTAGAATTTTAGTTTGTATTTTTGTGACCAACAGAACTTGAGTTATGTAATTAAACATGTTCAACTAGTTTCTGCCATATTTAGGACATAAATAAATAGTGGTTAATTCAATTAAATTGAAACCAAATTGTGTTGCTTGATGTGTGCAGTGGCTATTTATAGCATTTAAGATTGTAATGTTGTGATGTTGATTGAGTAGTATAGTGATTGTTTGTATTTGTTTATTTATTAATTAGACGAGAGCGTTGTCGGAATTATCGAGGAAGGGGAATTTGTTGAACCCAAAGATCAAGACCAAGGTCACTTTGTCGAACAAGGCAAGCTACTCTCTGAGCTTGCACCCCAAATATATATACATCTACTTTGATAACATGATTTACACTTAAGGCAATGATTTTTAAAACCTTTTCAAAAAGCATATGAAAAACTATTTTGCCACCGATGTAGATATATAAGATAGTGTATATCAAACTATAGGATGAGAAGAAAAAGATTGTTTATTCAAAACTCCTTTGAAAATACTGGTATGGATGTGGAATGCCGAGATGTCGGTGTAGAAGTGAAGAAATGGAGGATGGTGATGTTTATGAAAAATGCATAGTGTGTCCTAGTACTATGACGACCAATCTTACCCTGTGCGACCACATTTACCCCATATGGGAAAGGGCTTAGTCATATAATTTGCTCTTATTAGTATGGGATGCCTCATCGACGGAGATGACTCCGTTATGCATGAGGGGATGGTTCGGTGACCTACCCCCTGACCCGGGTCCTCGCACATGTGGAGAAGGATGGTCCTCGCACATGTGGTGGATAGAAGGATGTTCCCTATACACCGCCGGGCAAAACTATGAGTCCTCATACTTAGATTCCGACGGGCTGGATTAAGTATTGATGGAAAGTGTCATATGGGCAGGATCCTATACTAGCATGAGCAAAGGACAGGCTAGGGTCGGTGACTCAACTTCGCATACACCTTGTATGGCGGGACGTGGCTGACACGATGAGTTGCCGGATGGATGTGGGAAAAGCGTGCTACCTCTGCAGAGTGTAAAACTATTCGAATAGCCGAGTCCTCGGTAATGGACAATTGGAAGGCTGTCCTATGACCATGTGCAAGTTTTTGAAAGACTTTGAGTTTTAAAAAGAAAATGAAATGGAGAATGTTTTATACAACCATACCAACGGATCGGTATGAGGTTGTTAGAGGCAAATGGACCATGACGGGCTATGGTCAGAAAAAGGAGGAGTTTTGGAGAAACAGATAAAATGGTGATTTTATTTAAGGATAGTTATAAAAAATTCTTCTTACCATTTTCAATAAAGATATAGAGATGTTTTAAATAAATAAAAATCTGAAATTAAAGATAAAACTAGTGCATACTCAAGTTGGGGTAGTTTGCAAGTACAATCAAATGTACTCATATTGGTTTCGACCCTGGCTATTGTCTTAGCCAGATTTCGAGGAGCACTACGCCAAAGACGAGTATGGCGACTTCTATGCGAACTAGGGATCTCCATAAGTCAGCTGCCTGTCGGGTTGTTGTTAGGATATGATGTCTACTACGCCGTAGCTTCCGCTGAATATTTTGGTTTGGCCCATGAAGGCACCTATGTAAGACTTGGTAAATGACCATTTATGTAAGACTTTAATTCGGTATTGTAATGGATGTAAACTTTGGTATTCAGTTCGGATTATGTGCAACGACAGACTGATCATGGGATCGTTGTGTTAAGCATAATCGGGTATTTCGGACAGCTAGTCCGGGGTCCCCACACTAGCCTCGTTCCAAGGTTATGGAACAACAGTTCAGTGTCGGTCACACTATTGTCCTTTGTCGTGTCCGGAGGTTAAACTTAAGTTCTGTTGAAATAAAGGATGAATGACCGGATTTCACTAAATGAACAAATAAGATGATGCAGGGAATGTTATCTTGAGATGTCGATGGTTACCCATGATATGGGATGGCGGTGTGATCGTTGGGAGCCTAGAGTTAGGTCTGAGCCAACATCAACCGTGCATGCTCAGAGTGGAAAGATGAGGCCAGTGGGCCTAGCAGTGATCACAGGTGCTGTTGTGTATTATTTGGTACCAAGAGGTACACTCGTTTACTTGTCACAGGTAAGCCTTTGCGTGATTGCTGGTATACGATCCAACCCCACCTGGCTTGGACTCTGTACTAGCGATACCCCTGTTGGTTGATTATACTATGACTTGTTGCTATGCCATGCTACCTTCATGCCATGATGCTGATTATACTTGAGTAGACTATTGCCATGCGGTAGGATGTTGTTTCTATGGACATCTTGTTGCCTGATTGCTGGACTGTTCATGTCTTGTGGTTATTTTACTTGCGAGTATGTCATTGTACTCAGACTGGCTTTTCATGTGGCTAGACTTAGCAAGAAGATGGAGCAAGAGCGTGCTAGGATCAGTAGCCCTGCCAGATACCTGTGGAGTGGAGCCGCTCCAAGCCGTTGCCTCATTTATGTCTTCCGCTGCTAGCTAAAACTCTGAGTTGGGCCGGGTTGGCTTGATATTCTGTCATGCCACGATGGTCTTGTAAACCTTTTGTAGCACTTTGTGCCTGATTGTGTAATGATTTCCGCTATGTTGCATTGTCGTAACGTGCGGCCAGATATCTTGGGTTGGCGCACGGGGCGACCGCCTCTCTGGAAATATGTGCCAGAGCGGGGTGCCACAGAGTATGGTATCAGAGCACCAGGCTGGTTGTAGACTACCCTAGCATGGAAAGCCCAACCATACTTGCACCCGACAAAGAGCCCGATGGATTTAACCCATCTCTGCCTAACCAGCATGGCTATTGTCAGACAACGGTATGGTGCAGTAGATTCTTGTCTCAATCTTCCACCATAAGGCTCGCCGGTTTCTTCCATGAGAAGTAATCGACATCACCTAGTAGATAAGACCCAAATCCTAGCTGCATTGTTATCCCCACCATTCTTGCTAATCATGGTACATCTTTTCTCTCTATAGTCGGTTTCCAAGTGAAACTTTTAGGAAGTTTCCTCTTTCCCCATAACCTGAGGTTAGTATGAGTGGCGGTTTTGTGCCTATGTTACCTAAGCCGGGAAATTTTGCGATTTTATTTGCTTCTTCATGGTTCGATTCTTTTTGGTTTTCCAAAAAATTGCCGAGTTTTGTTTTCCGCCTTGTGTTAATTCCGCAGGAGTTCTACCAAAAGATTGTGTCAGCTCTCAGTAATCCAAACCCGACAGGAGGAAGAACAGCTCAACAGTCTGCCAGAAATAAGGACCCCACCTAGCCAATCAGCACAAAGCAAAACACGTATTGGCTGGACGCCAGGAATGAGGTTTGCAAATATGGAAATATTCTTGGTTGCCTGGATTACGATGACACTCATATGCATCAAACTAGTGGAAATATATAATGTCCAATCCAGCTTGTTCGGTTCAAACAAAGCAAGCGTCTGTCAGGTCAAAGATTTTACAACAAGTATAGAATATTTCTCCCCCAACAAGCAGCCCTCGTGTTGGAAGAAATACTACACCCGTGTATGAGATTTATCATCAGTCACCATTCTTTTGAAACTGATATGCTCAAGAACCAGCAATATCCGTGCCACGAGAAGTGAAGCTCAAGTATTTTCCTAGATGGACTTAAATATAAAGTGAGGTATGCCCCCGACGACAGTCTGACATCAACTCGTACCACCGGCATGATATGCCAGAATTTCAGCGATGCATTTTTGGAATCACCAATGTTCCCGCAACCGTCAGGACTATGGAAAATAGTTGTGCTCTAATATTTGGATCAGCGTGGGAGTGCCATCATGATTATCATGCCCACATGCTCCCGATGAAGCAGGTAACCACTCCTTCCACTCGGCTATGCAATGGAAGCCACACCACCATCAAGATTTCAGCAAGTACCACCCGTACAAGTATGAAGCAGAATATTTACAAGACACTGCTAATCTGGAAATAAAGCTACGCGACCGTCGAAATGACAACATGTGCGTACGTGAACGCGACACCTCGAGCATCTCAGAAAAGTCACTCAGTCTTCTCGGAATAATTTCAGAAGTTTGGTCCAGTACTGATACAACGACTTTTGACTCACCTTGGAGCTAGACCAGCACTACAAAATTCAAATAATATGGGTATAAGTGGAGCCCGAGCATCAAAGAAATACAAGGAAGGACACGGTTATGCAACCAGAAAATTTCTTGGATGATCATGTTACATGTTCGGACAAATACTCAGCTTGCGTAACAGTCAAAATCAACCAAAGGAAATATACTGCCTATACATACGCGAGTCAAGAAATTCTCTCGCTACCAGCGTGGTTACAGGCATACTGTCACCGACTATTTAGATTTCACCAGTTATGTCGAGTAGAAGCTAGCAGAAATAAAAGGACAAGAAGACCTCATCTCCATCAACCGTCCTGCTGAAGATATTGAAGTCTATGGATCTGTTCGATCACTACAAACCTCTCGCAGACGCAAGGGGAATAAGGCAATATGGAAATAAGAGTCCAAAATTTCAGCTCTGAAGTCAGAAATAAAAGTTCACATACTTGAGAATTTTCAACAGCCATTGATGGAAGCGGCGCCATCAGTACATCACTCCTAGCTCATGAGATGTTCATTCCTCTCGCCCCGAGGAAACACAAATGTGCCAAGATGGCAGTACACAAATTGTGGTGACACCAAAACAAAGTCAGCTTGCCATCAGAAAAATTGTCAGCCGTGCCGTCAAAACTCCAAGCATCCATGAGATTCGTTCAACTTTCTCAGAGTTCCTAATATGGATATCAAGTGGCTAAAGTCAGATCTGGGGAAAGGCTATCAACGTCAGAAGATGCCTAGGTGATGAGAAAACCATATGATAAGATTGGTACCTTTCAGACCGGACAAGACCCACGTTCCATAAAGATTGAGTCCTCAAATCTTTCATGCAAATGATGGTAAGATGGACCAGTACAGCCAAGGATCAAAGTACATACATGGTACGGTTGGCGCATGAATCCCAAAATGACCACAATGGTCAACCGGGAGTTGTGTGATCGCTGAACAACAACGGAGAATTTCAACTTGACCATGGCCTAGAACCGTACTGTTGTCAGTACAAATTGAGACGATAGACAAGAGCCCGTCAGATGATGATTTCAGTTACCCAAGCCCAATAAAAAGCCCGCTTATGGCATTGAAGTCAAGATCAAAGACCCTGTCAAGACAGATGAGAAGATCAAGAGAAAACAGACAAGGAATAGGTTGACCAACAGGTCAATCTAAAGGTATGTCACTAACCTCGAGAATCGCGAGGACGCGATTCTATTAAGGGGGGTAGGTCTGTAACACCCCGATTTTCACTAACCGGTTTTTCTGAAAAAGGGGTGAAATAAAAATTTAGAAAAAACCTTTTAACTTGGATTTCTCTGGGTTTTACCGAAACTCATTAGAACTTTTGGTGATTGATGTTGAGATCATGTACCTCTCTTTGTCCCAACCCCGGGAATATTCTCTGAATATTTCTGATCACCTTTGATTCCGTTCATTAGGGTTTTCTTTATAAAACCTTAACGCCTTTTCTATAGAAAACAAAAACCGATATCTCGCCTCTCCAAAGAAACTCTCCTTCATCTTGCTTAGAAAATTCCGCCAAAAATTTCAGAAGCACCTATCCTCATGTATATCCCATATATGCATGAACATAGCCATGACCTATGCAACTTTTCCGATTGAAGATATTACCAAATCTGCCACTACCGGGCCATTAAATCCAAAACCCTACTTCCACTCCACCATAAATCTTGACCACCTGAGGAAGTGTTCCCTGTCCCATTGGAAGCCTCCCACAGAAATTTGGGATCATTTGGACCAACTTTTTCTTGCAGAACATCCATCGAGCACCTTCTGCCATTTTTGAAACCCGAAAATGTTTAAACATGAAACCTTCTCCAAATTGAGTGAAACTTGACCACATTTCTCACATACCAGTAGAAAATCACCAGTAAAAATCCTAGCTCCATTGGGATAGAGGAAGTCCATTTTCATTTCATCGAACACCTTGATGCATTTGAATTTTTCAAAACTTTGTACTGGAATTTTGTCCCAATTTGTTGTTTTGCTTGCTGTGTGTTGTTTGTAGCAGTAGTGCAACCCAGTGACGCGACCCGTTTTCTTTTTGGTGCCCTAAATCATCGGGAACGCGAACAATGCCGATCACGTCGCACTCTGGACATGCCACTTTCGGCATGACCCTGTGCAAACCCCAGCCCCTGCCCTTATCCCTTGCTGCAGTACCGCCATGTGCGCTGTTGTGCATCCAGCGCGACCTCCCTATCCTCCCCTCATCCCTATCCCCTCCATTAAACCTTTGGAGCAATGGTGGTGCACCAACCCACCGTCGGTGCCATCAAGCTCCCCCTCCCTCTCCATGCTATATATAGGACCCCTGTGCCTCCTCTCAGCCTTGCCCCTCCCATTCTCTCCCCCCTGCACGAGCACCTCTTCCCCCTAGAGCCTCCCCACGATTTTTCGGCGGAGGAAACAGAGCCAAGCTCGAGCTTCGGCCATGGTCGCCATGACCATGTCGAGGATGAACTCGAGCTAGCGCAGCCTCCCCCGCACCCCTAGCCCCTCCCCTGGCCGCGGTACGCCGCCGCCGTCCCACTCCCCGGCCCAGTTCGTCGAGGGACGGGTCACCGGGACCACCCCAAGTTTCAGCCACCATGGCCGACACGAGCGAGCTTGCGCGCTCGGGACCCCAAGCCGCCCCACGGCCCCCAGCCTCCCTCCAGTGCGTCGCGGGCGCGGCACGACGCGGCTATGCCGCAGTGGTCGACGCCGGCTCCTCCCGTGCAGCTGCGTGGCAGCGGTGCCGACGGTCTCCGTCGGTGCCGTACGTGCGTGCGTACGCGCGGAGGCGCTCTCTCTCATCCTCAACCCATTCCCGAGACGCAGGGTGAGGCGGCGACCTCGCCACCTTCCTCAGCTGGCTCCGCCAGGCTGCCCGTCGCCGGCACCGGTCGTCCCCGAGCTTCTCTACGCGAGCGAGAGCTAGAAGAAGCAAGCACAGTAAACCAATCATTCAAATAGGCTAGTACAAAGCGTATTTTTGTTTTACGCTTTCCAGAGCAGAAAGCGTATTCTAGAAAAAGGGGCAACCAGCCCGAGCTGGCTATTTGCTGCGCTGTGCGGCAGATAACTTTCTTCGCCCATCGTTTTCTCCCACCTCACAACTCCAAATTTGGTGATCCAAATTTCTAAATTCCCATCTTTGCGAGATCTGTCCAATGGTATAGATTTTACATCCTTCCAGTAAATTTTTTCGGGTAGCACGTATTATGTGTGATACCATCCCGGTGACGCGGTGTAGGGCTACCGGTGCCCGAGTCCGCGACGTCTTCACTTCTTCGTCGAACCAGAGCACAACCACATGACCCCGAGGCAAGCTAACCACTTGCTATGAGCTCCTGTCTAGTTTATCTTGTTGTGTTTTGCTTGCTAGTCAATGTTGATGATTGTCGATATGATTTCATGTGTATACTTGCTTGCTATGTTTAATTTCAAGCATAGATAGTGATGCCCTGTTTCATTCATCATCCATGTGTGCATTAGAATGACGTGTGAATTATTTGTGCGCCTCGCACTTACGTGGCTTTGTCGAACCATCTAACTAAAACAACTATAAAACATGCGTTCCTATGAGTGTTTGCTTCTTCTTCTTCACCGAGATGAGGAGCGGACAAATGTCGTCTCATGATCCTCGGAGTTGGGGGCATTTGCCAAAAGAGTTATTTGCTCCTTCTCTCTCCGTCAAACTTGGTTGGCGTATGCCCGCTTTGACTGCGACGCTTGGGACATTTGCTTTCCATTTGGTTCTTTTTGCCAAGATTGCTGACACCACGTCGAGTTAATCCTCGAGTGGAATGGATGTTTTTTCTTATGAGTGCTTTTTGGTTCATTTTGGTGGCCACATGCCCTACCAACTTTTGTAGTTGATCTGCGATGGCGCTGGTCGGAGGTATCTCCGCCACAGTCACCCGATCGACGCTAACCAACTGTGCTAACTTTTTTAGTTGATCTGTGATGGCGCTGGTCGGAGGTATCTCCGCCACAGTCATCCGGTTGACACTACCCACATGTGCCAACTTTTTGTATTGATCTGTGATGTCGCCTAAGTCACCCGGTCAATACAAACTACTATTTCTTGAAATATTGTGTTGCTAATGTCTTGTCGTTTGATGATATATTATTATGATATTGTGATTGTTGTGTTGGACGGAACATCTGTTGTTTGGACTTGTTATGATGAAACTTGATTAAATGAAACACCCCTCCAAACATCGATAGGGTCAGTCCATGGTGCCACTAATCTGAACATCGAAAGCACTACCACTGTCGCTCATATGGGCGGGCCTTGGCCTACGTAACCTATTGAGCCTCCTTTGATGCTACCATTTTGGCAAGTCTAGTCGGTTACCTTTGTGGTTGGGGCTAGTCTTGTGAAGGTTCCGGAGCTAGGCGTCGCTCATGAGTTGGGGACGTGCCGGATTCACTTCGTCATAAGACATAGAGTTATGTCGGTAGCTATACAGGGAGTGTCTTGGTAGCATGAACGGTCAGGTGAGTGTATCTTGCTGAGTTCGTCTTAGGGATGATGTCCTGAAGTACCGGCTCAGTGTGGTGCACTTAGATGGGTGGTAACTGCAGCCTCTCGAGAGTGTCAAATCTGGATGTCTAGCCTCGTTCCAAGGTTATGAAACAACAGTTCAGTGTCGGTCACACTATTGTCCTTTGTCGTGTTCGAAGGTTAAACTTAAGTTCTATTGAAATAAAGGATGAACGACCGGATTTCACTAAATGAACAAATAAGATGATGCAGGGAATGTTGTCTTGAGATGTCGATGGTTACCCATGATATGGGATGGCGGTGTGATCGTAGGGAGCCTAGAGTTAGGCCTGAGCCAACATCAACCGTGCATGCCAAGAGTGGAAAGATGATGCCAGTAGGCCTAGCAGTGATCACAGGTGCTGTTGTGTATTATTTGGTACCAAGAGGTACACCCGTTTACTCGTCACAGGTAAGCGTTTGCGTGATTGCTGGTATACGATCCAACCCCACCTGGCTTGGACTCTGTACTCGTGATACCCCTGTTGGTTGATTATGCTATGACTTGTTGCTATGCCATGCTACCTTCATGCCATGATGTTGATTATACTTGAGTAGACTATTGCCATGTGGTAGGATGTTGCTTCTATGGACATCTTGTTGCCTGATTCCTGGATTGTTTATGTCTTGTGGTTATTTTACTTGCGAGTACGTTATTGTACTCAGACTGGCTTTTCATGTGGCCAGACTTAGCAAGAAGATGGAGCAAGAGCGTGCTAGGATCAGTAGCCCAGCCAGATACCTGTGGAGTGGAGCCGCTCCAAGCCGTTGCCTCATTTATGTCTTCCGCTGCTAATTAAAACTCTGAGTTGGGCCGGGTTGGCTGGATATTCTGTCATGCCACGATGGTCTTGTAAACCTTTTGTAGCATTTTGTGCCTGATTGTGTAATGATTTCCTCTATGTTGCATTGTCGTAACGTGCGGCCAGATATTTTGGGCTGGCGCACGGGGCGACCGCCTCTCTGAAAATATGTGCCAGAGCGGGGTGCCACATCTACCGTCTCGCGGAGGTGAGTCCACGCCCGTGCAAGGTCGGCACGTTCCTCCACCCTGGCAAGCTCCTCCTCGGCGAGAAGATTTTCAAGCCCGACGATCGCCTCCCTCGCCAGGCGAAAAGAGGAGCTGCGACGAGCGGCGCTCTGGTGTTGGCCCTGCAGAACCAAGGCCCACGCGCCACCAAGGGGCCCGGAGGCCTCGATGCCTGCTGAGGGCCCTGGAGCATTGCGTCGAGGGCTCAAGGCGGACTCAAGCTGCGCCTGGGGGCTCCGTCGAGGGCCTTCCCTCTACTCCACGCCAGGGGCCTCTTGGGGGTCCGGTGTGTCCTCGCCGTGGGCCTCGGCGTCTTTCTTCCAAGGAGGGCGTCCTGCTGCTCGCCAGAGGCAGGAGCGGACTGTCCCGCTGTGGTCGCTCCCGCCGTGGCCTCGGGGTCAGCCGCAGCCGCCTCAGGGCTCGTGCTTGGTGGAGTAGGCTGCGCGGTGGCCTCCTCAATCTCCGCGTCAACGCGCTCCTCCCCGACGCCGCGGCCTTCGCCGCCCTTTCTTCTATCACTTCCTCCTGCCGCGCAGGGAAGCGTCAAGCCGTACAGGCGATGTCGCCGTCGCCTCAGTCTCCCCCTCCTCGCGGCGTTCGTCCGCAGGAGGAGGGGAGGCCGCTGCCTCGTGGCGTGGCTCCTCAGCCTCAGGCGCTGCAGTCGCCGCCGCGGAGCTGGAGCTCTCTCCGACCTTCCGGAGCCTGCACCGTTTCGGCTTCGCGGGGAGCCTGACAAGAAGCAAACAGAAATTTCTCAAGAGGGTCGCTCAAGAGCACCATGAAAAAGAAAGACGCGAGACTTACTCGGCGGTGTCAATCCACTTCTTCACTGTGCGCCGCGGCTGCGACGCGCTCGCCTCTGCCCCCTTCTGGGGCGCATCCGCTCCCTCCTTGTGAGGAGTGCTCTCCTGGACCCTGGCAGGCCTGTCGTGGCTCGCCTTCGTCCGGGGCTCGCGGCGGCCTATCAAGGCCTCGCTGTCGCTCTCCTCCTCCCCCTCCTCGATGCGTCGCGAGGGGACAATGAGGTACGGGTCCTCGCTGCCTGAAGAGACCTCGTGGATCTCTGCTTCAGGCGGTGCATCCCTCAAGGAGCTCGAGGCCCGCGCTGAGGGATTGGGGCCTACCGAGGCGCCTTCGGCCTTCGAGCCCGACGCGGCGGGTTCCTCCCCTAGTACAGAACGACACATAGGATACCCCTCTATGGAAACGGCAGCAAAAAAGCAACAGACAGCGCTCACAAAAGCAACGGTTAAAGAAAATGCATGTCACCAACGAGCCTATCCAGGAATGGATTCGCGACACATCGGCAACGGATAAATAAATTTAACTGTTTCCGATATATTGGTGACGGATGTTAGTAGCAGTCCGTTTGCAAATTAAGATGGCCCAAAAGCCCATTTTCATGGTCCAGTATATAAACACGGATGACCTAGCGCGGTGGTCACACACCCTTATTTCTCCATCTCCCTTATCCTCTCTTGCAAATATCGTGACAAGCCTGGCGGCGCTGTTGGCCAGGCCGTGGGCGGGACGGAGGCATGCCGTGATCCATGCCTCGATGTATAGATCGGGGAGGCTCGGTAGGAGGCCGATGAGCTTGGCCATGCTGCCGCCTTTCTCCACGACCAGCACAACCATGCCTTCTCGTGTTCCTGCTCTCCTCATATTTTGCGTGCTTGGCACCAGCTGTTGCTTCCTTCCTGCCTCCACCCAACCACCGCCACTAGATCTCTTTTCGGAACTATCCGCCGGCCAGGGCGCCACCGAAGGTTCACCCGAGGTACGGATCTTGTAGATCTTATACATCCTTCTCCATTTTGTAAATTTCTGTGCTGATCCCCTCGTAATCTCGTGCTTCTTCTGTGTGGATCTGGTACAACTAGGAGCACCTGTCCGTGCCTGCCCGAGATCTGCAGCGAGACATGCGGATCCCCTCGTAATCTCGTGCTTCTTCCGTGTGGATTTGGTACAAGTAGGAGCAGATTTTCAAGCCTGCCCGAGATCTGCAGCGGGACATGCAAACCAGCGCTGGTAATCTAGTGCTTCTTCTCTCTCCACGTTTATTTTGATGCTTTTCTCTTCCCACGGGATTTTAATCAGTGCGCAATATTTTCTCTCACGTGTTGTTGTTTGTTCTCCCTCTCCAATTAATTTTGTGTATAGCTGATTCTCACTCGTAGCTATTTAGTTGATTTCCAGTGAACTGCAAGGAAATTAATATCCTTCTTTCTCATGTAGGGCACAAGTGCTGGCTGAATAACAGAGAAATTCGAGTACGACTTCAACTCTATGATAGCGTGGATCACACGTTCGCTGGGAGACCCCAAGAGGAAGGTATGAACCAGTATAGCAGCAGTTTCCCTCAGTATGAAACCAAGGTTTAATCGAACCAGTAGGAGCAAGAAATCACTTCGGAAGGTTGTCAGTGGCGCGCTGATGTGGAATCTGCACACAACACAATCAAACTACTTTGCCCCAACGAAACAGTGAGGTTGTCAATCTCACCGGCTTGCTGAAAACAAAGGATTAAACGTATGGTGGAAAACAGTAGTAAATTGCAGAGAATGAAAAGGAACAGTGTTTGCAGTTGGTTGTATTATCAGTGTAAAAGAATGGACCGGGGTCCACAGTTCACTAGTGGTGTCTCTCCATAAAAGATAACTAACATGCTGGGTGAACAAATTACAGCTGGGCAATTGACAAAATATTGAGCGCATAACAATGCATATATATGACATGATGATTACTATGATATTCATGTGGGCATTACGACAAAATACATAGACCGTTATCCAACAGTCTATGACTAATAATCCACCGCCAGGTTGTCATACCGAGTTCCCCGTTGGTATTAAGTTGCAAGCAACGGATAATTGCATTAAGTAATGTGCGTAAAGTAAACAAATGCATTAGACCTAACGGCGTACCCTTAAGCTAAGCATCGGTTATTTTATCCCTAGTGGCAACAGCACATCCACAATCTTAGAAGTTATTGTCACTCTCCCAGATTACCGGAGGCATGAACCCACTATCTAGCATAAATACTCACTCTTGGAGTTACAAGCATCTACTTGGCCAAAGCATCTACTAGTAACGGAAAGCATGCAAGATCATAAATAACATATAAGATAGATTGATAATCAACTTGACATAGTATTCAATATTCATCGGATCCCAGCAAACACAACATGTAGCATTACAATAAGATGATCTTGATCATGATAGGCAGCTCACAAGATCTAAACATGATAGCATAAAGTGGAGAGACAACCATCTAGCTACTGCCATGGACCCGTAGTCCAAGGATGAACTACTCACGCATCACTCCGGAGGCAGGCATGGTGATGTAGAGCCCTCCGGTGATGATTCCCCTCTCCGGCAGGGTGCCGGGAAGAGCTTCTGAACCCTCCCGAGCTAGGGTTGACGGCGGCGGCGTCTCTGGAACTTTTCGTGGATAATGGCTCGGGTATTTAGGGTTTTCGCGTCGGGAGGAATAAATAGGCGAAAGGGCGGCGGCTGCGGAGCCACGAGGGCCCCACACCACCCCACGGCGCGGCAGGGGGGCCCGCGGCCCCATGGTGTGGGTGCCACGTGGCTCCCCTCCGTGTCTCCTCTGGACTCCGTCTTCGTGTTGGAAAAATAGGAGGTTCTGTCCAAGTTTCGTCCAATTCCGAGAATATTTCCAGACTAGCTTTTCTGGAATACAAAAACAGCAGAAAACAGGAACTGGCACTGTGGCATCTTGTTAATAGGTTAGTCCCAGAAAATGCATAAAAATGCTATGAAGTGTATATAAAACATGTAACAATTGGTATAATATCAACATGGAACATCAGAAATTATAGATACGTTTGAGACGTATCAAGCATCCCCAAGCTTAGTTCTACTCGTCCTCGAGTAGGTAAAACGATAAAAACAAAATAATTTCTGAGGTGACATGCTACAATCATAATCTTGATCAAATAATACTGTAAAGCACATGTTATGAATGAAGTGATCCAGGTCAATGGTCTATAGTTTGCTAGCAAGTAGATAATGAGCAAACAACTGAATCATATAAGCAAAAACTTTTCATGAATAGTACTTTCGAGACAAGCATCAAAGAGTTTTGCATAAGAGTTAACTCATAAAGCAATAGATTCTAAGTAAAAGGTATTTAACCAACACAAAGGAAGATTTAAGTTTCAGCAATTGCTTTCAACTTTCAACATATATATCTCATGGATATTTGTCAACACAAAGCATATAATAAGTGCAATATACGAGCATATAAAAATTGTTGCACCAAAGTTGACACTAGTGTTTGCTTCTAAGATAGAAAGAAGTAGGTAAACTGACTCAACATAAAAGTAAAAGAAAGGCCCTTCGCAGAGGGAAGCAGGGATTAAATCATGTGCTAGAGCTTTTTAAGTTTTTGAAATCATATAGAGAGTAAAAATAAGTTTTGAGAGGTGTTTGTTAATTGTCAACGAATCAGAAAATGGAAAGTACAATATGACCCCTGCCAACCAGACTTTTAAGAGCGGCTCCCATGAAGGACGTTATTTCTACCAGCAAGGCAGATCATCCCTCTTTCTTTTGTTTACACATGCAGATATTTCACTGTTTGTCATTGCTTGACTGATAAATCAGGGCAAAAATGTGAAGAGAATTAAGCGGTTAAAGTTGTAAAATTAATGGATAAGCGGATGTATATGCCGCTAGTCCGGTGGTAAAGTCTGTTTGACAGTTGACATAAAGACATCCACCCCGTCCTCATGAGCTTGGTAAACATTGACACAAAATAGGAGTAATAAAGTTTGAATAGTTTAAAGGTAGCACATGAAAAATTTACTTGGAATGGCAAGAAATACCACATATAGGTAGTTATGGTGGACACAGATGGCATGGATTTGGCTCAAGGTTTTGGATGCACGAGAAGCATTCCCTCTCAGTACAGAGTTTAGGCTAGCAAGGTTATTTGAAGCAAACACAGGATATCAACCGACACAGCAAGACTTATATGAAAACATATTGCAAGCATTATAAGACTCTACACTGTCTTCCTTGTTAACCAAACCCTTTTACTAGAAAATATCTAGACCTTAGAGATACCAATCATGCAAACCAAATTTCAACGAGCTTTACGGTAGTTCTTCATTAATAGGTTTTAACTACATGATACAAAAGCTTAAACATGAACTACTTGATAACTCAAAACAATTGACAAGTATCAAATTATCCAATACAATGATCTACAAGAATATGTAAGCTTTTTCCATTATACCATCTACCACATGCAACATTTTCTGTTCCAACCAAACACCAATCAATTTATTTCAACATAAACTCTCCAAACAATTATAAGTGAAGCAAGAGAGTACTTTCTTTAAAAGAACTAACAGCTCTGAATAAGAGATGCATGAAAAACAGGAGCTAAAAGCATAGCAATAGCTAGACAAGAATACTCAACAAGTATAAGTGAAGAATAGGAGTATTCATATGAAAAAGCGGAGCGTGTCTCTCTCCCAATCAAGAATGCTGGGGTCCAATCAAGTTGACCATAAGAAAAATAAAATACTGAAAATAAAAGCACACAGACGCTCCAAGTAAAGCACATATGATGTGAAAGAATTAAAATATAGTTTCACTAGAGATGACCTGATAAGTTGCTGATGAAGAAGGGGATGCCTTGGGCATCCCCAAGCTTAGACGCTTGAGTCTTCTTGAAATATGCTGGGGTGATCCATGGGAGCATCCCCAAGCTTAAGCTCTTCACTCTTCTTGATCACATTATATCATCCTTCTCTCTTGACCCTTGAAAACTTCCGCCACACCAAACTCAAAGTAATTCTCATTAGAGGGTTAGTGCACAATCAAAAACTCACATGTTCTATAAGGACACAAACATGACCGTTACTTTTAACATTAGCTACTGCCACTGATGTTATGTGAAGCTCTTCACCCTAAAAAAGAATTCCACTCAACACTAGTAAAAGAGAGAATGCGAAAAATAAAAGACAGAATCTGTCTAAACAGAACAGTCCGCAAAGACGAATTTTTTCGAGGCACTTACGTTGCTCAGATCGAAAAACTTTAAACTAACGAAAGATGCGTACATATCTGAGGATCACGCACAAAAATTTAGATTTAAATAATTTTTCTGTGATTTTACAGAATTAAAACGGTGAACAGCAGAAATCTGTTCCTGCGCAGAAATCCAAATCTAGCATCATCTTCCTATTAGAGGCAATACTTGGCACAACAATGCGATAAAATAAAGATACAAAGGAATTGTTACAGAAGTAAACAACTCCTTGACTCAAAAAAAAAAAATTGCAGAAATAAAATAATGGGTTGTCTCCCATAAGCGCTTTTCTTTAACGCCTTTCAGCTAGGCGCAGAAAGTAAGAATCAAGTGTTTCCAAGTGATGAAGCATCAACAATCTTACGCTTAGCTCTCTTACCTTTACCCTTATCTTTAGGAAATACTTGGTTACACATAGGTGAAGAGGCGAAATTCATAGTGCCTTGGCCCACATCTATTATTGCTCCAAAGCGTTTCAACAGAGATCTTCCAAGCGTAATTTGTCCTACTCCTGCACATTCAATGACAAGATAATCAATAGATATTGTTATCCCTAGGAGTTTTGTAAATACTCCTTCGGCTACTCCTCTTGGTAATTTAATAGTATTATCACCCAAAATTATACAATCTTCGCATTTGGAAAGCTCCCAAAGATTTAAGGAATCAAAAATATCCTTGGGCATTAAACAGAATTCAGACATAATATCACAGCGAGCATGAAAAGTTTCACCATTGATAACAACTTTTACTGAGGGAACCCATCCCGATGGTTCAAAATTTACTGGCACATTATCATAGTGTTCACAAATTTGATTATACCCTTCTTTTAGACCAGATATGTTTGTTTCAAGAGTATTAAGTCTATCACTTATGCTTGTCAAAGCCAAATCAATTTTACTGATTGGAGGGCTAGAAATTGTAATCATTTTTTATAGCATTAAAAGCTTGATCCCCATCATAACGAAGGAAATCTCCTCCTACCACAGCATCTAAAGCATACTGTAGCAAAGAACAAGACCAAAATAAAAGCTACTAAGAAGCAGGCTTAAAGTCATTTTAGGTTCAGTTTTAGCATAAGACTCAAAAATTCTAGACCAAGCATCTTTAAAACTCTCCTCACTCCTTGCTTGAAAGTGAAGATCTCTTCCTCAGGTGACATGATGACAGGAACAGGGCTAGACATGATAACAAGACTGAAAAATAACAATTCAAAAATAAAAGTAACTAATTTTTTTGTGTTTTTGATAAATAAAGCAAACAAGACTAAATAAAAATAAACTAAGCAAGACAATAACAAAGTAAAGAGATTGGAAGCGTGAAACTCCCCTTGCAGAAATCCTCTTGCTCCCCGGCAACGGCGCCAGAAAAAGATGCTGGCGTGTGGAAGGGAAGCAAGGAGATTTCTGAACCGAAGTGCTTCCGCTCCCCGGCAACGGCGCCAGAAAAAAGCTTGATTGCGTGGATCACACGTTCGCTGGGAGACCCCAAGAGGAAGGTATGAAGCAGTATAGCAGCAGTTTCCCTCAGTATGAAACCAAGGTTTAATCGAACCAGTAGGAGCAAGAAATCACTTCGGAAGGTTGTCAGTGGCGCGCTGACGTGGAATCTGCACACAACACAATCAAACTACTTTGCCCCAACGAAACAGTGAGGTTGTCAATCTCACCGGCTTGCTGAAAACAAAGGATTAAACGTATGGTGAAAACAGTAGTAAATTGCAGAGAATGAAAAGGAACAGTGTTTGCAGTTGGTTGTATTATCAGTGTAAAAGAATGGACCGGGGTCCACAGTTCACTAGTGGTGTCTCTCCATAAAAGATAACTAACATGCTGGGTGAACAAATTACAGCTGGGCAATTGACAAAATATTGAGCGCATAACAATGCATATATATGACATGATGATTACTATGATATTCATGTGGGCATTACGACAAAATACATAGACCGTTATCCAACAGCGTCTATGACTAATAATCCACCGCCAGGTTGTCATACCGAGTTCCCCGTTGGTATTAAGTTGCAAGCAACGGATAATTGCATTAAGTAATGTGCGTAAAGTAAACAAATGCATTAGACCTAACGGCGTACCCTTAAGCTAAGCATCGGTTATTTTATCCCTAGTGGCAACAGCACATCCACAATCTTAGAAGTTATTGTCACTCTCCCAGATTACCGGAGGCATGAACCCACTATCTAGCATAAATACTCACTCTTGGAGTTACAAGCATCTACTTGGCCAAAGCATCTACTAGTAACGGAAAGCATGCAAGATCATAAATAACATATAAGATAGATTGATAATCAACTTGACATAGTATTCAATATTCATCGGATCCCAGCAAACACAACATGTAGCATTACAATAAGATGATCTTGATCATGATAGGCAGCTCACAAGATCTAAACATGATAGCATAAAGTGGAGAGACAACCATCTAGCTACTGCCATGGACCCGTAGTCCAAGGATGAACTACTCACGCATCACTCCGGAGGCAGGCATGGTGATGTAGAGCCCTCCGGTGATGATTCCCCTTTCCAGTAGGGTGCCGGGAAGAGCTTCTGAACCCTCCCGAGCTAGGGTTGACGGCGGCGTCTCTGGAACTTTTCGTGGATAATGGCTCGGGTATTTAGGGTTTTCGCATCGGGAGGAATAAATAGGCGAAAGGGCGGCGGCTGCGGAGCCACGAGGGCCCCACACCACCCCACGGCGGGCGGGGGGCGCGGCCCCATGGTGTGGGTGCCACGTGGCTCCCCTCCGTGTCTCCTCTGGACTCCGTCTTCGTGATGGAAAAATAGGAGGTTCTGTCCAAGTTTCGTCCAATTCCGAGAATATTTCCAGACTAGCTTTTCTGGAATACAAAAACAGCAGAAAACAGGAACTGGCACTGTGGCATCTTGTTAATAGGTTAGTCCCAGAAAATGCGTGAAAATGCTATGAAGTGTATATAAAACATGTAACAATTGGTATAATATCAACATGGAACATCAGAAATTATAGATACGTTTGACACGTATCACTCTACGAAAAGCAGCATGATGTATCGAATCTGGTTTTGGCATGTTTTTATTTTTCCGCGAGAGGGCAACATCTGTATTATGTGATCCGCGTCTTGTGTATTAGACATATTTATGTTGGGCAAGAATATAATTTGATATGTATCTTGATGTATCTTGTACAAGACACTAAAGTCAACTGACCGCTTCCGCTACCGGAGGTGACCGGTTGCCTATTTTTTTTTTAATATATATGACCCACAAAGGAAACGAACAAAACAACCGTTACAGATAAGCGCTCTCACATCAGCATCGGAAGTGGGGCAACGGATGCTTTCTCCGTTGCCATAGAAGGTTTTGGGCCGTTGCTGATGTATCATTCTGTACTAGTGCTCCATCGCCCCCTCTTCGCCTTCAATCGGCACCGCCTGCGACGCCGACTGCGGATTACCATGGGGCCCCGTTTGCCCCTCAGGCACCAGGCCCCACTGGCTGAACTTGGGCATCCCCTCCACAAACTCAAGCCGGGCCTCGATCTCGAACCTGTAGAGCGGCCCTGCGTAGTGAGACGCCGGCTTGGGGATGGTTGGAGAAGTAAAAAGGATCTCCATGATGCCGTCCAGCTGGGCCCTCTGGATGCTGTTGGGATGCAGACGCATCTTGTCCGTCAGGCCTGAGTACATCCACATCGGCTACGAGTGTGCCTGGAGCGGAGCAATGCGGCGCTTCACGAAGTCCTTGGCCACCATCTGGCCAGTGAGACCAGCCTCGCGAAGCTCAGCCAGGCGATCCACCACGCTGCCAAGTGTTGGGCCCGAGAGACCCTCGCTCGCCCAGCATCTCCTCTTCGTCGGGGGCGCGTCGGGAATCTCGAAGAAGGGGCTCGCCATCCCTATCTTCACGAAGAACCACCGCTTGCGGAAGTCCTTCACTCTCTTCGACACGCTGGTGATGGCAGCCTCGCCAGCCCACGCAATGGGGATGTAGACGCCGCCCATGCAGTCAGTAATGCGGAAGGAGACGCACCCCGTCCGCTCATTGTTCGCCGTGACGCGGAGCGCGTAGAAGCTACGGAAGAGGGCGACCGAGGGCTGAACCCCAATGTACGCCTCGCAGAGGTAGGCGAAGATGGAGAGGATGAGAATGGAGTTGGGATGAAGGTGGAGAATTTGGATCTGGTAGAACTCCAGAATCGCCAGGAAGAAGTCAGAAAAAGGGGGCATGAGCCCAGCGAAGAGGGTGTGGAGGAAGATGGGGTAGTAAGTGGCGCCTAGCTTGTGGCCGAGGGCGCTAGCCGGCTTGAGCGCCGTGGTGCCCCATGTGGCGCACCTTGTCTAGCTGCGCCTCCGTGCCGACGCGGTACCCCACCAGCGCCGGTTTGAGGCTCCCGTCCTTCCTCATCGCAGCAGGCTCCTCCGCCTCCATCACCGCCTTGTCCTTCTTCGAGCATGCGGCTTTCTTGGGTGCCATCGCAGCTGGGGCGGAGGAAAGCGGAAGCTTGGAGAGGAAGTGTGCTTTGGAAGGAAGGAGGCGAACGGGGAAATTGCGCAAAGTGAGGAGCGTCTGCGCCGGGCTCTCAGGCTTTATTGCCTCGATGAGCCGTTGTCAGGGCGTGGTGGGCCCCGCCACTACGCCCGTTACTGCTGAGGAGAACGTGGCTTCGTGGGCAGCGGCAGCTCGCCACGTGTCTCGGTCCAGGCAGGCTTCTTTGGGCCCACGCCGCTTCGCCTTCGTCCACAAGACTCCAGCGTGCCCATCGCGGGCCCGGGGGCTACTGTCGGCCCAGTGGAAACCAGGGTACCACGGGCCGGCATGCTGCAGCCCTCGACACTTCGCTAAGGATTCTGCTAAGGATCAGGCGTCCCAGCCTGATGAGCCTCGACAGGACTTTTCCCTCGCGAGGCCTCTCACATCGAGAATATCACAAGTCCTGGCGCACGTTTGCGCCTCCCTCGCGAGGCCCCCTCGCGAGGCGTCAAGTATCCAAAGACATCGGTGAGGCAGTCAGCCCTCGCGAGGTTCCTTCGGACGGAAGAAAGCTCTGTCTCTGCGACAGAGCGCACATGGCCTCTGCGCCCGCCGCAGAGTGACGCGCGCGCCTGCGCTCGGTGACGATCACGCCACAGTTGCCTCTTTGGTGATAAAGGTGGTCAACAAAGCAGCACCAAGTAAAGCGGACTACAAGAATTGCCATTCCGGTGATAAGGGGACCGTTGGCCGCTACGCTCCAAGCAAACGTCACCGTGGTGCACCTCGCAGGCCTCTGCAGCGCCAGCTTATCGTCCTGGATGGACGATGGCTTTCCAGCCAAGGAGCAGAAGCTTTCTGCCATGGACCAAGTCCATGGACAGCCCCAAGGCCGTGCACCGTCCTCCTCCTCTGTCGCCATGTGGTTGCCCTTCCCGCCTAAAGAATTGGGGGAAGAGGTCCGGGGCATCTATATAAGGAGGCAGTGTACGACCGAGCAAGGGGATCGATCATTCGGAGCTTATCCGCACCACAGCAAGGAAGAAGAAAACGCTCCTTCCACCGTAGTTCCACCATAGCCAAAGCTTGCTCCCCGACAAGCTCATTGTACTGTACCTCTACAAGCAGTGCAATACAGACAAGCAGGAGTAGGGTCTTACACCTCACGGTGGCCCGAACCTGGGTAGCGGCTCGTGTTTACACTCTGCAGTGATGTCCCTCTCCGAGCTCGACGAGCACCGTCACCGAGGTAGCTGAGGGTTGTTTGATTGCGTGTTCAGCCCCCTGCTCGTTCCTGGCGTCAGTGAGACACACCCCTAGTTCTTGGGACTAGTCTCCGACACCAGCTTTTCAAAAGTAGGTTTGTCCCTACGACTAACCCAGGTGTATTGTCTATCGGACAGATGAATTTCTTTTAGCTCTATACTCTCAATAATTGCATTAAACAAAAAAAGGCCATCTAGAATTAAAGTTGTCATTGCTTTTGTCCTCCTTTCTACGTAGAATGTTAAAGTCACCACTGTAACAGCCACACTCTTGGTACTGTAAAATTTGAACCAAATTTTCACTTTTCTGTTCATGCATGCATCATGGCATCATTGGTTTAAGTTCTCAAGTTAAAACCAAGTGATGAAAACACATTAAAACAAATGGAAACAAGGGTACCAATTAAATTCACTCCTTGCAATTCCAAATGTGCTTGTTTCTGGCAAACACAAATATAAATGCTAATCCATATTTGTCAAGGAAGTTCCAAGAGTTCCAAAATAAATACTTGCACTTGCTTTAATTTATAAAGCAATTCCAAATTGAAATTAACCAAAAATGCCATAATACAACCTCATGAACAAATGTTGTTCAAAACATTTTATTTGGCAAAACCAATTTTTGTGGTGCTTCTACATGTTGATGGGATGCTCCATGAATTTTCTCAGATTTTTCTAAAATATTTAAAAGCCTCAATAAAATCCTGAAAATGCTACTGGTTTTTAAAAAGGAAACAGAAAAGGACCTTTTGGTAAATGAGAAAATAAGCCTAGGGGGTTTTCTTGAAAACTGTCTTCGTCTTCTTCTGTAGCGACCGACGCCGAGCTGCTCGCGACGCACCAGCTCGCCGCCGCGCCCTCACTACTAGGAAAAGGGTTAACACTGGCTCACGAATTTTGAGTTCTGTGGCGCACCCGGCGCGCACGGCCGGTGCGCCACAAAATCGTCGCCACAAATTTTTTTTTTTCTGTGGTGCACCCGCACCGTGCGCCACAGAAATTTCCAGATTTTTGTGGCGCACTAAAGCACCATGCGCCACAGATTGTCTTCGTCCGTTTTAAAAAAAAAAAGGCTGGCCACCGCCGCGGCGCAGCCCCACCGCAGTGTCGCTCCTCGCCTCGAGGAATCCAAGGACGAGAGCACGGTGGCCATGTCGACCTCCAAGCCGAAGAAGCGGCGCCCGGCGACCATGGCGACGTACCCCGCGGCGGCGACCCAGAGCTGTGCGTTGCGGCGTCGGGGCGGGGAGCAGAGCTGTGCGTTGCGGCGTCGGGGCGCAGCATCTCGGGGCGCAGCATCTCGGGACGCGACGCGTTCGGCCGTGCACCCAATGGAGGTGCCGACCCATTTGGAGCGGACACCAGCAGAAAAAAATCTTAAAGAATAGCGGTACAAATTCACAGAGTAGCAAGACAGAGCAACACAAACTCGAATCCTAAATTCAGATTTCAGGAAGAGCACGTGAGCTGCTCTTCTTTGCCAAGATCGACAAATCAAATACTAGCACTACTACTGGAGCAGGGATGCAGTAGAAGCATCGAGGAGGGAGGCGGCCATCGGGTTTGGAGGCCGAGCAGGACACCATGCGCCGGCGTCGGCCTCAGCGACGACCATGGCGCGCCCCAGCTGTAGTCCACCTCCGTGAACCTGAGCCACGAACCAGGCCTTGATATGGGTCGATGTAGTCTATGGAGCTGTCCAGCACCGGAGCTCCGTCGGGATCGGGAGAGGGCCTCGCGGTCGATGAGACCGGTGGCGGCGTGGAGGAGAGGCGAGGGGGGCCGGCGGTGGGCTGGAGGACGAGCGCGAGGGGCCGGCGGCGGGCGAGCGCGAGACGCCGGCGGCTGTGCGTGTGCGTGCGTGGTGTGGATGTGAAAGAAAACGATAAGGCAGAGAGAGAAAGGAGAGCGACGTGCGTGGTGTGGTGTGCAGCAGCGTGTTTGACCAGGCCGGTGAGAGAGACGTGTGCGTGTGTGGCTGTGAGAGGATAAGATGGAGAAAGTGGATCTGAGACCGTGATTTCTGTGGCGCACCGGCCTGGATGCGCCACAGAAAACAACAATTCTGTGGCGCACGTACTGGGTGCGCCATAGAATGTTTGATTTCTGTGGCGCACGCAGTACGTGCGCCACAGAATTGTTGATTTCTGTGGCGCATCCAGCCCGGTGCGCCATAGAAAGTCATATTTCTGTGGCGTATTTGGCATTGGTGCGCCACAGAATTATGACTTTCTGTGGCGCACCGGGCTTGGTGCGCCACAAAATATAATTCTGTGGCGCACCAAATAAGGGTGCGCCACAGAATGCCAACCTACCTATAACCCTTTTCCTACTAGTGCCTCCACTTCTCCCCTGCTCGACGCCGTCCACCACGAGGGGATAAGAGCACCACCGAGGCGTGCACTGCTCTCTCTCCCCGATATTTTCTTGCTCCCTCCCTCTCTCTCTCTGTTCTCGCCGAAGCCGAACCCTAGCCATGGCGGCCGTGCTCGCCGCCGGCGATTGAGAGCACTCAGAGCAGATCGAAGCACACCGCCGCCTTCGCCGCGTCTCCCTCTCTCCCCGTGCAAGGAATCGAGAAGGGAAGCCCGGGATCGCCGCCGCATTGCCGTCTTCTTCCTCTCCGGCCGCCGCCTGTCGAGGAAGCTCCCCATCGCCACCGCCCACCTCCGTCCAATCCACGCCTACCCACGCTTCGTGGGTGAGCTTGCGCTTCTCCTGGACATCCCCTTGCATCCTAGCTCGCCGTAACTCGTCGTTTCGTCGTTAGGCCGTAGACCGCCGCCGTCGTAGTTCGTCGCCGGAGCAGTTCCCGGCGACCATTTGGTCCATAGCGATGCCGCTCGCCTCCCCGTAGCTCGACGAACCCGATGCGCTCGCACCCGAGCACACACGCGAGCCAGAACAACGAATCCGTGCGCGCCGACGCCGCGGTCACCGCGCGCGCGTCGCGGTCCTGGCATCGACGCGGTCAAGCACCGTGGACCACCGCGTTGACGTGGACGCCACCGTGGCGCTGGGCCCCACCTGTCAGCGGTTGTGGCTAGCCCAGCCCGGGGTGCAAAACGTTTCGGTTGGAATTTTTTTGAGAAATAAAATAAAAGGCAGATTTAACTATAATCTGGTAAAATCAATATCTTTTTAAATACTTGTCCAAAATTTGCAAGTAGTATATCAAAATGTTTAGAAAAATAAATGGAGTCTATTGGTATAACTCACACATCCAAGTAAATTAATTTATTTAATGTTTTATTAAATTGAAGAAAAGGGCAGAAAAGAAATAATTCTTGGAAAATCCATATCTTTTTATTGCTAGATCACAAAAATGCAAACTTGGTCTCTAAATGACCAGGGGAAGAAACCTTACATTTTTCATGTCAATTTCATGTTGAAATAAATACTGGAAATAATTGTTTCTTGCCTTTTTGTAAAAAGGCAGAAATGAAAATGGTGCTATAAAAATCCATAAATATATAAAAATGGGTCCAAAAATTAAGTGGGATATACCAAAATGTTCAACAACAAAAGTACTTCAAGTTTCACTTCATTTTCAAGCATGGATAAATAGTTTTAGTGTTGTTTGAATTAATTTACTAAAATGGCAGCACTAAACCAAATATTGAAAATGCAATAACTTTTTATTGGTTAATCAGAAAAATGTGTTTAAAATATCCAAATGCTCACAAAATTATGAGTCATCCAGTACCATAAATAGCATGCATTTTTGGACAACATTTCAGTACTGTACATTTTCGAAATTGGCTAATTCCATTAAGTTTAACTATGGGGATTAATCCAAATAAGGCAATAAATATATTTGGGACCCCATTTAACTTGTTGGTCATGTGGAATACTTCTATGGTGCATCTAAAATGTCATATCATCATGTGCTTGTGCATTGCACTTGTTTTATATGGTGTGGTATTTGATTGTGCTTTCCGGTGTTCTTATACATCGATAGATTCAGGAGTCGGGGTTTCTCCACAATATCCTGACGACCCGTATTACCAGCCTGCTGAACAAGGCAAGCGTAATCCCCCCTCTGAGCATGTCTCCTCCTATGTTTTCCGCAAATATTTTCTCCACTATATTATTGCATGCGGTTCCAAATGTCAATTTGGTTGGATTAGAGTATCCTATAGTTGCATTATGTTTCCGATGCCAATACCTGTTCCCTCCTAATATCCATAGGATTACTTTGTTGGCCTGAGTTAATTAACTATGTACTGTATATGCTTAGCCATGCTTAGTTAAATGCTTAGTTGTCCGGTGGATATTTCGTTGCTGGAATTGTTGACGGAATGTTCGGATGATGGTGGAGAAATGTGGATACTGATAATAAACATGCTTAAAGGTGGGGATGAGAGGCCACATGGAATGTGGTGGGTTGTCTCGTTCTCGCCGCCTAGGTGCGAGTTCTCTACCTCTTGAACCAAGAATGAGCGCGCTTCCATTCGGTGGGGTATATGGAGTCCTCATCGACCAACTAACTTGGGCGGGACTAGCCAGGGTCCTCTAGTTTGAGCTTCCTTTTGCGCGTGCGTGAAGACGGTGGTCAAGACTGAGATGAGGATGGTGGTGTTAGGAAAATGAGTGGCCACGGGGCAGGGTGTTGTGATCCGCTGCTCCGTCCTCACTGATGATCCTGGGTTAGTCTTTAACAAGGTAAAGGTTGTAACCGTTCCCACTCAGCCGGCTTTCCCCGGAAGAGAGCTACGTGTAGGCAATGAGCCGGGCGGTACCGAAGGTAAACACAGTGCACCCCTGCAGGGTTAAATCTTTTCGAAAAGCCGTGTCCACGGTTACGGACGAACTTGGGAAGTGAAGGTAAGATCATAGAATAACTTTAACGGAATGATTAAAAACTGGGTACTAGAGGTACCACTCAAGATTGTAAGGTTGACTTCCTCGAGGGTGATTCGGGGAGGTGCCTTTGGAGAACAGGTACTGTGGTTGAAAATGGTGGTTGATGAGAAAAGTGATCAAAGAAAAGAGTTACTTCTTACCTCTTTTGAAAATACTCTGAATAGTCGATGCCTTTGAGTTATGTTTTCATAAATAAAATCAGCTTTATGCAAAACAGCCATAAAACTTTGAAAGCCTCATCGAGCTAAAGCTCTATATAATCTTGCGAGTTCGTCGAACTCAACGTCGTTTGTTTTGTTTCAGAGGAGGACTTCACCGACCTTGAAGGTGGGTTCTTCGTGGAAGTCGACGAGTAGTCTGGGGTTCCCAGGTGGCAGCTTGGGACATCTCGGAACATCTGGTGCTGGGAATGTTTATCTGTAGGCCTCTTAGACCATAATTTGGATCTTGTTGTTAGAACAACTTAATTTGCTTCCGCTTGATGAACTGTTGGGTCTGTGACCTCTGGTTGTAACATTTGCTATCTTTCTCTATTATAAGAGTTGAACTATAACGCTTTGAGTCGTAGAGTCTGTAATGTGCCAGTTGTTCCACAAGTCTTGATCTCTCTATTATGCATTGATAGTTGTGCCTGTGTTAAGGCATCAATCGGGGTGTTGTGTTGCCAATGATCCATTCTGAGCAACACCTGCCAAAGGTTTTGGCCGGGGATTGGTAAACCCGTAACCTCCGGTTGTATCGCTTAACTGGTGACACACAACATCACTGTATAGCAGTCGGGTTGGGGCGCCACAAGTTGGTATCAGATCAGTACTGCCTGTAGGAAACCCTTCTACTGGTCACCGTTGAGTCTAGTGTTTGTGAAAATATTTTTAACCTAAAAATGAGTTGTGAAAACCATCCTAGGATTCTTTTTACTCCTTATCTGGTTACCCTCTAATCTCGGAGCAATCTTATCTCGATTTGAGTTTAAAGGTTTTACTCCTCGTCTGTTACTTCAAAATGATTAGAAACGTGGGTGGGTTTGACCTTTAGTGTTATGTGTCACGTTGCTCCCGCTGCGTTGCAATCCTAAATCAACTCAGATGTTTGAACTCTGTTACCCAACGAAGGAACAAGTGATTATCCTCAATTTTGTGGGTTTTAACCCAAGGACTTGAACATAAGGTCCCGGATTGTGCTGGATAGTGTGGGTTGAATCACGTGGTTTCTTAGCCATTTGAATCTCACGCTACTGGTGCATGATGCTGATCTTTGACCCAAGTCCCATCTTGTTGATTCCTTGCTAGTTGTTACACAAAGCATTATCGTCCCTAGTCTGAGTACTTGAGTACGCTAATGCTAATGTCTCAACCATACCGAGGTGGATACTAACTGCGTCCTTGTCAAATCTACAGAATGGCACAACGACCTCCACTCTACCAAATCGAAGCCACCCCAGGGACCCACTCGACACCCTTTGATCGGCAGGAATCCCATACATCTAAAGATTTGCCCAAGAAAGCTAGAAACAAACTCAGGTGTTACCTTTGGAGGGAACGCGGACATCCGTACCAGAAGTGCCCCCTTAAGTACCCCAGAAAGAATGGACCACCACAAGGAAAGGCATGTAGTCAATGCGGAAGGGGTGGACATCAGGCGAGTCAATGCCCCGGCAGTTGCCCGCACTGTTTCAACGCGCATCCACTTGGCAAGTGTCCAACCGCTAGCGCCACTTGCTACCTATGCGAAGGAAATGATCATATTCCGGCAAATTGTTCTATGGAGTTCATAGTGGAGGCGTAAAGGATGCCCATGAGAGGATTGCTCAGCATGCCACCACGCACCCCACTACTTCGACACTTGGGGCAGGCGGGAGTGAGTATCGTTCTATGCTACCTACTCCACCAAGATTCACTTGCTACGCTTGTGGCCAGGCTGGCCACTACTCCAGGGAGTGCCCCCAGAAGGCACCGGTCATGGGAACCCCTGTACGAGCCCTTGCCACTCCAGCTGGCAAGGCTGGACCTATTGTGCGTGGTCGCCTGAACCACGTCTCTGCTGAGCAAGCTGAAGAAGAAGATTCCGGCGTCCTTGTGGGTGAGCTACGAATCAACAATAATCTTGCTACAGTTTTGATTGACTCTGCTGCATCTCTCCTTTCGGGCATGGTTATCACAATAGAGTAATAACCGGTGTATCTTCAACATCTCAGAATCTTCTCCTGAGCATGTTTCGCACTCTGGTCTGCATTCCAACCTTGTCTGTCAGTGACAGTAAAGTTCCATCCTGCGTTGGTATGTTCCGATGCAAGTCCCTCTCCTGATCCGTCAAGACTTCCCACTTCGACTTGTTAAGAGAAACAAACTCCAGTACCTTGTCCACTTCTCGGACCAGGTCAAAGTATTGTGATCTGCGGAATAAGGGCCGTGTCTAGCTTTTGTGCTGCTCCACCTTAGAGTGTCACACTCTTTCATATCAAGGGGTCGTGCTGAGTATCATGATCCTCTTGATGAAGTGGTGCTCTTACACCTCGTTACTCTCCGTGTTCCGAGTGACTTGTTACTCGAGAATGATAAGTAGTGAGCAATGATGTGGGTATCGGATATTCTTAGCAGTTCTTACTGTGCGGAAATCCAGGGATATTCATTGCCCTCCTTAGCATGATTGGTTAGCCGATCAGTAAGCTGAATGTGACTGCATTACCAAGTTCGTTCTCTCTGCTGCCCTTCCTCGGTCAAAGAGCTAGGCTTGTGCCGAAACTCCCAAGACCACCTTGTTGTGCCTTGAAAGGCGTGATTTCTCTCTCGAACTCAACACAGATCGGCGGATCGTGATATTCTGGAGGTCTTTCCTGAAGTATCGCCAGGTTGTCACCTGACCGTGATGTTGAGCTTATGAGTAAGCTGGTTCTCTGAACAATTCCTTCTCCAAGAAAATCGTGCTGGTTGTCCTGAATTATGCGGTTGAGCTTAGACAACTTGGAGAGTTGAAAGACAAGAGCTCTATCCCGATGTAGTTCATTCTCAATGGGATGTCTAGTCTGTTTGTGTCGAAGCAAGGTGGTATCTCCTCTGTGGATATGCTATCTTACCAATCTTTTGATTTGAATTGGGCTATCGTCAAATCAAACTCAGACCAATCTACTGAATGTGTTAGTCTGACCAATACTTGTGCCCCGTTCATGTGACATATGAGTCTACCATCTTGGGGTATCTGGATAAGTTGGTTGTTGAGTCCATCAACTACCTACTTATTCTCTCCATGTTGGAGGAGATTCATCTTGGATAGTGGGTGTTAGCGTTGGAAACTTGTTAGCACTAACATTGTGTCGTCACAAGGTATGTGTTCTGGAAGTTAGAAGTGACTCTCTCTGGTTCACGTGCAATTGCTGAAAGATGTCGCCGTGGATCTGAGTAATTGTCTGGTTTCCTCGAAATCATCTCAAATCAATCTTGCATATGCAGAAGATTCCTAGAATGGTATGTGGTTACCTCTATCCCTTGAGAATTTCATCTATGCATCCAAGACACTGGTTGAATTGTTCCAGAAAGAGAGGAAGTCTGAGAACTTCTTCGTCTTCTTTGGTGTTTTCCCACAAGGAATAAATCGTGTCTCGTTGCAAGTAAATCAAGTAGGGCAGCTGTCTTCTGACAAGTTGCTAATCCTTGAGTTCCGCAATCTCGTTCCTCCATTGGAGTTAGACCTTCTAGTCCAACTCTCGGGGTCCTAGCAACTGTAATCCGTTGGTATCCTTTGCAAAGACTTCCTATTCATACATGTTGAGTCGGAAGTATCTCTACACCAAACCATGTCTGAATCGCAATCAGAAATGATGGTTGGTGATCCTCAAGAAGTTTGACCTCGATGTCTAGAGCATCAGGAAGTTTTCCCGATACTAACGTTCATGGCGTTTCTAAAGTTCTCTTGGTCCATCTTCCCGATCCTTCTCCTGTGATCTAAAATGTTCCTTCGCGAGGAAAGTTCTACTCAAGCTGTTTGGTAGAAGTTGCCTCTTCATCAGTTGGAATCTTGTTTAACATTCGTCTTCAGAAATTCAAGGCCTTGTGCAAAGTTCATATAATGAATCGTTGAGAAACGGTTGTCTACCAACTGGAAACTCCTTATCAATCTCCCGTCACCCGCATGTGTCTCCTTACTGTCAATTCAAGGGATGCCTGAAGTTCCATCCTAAGATTCTACTCGGAGGTACTCGGTCGTTGTATCTTCACAAAGATCCATCCTTCCAGAGTTGTTCCTTCTTTCCAATGGTGTAGTTGAGCGATGACCTTGAAGTGTAGCCGATGAAGATCTTCAGGGTGCGCTGAATCACTCTACACCGAGAAGATCGTGTACTACGTCGTAACCCTTTCCCTCTTTCCTACTCTAAGAATCTCGGGACGAGATTCCTGTAAGGGGGGTAGACTTGTAACAGCCACACTCTTGGTACTGTAAAATTTGAACCAAATTTTCACTTTTCTGTTCATGCATGCATCATGGCATTATTGGTTTAAGTTCTCAAGTTAAAACCAAGTGATGAAAACACATTAAAACAAATGGAAACAAGGGCACCAATTAAATTCACTCCTTGCAATTCCAAATGTGCTTGTTTCTGGCAAACAAAAATATAAATGCTAATCCATATTTGTCAAGGAAGTTCCAAGAGTTCCAAAATGAATACTTGCACTTGCTTTAATTTATAAAGTAATTCCAAATTGAAATTAACCAAAAATGCCATAATACAACCTCATGAACAAATGTTGTTCAAAACATTTTATTTGGCAAAACCAATTTTTGTGGTGCTTCTACATGTTGATGGGAGGCTCCATGAATTTTCTCAGATTTTTCTAAAATATTTAAAAGCCTCAATAAAATCCTGGAAATGCTACTGGTTTTTAAAAAGAAACAGAAAAGGACCTTTTGGTAAATGAGAAAATAAGCCTAGGTGGTTTTCTGGAAAACTGTCTTCGTCTTCTTCTGTAGCGACCGACGCCGAGCTGCTCGCGACGCACCAGCTCACCGCCGCGCCCTCCACTGCTCCCCTGCTCGACGCCGTCCACCACGAGGGGATAAGAGCACCACCGAGGCGTGCACTGCTCTCTCTCCCCGATATTTTCTCGCTCCCTCCCTCTCTCTCTCTGTTCTCGCCGAAGCCGAACCCTAGCCATGGCGGCCGTGCTCGCCGCCGGCGATTGAGAGCACTCAGAGCAGATCGAAGCACACCGCCGCCTTCGCCGCGTCTCCCTCTCTCTCCCCGTGCAAGGAATCGAGAAGGGAAGCCCGGGATCGCCGCCACATTGCCGTCTTCTTCCTCTCCGGCCGCCGCCTGTCGAGGAAGCTCCCCATCGCCACCGCCCACCTCCGTCCAATCCACGCCTACCCACGCTTCGAGGGTGAGCTTGCGCTTCTCCTGGACATACCCTTGCATCCTAGCTCGCCGTAACTCGTCGTTTCGTCGTTAGGCCGTAGACCGCCGCCGCCGTAGTTCGTCGCCGGAGCAGTTCCCGGCGACCATTTGGTCCATAGCGATGCCGCTCGCCTCCCCGTAGCTCGACGAACCCAATGCGCTCGCACCCGAGCACACACGCGAGCCAGAACAACGGATCCGTGCGCGCCGACGCCGCGGTCACCGCGCGCGCGTCGCGGTCCTGGCATCGACGCGGTCAAGCACCGTGGACCGCCGCGTTGACGTGGACGCCACCGTGGCGCTGGGCCCCACCTGTGAGCGGCTGTGGCTAGCCCAGCCCGGGTGGAAAACGTTTCGGTTGGAATTTTTTTGAGAAATAAAATAAAAGGCAGATTTAACTATAATCTGGTAAAATCAATATCTTTTTAAATACTTGTCCAAAATTTGCAAGTAGTATATCAAAATGTTTAGAAAAATAAATGGAGTCTATTGGTATAACTCACACATCCAAGTAAATTAATTTAGTTAATGTTTTATTAAATTGAAGAAAAGGGCAGAAAAGAAATAATTCTTGGAAAATCCATATCTTTTTATTGCTAGATCACAAAAATGCAAACTTGGTCTCTAGATGACCAGGGGAAGAAACCTTACATTTTTCATGTCAATTTCATGTTGAAATAAATACTGGAAATAATTGTTTCTTGCCTTTTTGTAAAAAGGCAGAAATGAAAATGGTGCTATAAAAATCCATAAATATATAAAAATGGGTCCAAAAATTAAGTGGGATATACCAAAATGTTCAACAACAAAAGTACTTCAAGTTTCACTTCATTTTCAAGCATGGATAAATAGTTTTAGTGTTGTTTGAATTAATTTACTAAAATGGCAGCACTAAACCAAATATTGAAAATGCAATAACTTTTTATTGGTTAATCAGAAAAATGTGTTTAAAATATCCAAATGCTCACAAAATTATGAGTTATCCAGTACCATAAATAGCATGCATTTTTGGACATCATTTCAGTACTGTACATTTTCGAAATTGGCTAATTCCATTAAGTTTAACTATCTTATATTTACTAATTGGAGGCACCATACGAGGCTCCACGTTAATCCTCAAGTTTAGAAAATTTTGTCCCTCCGATCTACCCATAATCCATCTCAAGCCGTTAGATTAATGTTGTCGTCAAACGCGCGTGACAGCGCGTGAGTCTTCTCACACGTATCTTTCTCCGCTTTAGTTCGAATCCCAAACAATGCATCCTCCTACCTAATTAATTCGTGCCATGCTGCAGTTCAAAAAATAATAATCTCTAATCATGGCCTCCCGTCCCTAATTCATCTTCCAGAGCAAGGGTAAGGCAGAAGTTCTCCGGCTCCCTGCTCGCGTGGCGCCGCGCGGCCGTAGCGACCGAACTCGGCGACATCCTCGCGAAGTCTCTGTCTGCTGACATCCTCGACGTCTCCCAGTGCTGGATCACGGCCATGTACTGCGATCTGATTATATTCTCGCTGATCTCTCTAATGTAATGCCCTCCCATCTATCTGAAACAGGTATCCCGGAGCTGCTCGCTTAATTATTGGTCACGTCGTCATCAGCCAATCCAGCTGCCACGGACAATGTTACAAATCTCATTAAAATATTCCATGCATGGCAGGAAACTAGCTTGATCAGTCGAATTTGCACACGATCACATGCATGCCTGCATGCCTGCATAGATATTACCGTAGCTGGTCGCCTGTATTATTTGTGTTTCTGTGATATATGTGCAAAAGCCTACAGAGCATTTACATATATACGAGGTTCCTTCACATAACGATAAGTTACACAAAAATATACCTTTATGTATCCCAGTTAATCTAATTTGCTCATCTTGAAAACCATAATTATTTGTGCAATACTATACAAAGGACATGCCACTATGTAACATGATTATTTGTATTTGCAGCCCTCTCCAATTATTATGCTACTTTCAGTTTCATAGAAAAGCTAGCCTTACTTTAGGCCATTGGCAGTGCAGAACTGCAGGTATATATGTGGTGCAAGGAAGAAGATGAGGAACTCGGCAGCTTATTCATAATTTTATTTTCAAATTTCGAAATACACATGGACATTAAATAGGCATACATAGTGTTTTCTTAGACCATATTGATGCTTTTAATTGAGAGCGCCGTTTTGGCTCCCGGAGCATATGCTCCCGGTATTTTCAAAAAAAAATTAAAAATTTGAAAACTTATCAAAAAAATCTGAAAAAAATCATGCACGTACCTGACCATGGTACGCACCACCGTGTTTTTGTTCGCGCCGAAATGACATCGTACGCGCCGTGTACAAAAATGACAAATTTCCTGTCAGAAAATGAGATTCAAAATTTGAATTTCTGACAGGAAATTTGTCATTTTTGTACAGGGCGCGTACGATGTCATTTCGGCGCGAAAAAAAACACGGTGGTGCGTACCATGGTCAGGTACGTGCAGGATTTTTTTTCAGATTTTTTTGATAAGTTTTCAAATTTTGAATTTTTTTTGAAAATACCGGGAGCATATGCTCCCGGGTGCCAATGCGAATTTCCGTGCTTTTAAATCTTATATATCTCTTATGATCTTCCCCGTAAAGCAAGCCTTTCTACCTATGCTTTGTACATCTATCATTTGCTGAACTACTACCGACTCCCTATATTCTTTCACACTGATTACAACAAAGTATGAACCATCTTTAGGACTAAGTCATACAGGTTACGATCGACTCCAAATAATCTTGAGGACATTAGCATTAGACCAAACTAATGTCCAGCAAAACACTGGAATATCACAATATCCAGTAATTATGACTTCTGCTTTCTTATAAAATAGATTGTGATGTAGCAACAGTGCTGCTGCATCTCATCAAAAAAAAAACCCTGGAAAATTCAAAGCAAAAATATGACCAAACTTATCCAGGTCCGTCAGAAAGAAGCATGAAATTTGAATAGAAACCCCATTTCTTTCTCTCTAAATTGAGCAATCATGGGTCCGCCAATTCCTTCTTTGACTCTCCGAGCTAAATCAGATTCGGGCCACATTCACTTTTAGTGTGCCAGTGAGCAGCTACTAACACGGTACTAGCTAGCTTAACTAATGAAGAGTAGATTTTTTGAGGTTTTGAAGAAAGCTGGTGTAGAGACCAAGATAAACACACCAATATATTGGAACCTGTGATGAAGAATGCTATTTTCAAAAGAATAGTTGTTTCTATATTTATATTACTAGAAAAGGCACACAGCTCACAGATGTGTGTTAATCCATTGTCGCAAAATTGAAGTTGCATTACACCCTGTTCTAGCCAATCGGAAGTATTTTTTTGACGTGCAGATCACTTTATTATTCCGTTTAAGTTTCTATTACGTGATAAGATAAATTAAGAGATACATGAGTTCAGATATATATGCATTTACTATTGAATATATACCGAGATGTTTCACTATCTTAGATGATATTTGTGGCTACAATTTCGGAAGTATTATATAGCTATCCATGGCCATGCATTTGCTCCCGACACACTTTTGAACGTTTGAGACTACGATATATAATCTGACACGTGGTTCAGACAAATCCATACAACATGCACATTATTTCATGGATGTGTGATGTAATGATTTTGTTAGTCGACTGCCATTATCTAATTTCCCCTGTCTTTTAACGTCACAAGCTATTGCAATCAGGTCTATTGCTCATTTCAACTCTTTTTTCTGTGTATGAATACAAAAATGATAATAATGGGATTACTTTCATTTTTATTTTCCCCTGTCTTTGACAGTTTCACGTGCCACTGTTATTTTGCACTTGCACATTTCTATTCATTTTTATATACATGCACATATGAATGTCACACAATGCAATTACTTCTCATTCAATTTCTTAGGTTCAGATATTGCTTTACCTAAAAAGAACCAACCTTTTGAGGTGACCACTGACCAAATTGCGATGCCTCTTGAGCCAAAATATCCTCAATTTTGTTCTTGCTCTGCTAATGGTACCTAAAGTAGGGCGCCAAGGATTATCTTGAATGACAATGCAGAAAGCCATTACAGGATTCAATTTCTATACCGAGAGCCACAAACCGTCGGCATAGGCTCGAAACCCGTCATAGGCTCGAATCAAGTCCTTGCACTTGATAATGTCTTCTTTTCTACCATATGAAAAATATTCGCCATGCTATTTTCATCATGAATTTAAACTCTATTGGTATAGTTGAGTTTAGGAAGAGTTAATTTTCTTGCATGGTACACCTTTACCCGCGTGGTAGTATTTTTTATAATAAAACATTATTTTTTAAGCATAAAAAATCCTTCCGACAGACCATGGTGTTATATGGTAGCATTCATCATAATATCTATGTTTATATGTTTGTTCTTGCGGATAGTTTATCTTGCAATCTTTTTTATTGCTCCATCGCTAGATGTAAAATTCGAAACCAAATATTTTCAACGAAAACATATAACGTCTTCATTATATTATTTGATAAATTAGCATCATATGTGAACATCTATTTAATTAGGAAACAACTCTAGATACATACAACCAAACTTTCAGTTAGTAACTATAGTTTCTTCCATGCTTTAAAATAATCAATTGAAAGGTCATTCCTCCTCAATACATTCAATAATTTGATAAGGATCGATTTAAAAATTGAGGTTGTTGACTTCTACCAATTAAGGTTGAAAGCTAGCCCGTGCAGGTGCACGGGTTGATGACTAGTGGGGATTAATCCAAATAAGGCAATAAATATATTTGGGACCCCATTTAACTTGTTGGTCATGTGGAATACTTCTATGGTGCATCTAAAATGTCATATCATCATGTGCTTGTGCATTGCACTTGTTTTATATGGTGTGGTATTTGATTGTGCTTTCCGGTGTTCTTATACATTGATAGATTCAGGAGTCGGGGTTTCTCCACAATACCCTGACGACCCGTATTACCAGCCTGCTGAACAAGGCAAGCGTAATCCCCCCTCTGAGCATGTCTCCTCCTATGTTTTCCGCAAATATTTTCTCCACTATATTATTGCATGCGGTTCCAAATGTCAATTTGGTTGGATTAGAGTATCCTATAGTTGCATTATGTTTCCGATGCCAATACCTGTTCCCTCCTAATATCCATAGGATTACTTTGTTGGCCTGAGTTAATTAACTATGTACTGTATATGCTTAGCCATGCTTAGTTAAATGCTTAGTTGTCCGGTGGATATTTCGTTGTTGGAATTGTTGACGGAATGTTCGGATGATGGTGGAGAAATGTGGATACTGATAATAAACATGCTTAAAGGTGGGGATGAGAGGCCACATGGAATGTGGTGGGTTGTCTCGTTCTCGCCGCCTAGGTGCGAGTTCTCTACCTCTTGAACCAAGAATGAGCGCGCTTCCATTCGGTGGGGTATATGGAGCCCTCGTCGACCAACTAACTTGGGCGGGACTAGCCAGGGTCCTCTAGTTTGAGCTTCCTTTTGCGCGTGCGTGAAGACGGTGGTCAAGACTGAGATGAGGATGGTGGTGTTAGGAAAATGAGTGGCCACGGGGCAAGGTGTTGTGATCCGCTGCTCCGTCCTCACTGATGATACTGGGTTAGTCTTTAACAAGGTAAAGGTTGTAACCGTTCCCACTCAGCCGGCTTTCCCGGAAGAGAGCTACGTGTAGGCAATGAGCCGGGCGGTACCGAAGGTAAACACAGTGCACCCCTGCAGGGTTAAATCTTTTCGAAAAGCCGTGTCCACGGTTACGGACGAACTTGGGAAGTGAAGGTAAGATCATAGAATAACTTTAACGGAATGATTAAAAACTAGGTACTAGAGGTACCACCCAAAATTGTAAGGTTGACTTCCTCGAGGGTGATTCGGGGAGGTGCCTTTGGAGAACAGGTACTGTGGTTGAAAATGGTGGTTGATGAGAAAAGTGATCAAAGAAAAGAGTTACTTCTTACCTCTTTTGAAAATACTCTGAATAGCCGAAGCCTTTGAGTTATGTTTTCATAAATAAAATCAGCTTTATGCAAAACAGCCATAAAACTTTGAAAGCCTCATCGAGCTAAAGCTCTATATATAATCTTGCGAGTTCGTCGAACTCAACGTCGTTTGTTTTGTTTCAGAGGAGGACTTCACCGACCTTGAAGGTGGGTTCTTCGTGGAAGTCGACGAGTAGTCTGGGGTTCCCAGGTGGCAGCTTGGGACATCTCGGAACATCTGGCGCTGGGAATGTTTATCTGTAGGCCTCTTAGGCCATAATTTGGATCTTGTTGTTAGAACAACTTAATTTGCTTCCGCTTGATGAACTGTTGGGTCTGTGACCTCTGGTTGTAACATTTGCTATCTTTCTCTATTATAAGAGTTGAACTATAACGCTTTGAGTCGTAGAGTCTGTAATGTGCCAGTTGTTCCACAAATCTTGATCTCTCTATTATGCATTGATAGTTGTGCCTATGTTAAGGCATCAATCGGGGTGTTGTGTTGCCAATGATCCATTCTGAGCAACACCTGCCAAAGGTTTTGGCCGGGGATTGGTAAACCCGTAACCTCCGGTTGTATCGCTTAACCGGTGACACACAGCATCACTGTATAGCAGTCGGGTCGGGGCGCCACAACCACCGACCACTATTGGTTTGGACCCCTGCTCACAAATTCGTACAAGCTCCGCTAGTAATTCTTGTTTGTGTTCGTCCTGAGCCGCACCATACACCGTTACGAAGGACCATTCAAAACCGTCCCCTTGGAGGTAAGATCAAACTTGACACACCTATCCCCATTATTAACCCCTTTAACCGAATGAGTTTTTAAGTTGATACCAACAAGAATACCGCCTGACCTCCCTTGTGGTGGTAGACAGTACCAAGCGAAATCCAAACCGGCTGCCAAGAAACGAAGAAAAGGAGCCGAAAAATTATCACGACCTGTCTCTTGAATCGCAAAGAAATCTAACTTGTGATCTCTTATTGATTCATGAATGTACCAATGTTTCGCCGTATCTCCAAACCCACCACAATTCCAAAAACACCCTTTCATTATGACTATCAAAAATCACTTTTTTTTGGAACCTAGCGCTTCTACGAACTACGGATGGTTCACCCACTCCTTTTTTTGTTTTTGCCCTGGAAGTCCTAGTAACCCAAGCAGGAGGATCCTTGTGATCCTTGTCTGCAACGGCTTATTCCTCAATTAAGTCCCCCACCAGCTTATTAGCCTCATTCAAAACCGGACTCCCAACACCCTCATTTTCAGTTTCTAATAGAGCTTCTTTTTTCTTTAGCATTGTCAAAGTTCTATCCATGTCGACATCTTTTAAAAGATTTACTGAAGATTCAATTTGGCTAGGAGATTTACCCAGAGAGACGCCTAACTTAGCAGCCCTAGCCACTACTACCTCATTAGGAATAGTAGCCAAAGTAAAAGCATGAAATAAATCAGTACCTGAATAATCACGTGCTTGAGCCTGCTGCTTAGCCCTATCCAGCTGGGCATCATCAGCATTCGGCTGATCTCTAATGCGCTGACTTGATCGAACCCCTTTTGCGGCCGCCTCCGGAATGCCCCCAAAGGAGATCACATCCGTCCTCGAACATCTGCCGCCAAGAAAAACCCCAGTCCCCTCCGGCTTCCCTCGAGCACCACTTGTTGGAGAAGGAGAAACCGACTCTATTACAACACCCTTGCCCTTTGCTGCATCATGAGGTAGGGTTGAGAAAATGGGCTGAGACAAAGCTGACGATCCTATTTCTTCGACAAGCACAGCCAGGATCCCAGACCGTTCAACATTCAGGGGAGATGATGGCACAACCTCCACCGTTGAGCTTAAACCCTCCGCCTCACTCCTGGATTCAGACTGCGGCTCAGTCTCTACACCCGGCTCCTGCTGGCTGTATTGCTCGTGCGCGACTGCCTGCGTTTCCTGTTGCTGTGAGGAGGCCTCCGAGGCCAGGGGCTGAAGGTCAGGCTGCTGGACAGTGGACGCCGCAGCAGCCACCTACGTGACCGAACGCTGCTTCGCCCACTGCATCTTTGTGTCGTTACAGGGTGGTGCCGATCTTGCCTTCTCCTCTTCCTCCTCCTCAACAATCTCATACCACCTCTTGGCTGACACCAATGCAGCAACCGGCGAACTCCCAGCCTGCACCGGTGATAAAGGGATACCAAGAGATCCTATCCGAATGTTGTCAATGAGGTCTGATGGCTTATCATCAGTCTCCATCTCCTCCACCTTGTCATGCTTGTCTCCATCTTTGTCATGTGCTGTTTTATCCTTGGTAGTATCTCTACCCTTCTCTTGCTCTTGATCTTTAATCAGGTCATCCTTGCCACGACCCTCCTCATCAGCATCAGCATTCGGATCATGAAGCATAAAATCCCCCGCTGCTACCAGCGTTCCGTCTTCCGCCTCGATATCAAACTGAACCCCAAAACCCTCCCCCTCTTACATAAAATCAAGAGTCCTCAGAATTTGCTCAGGGTTAGCACAATCAATCCTCTGCCTTACAACACCATGTTCACGGGTAAATTTCATGTCAACTTCCTTTGTCTCCCCGACAAGTGAGCCAACCGCAAAAAGGGCTAAATAATCCCGACATAAAGGTTCAGGGCAACCCAAAATGCGGACCCAAACATCATACAACCCCCACTTATCAAAACGTTTCGCCGCCCAATCTTCAAAGTGCATGGTCATCTCTATTCCTTCTACCTCAATGAATTTGATTCTCTTCAAGCGGGACAAGTCAGCCTTTGTTGGAAAGACCACTCGAAATTCTGTTTCCCTGCTGGATAAATTTCCCAAGCGTGATTCCCTAGCACAAGCCACTCTAGCTCCTTAAGGATTTGTGTGGCAGACATCTTCCCACCTGAAACTTTTATTCGGCCAACCTTGCCACTGTCATTTTTCAGTCGGACATTATCCGACTTTGGCACTTTGAAGTACATGAGGCTCTCCCTCGCCATCCCATACAACACTGCGGTGGGTTTAGGTATCTTTGGCAGCGGACATGCCTCATCAGCATGCAGAGCCGAGTCACAATAGACACACAACACCGCTTTGCATTCAGTCCCAACATGACATGTTAAACTACACTTGGAACAAAGTGTTTTATCCTGCTTGGCCTTAACCTTCGGTGCCTGCGCTGCACCAACCGACCTCTCTTGTGTATTGGCTATAGCATTGGCTTTGGGTCTATAAACTTTCTCGTTTTGCAGCTGTACTTCGTCTTGTTCGAAGTCCATGCTAGAGTTGCTAGCAACATCATCTGAGTTCCCAGCAACACGAAGTCCAGTTCTGCCACCTCTATGATTTGCCACACCTCGTCCTTGAGTCCCTACATACCCCTGCGATGCAGTCCCATAATGATTATTTGCATTTCTGTAACGCTGGGTGTTGTTGTGACCTCCTCTTCCTTGAAAATTTATGTTTCCTCTCTCATAGTAACCTTCATTGTATGCATCAAAATTGCCCCTGAATTCACCAGAGGTCTGTCCAGCTCGACGTTGACCAAAATCAACTCGGCGATTATCAGCAGCAGCTCCACTCCCTTCGCCTCTCTCAAAATTGCTTTGGCCCGAAGATCTGAAGTTTCGGTTGGGGTACCCTTGTGTACCCGAGTAGCCACCTCCACCTCCTCATCCATTGCGATTCTGCATACTCAGGTTGCTTGCTCGATTCTCATTACCGTACCCGTTTCCACGAAAGTTCTGCAGTCCTCCAAAGTTCCCCCATGGTCATTGCTTCCAGCGCCTTCCCCGCGGTGAAACTGCCCACCTCCCGCGTGACCACCAAAGTTACCACCTCCATTACCTCCGTACGTCCGCCGTTCCCAGCTCCTCTGCCCGCCATGACCACCGATGCGTATGAACGACGAGCTTGCCGCGCTGTCAGAGTAGATGCGGTGTGTATCGATTGTTTAGGGTTTTGCCTACGCAGCCCTAGAACCCCCGATGAAACACGCCACCTGAGCCTTGTGCCTTTAGTCTCGGAAAATCTGGGAAAAGGCTTCAGGCCCTTGTGACCATATGAAGCGGGTTTGAAAAGACGTGGGCCTGACCGGGCCTTGCACTAGTAGGGAACTACCTTTATGTGGATCACTTTTTGTGGCGCACCAAGTAGCCATGCGCCACAAAAAAAACATTCTGTGGCGCACCAGGCCACATGAGTCACAGAAATGTCACTTTCTGTGGCGCACCTTGCCATGTGCGCCACAGAATGTGACTTTCTGTGGCGCATGGGGAGTGTGCGCCACAGAAATGTGACTTTCTGTGGCGCACATGGCCTGGTGCGCCACAGAAAGTGACATTTCTGTGGCGCATGTAGCCTGGTGCGCCACAGAAAGTCACATTTCTGTGGCGCATGGAGGTGGGTGCGCCACAGATTTTTTTTTTCTGTCTCACGCATGCCTACCCCCCCCCCCCCCTGTGGATCGCCTTTTCAGTTCTGTAAACAAGAAAAGAAAATAATAAACATTTCAAAAAATAAAATCCTTTGACATGTAGTTTCGTTTTAGTGTCTAGTTGGTATAGAAATTTTGAAATATGAATTTTGACCTTTTTTGCAAAAACAGAAAAAAAACTTGAATCCAAAAGAGTAAAAAGTTTACCCGGGTAATATATCAAAAAAATCGTGAGAAAAAAAGGAGCTCGATTTCACCCGGGTTTACCCGGTGAACTTTTCTCAGATTCGGCAAATTCCAAAAGAGTAAAAAGTTATTTCAAAAAGAAGATTTTTTTCTACAAAATCGAAAAAAACAAAAAAATTGGAAAAAAAATTCTGTGGCGCATGGTGGTGGGTGCGCCACAGAATTGTTGGGCGGGATTCGAAATTTGAATCCCGCCCAACAGCCCTTCTCTTCTTCCTCTTCTTTCTCCTTCTCTCCTTTCTCTCATTTCACTTCTCCTATCCCTTCTCCTCCACTTCTCCTCTCCCCTTCTCTCCTCTACCTCTACTTCAACTCTACTCCGGCGACCTCCTCCTCCTCCACCACCTCCGGCGAGCTTCTCCTCCTCCTCCTCCTCCACCACCTCCGGCGAGCTTGGCCTCCTCCACCAACTCCGGCGACCTCCTCCTCCACCACCTCCGGTGACCTTCTCCTCCTCCTCCACCACCTCCGGCGACCCTCCTCCGCCCACTTCCGGCGAGCTTCTCCTCCTCCACACCTCCGGCGAGCTTCTCCTCCTCCACCTCCTCCGGCGACCTCCACCCACCACCGACCAAGCCACCTACGACCACGGCCACGGGCACCACGGCCTCCGACGAGCTCCGACCAAATTCTGGCGAAATGTCGAAATTCCGGCGAAATTCCGGCGGCCAGATCTAGATCCAGATCTAGATCTGGCCGCCCTTTTTTTTTGAAATTCAAAAAAAAAATTCTGTGGCGCATGGTGGTGGGTGCGCCACAGAAATATTTCTGTGGCGCATGCTTCAGGGTGCGCCACAGAATCTTGCACTTTCTGTGGCGCATGGGGCCGTGCGCCACAGAAATAAAATTTTAGTGGCGATGATTTAGTGGCGCACCCACCATGCGCCACTAAAAGGCATTCTTCTACTAGTGTTGTGCCCATCAGCCTCCGTTGGTAGACGAGATTTTGAATTTGAACTCGATTCACGTGTTCCGAGATCTGCGGCTCTCTGACGCCGCCCGTCGCCGGAGATCTTCTGGACCTGGACGCCGTCGGTCTTGAAATGGTGATCGCCTTGCCGCATTTCTTCTTCTCCTTTCGTTTTACCAACGTCCAGCTTGCCGCCTCAAAAGCGTCCTCCAGCATGAACGTCGATGGTGGTATCACCGGTAACTTGATCGCCGGCGACCCTACATTAGAAGACAACGACGAACGAACGTTAACACTTACCGGCGAGGCATCTAGTTCCCTGGCCGCCCAGGCCTGCATCCGTCGCTTGTCGTGCTTCTTCTTCCTCTCCATCTTGAGGTCTCTTCCCGGCCTCGCTTCTGGCGTCTTGCATCTGTACTCCCACGACCTAGACCGTGCCGAGGTAGCCGGAGACGAGAACCTAGACTCAGCAGACTCGTCATCCTCCGAGCTCGCCGACGACACCTCCCAGAACCGGCCGGAGAGCCGTACGGCGCCGCCGGAGTCGCCTCCTGGGTCGCCTCTCGGGTCGCCTCCCGAGTCGCCCATCTCCTCCCGTTTGGTGGGTTCCAGAGAACTAGCTACCTACAAATGACTAGTATAAGTTGCCACATTTAATTAGGATCGGAGGGAGTAGTTATTTTGGTATTACAGTGTCCAAATCTTTCTGGTCTTGACCCTTTCTGGTCTTGACCCCACCTGGCTCATCACGTAGCTGCAAAAACTGTAGCTGCACTAGGAAGCCGTCAAGTTGCACTACCAGATCAGGTTGTTGTTGTTGCAGTTGCATAGGCTCCTCATTGGGCACCTCGTGGTCATTGAAAGCATAACTGAGGCCCTTGATCTACGAGACAAATACCCACTACTGATTGTAAGAGTGATGACACCAGGTTCAGGATCAACAATCTCTTCCATGTCATGATCGAGGAGCAGGATTAAGAAGATCATTAAGTTAGAAATTTAGCATGATCCAACTGCTCAACTCCTTGTCCACCAAGTTGGTGCTGAGGGAGGATAATGTCCAAGTTATGACAAAAATTATTATGATCAAGAGTGGAGGAAAATTGAGAGGTTGGATATGCAAGCGATGGAGGTTCTGCCGACGGTGACCGCCTACTGGTTCTTTGTTTTGTGTTCAACTCTATCTCTCTTGAAAATTTCAAAAGGAATAGTTTCAGCTCGAAACTAAGTTGACCACGCAAGAATCAAATGCAATATGAAGGTCTAGCAGACCTAGACCCACCATGGCGCGACTATCGGCTTGATGCGCCACGTGTCCAACTGGTCTACTAGTCGGTCTCTTGCGTCCTTCTTGTGCCCGTACCCTTCACGTTTGAAAAAAACAATGCCTGATTTCTCCCGATTTCATTGACATACAAAATCTTATTCAAACAGAAAAATAATATGAGAAAGGGGTTTCATGCATTCCAATGTTAATAATTGAAAGCTGCCGTGGCAGGCCGATCGATGTCGATGTTTCATTTAGGATAAAAAACAGAAACTAGCTTATTTTGCACTTCAGTCATGTGGTGGGTAGCACTCACAAAATCATTGGCATATCATGGAGTGAGGCAAAGAGTTTCCGAGTAAAGGGAAGACAAGTTCATCAAAGATGACATTACAAGAGACATACATGTGTCCTGTTTTAACGTATAGAGATTTATTACCCTTAAAATAGCTACTATAACCAAAAAAATGCACACTTCCGAGCGGAATATAGTTTGGAGCCATTGTATGGTCGTAGATGTGCCCAATATGCAGAACCAGAAGATTTATGAAGATCATAGGTGTGTTTGGTTTATCAGCTAGCAGATGCTTTAGAGGAGTGGCATTGTCAATGACGAGATTTGGTAGAAGATTCGTTAGGTTGACAGACAGTAGAGATGGCCTCATCCAAGAATTTGGCAGCCATGGATGCATACGGAAGTAAGGTTAAACCAGTTTCTACACTGTGATGGTGCTTCTATTCTGTGGGTATGTTGACATGAGATATAATTGTGGAAGTTTTAGAATCCCTAATTTCTGTTGTATTGATCTGGACCCTGGTGGGGGGTTTATATAGGAGTACAAGGGGTAAGAGACTTGAAGTACAAGATGATCTAACCCTAATCAATCCTAACCGTACATATACTCTAACATCCCCCCTCAGTTATAGCTGGAGTGAAGCGGACGATTGCGACTGAAGAGTCCTGTGCGTCCGTCGCCTCCTCCACCTTGTCATCATCGCCGTCCCCTTCTGGTTCCTTCTCTTCCTCCCGCAGTCACAGCGGGAGTGTCATGGACGCAAGAGATGACGCGGATGCTGTCGACTGGAGCTCTTGAGTTGCTGTAGACGTGTGTATGATGTTGATGTCAAGGTAGCCGAGCGTGATGTAGCCGTGGTCGAGGTTGTCGCGGTCGGTGTAGCCGATAGAGCCGAAGGCGCAAAAAAATTGCGCGGTTTTGGGTTTTGAGGCGGCGGCGGCAGGGTTTCTGCGGCGGCGCCGGGTTTTTGGGCGGCAGCAGCAGGTTTTCTGCGGCGGCGGCGGGGTTTTTACCAGGCGGGCGAGGCGATCGTGCGATCGCCCTAGCAGAGCGTTGGCGAAGTTTTTGGGCGGCGGCGGCAGGGTTTCTGCGGCGGCGGCGGGGTTTTGGTTTTTGGCGGCGTGCGGCAGCGACTCGCTTGGAGCAGCGGCAGGCAGGCGGCGGGTTTTTTGTGTCATTGTGCGGCGGCGGCAGCGGATCTGCGGCGGCGGCGGGTTTTTGGCGGCGTGCGGCAGCGACTCGCATGGGAGCGGCGGCGACAGGCGGCGGGTTTTGCGGCGTGCGGCTCGACTCGCGTGATGTAGACCTTGGCGATGATTGTGTTGGCGATGTAGAACTCGATGAAGATCTCGATGTACTCGTACAGCTCGATGTAGATGTTCGGCTTGCTGTAGTTCCGGCTTGATGCAGTGCAGATCGCTCGGTGAAGGACTCGGACGGTCCAGTTGGAGTCCGGAGTTTGTCAAGATCGCGCGTTGAATCTTGGCGGCGTGCTCACACGCGGAGCTGCATCCATGTATATTAGACTTTCTGGTTCATACCTTGTATTGGAGCTGGTGCTTTGGAGGAGTGCAACGTGCAGGCATGTAGCGGATGAGACTGCATGTGCGTGGAGATGCTTCGATCTGGGTTGCGCTCTCCACTTGGTTTGGCCTCCGTCTGGATCCTGGCCAGCGCGTGTGGCTGTCGCCTGTCGGATGTGTGCTCTTGGGCGACCGTGTCCGCACGTCTCTCCGGAGTCGGGTCTGCTCCTCTGACCGCACGGGACGTCCGCCGCCGGGGCACCGATCGATTTTGCACTGATTTTTACCGGAAGAGGATCGTAGTATCGTAGGATTTGGAACTTATTTGTGGCTGGGAACGAAATAGATCTAACGAAGATATGACGGGATTTATTTTGTGGCTGATTGGATCTAATCTATGGAATAGAAATTTCGAAATTGTCTAAATCTAATCTAAAGAACCGATCCGATCTTTGATCGAGACTGGGTGCCGCGCCCCCGGGGAGAGATCTCCCGGGGGCGGCGAGCGATGCGGAAGTGGTGGAGAACCTAGGATCGGCGCCGCGAGGCTAACTGCTCTGATATCATGTGAAAGTTTTAGAATACCTAATTTCTGTTGTATTGATCTGAACCCTGGTGGGGGTTTATATAGGAGTACATATACTCTAACAATAATGAGTAATGTCACTGTGAAGAAATTATTTGTGAAGGAGACGATATTCACCACCCCAATCAGATTGAAAACTTTTAATCTTGGCTTTAAATAAAAGTTTGACATTTTTTGGAAGTGTATAAATATGGTTTCAGCATCTGACTTAGCTTGAAGAAGATATATGCACGCGAATTTGGTACAAAAATCATCAATATCACGGATGTAATACTTCTAATCCTCAACAGAACGGATTGTACGACCTCAAACATTAGTGTAAATAACCTCCAAATGAGAAATTGAACCATCATTTGAATGTCGAAAAAGAAGTTGATGACTCGTATCCATTGGACAAGCAACGTAGACATTTGTGCATGCGCTGAATACAAAAAGAAAGTTATTTCGGTTCAAACTAGTTAGATTGGACCACTTGTTTTCAACGATAACGTAAGTGTCCATGCCATTGCCCCGTGCCAGCCTTAAGAGAGAACATGGGACACTTCTGGGTGTTTATTTCCAGTCCTCGTAGCTTCCTCTTGGAGCACCATTTTCTTTGACGCTTGATCCTTAACCACAAAATGATATGGGTAATTTGGAAAAACACATCATGGTCCTTTCTAATCTTAATAGCGGAAATAAGAATTTTGGTGATTGCTGTGTCCAAGATTGACGAGGATGAGGAAATGCTGCCCTCCACGCGGAGGTACTGGCCGATGGCGGCAAGCATGCCGACCAAAATCTTCATGTGGCTGAACTAATCAAATACCAAGGTCCCCTTCTTCTTTGGGTGCCTGACCTAGCCGTGAACATGCTCTCTCTATGATTAGCCATGCATTGCTTGTAGTGGCGGCGCTAAGAAAAGACGTGAGAACCTCCTCGGTAAAATTAGCAAAGGACCCGCTGAGGACCATTTGGTCGCACACATATCACGTCACATCGCCCTTGGGCACCCTTGTTGTCCCTGGGTTGGTGCCGGGGTCGAGGACCTGCGCGACGGTAGATTGAGGCGCCACGATGGTGCCATGAATGTCGCCGAAGACATACTGAATTATTCGGGAGGTGGGTAACCATGTGGGCGCGCAACAACAGGATGTTGTCGTGGCTCAATCAAACGGTGACACAGGAGGAACCGGCATGTGAGCGATGGCTGTGGGACTGGATGAGGAAGTTGACATGTGCGGTGTGGGCTCTGATACCATGTAAATGCTATGAGATGTGAGAGAGGGTGGGTCGAGGCGATGACCAATAGGTCCACGCCGTGTCCATTATTTAGAAGTCTAGGTTACTTAGAGTTTACAGGCCATTTTTTTTTAAATAGAGTTTACAAGATTAACAACAGCCCTAACCGACTGCTTGATGCTAACTACTCCTAACCAAAGAGTTACTATCCGAATTAACCACCTATACAGTCCTAAGTGGTTACAAATCTAGTATACCCGGAGAACAGGAACATCGGGGAGGCGGGAACTACAGGCCATCCTTCATTATTTGAACTTGCATAAAGAAAGTTTGCCATGCACTTTTTCCTTTGAGATATACCAACAATGACGTATTTCTCTCTTACACGGGTTTGAACCATCGCAGCAGTGTTCTAATAAATCCCGTAATTACAAATTTTCTAGTTCTGGATCAAACAATAAAGAAAATACGGAAAATAGTATACCATCCAGGAAGAAAGCTCAAAATTATCATTAGGATCAGTAACAAAGATATAGACACAATTTTCCAGCCATTTGGCCCATCACCGCGGCTTCAAGGAAGATGAAGGCTGCCTTGTGCCTTCTTCTTGAATGGTGGCCGCCGGTGCCCCTGAATGCAATCAGTCACCCTCTTGGTCCTCTTGTGCCGACTCCACCGTCGACTTCATTGCCTTGTTATCTAGCACCACTATCTCCAACTTACTGGAGCTCGTCTGAGCCATGTCTTAGTCGTGCGAGCTGGCTTTTAGACTAATCCAATCCCATCAAAGAAAAAGAAAAAGAAATTACAGAGCCGCTGTAGGAAACATTGGACACCTATATAAAACACCAACACATAATATAATCTGATAGTTAGAAATATGTTATTCGGTCTTTCCTGTATAGTGTTATTTCAATATTTTGGGCAGGCACGTACTAGTATACATCTTTGTTGTACACATATGCATGCATGGAAGCACCGATGATGTCTGCATGCACGTACGTACACATGCTTATATCCGTCGATGTACGTGCACAAACTGCACATGCATTTTGTTGTTTCCAGCGGAACATACGCTAGGCGTTATTGTTTTAAAGATGAAGGAAAGGAACGGTAGAGGCGGTGAAAGGTAACGAGTTGTTTTCGGCGGAACATACGCGGTCTCCAAGAGCGTGCGCGCGACACAAGGACAAATAAGGTACACATGCATTTGGAACTTATATGCGTGATAAAGCAATAACATATGATATTATATCAGATAAAGGTACACATGTTTGCTCCATATATTACTATGAAACATGTAGGCCAACCGAACTAGGTACCGAAATGTGTTGGTTACAGTAGTAGAACTCATGCCTTGCTAGCTATATCGAACTATATGGTACTAGTACAAGCATTTCAATCATTCGTTGCTTAGTAAGCGCATAACCAGCGTAGACTTCCTTGGAAGGCCGTCATGTTGTAGCTAATGTTAAACTTGCCGCCGGAGTGTGTTCATCAAGGGAATGGGGGGAATGGTTCCACTGCAATCATTTTAGCACTATCAGTAGTAGCAGTCAGAAGAATATTTACTTGAACATCAAAATAAAAGTTCATTGCTCACCGAAGCAGTAAAGTAGCTCAAGTGGGATTCTGCTGCTGCAGGTAAGCGGAAATGCCCACATGCGCTCTTGCTGTATTGTTCCATTTATAATGCGGTTCAGGCGGGGGTTGGCTGTAAGGACGTTGCACAGACACATACTTGCATTGCCGTCGAGGAGCTCTCGGAAGTTCGTGCAGCACCTCTCTGGAGGCGCTGCGCTGGCTCCCGTCAGATAAGGTACGCACGACGTCACCCTCATCAGATAGTCGATGCAGTGGGCTGGCTGAGGAGGCGAAGGGGATGGGGTAAAGCTGGGGAATGGAGGCAACCTCGGGAGCGCGGGGAGTGGCGGCAAGCTTGGAAATGGCGGGAGGACGATGACAACATTTTCTGTTGCTTCCTCCGCCGGCTTCGACGGGTTGAGCCTCATCCTACCGTCTGCCGTCGTCGCTGCAATGAGGAAGCCCACGAAGATCAACCAGCTCGTAGCCGCCATGTGTTTACTGTGGTGAGACTGTCTGAAACACACAGAGTAGTGATGTGTTTCACCAGAATGAAGTGATCTTGGTCGACTTTTATTAGGATCGAGCTTGGCTTTGGCGTACAATCACATTCTTTCGTTTCTTTCGGTTAACCGGACATATATATTATTTATAAGTTTGGGAGCTTCACAATCTTCCTTCGGTCGTCATACTGATTAACACCATGCATGGCGGGTGTTTGCTCGGTTAACAAAGTTCTGGTATCCTCACACTCTTGGATCGGTCTTACTGCTTACCCTACCATGACCGTGTTGCTCGGTATAAACAAATGGCGCCACGCGTAAATCTTGCTTAATTTTAGTGCATAGCTGGGATAACTGAAACATACTAATTTTAGGCGTACACATGGCCCTTGATTATTCAATGGAATGTACTGTCGTCGCATACCTTCAGGTTCAGGCCACTTGACCATATAGTAGATTATAACAAATGAAACCACCAAGAATGCATATCCAATAAAGCATATGTAATGTAATGTTAGTTATTCTAGCAGATTATTGTAAGGATATTAACAAAAAAAGGGAAAGGGGAAGAGAGCGCATATCAAAATGATACACGCATCCCTCTATTACAAAGTTTACAAAGATACAAAGTAAACAAATCCGAGGACACGTGCCTCGAATCTTTACCAGCTACCACTAACTTATGGTAAACGAAAACCCAAATTGAAATACTCAAATTATATGCAAAAAAGTAAGACAGAGAAGTCGCACGTCTGGTGATGATGACGAGTAAAACCACTGTTTGACCTCACGGGGATTTTCATCTTAAAGGCGAATGTCGAGTAACCACCTACAACAAAGATACAACGCAAAAGCGCATCAACATTGTCATAAATATTTCCACCGGAGTGTGCAAACTCGGTGAGGTCGTTTGTACCATTACGGCCTGTCCGGCCAAGGACTTATCGGTAATCAGATGGGGCTGAAGAAGCTAGAATACGATGACGTCCCATACGACCACACCTCCACCCATTATCACACCACTTTCGATCGAGCAGCAACATGCATGACTTGACACCGCGGAAGACATGTGTGTGTAGTTCCTATCAGGATCTGACCTGACTTTACACCCACGTAATAAACCTCGTCCATCGCCACGTCCGCTCAGGCATGATTTGACATGTCCTCCGAAACCTTCATGGGTCGCAACTACTGGGTCGAATAAAACCAATCTCGAAGTGCAGTGGGCATCCTATGCCAGTGCCGGCCTCGAAACTTTGCAATCATGGTACAGAGTGTCTCATACCTCCACCAACCGCGGCAGACAAAGGTAGAGAACATCACCAAATCAAGGATCCGACCATCGCGTTATCCACATCAGCGGGAACTGCAAGCGTTGAATGGGAGCAGAAGTTCCCTTTGGTCACGGTGCATGCTCTAACCAGAACGGGGTCGTATCATACACCTGTGATCATAGATTCTGGGACACATGCACAAGTGCGAAACATGAGGCATTTCTCGTTTGAGCTATCTTGGATGCGCCATGAAGGTTTCTACGAAATGATTAAGGAGTGATTGTCCATCACGATGGGTGACTCTCCTGTTGAAAGGTGGCAAGAAAATATACGCCATCTTAGACAATTCTTACGTGGATGGACAAAAAAATTGAGTGGTGAGTACAAAAAAACATAACAAAAATTGATTTGTCTTATCGATGAGCTTGATGTTAAAGTTGATAAATATGTTTAAGTGTGGTGAGTGGGCTGCCAAAAAGAGGTGGACGATTATTTAGCTAAACTAAGGCGAGATGAAGAGTCGAGTGGGCTCAATGTGCCAAGGTTAGGCATATTAAAGAAGGTGGAGATAATACGAGATATTTCCATTTCATTGCAAATGGTAAGTATAAAAAGAAATGAACATTCCAATTTGAACAACATGAATGAACTATCTGTTGGGAAGTTAATCTCAAAAGTATTTATTTCTGAATATTATAAGAACTTATTTTGTCCACCGACACCGAAAATTTTCTAGATGGGGGAGGAGTACAATGTGGGGACATGCCTCAAATTACCCTCAAAGAAAATAATATCTTAGTACCTCCATTCAGCAAGAAAGAAATATGGGATGCTATATCCTAGATGGAACATAATAAAGAGTCGGGACGAATGCGTTTCCTACGGAGTTTTATCAATGTTACTGGGGTATAATTAAAATGGACCTATGAGCTGTGTTTGCCCGGTTGCATGAGGTCATCTTCCGATGTACAAATTGAACTTTGGGGTTCTTAGCTTACTCCCTAAAATAGAAGATGGGACTCGAACTGAACAATATGTATAGACCAATTTGTTTACTCTATGTTAGGGAGAATCATCCTCGAGGGGGTTGTCATTTATATACCAAAGTTGGAATAAACAGAGTGACAAATATTGCTCAGAGAGTCGTGCGCTCTTCTCAATATGCTTTCATGCCAGGGAGAATCATCCTCGAGGGGGTTGTCATTCTTCATCAAACCATTCATAAATTCAACGAAAAATATAAGATGGGGTGCTATTTAAAATAGATTTTGAAAAGGTCTATGATAAAGTCAAATGGTCATTTTTCCATCAAGCCTAATGCATGAATGGTTTTACACGTCAGTAGTGTGAGTGGTGTGAGTGGATTGCTAGTACAATGTGGGGAGCGTTTGCATTCGAGTTAATGACGATAGTGTGCATTATTTTCAGATTCTGAAAGGTTTAATACAAGGAGGCATGTTACCCCTTATAGTAATTAAGTTGTGGATATGTTGGCCATACTCATTGCAAGGGCAGATGTGAATGGTCAAGTTGGGGGTTGGTACCACGCTTAGTCGAAGTGTGGTATCAATTTTTACAATATGCGGATGACACTATCTTATTTCTAGAACACGATCTGGAATAGGTAGTGAATATGAAACTTATTTTATCCTTGAGCAATTGTCGGGGCTTAAGATAAATTTTAATAAGAGTGAAGTATATTGTTTTTGCTAAGATAAAGAGGTACATGCTGATTACCGACACACTTTGGATGTGAGGCCGGTTCCCTCCCTTTCGAATACTAGTCAGCTACACGTGCTTTGCACGTTAAAAACAGTCATTATGATGTATAAACCCCCAATTTCAACGCAAATACCCCTTCCATTCACTTTTATAAGACATGATACATATTTCAATTTGGTTTACATACATATCAAAATAAGTGTATTTAGACATATTTAGTGTGTAGATTAATTCATTTCAAAATGTATTTAGACCAAGCTAGATACCTATCATGCTTAAAAGTGAACGGAGGGAGTAACATTTCAGAGGATCAAGTGCTGAAAACTTGTCGTGCAGAAATGTAAATTGATTCCATTCACATTCGGCTGGATATACTGGTTTTTGCATGTCTTATTTCTGTGCTTTTTCTGGCTACCTGCGAAAGCTCTCAGATTAATTAGATTTCTATTCCCATCCATGGCACTCATATGTATTTACTGCCATGTGGATGCAATGTAAAGCGAGCTGCTTGCCACAGACGGCTCAACACACACATGCAAACGACGACTCGTTTGGTTTTTTTATTTGAACTGGACTCGTTTGGGCTCCACCCAGCGGCCAACGGTGGCAGACGGACCTTAAGTTTAGAGAGAGCAGCAGACGTCGCTTGCGGATGGATCGGATTGTCAGAGGAGTCGTTCCGCAGTTTGTCAAAGCCTCTCAGGGGAGGCGAGATCCCAAGTGAAAAAAAAGACATGGTGTTGATCAAAAAGTGGAGAGAGAGGAAGAGATAACATGACATGCATGTGTTGTCCTCTCAACGGGTCAAAACTAGTTGTGTTGCCTCTGACAACTTTATTACATGAGGCGACAGTCTTCCTATGCCACCGCTTCTCATGCTCTCGTGGATTTTTCTGGAATGAGATAGAGATTGGTGGGAGCTACTGTAGCTGCGAATCCCAGCGTTTTAGGCCGTCGGATGGTGTCTAATCAACGGTAGAAATTGCATTATGGTGATTGGACCCAAACTTTCAAAATTGGTACACTATATAGGAGTATAGATCTTGGTATACCTATTCATTTTAGGAAGTTACTAAATAAGGATGTAAATCTGTTAAGGATCGCTTCGAGCGTAAGCTGGGATCATGAATAGGAAAGATGCTCTCATACGAAGATCGTCTTTTTCTTATTAATTCGGTTCTTACTAGCTTGCCAATGGTGTTACTATCTTTGTTTAAAACTAGCAAAGTGGCCTATTCAATTGTGTGGGTAACCCCAAATACAATTTTTATCTAATTTCATGAGAAAAACTGTGTTTCATATTTTTCTATCCATATATTATTGTGTTATTTTTTTTAAGAAAAGCTTTGATCCGTTGTGTAAAGACTGCACGTAGGCATGACATGAGAACAACTTTTGGTGATCGTGTGATACTTTAACACTCAAAAGTTTGACTTGTACTTTTTGGAGGTGAAAAACATTGTGTTACTTCTGTTATATACAATGCAATATCATCAAGAATTTCTCTAGCTTCAATGTTTATTGCAAAGAAATATGGAGCTAATTAATAATCAATTCCGCTGTTACGCTTACGCATCGTCTAACATCTCTGGCAATGTTTATTGTGAAACTAATGAACTTTTAAAATGAAAATAGTGTCGTTAGATTTTCATAAATACACGTTCCCATACTATATTTTTTTTATCTTTATTCCATTTTGTATAAAATGTATTGGTCAAAGATGCGTGTTGAAGACCAAACCGTAGAGATCTGAAACTACCATCTGCAACAACATGAGGACATCTACGCAGAGGATAAGGAAACTCCCTAAGGATCAAGAAGAGCCCCTGAAGCCTTAAAACATGCAAATAAAATACACACCAACATAAGGAACATAAACACAAAGAACCTAAAAACAAATATAAACACATTGAAACCAACTCGAAGAAGAATCATCGGTAGAAATCGGCGGCGAAGCGGCATACATCTCCGAATTATCGTGAGAAAGAGGCGCCGAACAACCATGCCATTCTGAAAAAGAAGACAAAAATGCAGCTCAACGTGGCAACCGACTAGACTAAACATTACCAGAATCCAGAGAAAAGGAAGAGAAGGAATGGTGCGTGGATCACACGACCGTTGGGAAACCCCGAGACCAAGATATAATGTAGCGTAGCAGAAGTTTTCTGTTGATTTAAAAACCAAGGTTATCGAACAAGTAGAACTTGAGAGATTTCACCTTGGTGTCAATCTATTCCGACGCTTGTAGATTAACGTGGACCTGCACCCAAAACAATCGAACTACTTTGCCCCAGCGAAACAGGAAGGTTGTCAATCTTCCTGGCTTACTGAATCAAAGATATGAAATGTATGGTGATGACGTGGATGGGAAACCCCAAGAGGAAGGTATGCTGCAGCAAGCATCAAGTTTCCCTTGAATCTACCAAGGTTATCGTACCAGTAGGAATTGGGAGAGCTTCAGAAAGGTGTCAGCGGCGCCGTTTACGATTACTGACGTGGACTTGCACACACAATCAAAGTACTTTGCCCCAACGAAACAGGAAGGTTGTCAATCTCCCCGGCTTGCTGAATACAAAGGATTAAACGTATGGTGTGGAATATGATGATGAATACAAAAGTAGCAGTAGGAAGTAAGTAGAGCGTGGTGAAAACGGTGTTTCTATCAGTGTGGAATAAAGGACCGGGGTCCACAGTTCACTAGTGGTGTCTCTCCATAAGACAAATAAACATACATGTTGGGTGAACAAATTACAGCTGGGCAATTGACAAATTGCAAACGCATGACAATGCAATATATGACAAGCACATGTTCATTGTTATATCTATTGGGCATTACAACAATATACATAGACCGCTTACTAGCTGCATCTATGACTCATAATCCACTCACAAGATAGCTTCCGGGTCTCCCATGAGTATTAAGTTGCAAGCAACAGATTATAGCATTAAGCAAAGTGTGTAATGTAAACAAACGCATTAGACTTAACAGCAGTACCCTTAAGCTAAGCATCGGTTATTTTATCCCTAGTGGCAACAACACATCTACATCCTTAGTTGTTTCTGTCTATCAAGCCCAGGCTTCTAGAGGCATGAACCCACTATCTAGCATAAATACCCTCTCTTGAAGTCATTAGCATCTACTTGGCCAAAGCATCTACTAACAACGGAGAGCATGCAGGAACATAGATAAAACATAATATAGATAGATGAACAAACTTGATCATAACTTCACAATTCATCGGATCCCAGCAAACACAACATGTAGCATTACATAAAGATGATCTTGATCATGTTAGGCAGCTCACAAGATCTAAACATGATAGCACAAGGTGGAGAGACTACCAACTAGCTACTGCTATGGACCCGTAGTCCCGTGGAGAACTACTCACGCATCACTCCGGAGGCAGGCATGGTGATGTAGAGCCCTCCGGTGATGATTTCCCCTCCGGCAAGGTGCCGGGAAGAACTGCAGAAACCCTCCCGAACTAGGGTTGAAGACGACGGCGGCCTCGGAACTTTTCGTGGATTTTTGCTCGGGTATCTAGGGTTTCCCGATTAGATGCAATTTATAGGCGAAAGGGCCGTCGGTGGAGCCGAGGTGGGGCGGCGCCTGGGGCCGGCCCCACCCTGGCCGCGCCGTGGGCCCGCCGGCCTCCTGGTGTGGCCCCCGGCTCGTCCTCCGGCTGCTGCTGTCTCGGTCCAGAAATAAATCAGTTAAATTGGCGTCCGATTCCGAGAATATTTCCAGAATAGATTTTCTGAAACAAAAAGACAGCAGAAAACAGGAACTGGCACTGTGGCATCTTGTTAATAGGTTAGTCCCAGAAAATGCATAAAAATGATATAAAGTGTAAGATAAACATGTGGTAATCAATATATAATAGGCATGGAACATCAAAAATTATAGATACGTTTTGGACGTATCAAGCATCCCCAAGCTTAGTTCCTACTCGTCGAGTAGGTAAACGATAACACAAAGATAATTTTTGAGGTGACATGCTACCAACATAATCTTGATCATATAGTAATGTAAAGCATGTGAGCTGAGATCAAATCATTCAAAGCAAAAGTCTATGTTTGATATTAAACACATAGATGAATAAAGCAAGACAATTAAACAAGTAAAAACCTTTCATGGAAGATGCTATAAAGACATGAAACCGTACAAAGTTCATTATAGATGTTTTAAGCATTCAGTATAGAAGTTATCCTTCTACTCAAGCATCAGCAATCTTCACAAACATAGAAAGGATCCAGTCAAGCAAAAGTATCACAAACGTAATGAATTCACTGGTTAGAAGTTTTACTCAACCGGTGAGCGTAAGCATTTGGTATTGGCACCAGGATGTTATGGCAAAGAGAATAATAATGGGGGTTTGGAAGGCCAATGGAAGAAAGGCTCACAAAGCTATAATGATCATTAGACAAGAGGAAGTCTTATAATCGAAGCTATGCAAGGAGTAGTGATTGCCATGCAACGGATGCACATAGAGCTATAAGTGTATGAAAGCTCTCCAATGGAACTAGTGGGGGTGCATCCAACTTGGTTGCTCATGAAGACCTAGAGCACTTTTGAGGAGGCTCATCATTGGAATATACAACCCAAGTTCTATAACGTAAATTCCCCACATAGTTATACTAATGAAACATGAGAACTCTCTCATATGAAGCATAGGTGCTACTAGCACAAATGATGACTATAAAACTGGTGCTAAACATGAGCACAAGTGTGGATAAAGGATAGTAATGTTGCCCCCTCTCTCTTTATTTCTTTTCTTTCTTTTTTTCTTTTTTCTTTTTTTCTTTTTTTCTCTTTCTCTTTTCAATGGCCTCCGTGGCTTTTTCACTTTTCTCTCCCTCACTGTAGGGGCAACACTCTAATATGACAACACACTTTTTGGTACAAATAACTCATAATGAACAAAACATGATGTATAAAACTGTATGCCTCTGCCAGTGTAGCAGGATGTGCAATGATCTAGCGTAACATGGGTAAAACCACACATCAGCTGTATAGAATCATGCAAAGCAATATAAACAATGATGAATGACAACAAGTCATGTAATGTAAGGTGGAAGTTGCATGGCAATATATCTCGGAACAGCTATGGAAATGCTGTGATAGGTAGTTATGGTGGCTGTTTTGAGGAAGATGTTTGGCTTATGTGTAGGAGAACAAGATGAAGTTCTCCCACGGGGTTGGATGTACTGGCGAAGTATGCACAACTCTCAATGTGAGCAGAAGGCAATGCACAACACCGAAGAGGCTAGCAAAATATGGATGGTGGAAGTGCCAAAAACCGTAGCTCAACATTAGTCAAAAAGAACTCACAAGTTTATTGCAAACAACTAGCAGGTTCAACATTAAGAGCATGATTAAATTTACCCCAAGGAGGGCCGTTCACGGAGGCACAAGTACCCCGCTAGATCCCTCGACCTTAGCACGCAACTATGTTGTTTCCAAAAACCTTCAGACATGAGAAGCTATCAAGTCCAACTACACCTTCAGCAATTTTAAGAGTTTGTAGTACGGTACAAGCTTTAATAACACAACCACTAATCAGATTTTAGCTTTAATTAACCAGCAAGCATTTAACATCTAATTTCTTAATATCTCAAAACATTTGCAAGGAATCAAGTTATCAAAGTTCAATGATCTACAAGACTATGCAAGTTTTTCCATTATACAACTACCACACACTTTAGCATTTTCTGTTCCAACCAGACGCCAATTATACAACTCTCCAAACAAATATAAGTGAAGCAAGAGAGTACTTTCTATAAAAGAACTAATAGCTCTGAACAAGAGATACATGAAAAACAAGAGCTAATAGCATAGCAGTGCTAAACAAGAATACTCAACAAGTATAAGTGAAGAACAGGAGTATTCTAAGCAAAAGCGGAGCGTGTCTCTCTCCCAAACAAGAGTGCTAGGATCCAACTAAGTTATGATCAGAAAACAAAACAAAAACAAAACAGAAAATAAAACACACAGACGCTCCAAGAACAGCACACAATATGTGAAGCAATAAAAATATAGTCTCACTAGAGGTGACCTGATAATTTGTTGATGAAGAAGGGGATGCCTTGGGCATCCCCAAGCTTAGACGCTTGAGTCTTCTTGATATATGCTGGGGAGATCCAAGGGAGCCTCCCCAAGCTTAAGCTTTTCTCTCTTCTTGATCTTCTTATATCATCCTCCTCTCCTAATACTTGAAAACTTCCTTCACACAAAGATAACTCGCAAACTTCATTAGAGGGGTTAGTGCATCAAAACATAAACTCACTTGGTTCTGTAAAAACACATTGCATACTTTAGTTCAAACATTAGCTACTGTTACTAAGCAAGATCGTGATCTCCCCCGAAGAACGTGAATCTATACTTGCAAAAGAGACAATGCAAAAAAAAACAGAATCTGTCAAAACCAGAACAGTCCGTAAAGACGAATTTTTTCGAGGCACTTCCGATGCTCAAATCAAAAACGGTTAACTAACGAAAGATAGGTAATAAGTTCAGGCTTCTGCTCAAAAATTTACAGATTAAAATAGTAATCCGTGATTTTTCACGAATTTTTACCGTGAGGTACAGAAATCTGTTTCTGGACAGCAAATAAAACTTTACCACCCTCTTGCATTAGAGGCTTTTCTTGGCACAACAAAAACAAAAATAAAAGATACAAAGGAGTTGTTACAGAAGTAAACAAACTCCTTGACTAATAAAAACTGAAAACAAAAGATAATGGGTTGCCTCCCAAAAGCGCTTTCTTTAATGCCTTTTAGCTAGGCTAGAAGATTTTAATGATGCTCTCATAAGAATAAGAGTTGAAAAACAAAAGAGAGCATCAAGAGGCAAATATCAAACACATTTAAGTCTAACCCACTTCCTATGCAAAGGAATCTTGTAATAAAATAAATTATTGAAGCATAAAGCAACTAGCATAGGAAGATGAAACAAATGCAACTTCAAAACTTTCAACATAAAGAGAGGTGTTTTAGTGACTTGAAAACTTTACAACCATATTTTCCTCTCTCAAATAACTTTCAGTAGCATCATGAACAAACTCAACAATATAACTATCACATAAAGCATGCTTTTCATGATCTACAAACACATAATTTTTATTAAGCTCAAAAACAGTGGGTCATTAAACCCACTTTGGACAATAGCAGTATAATTAATATCATAAGGCAATATAGACCATCATCAAGAGCATTATCATATATAACAATAGGGAGCACCATTTTAGTTCTGTTATTTCCTCTTTTTCTTGAGTCAAGGAGCTTGTTACTTCAAATTTATCAAAAGGAGATATTTCAATAGAATCATGACATTCTACAACATAGCATTTTTCCTCCTTAGGTAAGCATGGAGGGAAATAAAATAGTGTAAGAGATAAGAGTTACTCTCATTAGAAGGTAGGCATGGGTTAATCCACTCTTCCTCCTTTTGTTCATCACTCTCTTTTTTTTCATCCAATGAGTTTTCAGCTTTAGCAATTTCTTCTTCCACATTTTCCTGCAAGGTGTTAGTCTCTTCTTTCTGAGGAAACATCCTCTTGACATGTTCAGTAATATAAGAATTTTCATCCTTATAGTTATCAAAACAATATTTAAGTATAGCAAGACTTTCAGATTTATTGGGGCATCAATTTTATGCTCAAGATAAGAACTAACTTCAAGGGCACCCTTAAACACAATAAATTCTTCCATCCTTTCTACCTCATAAGCATTATAGTAACCTTTAACATAAGAAGCTAAGGTTTCATTATCATTACAAGCACATTGGAAAGGAAAGTGCTTAAACTTCATATGACAATAGATTCATCACAACAAAAAGATCTGCCAAATATAAAGCATAAATCTCCAGTTGATTTAACAATTTCCATAAGTACATCCCTTTTTGTGACAAGCGGTAATTTCTATAATATTTTCGTTCAACCTCCGTGACCCACCTTGCCAACAAGATCTAGTTTCATAGAAGTAATCCATAGCACAAGTTTTTTTAGATTTTAGGTTTTTAAATTTTTATGCATTTTCGAGTATATAAGAAAAATTAAAACTAAACATAAATAAACTAAACAAAAGTAAACTAAGATAAAATAAAAATAAACTAAGCAAGACAAAAAACAAAGTAAAGAGAATGGTGATGTGTAACTCCCTTGGTGTAGCTTCCAATTCCCGGCAACGGCGCCAGAAAAAGTTGCTTGATGACGTGGAACACACATTCGTTGGGAGACCCCAAGAGGAAGGTATGATGCAGCAAGCAACAAGTTTCCCTTGAATCTACCAAGGTTATCGTACCAGTAGGAATTGGGAGAGCTTCAGAAAGGTGTCAGCGGCACCGTTTATGATTACTGACGTGGACCTGCACACACACAATCAAAGTACTTTGCCCCAACGAAACGGAAGGTTGTCAATCTCCCCGGCTTGCTGAATACAGGATTAAACGTATGGTGTGGAATATGATGATGAATACAAAAGTAGCAGCAGGAAGTAAAGTAGAGTGTGGTGAAAACGGTGTTTGTATCAGTGTGGAATAAAGGACCGGGGTCCACAGTTCACTAGTGGTGTCTCTCCATAAGACAAATAAACATACATGTTGGGTGAGGAAATTACAGCTGGGCAATTGACAAATTGCAAACGCATGACAATGCAATATATGACAAGCACATGTTCATTGTTATATCTATTGGGCATTACAACAATATACATAGACCGCTTACTAGCTGCATCTATGACTCATAATCCCTCACAAGATAGCTTCCGGGTCTCCCATGAGTATTAAGTTGCAAGCAACAGATTATAGCATTAAGTAAAGTGTGTAATGTAAACAAACGCATTAGACTTAACAGCAATACCCTTAAGCTAAGCATCGGTTATTTTATCCCTAGTGGCAACAGCACATCTACACCCTTAGTTGTTTCTGTCTATCAAGTCCAGGCTTCTAGAGGCATGAACCCACAATCTAGCATAAATATCCTCTCTTGAAGTCACTAGCATCTACTTGGCCAAGGTTCTATCCAAGGGTTTATATGAAGAATGGTCTTGTGAGAATTGAGCTTATTGCAAGCATGGCTTGGAAAAGAAGTTTGAGTGAACTTTCATGTTATTTCCAAGCCATCATATATATCAAGAGAAGAAGATGAAGTGCAAGTCCAATATGATCCATCTCGGAAGATATCATTTGATTGAAGCTTGCAATCAAGACATGAAGACGGAACTTAGCGAGGCTCTCCCATAATGGAGTATGGGGGAGCATTTGGAGATGCCTTCACCAAGCAAAGCGCAATCAAGAAAGGTGGTCTACTTGAAGAGATCAAGATCGTCATCATCTAGCTCAAGTGGAATGCGCAAGGCAAAGGTATGATCTTGCTAGGTTTTCTTTTTTACCGGTCTCATGGTGTTAGTGGGAGACCGGGTTTTAGGATAGACGGCGTACTATCAAGAGGGGCTCTGAAGTGAGTAACTTGATCGCATCTTTGGCATATCATCTTTCTTGGTTCTTATTTGGTTCTTCTCCTTGTTGGGTTTTGGTGCTTGTTGTGATCCTCATGACAAGCCCAAGTTCTTCGAAAATGGTTTTTGGATGGAAAACTTGTTGCGTTCTCGGTGTTGGAAATATTACCGGTCCTCCTCGAGATAAGGTCCACACCTCCCATGTGTGATATCTCCTCCATATTTGTAGGAAAGCTCTTGTCGCTACCTTTCCAACCTCGTTGGTTTCATCTCGTTTGGAGCTTTCTTGCAAAAGTTATTGCATTTCAGGATTTACCGATTGTTCTTATTTAGAGAAGGCTTACCTTTCTTCATTTGGTTTTATCCTCAAATGATGGACTATGATGTTGCTCTGCATAATCTTGAAGGGCTCTTCGTTGCGATTCCAACGAGCCCAAGAACATCGAAAACGGAGTCCGGATGATCAAGATATGTTCGTTTTCGTTTTGGTAGTTTTTGCAGTTTTTGTCGGCCGGCCCCCAGGCCGGTTGCGTCGGGCACCTCGCCGGCCCCCAGGCCGGCCCCCAAGCCGGTCGCTTCGGCCACCCTGCCGGCCCCCAGGCCAGGCCCTAGGCTGGGCGCCTCAGCCGGGTGGCCAGCCCACAGGCCGGGCCCCAGGCCGGGCGTCTCAGCCTCCTGGCCAGCCCACAGGCCGGCCCAGGCCGGCTCCCAGGCCGGGCCCTCTGCGCCACCGTGGCTTGTTTGGCCGGCCTCCTGGCCAGCCTAGGCCAGGCCCAAGGCCGGCCCCGCGAAATCTGCCCAACGGTCATTTTTTAACGGTACCTATTTAAGAGGTTTTCTTCCTCAACGGTTCCCTTACCCCTTTGAGCTCGTTTTTCCCCTCTCTCTCCTCCATTGTTGACATTTGGAAAAGCTTGCCTATCTCTCAATCCCTCCCATGATTCTTGCATATCTTTGAGGGAAAGTGAGAGGAGATCAAGATCTACATTTCCACCAATCCATTCCTCCTCTAAGTGAACGGAACTAGTAGATCGTGATCTTGGAGTTTTTGTGTGGTTGTCCTCTTTGTTCTTCCTCTCTTCTCCCCATAAGCATTAGTTGCTTGTGGTGGGATTTGAGAGTGAATGATTTGAGCCTTGTGCTCTTGCCATTGCTTTGTGCATCGGTTTGTGCTCTCCACGAGGATTCGTGGAAGTTGAAAGCTTGTGAACTTGTTACTCTTGGGTCTTTGGACCCTAGACGCCCGTGTGGTGGTTGAGACCCTAGTGTGGTCACTTGTAGCTGTTCGGGAGCCCCCAATCCCGTTGTGGGTTGTGCCCCAGATCGTTGTTGAAAGGCTCCGGACTTCCGCCTCGAAGGATTCCGATAGTGGAAGGTGAACCAAACCTTTGTGGTGCGGTTCATCGGAGAAGAAGGTGAAACCTTTGTGGTTGTTGAAACATTGTGTTGGTTCACACATCTCCAACGAGACGTACTCCCCTAAAAAGGAGGAACTCGGGAATACATCCTCGTGTCCGCGTGCCTCGGTTATTTCTATACCCGAGCTTTTTTACTTATGCCTTTACATTGTGATAGCCTTCGTGCTTGAAGTATTCTATCTTGCTATCTCCTTGTTGCTTGTCTTGCTTAGCATAAGTTGTTGGTGCACATTGGTGAGCCTAGTTTATTTAGGTTGTTGGCTTGTTAATTTAAACACCTAGTTTTATTCCGCAATTATCAAGCCTAAACCGGAAAAGTTTTAATCGATTATTCACCCCCCCCCCTCTAGGCGACATCATTGTCCTTTCACCAGTGCGGCACCAAAGCAGAAAGACAAATCTGGTCTACTCAAAGAGCTTGAGCAGCCGGTTAGTCTACCTACCACTGATAATTGCAAGAGAGGCAAACCCGCTCCAGTAATAGGAGAGAGACCGCTCCTTCGAGCCACCCCAGCCCGCCTAGCACGGATGAACAACTCGGTTATCCAATGAGAGCGGGGGATGGAACATTAGGGGTTTTGGCCAGAGTGGCCGACACTCCCAAATCAAGGAGCTTATGAGCAAAGAGAACCTAGATATAATCTTCCTTCAAGAAACAACAAAACAATCCTTTACTGATCAAGAACTTAGAAGCTTAGAGACGGGAGATCAGTTTTTCTAGCATCGGTTACCTGCGGTTAGCCATTCTGGTGGGCTCCTCCTAGGTTTAAGAGACAGTACTCTAGAAGTTGGTGGCATTGATCAAGGAGAGTTCTTTATTAGTGCCACCATTCTCCACAAGGCTACCAGATCTTTCTTTGAGTTCATTGGTGTTTATGGACCTGCTGATCATAGCCGTTCTTCGACCTTCCTCGAAGAGCTCGAAAGGAAGGTGGAGTCCTGCCGGTTTCTAGTCATGATTAGTGGTGATTTCAACCTCATTAGAGGCCCAAGAAATAAGAACAACTCTAATATAAACTTGCCTAGGGGTCACCTCTTCAATGAATGCATAGCTAGGCTAGCGCTCCGTGAAATTGAACGCACGGGAGCGAGCTATACCTGGACGAACAAGCAACTGAACCCAGTCAGAAGTGTTCTTGATCGGGTTTTGGTGTTGATATGTCCAAAACGTATCTATTATTTTGATGTTCCATGTCTATTATAAATTGATTACCACATGTTTATCTTACAATTTATATCATTTTTATGCATTTTCTGGGACTAACCTATTAACAAGATGCCACAGTGCCAGTTCCTGTTTTCTGCTGTCTTTTTGTTTCAGAAAATCTATTCTGGAAATATTCTCGGAATCGGACGCCAATTTAACTGATTTATTTCTGGACCGAGACGGAGCAGCAGCCAGGAGGACGAAGCCGGGGGCCACACCAGGCAGGCCGGCGGGCCCACGGCGTGGCCCAGGGTGGGGCCGCGCACCCAGGCCGCCGCCCCACCTCGGTTGGCCACCGACGCTGCCCTTTCGCCTATAAATTGCATCTATTCAGGAAACCCTAGATACCCGAGCAAAAATCCACGAAAAGTTCTGAGGCCGTCGTCGTCTTCAACCCTAGTTCGAGAGGGTTTCTGCAGTTCTTCCCAACACCTTGCCGGAGGGAAATCGTCACCGGAGGGCTCTACATCACCATGCCTGCTCCGGAGTGATGCGTGAGTAGTTCTCCACGGGACTACGGGTCCATAGCAGTAGCTAGTTGGTAGTCTCTCCACCTTGTGCTATCATGTTTAGATTTTGTGAGCTGCCTAACATGATCAAGATCATCTTTATGTAATGCTACATGTTGTGTTTGCTGGGATCCGATGAATTGTGAAGTTATGATCAAGATTGTTCATCTATCTATACTATGTTTTATCTATGTTCCTACATGCTCTCCGTTGTTAGTAGATGCTTTGGCCAAGTAGATGCTAGTGACTTCAAGAGAGGGTATTTATGCTAGATAGTGGGTTCATGCCTCTAGAAGTCTGGGCTTGATAGACAAAAACAACTAAGGCTGTAGATGTGCTGTTGCCACTAGGAATAAAATAACCGATGCTTAGCTTAAGGGTACTGCTGTTAAGTCTAATGCGTTTGTTTACATTACACACTTTGCTTAATGCTATAATCTGTTGCTTGCAACTTAATACTCATGGGAGACCCGGAAGCTATCTTGTGAGTGGATTATGAGTCATAGATGCAGCTAGTAAGCGGTCTATGTATATTGTTGTAATGCCCAATAGATATAACAATGAACATGTGCTTGTCATATATTGCATTGTCATACGTTTACAATTTGTCAACTGCCCAGCTGTAATTTGTTCACCCAACATGTATGTTTATTTGTCTTATGGAGAGACACCACTAGTGAACTGTGGACCCCGGTCCTTTATTCCACACTGATATAAACACCGTTTTTACCATGCTCTACTTTACTTCCTGCTGCTATTTTGTGTTCATCATCATATTCCACACCATACGTTTAATCCTTTGTATTCAGCAAGCCGGGGAGATTGACAACCTTCCTATTTCGTTGGGGCAAAGTACTTTGATTATGTGTGTGCAGGTCCACGTCAGTAATCGTAAACAGCGTCGCTGACACCTTTCTGAAGATCTCCCAATTCCTACTGGTACTATAACCTTGGTGGATTCAAGGGAAACTTGTTGCTTGCTACATCATACCTTCCTCTTGGGGTCTCCCGACGAACGTGTCTTCCACGTCATCAGGTGTCAGCTAATTGGGACTCCATTTTTCCTTTATCCTCTCTCAAGGCTGAGACTAGGATAGGATCTGATCATACACGCCTCATCTTGAACAAAGGGGATGATGATTCTCCACCTAAATCCAATAGATTCTTCTTCCAATCAGGGTGGCTGGAGGTTCCAGGGTTTAGGGAAATGCTTACAGAGACCTGGTCTTCTCTGTTTGAGCAGAGAGCGGGATGTAGAGATCCCATAGATGTGTGGCAACTGCTCTCTGCTGGTACCCGCAGACACCTTCCCAGATGGGGAGCTAACCAAGGCCGTGAATCAAGAATAAAGAAGGCGGCAATATTAGCACAGATCCAAGAGCTGGATCAGAACGCTGATACTGTTGGCCTACAAGATGATGATTGGGCCCTTCGGTACCATTTAGGAGACCAACTCCTCCATATCCTGAAGCTGGAGGAGGAGTATTGGCGCCAGCGTGGCCGCAGAAACTGGCTCCTTAAAGGAGATGCTAATACTGCTTTTTCCATGCTTTTGCCAATGGACGCCGTAGGAAATGCAATATTGCTAGCCTTAACACAGATAGTGGCACCATTACCAGCAAGTCTGAAATCCAAGAGCACATCTACTCACTCTGTTTGCAACTCTTTGCTACAGACTCTCCTTGCCTTCTCTCGCTGAAGAGAGATTTCTGGACTCAGGAACAGTGTGTTTCCGAGGAGGAAAATCTTGCCTTATCACTCTCTTTCCTGCCTGAGGAGCTGGAGGAGGTGATGAAAGAGACAAATACCGACACAGCTCCAGGACCAGATGGTCTCCCGGTTGTTTTCTTTAAAGCTTTTTGGCCTCTAGAGGCCTAGTGATGCATATCCTTAATGGATTTGTTTTGGGCATGTTAGATATCTGTCGCTTGAACTTTGGCATCGTCTCCCTCATCCCCAAATGCCCAGGCGCTGACAATATCAAACAGTTTAGACCAATAGCTCTGATTAATGTCATTTTTAAGATTGTTTCCAAGGCTTTTATGATGAGATTGGCTCCGGTAGCGCACCGAATCATATCTCACTCTCAAGCAGCCTTTCTCAATGGCAGGCTCATTCATGATGGCGCCCTAGCGCTTCACGAAATCATCTATGAGCTAAAAAGCAAAAGCCTACCCACAGTAGTGTTGAAGCTAGATTTTGAAAAAGCGCACGATAGAGTTAGTTGGCACTTCCTTCGGGAAGTCCTTACCAGGAAAGGATTTGCATCAGGGGTGATCCACCGTTTGATGCATCTTGTCACTGGGGGCCAAACTGCCATCTCTATAAATGGAGAAGTTGACCCCTATTTTAGAAACAAGAGGGGAGTTAGGCAAGGTGATCCTGGCTCCCCTATCCTTTTCAATTTTATGGCGGACGCCCTAGCCGGCATGCTAGATGCAGCAAAGGCGGCTGGGCACATCCATGGAGTAGTTGATCACCTTATTGAAGGAGGAGTCACCCATCTGCAGTATGCAGACGATACGATCATCCTCATCCAGAATAATGATCAGGACATCTCCAACCTGAAGTTCCTCTTGCTGTGTTTTGAGGTGATCTCGGGTTTAAAAATCAACTTCCTAAAGAGCGAAGTTATAGTAATGGGAGCAACTGATTTGGAGCAGGCTAGAGTGGCTAGCCTCCTAAACTGTAAATCAGGGAAATTCCCTTTTATCTACCTTGGTTTCCCTATTGCTGATAGGAAAATCACTATGTGTCAGATATGGAACCCCTCGTTGGAACGGTGGGGCACAGAACTGAACCATGGCAAGGAAGGGGAATGTCATCTGCAGGTCGTTTGACCTTAACAGACACATCCCTGGCAAGTTTGCCAACTTTTGTTATGGGCCTTTTTTTGTTAGCTGATGGCACCCATGAAGGCTTTAACAAACACATGGCTAGTTTCTTTTGGGGAGACACCTTAGATAAAAACAAGTATCACATGGTGAGATGGCCTGAGGTTTGTAGACCAAAAGACCAGGGCGGTCTGGGAATCACAAACACAAAAGTTTTCAATATTGCACTCATGACAAAGTGGATTTGGAGGCTGTTCACTGAAAACGACCAACATTCGTTGTGGCAGAAACTGCTGAGAGCAAAGTATTCTGGTGCTGCAAACGTTTTTAGCACAAATGCCGCGGGAGGGTCCCAATTTTGGCATAGTTTGAACAAATTCAAAGGCTATTTCAAGATGGGAGCCAAATTTCGGTTAGGTTCTGGCACAAAAATCCTTTTCTGGCAAGATTGGTGGACAGGGGAGAGCCCCCTGTGCAATCGTTTTCCTAGACTCTTTGATATCTCTCCAAAACAAGACATCCTTATCGCCCAGGCCCATTCAGGTGATAGATGGCGCTTGCTTTTCGACCGCACCTTCGGCCGCGAGGAGCTTGAGCAGTGGACGCGGTTGACGCAAGAAATTGAGGCTGTGGCGCCTTCCATGGAGGAAGACCAGGTCTCCTGGACCTTAGAGCCCTCGGGCACCTTCTCCGTGCGATCCTTATATCACAAAATCTTGCATGTTTCTGATAGAGGGGTGCCTAAATTTTTCTGGTCTGCTAAGTTTCCGCTTAAAATCAAAATCTTCCTTTGGCAGTTGGCTAGGGGAAGGCTTCCGGCGGGTGACCAATTAGTTATAAGACACGGCCCGTCTGATGGCACTTGCGCTCTTTGTGGCGAGATGGAGGATACAAACCATATGTTTTTTAATTGCTCTTAAGTTTATGTGGAGTGTTTGGCGTCAATGTTTTGATGTTTCTTGGAACCCTATCTCTTTTGACCAGTGGTGGTTGATTGTTAACTCTTTACCTTCCAAAACTAGGAAACCAGTATGGCTCCTTTTTGCTGCCCAAAGTTGGGCTCTTTGGAATATTCGAAATAAATTTTCTATTGAAGCGATTTTCCCCTCGCAACCTGCTGATTGTCTTCTTAAAACTGGTCTTTTGTTGCAGCAGTGGAGAATGCTTTACAGGTCTGAAGAACAGATCGTGGTGGACCAGTTGATCTCGGAGCTGCGCAACCTCTACCGCATTACCTATTAGCCGCAACCTCGAGCTCAACCTGTACCTAGCCATGAAGCCCCTGAAGTATCTTAGATGTTTATTTTGTTCCCTTTGGGCTTGAGTACTTTGATTATTGTCATGTCTGGCAGTGTGCCGCTGAGCCTTTATTGTAAGCCCCTGCGTGGGTATAAGTTTATGCTTGTGTCGTCAAACTATGTGAACTTGTGGGCTTTAGTAATATAAAGTTGGGCAAGAATGCCTTTTATTTAAAAAAGGTCACGTGGCACAAATCCTTTGTGGCTCTAATCCTTTATATGAAACTTTCCAAATTCTTGCATGCCTCAAACGACGAGCCGACAGGCGCAGGCAATTGCTGCCTTCGCTAGACAAGTCGGCCAATTCTGAAATCATAGTTCTGGCTAAATCCGGCGGAAAACATGACGATCCAGCTTCGGCTGCCGGGTTGTAGATTTATCATGTAGAAATTTTCCTTTCTGTACAAAATAACATTATTCAACATAATGAGCTAGTAATAAATTAATAACTTATGAATATTTTGTCTTGACTGTCGGAGACTAGTCCCAGGAACTAGGGGTGTGTCTCACTGATGCCAGGAACGAGTAAAGGGCTGAACACGCAATCAAACAACCCTCAGCTACCTCGGCGACGGTGCTCATCGAGCTCGAAGAGGGACATCACTGCAGAGAGCAAACACGAGCCGCTACCCAGGTTCAGGCCCACCGTGAGGTGTAAAGACCCTACGTCCTGCTATGTTGTATTGCACTGCTTGGGGTGGTTACAGTACAAGGTGCTTGCCGAGGGCGAAGCTTAGCTACGGTAGAGCTATGGTGGAAGAAGGCCTGCTCTCCTTCCTTGCGACCTAGTCGACTGTGAGTAGAATGATTCGATCCCCGGATCATCCGTCCCTTTGCTCGGTCGTACACTGCCTCCTTATAAAGGAGCCCCGGACCTCTTCCCGCAATTCTTTAGGCGGGAAGGGCAACCACATGGCGACAGAGGAGGAGGACAGTGCACGGCTAGGGAGCTGTCCATGGACTTGGTCCATGGCAGAAGGCTGCTGCTCCGTGGCTGTAAAGCCACCGTCCATCCAGGACGATAAGCTGGCGCTGCAGAGGCCTGCGGGCTGCCCCACGGTGATGTTTGCTTGGAGCGTAGTGGCCAACGGTCCCCTTATCACCGGAATGGCAATTCTTGTAGTCCGCTTTGCTTGGTGCTGCTTTGTTGACCACCTTTATCACCAAAGAGGCAACTACAGGCGCGCGCGTCACTCTGCGGCGGGCGCAGAGGCCATGTGCGCTCTGTCGCAGAGACAGAGCTTTCTTCCGCCCGAAGGAACCTCGCGAGGGCTGAGCGCCTCGCCGAGGTCTTTGAATACTTGACGCTTCGCGAGGGGGCCTCGCGAGGGAGGCGCAGACGTGCGCCAGGACTTGTGATATTCTCGAAGGGAGAGGCCTCATGAGGGAAAAGTCCTCTCGAGGTGCTTCAGGCTGGGACGCCTGATCCTTAGCAGAATGTCGAGGGCTGTAGCAGGCCGGCCCGTGGTACCCTGGTTTCCACTGGGCCGACAGTAGCCCCCGGGCCCGCGATGGGCACGCTGGAGCCCTATGAAAGAAGCCTGCCTGGTCCGAGACACGTGGCGAGCTGCTGCTACCCACGAAGCCACGAGGACCCGTACCTCATTGTCCCCTCGCGACGCATCGAGGAGGGGGAGGAGGAGTGCGACGGCGAGACCTTGATAGGCCGCCGCGAGCCCCGCACGAAGGCGATCCACGACAGGCCTGCCGGGGCCAGGAGAATGCTCCTCGCGAGGAGGGAGCAGATGCGCCCTAGAAGGGGGCGGAGGCGAGCGCGTCGCAGGCGCGGCGCACGGTGAAGAGGTGGATCGACATCGCCGAGTAAGTCTCGCGTCTTTCTTTTTCATGATGTGCTTTTGAGAGATCCTCTTGAGGAACTTATTTGCTTCTTGCCAGGCTTCCCGCGAAGCCGAAACGACGCAGGCTCCGGAAGGTCGGAGAGAGCTCCAGCTCCGCGGCGGCATCTGCAGTGCCTGAGGCTGAGGGGCCACGCCGCGAGGCTGCGGCCTCCCCTCCTCCTCCGGACGAACGCCGTAAGGAGGGGGAGACTGAGGCGACGGCGACGTCGCCTGTACGGCTTGATACTTCCCCTGCGCGGCAGGAGGAAGTGACAGAAGAAGGAGCGGCGAAGGCCACGGCGTCGGCGGAGGAGCGCGTCGACGTTGAGATGGAGGAGGCCGCCGCGCAGCCACCTCCACCAGGCTCGGGCCCTGAGACGGCTGCCCCTGAGGCGGCAGCGGCGGACCCCGAGGCTGCAGCAGGAGCAGCCGCAGCGAGCCAGACTGCTCCTGCCGCTGGCGAGCAGCAGGATGCTCTCTTGGGGAGAAAAACACCGAGGCCCACGTCGAGGACACACCGGACCCCCGAGAGGCCCCTGGCGTGGAGGAGGGGGAAGGCTCTCGGCGGAGCCCCCAGGCGCAGCTTGAGTCCGCCTCGAGCCCTCGACGCGATGCTCTAGGGCCCTCAGCAGGCCTCGAGGCCTCCGGGCCCCTTGGTGACGCGTGGGCCTTGGTTCTACAGGGCCAGCGCCAGAGCGCCGCTCGTCGTGGCTCTGTTTTTCGCCTTGCGAGGGAGGCGATGGGCGAGCTCAAAAATCACCTCGCCGAGGAGGAGCTCGCCTGGGCGGAGGAACGTGCCGACCTCGCGAGGGCCTGGACTCACCTTCGCGAGATTGTGGAACGCTGCCGTCGGGAGGACGCGGCGGCCCAGGCGCAGCGCGAGGAGGCAAAGCGCTTTGCTGAGGAGGTCCGTGCTAGCGTGGTCCGTGAGGCCGAGGAGACTCTTGGGCAGCTCAAGGCTGAGCGCGAGGCTGTCGCGGCTGGCTGCGAGGCGCTCGAGGCGGAGATCGCCGCCAGGCACCAAGAGCTTGGGGCCCGCGAGAAGCAGGTCATAACGGACTCCGAGACCGTGAGGATCAGCCTGGAGAAGTTCCGCGAGGACCTGGGCTCCCGCGAGAGGCTGCTGGTGCAGCGTAGTGAAGATCTCTCCCTCCGCGAGGCTGAACTGCGCAAGCGGGTGGAGCAGGTTGATCAGGTCGAGAAGGACCAGTCTGCGCAGCGGGAGAGCCTGGAGGCCCGCGAGGGCAACGTGGCCCGGGACGAGGCCAGCTTCAAGGACCGCTTCGACAAGGCCAATGCCAAACTCCGCCTGAAGGAGGAGAACCTGGCGGAGGAGAACGAGACCAAAATGAAGCTCTTCCGCGATGGCTGCTCCCGGGATTTTGCGAAGAAGGCCCAGGTCCAGGAGGAGCGCTTCAAGAAGAAGCGCGAGGAGCTCAACGCCCGCGTTGCAGAGCTCGAGAAGGAGAATAGGCGGCTGGTCTCCCGTCTCCGGGGTGCCAAGGACGCCCAGGCTCGCGCGGAGCATGATCTTGCTTCGCTGACTGAGGACCTGACCAAGCTTCAGCAGCAGGTGGCGCCGACCGTGCAGCTTGTTGAGGAGGCTCGGCACAATGTGCAGGCTGGGCGGCTCCTGGCGCGCCAGCGCGAGCGCATGTTCCACTCGCTAGTGGTCCGCGCGCGTGCTGTCATAGACCGCCTGGAGGTCGAGGCTCCCGCGCTCCCTGCTGAGAGGAACGCCGATGCTGCCGCGTACCTCGGCTTCTTTGAGCAGCTCGTCACCAGCCTCGAAGGGGCCGTGACAAACCTCGACGACCTTGTAGACGTGGAGAGCCGCAAGCTCCTTGGCGTCGCGGTCGGCCGCGTCTTCGCCAACCTTGCTCGTCTCCAGCCTAGCTTCGATCTCAAGATCGTGACGGAGCCTGTCGAGTCACGGCGTGCCGCGGAGCTGAACGCCGCGGTGTGGCAAGACGTGGAGGCGTACGTCCAACGCTTCCAGAGGGTTGAGGTCGAGCAGGACCAGACCCAGGAGGATGAGGGCGAGGAAAGCGCTGAGGAGGAGGACGATGAGGCCGTCGACGGCGAGGACAACGACAGCCCTGCTGCTTGAGCTACTCCTGCGGCACAATTTATCTTAGAATTTGCTGTCTTGTTTTCACAGACTTGTTAAACTTTGTCGTATGTAATTGTAAGTGCCCCTCGGGAGGCCTTTTATCTCTTTCCATGTCTTTGTGCTCTACATCGTTAGGACGCTGCTTCCAGCGAAACAGCACCGCCGCTCGGTATGTTTGAGTCAGGGCTCAACAAGGCCGGGGGTGCGTGAGGCTTGGAGAGGTATGGGCTCTCGAGGCACGGTGCTCGGGAGCCCCCCCTTGGCGTGCAAGCAGCCCATGGGGCGTAAGAGAGAAAAGAGGCTCGAGAGGCGAAAAAACCAGCGAGGGGGAGTATGTAACTGCAAATGCCCCTTGGGAGGCCTTTTATCTCTTTCCATGTCTTTGTGCTCTACGTCGTTAGGACCCTGCTTCCAGCGCAACAGCACCGCCGCTCGGTATGTTAGAGTCAGGGCTCAACAAGGCCGGGGGTGCGTGAGGCTTGGAGAGGTAAGGGCTCTCGAGGCACGATGCTCGGGAGCCCCCCCTTTGGCGTGCAAGCAGCCCATGGGGCGTAAGAGAGAAAAGAGGGCTCGAGAGGCGAAAAACCAACGAGGGGATTTTAACAAGCTTTAGACTTAGCTTCGCGAGGCGTTCGCTCTGTAGAGGGCGTCATGTTCCCTGACGAGACGTTCCTGCTCTTGAGGCTGCCTGAGGCTGATCTTCGAGCCTTGCTTTCCTGCGTAGGAGAAGTAGGCATACCCACAGGCAATGCATGGTTGTATAACTCATGCGCGCTCATATGTTTCCTCATGTGTGTCTCGCGAGGAGAGTAAGCACCAAGGTCCTTGGTGAGGTGACGTGCATGGGAGCGGGCCCATGAGTTCAGAGCTCGGATCCTTTGGGTTTTGCGATGCTGCTGGAATGCTCCCGAGGCACAGGCACCGTGCTCAGCCCCCGCTCGCGAGATGCGCATGGGGGAAAGTATGAGCGTGAATGATTGCAGAAAACAGATTTGGCGTGGCCAAAATAAAGTCCGCCATGTCTGGGCATGGGGTTCCACACGGAGTGGCTGAGGCTTCTCGCGGCCCGTGGCGACGCATTGTAGAGAGAGAGCTCATGTGATGTAGCCCTCGTGGAGGGAAAGGCTTTGTCAAGCTGGGGATGTGATGGCGTATGCCTTCCTCTTGAGACAAAAAATGCCTGCCGCGACTGATCACGGGTAGAACTTGCGTAGGTGCTGAATGTTCCACGTGTTTTTGACTGGAGTGCCGTCCTCCATCTCGAGCCGCGCTGCGCCGGGCCTGGAGATGTGCACGACCCTGAAGGGCCCTTCCCACGTGGGCGAGAGCTTGTGGAGGCCTTCCCTGGGGAGTATCCTTCTCAGGACGAGGTCGCCTGTCTCGAGGGTGCGCGGGCGTATGTGGCGGCCGTGGTAGCGGCGGAGATCTTGCTGGTACCTTGCCGCCTGGAGGGCAGCGCGGCAGCGGAGTCCTTCGAGCAGCAGCAGGTCGTCGTTGCGGAAGTCATCCTGGTTTGCTTCGTTGAAGGCAAGGACTCGCGGGGACCCGAGCGTGAGCTCGTTGGGGAGGACTGCTTCAGCTCCGTAGACGAGGGAGAACGGCGTTTCACTAGTGGGCTTTGTAGCAGTCGTGCGGATGGACCAGAGCACGGACGGGAGCTCATCAATCCAGTTCTTGCCGCAGGCCTTGAGGCGATTGAAGCTTCGTGTCTTGAGGCCCTTGAGCACCTCAGCATTTGCTCGCTCGGCTTGGCCGTTGCTTCGTGGGTGAGCCACCGAGGCGTAGCAGATTTGGGTGCCGAGGCTGCCGCAGTAGGACCTGAAGATGCCGCTGGTGAACTGTGTGCCGTTGTCGGTGATGATGCGATTTGGTACGCCGAAGCGGCAGACCAGGCTCCTTATGAATTTCACCGCCGACCTCGCCGGGACGGTGCACACTGATTCGACCTCCGCCCATTTGGTGAACTTGTCGATAGCGACGTAGAGGTAGCGGTAGCCCCCGAGCGCTCGTGGGAAAGGTCCCAGGATGTCCAGCCCCCAGACCGCGAAGGGCCAAGAAAGCGGGATGGTTTGAAGTCCCTGCGCAGGCTGGTGGGTCTACTTGGCGTGAAATTGACATGCCTCGCAAGACTGGACGATCGCAGTGGCGTCTTGAAGCACTGTAGGCCAGTAGAAGCCACTCGTGAAGACCTTCCCCTCGAGAGTGCGCGAGGATGAGTGATGGCCACATTCTGCTCAGCGATGTTCCCCGCGCGCCCGGAGTGGTGCACCAGCGAGCGAGAGGGCACTGGCGCTGGAGCGGGTACAGCGGCGTTGACGAGCTCGGCGATGCGGTCGAGCCAGCCGTCGTGGCCCGCCTGCGCGGGGTGGTAGCGCAGCAGCTCCGCCGCCATGAGCAGCGCAGCGCTTGGGCTGGGAGCTGCCCGGCTCTGCGAAGAGGTGCCCTGGTCCCTGGACGGGTGCAGGGAGGAAGCTTCCTCCTCGCCGTCGCCATCCTGGTCATTTGGGTGCTTGACGCGGAGCTCGGGGGCGGCGCTGGGCCCTGGAGCGGTGTTGGTGCGCGGGAGGCCGCGTGGGCGGTTGACCCTGCTGGACGTCCGGCGTGCGAGACGCTCAGCACGTGTCTCGGCCATGGCGGAGGAGAGGTTGAAGACGCGCCTCAGCCCCCTACCTGGCGCGCCAAATGCGCGCTCATACCCTGGTTTCAACTGGGCCGACATTGACGGTGTATGTACACCCTGAGAATTTGCTTTGTTAATGAACGTGCTCTGTCATTCTGCAAATTCTTTGGTTTTGATGACCCTTTTGGTTTCGTTAACTATGAGCCGGCTTTCGCATGGATTTTCTCTGTCGCAACTTCTCTGGTAAAAGACAGGGTCAGGCAAGTCCCAATGGACCTCATGACTGATTGAATTTACAGGTGAGCAATCAGGCCATATAAGTGCGAGTCACATTAAACTCAGCTAGTAAGATAACCAAGAAACAATGGCTCTAATTTTGGCCAAGTCATGAGATTGTAGCTGTTCCTTCATAGGTAATCAGCCCCCATGACCCGTGGCATAAATGCCGGGTCTTGAGTATAAAAACTGCGCTATTCAAGCAATCAGCCCCCAAGACCTAGTGATTCGACCATAAAGACCTGAACTTTAATCCTTTAGAGGAGTCGGCTTTATTCGTTGATCAAAAATATTTATAATGTTGCAAAGCTCTCTTTGGGCTATGCTAACAATTTGCTGCGAAGCACTCCTGGGCACGCTAACCGAAGTTGTGAAGCACTCCTGGGCTAAGCTTAATATTTTGCTGCGAAGCACTCCTGGGCACGCTAACCGAAGTTGCGAAGCACTCTTGGGCTAAGCTAGCAGTTTGCAAATAATTGAAGCTGGGAGATGTTTCATGGATTTTCCTCCAATAGGTTTCACGTGTGGTTCAGTGTTTGTAACCCGAACATCTTCACGTGCGTCCATTAAGTGGTAGGATCCATGTCTTCAACCCAATAACCGACGGCGGCGAATAATAATATGAAAAAAGCTTAGATAATTATATTACTTAGCTTGTTTGGACGTTCTTGACGTCGATGCCCCATAATCCAAAGATCGGTGATTAAGATGGAACGTGATGATGAATAGGCTGCGACGGCGATTAAGCCGGAACACGACAATGGCGCTTTAATGGCGACCTCGACTTTTAAGAAATCCATTGCGAGCGATAGATAGCTCGTCTTTAAAAAGTGGCTTGCAATCTTTTGGATGATCCTTGTAATTTCCTCATAAACCGGATATTTTAGCTCCATGGATTGACTCAAAGGAGCCAAATTTAATTGACTGAATAAAAAATATGAAATTTAAATATAAATGCGACTTAGTTGATTTTGTTTTCCTGCGTTCATAACGCTGTGGGGGAGCGCGGACCTCCTGGACGGCCGCGACAAGATTGGAGTCAATTGCGTCACCGCAGAAGCCGGCCCGTGACCAGGTCATCGTTGGTCATCTGAAGCCGGTACATGGCCGGGTCATCGGTCCTTGCGAGGTCGTATGACGCCGGCTCGTGCCCGGGTCTCCTTGATGGTTGGTTGAAGCCGGACCGTTTTTCCTTTGTTCACCAATTGGATACGTGATTCATGGATCGTATTCGTCCTCTCTTTTTTCGAAACAAGCTGCAGTACACGTGAGGAGTACTCAAGGGCCACTCTCCGGTAGCTGTAAATCTTCCGTGGGACTTGATCTGTTGCAAGGGTATATCTTGGCGTTGATTTTTCTTTATGCTGGCTAAGCCGGAATTTTACTCAAACTCGTACACAAAACGAATCTCCGTCTGATCGTAACCCGGCTGGCGGCGTATTCCTTTTCTTCTTTCGTCTTTTCTTCTATTGTCTTGGAAACCGGGCTGTACATGGGTTGGTTGAACCACATGATTCGTAGTGCCGCTCGGTTTGCTTGCACTATTTTCCTCTCTCGTACGTGATGTCCATGCACTAAAGTGGCTAGCTAGCATCGATCAACGACCTCTACTCTTAAACTAAAGAGTAGCCTTCTCTTTCCTGTTTAATGCTTCATACTCTCTTTCTCGTGGCTTGATCCGGTTGGTGTACTGCGTACATGCAAATAGCTGGCTGCTCCTTTGACTGATCGATCTGCTCCCGTTGCCTCCTCTTGCTTATTCTTGACCCGGTCGCCTCGAGCTGCTGTACGCACAAGGCAACCAGCCTTTTTTTTTTCTTTGCATGGGCCGACGCACCACGACCCGGGACTCTTGGAGTCCAGATCAGATCCGGCCGGCCACGCGGGAGTTGATCAGGCCACGTGCAAGCTCACCCACGATGCGTGAACCGGCCGCCGTCCATGCTTGACGTAATTTTGTTGATAATGACACCGTGATGTCTGCCAACGAATTCCAATCTTGTAACACGATTTCCTTTCTTTGATTTGTAGACGCCGTGCGTATGCGGTCTGCCATCATAATTTTGCTCTGCGTATGCCGTCATGATCCCTGCTATTGCCGGCTCGTGTGTACGAACCAATCGTAGATGTGACTCCTCCAGGTCTGATTCCTCCATGGCTGGCTCTCCGGCTCTTCCAGCGGATCTGCTTCCAGGTTTCCCCAAAATTATCGATGATGCGATCTATTTGCTGGTTGATGATGACCTTGGTGCCGATGAAGTTCTCCATCCCTCGCAGAGCTTCTCCCTTGATGAGGACACACTTGGACGCACGCACCACGGTGGGCGCCAACTGTCGTGGGATTGTCACGACAGATGTTACCCGGGGTAACTTGAGTTGGGGGCAAGGCGAATCTGGTGTTCAGGAGTTGGTCTAGCTCTACGGGGGAGAAGATGTTTTTTACCCAGGTTCAGGTCCCCTCGATGGAGGATCCCTACGTCCTGCTATAAATCACTATATGATAACAAATTACATGGTGCGCCAATGGCGATGGTCGCCGGAGTTTAGATGACTCCGGCGTGGGAGCTCTATATCCCGAGCTCTCTTTATTTTGTCTATCTTCTTCGGCTTCTCTCTCTATGACCTAGGAGCCGGCTTATAAAGACATCCGGGTCTCCTGGTCGCTTACAAGGTAAGGTCGGGTTCTACCCGTACTCGGAGTCCTACCCTAGGTCCTTCTAGGTCCTTCGTGGCCTCCAAGTCTTGGACTCCACGATGTGTACCGCCTCCGGGTCTTCTAGAGCCTTCCTTGTACTGGCCTGGTTTCCGACAAGCTCTTCGGCCCATCCTTGCAACCCGGCCCATGTTGATGGTTAGATGGCCTCGCCGGGCCTCCTGCCTGGTGGGTCATGCTTCCCTCTTCATGGGCCTACCGGGTTATGATTCTCCCAACACGGCGTCTCCTGCTATTTTCGGCCTTCCATACAATTGTCGGCTCGTCCATATAAGCCCGGATTTGCAGCTTCCCGGAAGGTTCGGTTCGACAACTGAACATTGTCGTCCACCTACGGTAGCACCTTCGCTCCCTGTGGTAGCAAATATGTCCACCTATGATAGCACCAACACATGCTCCTTTGTAGCAGCACCACCATTGATCGTAGCACCTTCGTTCCCCTCTGGTAGCACCGCCGTCCCACTATGGTAGCATCGCCGCCGCCCTGTGGAAGCTCTGTTGCCCCCACTATGGTAGCATCGTCGTCACCCTATGGTAGCTCCGCCAGCCCACTATGGTAGCTTCGCCGCCCCACTATGGTAGTATCGCTGCCGCACTATGGTAGCTCCGCCGCTCCACTATGGTAGCATTGCAACTCTTCTTAATAAGCGCAAGCTCTCGCCGCTGGTAGCAATTCGGTACTTGCGGCAAATGTCGTCGCGGATCGGCGCCCAGCTTGCAGCAGCTCTGGGTTCTCTCACCGGACTGCCGACAACAGCGCCGGGTTCGCTCGACGGACGGAAGGAGGGGAGGTTGCAGCAGCGCCGGGTTCGGTCACCGTACCGCCGGCAGCAGGGCTCCAACGCCACCACTCGTATCACAAAAATCGGAAGGAGAAGAGAAGGGGTAAATAGGGAGGAGCGCTGCCATGGTGTTGTGCCGCGGAGGAGAGAAATATGTAGGAGCTGCTGTCGTGGCGCTGTCGCGTGGAGGAGAGAAACAAGGAGGAGCAAAACGGGAGGAGCTGCTGCCATGGCGCTGTCTAGAAGAAGGGGAGCGGGAGGAAAAGAAACAAACGAGCGATACGGGAGATGCGATGCGATAAGAACGAACCGCGTGGGGGGCCTTCTTTCGTTTCCTCTAGCCACGGAAGCGGACGCATGGCACACGCGGAAGCCGGAGGACACAAACCGCACGATCCCCCGGGTGATAGTTAGCGTTTCCCATACCGTATCATGTTAAAAAGCACAAAGCACCCTTAGGTGAAGAAATGCTTTAGTGGACCTGAGTACCCAGTACATAACCCGCTCATTAAGCTATTCAAATACTCACGAAGCGTTTGGCAGATGTCAACAACTTTCAAATTTATAAAATCGTCCTTCAAACGTATACCACATATGGAACACGTTGATCTCATTGAAGTTTACTAGCAAAAGTGCCCGTGCGTTGCAACGGATATAGAAAGTTGATATGTGCTTGCAATTTTGAAAAAAAGAATAGTGTGTACCGTACAAACATGTTAGGTTTCATCCTTATTTTAACCATAGACAATTGAAAATATGTTGAATTTGAATCCAATATCACTCCACTTGTTCCACTATGTAACATTCATGAACATCGCTTACTTTTAATCTTGTGAAAAGTGACTCGTGAACAGAATCAACATAATTTTGAATACATCAAGCCATTTTCAGCATTATTCGGTTCGAAATCATGGTCCAAAATCAGTACAAAGTTGATTCATGGAACACTATCCTACCCTTCCAAATGGACAATACAAAATCGTAACGTGTTGTAAGCAGACCAAAATTATAATACACAAAATTTTAACCCAGGGCCTAGCAAAATCTAGGAAAGTAAGAAAGATAAACAGAGTAAAGCTATGGACGGCATGGAGGAGGTCTGGTGCGAGGTCGCGTGTACTAGGAAACAGGCCATCTGTGGCGCACCCAATTTGCCTTTCTGTGGCGCATGGTGGATGCGCCACAGATGTCTCGCCACTAAATTATATTTCTGTGCCGCATCTGGGGTGCGCCACAGAAAGACCAAATTTCTGTGGCGTACCCGCACCACTGCGCCACAGAATTATATCAGTGGCGCATCCACCAGGGGTGCGCCACAGAAATATGTGCGCCACAAAAAAAAATCCATGCGTCACAGAATACTTCTACAGGTATTCGCAATTTGCTGATGCCCGTTGTACAAATACAGGTATATATACAGGATTTATACAGATATACAGGATTTATACAGATATAATAGAAACAATAATATAGTTGACACGGTATATGAAAACAGAAACATTACTATGTCATCACATTACTTAGAGCCCGAGATACATACATATAGTGACAAGTGCCGAATTTTTACACAAGTCATGATACAAAAGTTCATCATTTCACACATTACAAATAAAGTGGTCACCGCCTAAACTAGGATCAAATAGAATACATAGCTGTGATGATGGTGAGCAAGAGTGGAAGCACGATCATGGAGCCTTCTTCTTCATCGGCGCCGGGAACGGTTTATAGCAGTCTTTCGTCGTCCACGTCCTGGTGTCATTCTGCATAGCTAGGCGTTCTTCGATGTCCCTCTGTACAACCCTGGAGATGGATTGGGATATATATTGGTTAATAATATAAATAGAGTATGATTTATTCATCTAACTGGATAAGTCTATAATAAAGAAAATAAAGAAGCACTTCTTGCGAGTGAGGCAAGGCTTTCTTTTATAATACATCCTACCTCTGGCGCTGTGTAAGGACCCCCCCCCCCCTTTTGTGTTGACATCTTCTACGATGATTTGCGATAACTGCATCTGGATGCGATGGAAGTCTTCTCGAAGCTCAGAATCAGTGATTTCCCCCGCACATTTGGTCCATTCTGAGAGACTAGATGGCATCCTCGTTTTCTCTACATCCCGGACAAACCCTTTAATGTGATGGAGGATGTAGAAGGCCTCCTTCACGCTGCCAGGCTGCTGCTTGATGCAATGGAACTCGGTCCCATGCCTGAACCGGTGTTTGTTGTCATTCGTGAGACATTCCCCCTTCTTGTCTTTTTCGAAGAGGCCTCCCTTTTGGGCGTAGCCCTCGAGAGACTCATCGAGAACACCCTTTATTCTGGTGTAGTCTTTCTTCCTATCCAAACTCCCCGAGTCGAAATAAGTGGCAATGGACCACCTCGGGCTTAGGACAATGAGTGTGCATTACTTGTCCCTGCTCAACACAATTGAAACGGAATGTTGGAAAGGATCAGCAATGGAAGAAATATAAGAAAGCATAAGATACGATGGCGGCAGCGGATGTGTACTTACTTGGGAAAGAAAGGCAAAGAAGGCTGTTCTTCCTCTTGTTGGTCAGCATGAACCTCTGGAGGTACTCCGTGGCCATGGTCCGTGTCCTTGATCCTTCCACCAGCTGGCTATCACGCATATAGTAGGGATCCACTACCGCGACGTACGGGGTATTATCTCTCCTGATCTTCATCGCCATATTGAGCGCGTATAGGCGGACCATGTTATAGTCCAGCCGTCTAGAGTGAAACAGCTTGAAGACGTCCTCGTACGCTATGAAGAACAGATCCGCGGGGGTTCATGGACGAAGTCCAAGTCCTTTGGCACCTGGGCCGTGAACACCGGGTAATTTGGATTTTGTCTTTAAGAAGGATGCCCTCTAGCGTCAAGATAATTTCATGCAAAGTGTGCATGGGTCCTTGTGCGAGGCAGAGCAGCTCCGGAGGCAGTATCGGTTTACCAGCTTCATGAACTCGGGTCAAGCCATCCGCACGGGGTGATACCATGTCTTCATTACCCCGGATAGTCTTAGGAGCTGGCTGGCTCGCAGAGGCGCCTGGCCTGCTTCTCTTCCTGTGCTTCTTCTTCTTCATCTCTGGGATTGCACTCCCTCGTGAACCGACTTACGCAGTGTGCCAGGGCTGAAAACGTTAGCCGTCTGAGCTTGATCGCCGGCCTCCGGAGGTGTGTCTTGTTGAGATAAACCCTGGAAGTTCAGGCGCTGCGTGCATGTAGTGGGACGAGCAGGTAGATCGCGGTGAGCGCGGAATGGTTCGTCATCCACATGTACAGGAGGCATGTACAAATCTTTGCTGGCGCCAGTGTTGAGGAAGTCATCGACGTCGACATCATCCTCATCATTGTCGTCATTGCCACCAAGTTGAGGTGCAACGGCTTTGTCTTTCGACGGTTGCGGTACAGACGCTCCCAACAGTTTTTGGTGCGGCTGGTGGTGGCGACGACCGGCGGTTCCTTCCGGGTGGTGGCGACGGCTGCTTGTGGCGCCGGTTCCTTCCCAACAGTTTTTTGTGTCGCTTCGAGGGCCGAATGATCGGGGGCCGAAGATCGAGGTGGCGCCGGTGCTGCGCCTGACCACCTGAAGACCCCCCCCAAGACGAATCTGGGTCTTCGGCCATTCCATGATCCACTTGAGGCATCTTCCAAGGACCATGTGGTCCTCGGCTCCCGGAGGTTGCATGGGGGGTCGATGTCATGAAACTCAGGACTACCGTAGTCAACCTGACTTTCATCACGACCGCGCTCATTCTAGTGTTGTGCATTTCGCGGGTCATTGGTTGTACGATGATGCCCTCTGCGACTTCCTTCAACTCGCCGCCGGCCCCCACGCTATGCAGGAGTATGCAAGGCATGTCCTGGGAGTCAACACATGTTGGGCATCATGAGATGGCAGTCATCAAAGGCATAGTTATAGAAGATGCCGCGACTAACTAATTAGTTACCTTGGTGATGGCGTTGAGCTCGGCTAATGAGAGACAAGGGGCCGGTGCCGGCGGCCGGCCTATCATTCTCTGCCGCTCGTGTTTATCATTCACCGCCGCCACCGGCAGCGCCTCGGTATCTTTCGAGGTAGGGGGCGCCAGTGGGACCAAAGGAGCGGCGACTGCGCCGCGGTGTTGGGCAGCGGGGTCACCAGGTCCGGCGACACGTTATTGGTGGAGTTGCTGCCGGCGAAGCTGGGCACGTGTATCGGCCCCTGTCGACCTCCCGCATTCCAGGCAGCTAACCCCTCCACTAACCCAGGGGGTAAGATCGCCCGGAGCTTCTCCTCCACTAACTTGTCCACCGTGCTGGAGTCCACTTTCTCCTGCTGTAGTGACTCCACCTTCTTCTTAGCTCCACAACCTCGGCTTTATCCCTAGTCGACTTCCTCCTCTCCTTTCTCGTCTCGGTGTCCGTGCTGTAGTACTGGAGGAACTTCATGCTCGTACCAAAGCCGGACACACGGCCAGCTGACGTCGGTGGCGCCGACTTGTCCCTATCCTTGTAAACGTTCGTCGCCCTGTTGAAAGTCGTGTCCCACGGCTCCGTTGACCCCTGGGATGACGGCCGGCCTCAGCGTCAGCCTCCTTCAGCCTTCAACTCTCCTCCTGCAGACAAAGGAAATTAAGGTGAACCCATTTAGAAATATGGCTTCGTTATCTAATTAGATCAACGCAATGGACTTTGAGATATCCGCGGTAATTAAATTCCTTACCAGCACTTTCTCGAATGCCCTCACATCGTCATCGTCGGTAACGAATTCCCCCGTCGCCTTGTTCAGATAGTAGCGGGACCGGCCAAAGTTCCTCACCTGCTCGTCCGTGATTTTTGCCACGGGTTCTCTTTTCCCAGACGTGCAACCTCGGCATCCTCCTTGTCCCAAATGGGCTGTTTTCCTCGGTAACCGCCGCTTCCCAAATGGTGGTTACCTATGTTCAGGTCCCGCATTTCCTTCCCCCACTTGGTCCATTTTTTAGCCTCCTCGATTTCAAGGACAACTTGAATGCCTCGAACTCTTCTTGGTCGAGCATCGGCTCTTTGGCACTTATCTTCTCCCAGCTGTCACCCTTATCAATCTTCTTCTTCACCCGGGATTTCCAGCTGCTCAAGGCGGTGCTCATCTTCGTGATGGCTAAACTGTCCACCTTTTTGTTGAACGGCTCCGGGAACGTGTATCGTTGGTGAAGCTTCTTGAGGAGGTTTTCGACCAAAGGCTCATTGGCCTTGCTTCTGAGGTCCTTCGTGTTGATCGACATGCTTTCCCGGACGATGCACCCTAGTTGCATGCCGTACCCTTTGGCAAGCTCCTTAGGCTCCACTGGTAGGCCACTTGGCGTGACCTCAGTGAACACGTCTGTGACGTTGCCGAGCGCTTGTGGTGTCCGATCCTTCCTTTGCTTCTTCTGCTTCTGAGCGGTCGGGTTGCTGCCACCACCACCATCCGTGTGGTCGCCACCATCGGTGGTGGTGGCGTCATCCTCATGGCTGCCACTAGCAGCTCCATCGGTGGTTTCGGCTTCATCGTCGCCACGGTCGCCACCACTAGCAGCTTCGGCGCCTCCTCCAACTCCTGGGACAGAGCCCAAAACGACTTGTTGGCGTCTCTAGCTTCTTCTTCGACGCTCATGTGGTTAGAAGGGCCGGGCTCCGACATGTTTGCACTGCATTAAAAAGAGGCAAAAAGTTAGTACAACAAATATAAGAAAAAATCACTTAATTAAGTACTAAGATACCACGGCCATGGATTAGTCGCAATACCCCATATGTCCTATTTTTAGCAAAGTCATGCTAAAATTCACGAAAAATTTCGGCATGACCTTTGCTAAAAAAGGGACATATGGAGTACCCGAATTTGCCGGAACGGAAGTTAATCGACGTTCCGGCAATCTCAAGGGCCTCTCGGGGTACCTGCAAATATTTCACAAATCATGTTGCCGACATCGCCGGCCGGCAACATCCACATACACGACACGATGGTCGGAGCACAAACAACCACGACACGATGGTCGTGGTAGCACAGAACACAAGCACACACAACCTCTCGGGGTACCTGCAAATATTTCACAAATCTCGATTCCAAGGTCGTCTTCTTGCCTAGCACACACAAGCACCTCTGCACCTGTACAACCAAAAAAAAAGGATCATGTCCAGTGGAATATTTCACAAATCCATTGAAGCTACTACTAGCTGCACGGTGCCATTTATGTGCTGTGTACAGTTCATAAAAAAACAGAGCAGTAAAGGAGTGCACTTACGATTTCCAACTGAAATTCACTTGGGTTCTTTCAATATCACCAAGACTGATTGCAACTACGATTGTATTCCAAAATTTGCTAGTCGGAGAAAACCCCACAGGGCAGTTTCATCTACCAACTTATACTTCCAAGTTATAAACCTTCAATTCAGTTGTAATGGGTGAAATGACCACAACGCAATAGCACACACAAACCAAGCAAGCAAGCACTGCAAGCAAGTGCTTGCACCGCAGCAAGCAACAAGCAAGCACTAACAAGTTTAGCAAGCAAGCACTAACAAGTTCAGTATCAGGCCTACCGCAGCAAGCAAGCACTAACCAAATTGATCATTTACTTACTGAGGAATTTTATCGAACACCCTGTGAGCAAAGAAGAGAAACTCGGGGAGGGAAGGGAGGGGAGGTCGCAGCACGTCGCGGAGGGAAGGGAGGGGAGGTCATCGACGACCGGCGGTGGAGGTGCTCCTCGTGGGCGCGGATGGGCGGCAGACGAACGCGCCGGTGTCGAGGTGCCGCGGCGGACGGGTCCGAGCTCGCATGGGTCCGAGCGTGGTGCTCCTGGCCGTCAGTGGTGGGGCGGGTCGAGCGAGGCTCCGACGCCGAGCGGTGGCGACGTCGATGGCGAGGGATCGGGGGCGAGAGCAGGGCGGGGATGGCGCGGTGGCGACGTCGACGGCGAGGGGATCGGGGCGAGAGCTGGGGCGGGCGCGCGGTGTCTTGGAGAAATTTGGGAAGAAAGGAAACCGGCCGGGGGCGGGCCCACATGTAAGTGGGCCTAACAATTTCTGTGGCGCATCACCCGTGGGATGCGCCACAGAAATTTGTTATTCTGTGGCGCATCTATGGTGGGGTGTGCCACAAAATGTCTCACATTTTTTATTCTTAAAAAAAAATATTTTATTCATGACACACATTTTTTATTATGGTTGTCTCGCATTTGTTATTCTTTTAAAAAAAATTATTCATGACACACATTTTTTATTCTGGTTGTCTCACATTTGTTATTCGTTTTAAAAAATATTTTTAGTTATATTTAAAGAAAGAACATACACACATTTTAAAGAAAAGAATATACACACATTTTTTAGTAGACCATTATTTTATTCATGATATACATAAATATGCTTGTCTCACACACACACACAAATTAATACACAAAAAAAGTCCCGGCCGGTTCCGAGCTAGCTTCTCTTCTTTCCCTTCTTCGCGGTTGAATACTTTAGGCCGGGCACCTTGAGATTTCTTCGCGTGAACGGACAACCTTTAGTAGGTAGGGAGGTCTTCCTTCTTTGTTTACTAGTAGTCGGCATGTCGAAATACTTGTCGAATTCCTCCTCGATCTTCGGATCGCCGTTCTTGTCCAAGTCTTCCTCGTTGGCGTCTCCTTCCATTCCGATGATGCTCCTCTTACCCCTCCTCACAACAACACGGCTAGACTTTGACGGGTCGGTAATGAAGAAGCATTGCTCAACTTGTCTAGCGAGTACCCATGGCTCATTTTTCGCGGAGGCGTTCTTCGATTTGGCTTCGGGTATTACTATGGTGGTGAAATACCGGCGTTCTTTGACGACGTCCACAGTAGTTGAGCTCCCATATCTCCTCGATCCTTCCGAAAAATCTTTCCTTGACAGTAGCCTCGTCATCGCCGTAGGATATCATAGTTTTGATATTCGCTATTCCTGTCCTTTTCCTCGGTGCAGAATCTGAAACCGCTGATGTCATATGATTGATAGGTCCTTACGTTGTGCCCGGGCCCTGTGATAAGGAGAATATGAGTTTTTCATCTTCCGTAGGTGGTGTTATGCTCTCTGCTTGAAAAAAGTTTCCTTTTCTTGAACCAACGCGTGAAGCTGGAGTTGTGCTCTCTGATTACGTCTCCCTTCTTCCTCGGCCGGCCCAGGTCGATGTAATTCTGCTCGATTAAGCTTTTGTGCTCTTCCACCCAAGGTTCGATCAATTTTAAGTGTTGTAGCGCGACCCAGTGAGCCCTGTCGAAGTCGTCTTTTCGACCATGAACGCCGACAAAGAGTGAGCGGTAGCCCTCGCGGTGACCAAATCCATCGAGCCTGCCGAGGTGCTTCCTGGTGGGTAGACCAACATCTTGGTTCTCAGTGCTTAGATGATTCTGGCAGAAGGAGATGCACTCGTAGGTTAGAAAGCCCTTGGCCATGCTTGCGTCTGGACGGGCCCTGTTGCGAACGTATCCTTTCATGACACCGTTCTGCCTTTCGAACGGCATCATGTAGTGCAGGAACGTCGTCCCGAGCTGCCTGATGTCATCAACGACATGGAGAAGGAGATGCACGCAGATATCAAAGAATGCGGGCAGGAAGTAAATCTCGAGCTCGCATAGTATCAGCACGATCTCTTCCGTAACCTGTCCAGCTGCCTCACGCCGATCGACTTCCTGTTGATGACTTCAAAAAAGTTGCAAAGGGCAAGCAGCGTATCACGGACGTGCTCGTCCATTATCCCTCGGATCGCAACGGGAAGTATCTGCGTCATCAGCACGTGACAATCATGAGACTTCATCCCGTTGAACCTCTTCTTCGTTGCGTCCAGATATCTGCTTATCTTCCCCGCGTAACCGTGAGGAAATTTGACTCCTAGGAGGCACCTGTAAAACTGCTCGAGCTCCTCCGGACTCATAATGAAGCAGGTAGCGGGAAGCACCACCGCGTTCTTCTTTATCCCTTTTCGGCGACCTTGAGTCCCTTCTGTCTGATCATCATCATCATCATCATCATCATCATCATCGTCGTCATCACTATCGGGGGCCTGAAGATCTTTCCTGATGCCAAGCCATTTCAGATCGTATCTTGCTCTCGTCCCATCCTTGGTCTTTTCCGACATGTTGGAAAGAGTGCCAAGCAAACTCTCGGTAACATTCTTCGTAATGTGCATTACATCGAGGCTATGGGGCGTGTCGAGGACCTTCCAGTACTCCAAGTCGTGGAAAACAGACCTCGCTTTCCATACACCCAGTAGCGGATCTACCCTCGGTCGCTTCTTTCCCGGCGCAGGGTGTCGGGGGAATGCTTTGTAGATTAACCCGCGGCCCATATTTGATAAAGTGCGACTCATCTTACTCGCACAATAAAGGCCTGCGTGAAAGCAAGCCCAACATCGTACCGCCACAAGGAGAAGGATCTAGAAGACATATCCTGGAAGACGTGAGGAGGAGTTAGTCTCCGAGTAGGTTCCATCGATGTATTCCTTGTGGAGGAAGTTTCCTTTGTAACCTAGCGAGCCTCTGTGTATATAAAGAGGACTCGCAGGACTTAGACAGGGTCAAGCTATCAAGCCCTAAAACCCTAGCTCTTACGGCGAGTTCCCAGATCGGATCGCCTCCATTGTAACACCACATATATCATATCAATACCAATCTAGGGTAGGCAGGAAGTAGGTCTTTACCTCACATTGAGGGGCCGAACCTGGGTAAATCTGTGTTCGTCCTTGTTCCTGCGATCCCAAGCTCGGAGACGATTGACTCGCGCAAATCCCACACCTACGAAGTCATCCATGACATCTGACGTGACAAACCCACGACAGTTGGCCCCACCGTGGGGCCTGCGGTCAAGAGCGTCACGTTCCGCGCAGGATCGGAATCAGGGTTCAAGGACATCGCCATCGGCCAAGTGGAAGATATCAATGGTGTTCCCTTCATCGACGACTCAGAGTGGGGACCAGAGGCAGATCACGTTGAATTTGGGTATATTATTCCCATTGGGTCTGTGAAAATCTTCGTTGGGTCCGTCAGTCGCAGATCTAGACGCGACTCAAGGGGCGAATCAGGAGAGGAACTGCGGCCAGTTAGGGTCCGCGTGCTAGAAGAACTGCAACAAGCGGAGCAAAAACATCTGCCTCCGTCCCGTCAAAACCAATCTGGGAACCTCTGCCTAGCCGGGAGAAAGATCCCAAAATTGAAGAAATCGAAGCCGTCAGGGTGGAACTTTGTGAAGAAGCGCAAAGGCTCGCGGCAGAGCGCAAAAAACTCCAGGAAGAAGATCGGCGACTGAGGCGTTGGCAGCAAAAGCAGCAGGCAATTTGCACCAAGACTGACAAAGGGAGGCAAGAGATGAAGCAGAAGTTCCACAATAATCCGGAGAGCAATATGCACCCGCGATCGGGATATTATCAAAAATAGCACCAGTCGGAGATACGCGAGCTGATAAGGAAGCTCGCCATGCGATTGATCTGCTACAGACTGCCGCCCTACAGCAAGCAAACATGTATGGAGTCACGCCTAACGAGCCGCAACACGAGGTATCGTGGGGCGAGGAAGATGCAACGTGGAAGAATTAGACAACCAGCTAGCAGGTCTGCAAATATCACCAGATAAAGAGGAAGGCTGACGGTAAGCCGCAAACGCTTGACGCGACTCAACCAACCCAGTTGAAACTGATTCAGATGAAGATACGGCACCTGTGAGCTCCTATTCGTTATTGAAAGGACCAGCATGTTTCGGGGAGGAAATACGGCTCACTCGTTTCCCACCGAACTTCGGCGAGTCGCAGCAAGTCACCACCTACCATAATGATCTAGACCCTGTCCTATGGATAGAGGATTATGAAATGAACATGACAGGAATCGGTGTAACTCAGGAAGTGCTCGCAAAGTATTTTCACTTGGTACTACAGGGAGAAGCCAGGGATTGGCTGCTAAGGTTGCCGCCAAAGTCAATAAACTCATGGGAAGAATTGAAGGATAAGTTCATCAAAAGGTTCCAAATAGAGGGCGTGAAAACCTCAGACAGTGGATCCAGAAGGAGAACGAATCAACCAGCGAGTGGATAAAACAAGTCACAGGGATCCTTGACTCTGCCAAAGATACCACGGCGCAATCTGAAGTGCAAGTTATGAGAAAGAACTGTAGATTTGAGCCGCCGGTGCATACCTTAAGCCGCACTGACATAAGATCGATACTTTCGACCAACTCTTGGCGACTACTAACAAGCACGCAGAGACAGATAAGATGGCAAGCGGCTCATCGCCAATCTCAAAGGAAACCGAACACTGTAAGTATCAACTAAGGGAGCAGAAAAGAGACAAGGAGTCACTCCCCAATAGCGCCAAAGGGATTTTTGATAGTCCTTGCGACTTACACCGCAGAAGAGATGGAGACCCGCGGGCCACACAAGGCACAGTGTCACTACTACAGGCGATGGAAAGAAGGTGATTCATCAATCGCGACTCACAGCGGACCAATGCAGCATAGGGACAAGGAGAACTCCTGTCAAAAGCCTGAAACTTCAGTAAGAAGAAACATAGGGCAATTTCACACCGGGCAACAGAAGGCAAATGAATAGCAGATGGAGCCGCGACTCAGTCCCATTGGAAAGACACCGCCGTTGGACAGAGCGATCGGTTGTTTGGAGTCGCGACGATCATCCCCCAGAAGTAAAAGATCCAGGACAGTTGGCTCTCGTTGTCACACCGCAAGTCGCGGGATACAGGTTGAACAAAGTCCTCATGGATGGAGGAGGAAGAGTAAACATCCTATACCAAGACACGCTCCGTCGAATGAACATACCCGAGCAGCGGCTACAGCCAACAAGGAAGGATATCCAAGGCATAATTCCAGGAATAATCACTCGACCTATAGGAAAAATTACCCTCGAAGTCAGCTTCGGGACCGAGCGAAACTTCCGCACAGAGTTCCTGAGCTTCGAGGTCGTAGCAGTCAAAAGCCCATACCATGCGATCTTCGGGAGAGAAGCTTATGTCAAATTCACTGCCCGCCCCTGCTACTATACCTGCAGTTAAAGATACCAGGACCAAACGGCGTGATCACGGTGCATGGAGACAGACAGAGAGCGCTAGAATGCGAGGAAGCAGGCTCAGTAATCGCAGAAGAAGCTTGCATCGCCAACTCCTCACACGGTCTCAGGCCATCAGTAACCTCCGCAGCCCAAAGCGAGTCGCCTTGGGGACTCAGAATGGACGGACAGCAGGACGCGCCCACCAGATGGTGAATTCCAACCATACAGTCGCGAATCAGGAAGATAATACTCCAGGAATCGCTTTGATACAAAAACAAAACAAGAGATGGCGTATATGCATAGATCCAATATCAATCAACAACCCAAGTCAAAGAGGCCCAACTATTGTGAGACCTTACCCCCGCGACTCATCCTCCAAGGACGTGAATCAGCATAAGTCGCAACTCAGTGCGACTACTCCATCAAAAGATTTGACCTCACTTTGGCACAAAAACATCGGAGCTATCATGCTCGACCCGAGTCGCTTTTAGCGACTCAAACATGAACCAACTAGGTGTTCAACCCACTCCGTCAGGAGTATTATTTCGCAAATGAGTGCGATGAGTATCAAGTATGCATGACCTGCGAGGAACAGAAAACTCGCATTAAAGGGTCTGCATCGTCTTTGTCTCACCCTGTAATAAATTGAGTGGTTATGAAATAAAGCCGGCGCCCTTGACATTCAAGGGTTCGTCGTTTCGCCTCAACTATCATTGAGTCGCTGAGTCTTTTGAATTTCATACATCACCAACCCTGAGGGCTTTTTTACAAAGCACAGCGAGCACAGCTCGCTACCTCAACCTTGCCAAACGAGTGGCAGTCCTTAAGCTAGAAGCGTCTTGCATTATGCGGCCAAAGTACTGGGGTGTGGCGTCAATCGAGCTTGATTGCCTATCATGGCCGCTCTCGACCCTGAACACACATGTTCCTAGGAAATACTGAGCCGCGCGAGCGTCTACTTAATGGAAGTATCATAAAAGAACCTGCTTATAGGTCACAAAAGTACTGCTTTGTCGCAGCAGTGGAACATGGGATTCCCCTAGCACTGCCAAAGTTGGTCCGCCCCATGTGGGCCCAAGATGAAGATGGACAAGACCAAGACTCAAGTCAAGCTGGCGGGTTCACCGTCAAGACACGCATGGCCTACGTCGACTAAGGGCTCCGGTCCTGGGGACCTTCCGGGTCCCCGAACCAAGCAAGAAGCCCAGGAAGGACCCGAGAGCCCGAGTTCCCGGCAGGAGGCCAGGCTCCCTCTCGGGTACTTCCCCACGTCCCTGTGGATAAGCACTCCACCTCACCGCGGAAGACTTGGGAAGCAAGGCGAAGGCAGCGCGGGCGGGAAGCACGTCCCGTGGTGGTGTCAGCTCCTGTCCACCCCAAGGCGGACGCTCCCACCTAACCCAAAGGAGACGCTAGGCTGAGGAGAGGCCACGTCTCCTCCTAAACTAGATGAGGAGGGTCCTTCACCCCGAAGTTCCCTCATGCCCCTCACGTGACCCTGTGGCAACCCCTTAGCCTATAAAAGGAGGACCATGGCACGGAGGAGGGGGAGGTCGAAGCAAGGACGAACACAAGCTAGAACCAGAGCAAGACTAGACTAGGGCTGCGAAGGTAGAGAGGAAGGTGATCTCCTCCGGGTCAGGATCTGTCCTTCTTCTACCTCCAGCCAAAACCCTTCCGGGTACCCCATCCGGGAGGTTCCATTGTAAGCCACACTATGAAGAACCCATCAATCCAGACATGCAGGAGTAGGGCTTTTAGCCTCCGGGCGGCCTGAACCTGGGTAACTCCTTGTGTCCCTTTGGTTGCATGCTTTGATCGTGGAGAGGAGAGCTTGATCTAGACTCCGCCCAAGAAGACGATTCTCAGCCTCCTTCGCGCCCCGTGCCGAACCTAAAAAGGGGGTATCCTATACTCCCGGTGTCCGTGCAACGAGACACGACATGCTTATAGTACACAAATTTTTACAGACTAACGGGCAAGTCACTATTGATGAGTCCCACATTACTATTGGATGTTTATTTCTGCTTTCGAGTCGCAGGAACAGAAGCCTTCGCGGCTTGTCTCGAGGTTGGAGCAGCAGGTGTCCTTATAACCAAGGCACCACCAGATGAAGTAGAAGGACCACCAGGTCCTGAGGATGGATTGGAAGCTCGGGATGATTCAGCCCCAGTGGATTTATCCTTCGTAGCTTTGCTGCCATCAGGATTGAACTTCCCCAGATAAGAGCCCAAGTCTAAATTCTTAACAAGTAATGTGGCGTATCCACGTATACCCTTCCAGATGTCGAAGTATTCACTCATTGGAAGCTTAGTACCATCCGCGCGCTTCGCCCGGTCATGAAGAGCAATCTTGACTACCTCTATTTCTGGATAATATGCCCGGAGTAATGTTAACACATGAGCAGCTCCGGAGCGAGCAGAAGACCCCTTCCAATCAGAGACATAGTGAGGAGCCTTAAACAGCCTGTTCAGCCAAAACTCACATGAATCTGGAGCATCAGCCGTAGGGGCGATTTTTGTCATAACCTCTTTGGTTACTTTGAGAAGGCGCAGGCTAAAATCTTGAAGATATTCCAGTTGATCCTTCAAATTGGAACGGTACACTGGAGCACCAGACCCTGCATCAACAAACAAGATATTATTCAGATCAGCAACTCATGATGGTCACCCAGATGTAAATGAATCAAGAGACAAAGGACTAGGGATGTATCGGTGAGTTGTAGAATGGCTGACTTAACAGCAGATCCAAAACCCTCAAAAGCCTTGAGCAGCGAGTTATATTTTTGATCTCGCGCGGCGAGCTCCCTCGCATGGTCTCCTTTCAGCCGATCAAGCAGCTCAGATTTGAGATTCAGCCCCTCTCGCAAGGATTTTATCACTTCATCCTTTTCCATAAGTCGCTGCTTGGAATCTGCTTCGAGCTCTTTAAATTACTCTTCACAAGAGTCAAGTTGATCTTTGAGTATCTTTATTTCTTGCGCTTGATTTTTAGTGATCTCGCTATGATGTTCCAAGGCAGATCGCATCACTTCAGGCTTATCTAAGGAAAGCTCGAGCTGCGAGTAAACAGAGGAAAAATATAAGCAATCCAGAAAGGTACTTGGGGGCTCAAAACTTGGAGAAAAGAAACAATCAACACCCTGTCAACTGACACAAGGTCTTGATCCTTGGGGCTACAATATGCGTACCTGGCGACTTGAAGAAAATTGCTTAACCAGGTCACGCAGTAAAGCAGCGTGCTTATCTCCAGCATCGATTATGGCATCCGCAATTGATCTGGAACTACTAGCGCTTGGGAGATCAACCACCTCAGAAATAGGAGCTCCAACCCGAAGGGCATCCCATCAACATTAGGAGTCGCAGACGGCGCTGCGACTGGAACCACGGCAGGAGCCGCATCGGCAATACCCTCTTCAAGAAAGGCCTCAGATAAGTCGCGCCATCGCTAGTTCCCATGTACTCGCCGGCAACATCATCTTCGCTCGTGGTTGGCTGAGAAGGAGCAGTGGAGGAGGTAGACTTTGTATCTCCTCCAACCATGGCCCTGCAAGATATTGATGGTTATAGACCAAAGTGGCAGTGCTACAGCTATAAAAGGAAAGCAAGTCTTACCCAGGAGCAATACGGACGCTCTTCATCAGGCAACCAGAAGAAGGAGAAGACAAATCTTGCAGGTCTGTGCCTACGGGATGGAAAAGACAGCAGTAAATAAACAACCCTTCAGGGAGACACATGAATACAAAGAAAATAATGTCACAAGGAAATACCCGAACTTGTCGAGGGGCAATTCTTCACCGCAGGCTCGAAGGAAAGTACAGTGCTATCAGGCTTAGCAAGCTTTAAAGATTTGGCAGCTTTGATATCCACAAGCAATGCCAAGGCCTTGCGACGTTTCTCAGGTTGCGAGGGATCTTCTGAGCTCCCAGATAGAAGACGCTTAGAGGACCTGCGAGGTACTTCAGGAAGCGCCAGGAAAGATGTGCCTGGAGCCGTGGACAAAAGAGCGTTGGCCATTTGTTGCTCCTCTTCAGATGCGCTACCACCAGGCTCAGAAACAGTACCGTGTGCGATCATTTCCTCGCCAGGATCAGCGACTTCTTCTGGTGACTTGGTAGTGGTTTCTTGGCCTGAGCCGGTCTCCTCTTCGGATGGGAGAGTCCAAAAGTAGGTATCGATCTGAAAAAGAATCAACGTCGGAAATAGTCAACTTTCAAGGAAGAGTCATAGAAGGAAAAAGTTACAAGAATAATTACCACAAAAGGCTTGTGTTCAGCCCAGAAAGGAGCAAGACCAACGTTATCATACGAGTCAATGTCCTCGTTCGTCACTCGGCGAATGAAGTTTATCCACTCCCCTTTGTCCCAATCTTCGGGGCAAGTGCGATCAACGTCATCGGCATGGCAGGTGAAGTCCACCATAAGTCGCAAACGGCGACTCACGGGCTAAATTCGCCATTTGGTCCAGCAATATATAAGATCCAATCCGGTAAGGCCATGGAGCGTCAGCGCCCTCACCTTATCTAAAAGAATCTCGATGGAGGGCAACGAAGAAGGATCGGGCTTGGAAGATAAAGCAGACGTAGCCTCGAAAGGAAGTGGAGACCAAGGGGGAAGGCGAATCTCGCTCTCAGGAGAAGTATCTTTGCAGTAAAAGAAAGTTCTTTGCCAGTCCTTAACTTTTTTGGCGAGGGCTAGCTTTGGGAAAATACTACCCTTACGGCGTTGGAAAGATATGGCGCCACATTGGAGGAAAGACGCATCTATTGCTTCTTTTTGACTATTGCAGCTAAAGAGAGCGAGCCAGAAGTCTATTGAACGAGAGACGCCCAGATAATCTTCGCAAAGGACGTGGAAGTTACTCACTTGCAATATTGAATTGGGACCGATGTCATGAAGGCGAAGACCCAGCCGCTGCATCAGGGAGCGAAAGAAAAGAGAACCAGGAGGCTTGAATCCGCGTTCGATGTGTTCCGCAAAAATCACCACTTCTCCTGGCTGCGGATCGGGAATTATCTCTCGCCAGCGGCGCGCCATTCGCATTGATCCCTCGGAGGAAGAAGGCCGCGAGCGGCTAAAGACTCCAAAAATACCTCATCAATCCATGAGCCTTCCCAGTTGCAGCTACGGCGAGACATCTCTTTCAACCAAGGGGATTTTCGCCAGAAGATTGCAAGCGCAAAAAGCGGAACCAAAGGCGGCGGAGAAGAGTAGCGGCGGCGTAATTGAAGTAGAGCGCCATGGAGGCCGATGGGCCAACCTAAAAAAGCCCAGGCGCGGAGGACGTTCAGATCCAAAAACCAACAGGCACGATCAGATGAGTCGCGCCCTTGAGCCACTAAGAAGGTTATAAGTCGCAAATGGCAATACAAAAATTGGAGTTCAGCTGGGACATTCATGTGAAGCGGTTCAACAGTTCGACAAGACAAAGAAGCCTTCATCCGAAGTCCAAACTGAACATGGGGCTAATGTCGGGGGAATGCTTTGTAGATTAACCCGTGGCCCATATTTGATAAAGTGCGACTCATCTTACTCGCACAATAAAGGCCTACGTGAAAGCGAGCCCAACATCGTACCGCCACAAGGAGAAGGATCTAGAAGACATAACCTGGAAGACGTGAGGAGGAGTTAGTCTCCGAGTAGGTTCCAGTCGATGTATTCCTTGTGGAGGAGTTTCCTTTGTAACCTAACGAGCCTCTATGTATATAAAGAGGACTCGCAGGACTTAGATAGGGTCAAGCTATCAAGCCCAAAAACCCTATCTCATACGGCGAGTTCCCAGATCGGATCGCCTCCATTGTAACACCACATATATCATATCAATACCAATCTAGGGTAGGCAGGAAGTAGGTCTTTACCTCACATTGAGGGGCCGAACCTGGGTAAATCTGTGTTCGTTCTTGTTCCTGTGATCCCAAGCTCGGAGACGATTGACTCGCGCAAATCCGACACCTACGAAGTCATCCATGACATCTGACGTGACAAACCCACGACACAGGGCACTCCTCCCAATTTTTCAAAAGCTCGTCTATTTCTGTGCCGCTCCTCGGGCGCGGGGCTCTTTCGAGCTTGTCCTTACCATTGAACAGGTCACCGCGTTTCCTCCACGGGTGATCCATGCGAAGCCACCTTCGAGCCCCTGGGAACACGGTTTTCGAAGACTCGGATCCCTTGGTAGCTGGAGATGCGGGGTCTCATCCATGCACCTGACACATGCGCAGAATCCGTGGGCTACCTGGGCCGATACATATGAGCAAACAGGATAATCCTGCACCGTCGTGAGCAACGCGGCTCAAATGTCGAAATAATCTCCAGTGTAGGCATCCCACGTACGGGCTGGCGTCTCCCACAACATGGCTAACTCCTCTTTCAACAGCGCAAGATACAGATGTATGTCGACACCTGGTTGTTTCGGCCCCTGAATGAGAATACTCATGTGTATGTACCTTTGCTTCGTGCACAGCCACGGGGGAAGGTTGTAAGGCCATACAAACACGGGCCAGGTGCTATGCGTGCTACTCTGGTTGCCGAACGGATTGAGTCCATCGGTGCTCATACCCAGCCTGACGTTCCTTCCGTCGCCCCCAAAATTTTCGAAGGCGCTGTCCAATGCTTCCCACTGGCTAGCGTCTGAAGGTGTGTAAGGATCCTGCCCTTCTCCGGATCTTCTTCGGGCTTCTCGCTTTCCACGTGCCATTGCATGAGCTTTGCTTCCTTAGGGTCCACGAAGTACCGCTGCAGATGGGGAGTGATAGGAAAGTACCATACCACTTTTCGAGAAACTTTCTTGTTCCCAGTACTCTTGTACCGTCCGTGGCCACACACCGGACATGTGGTTCTGTCCTTGTACTCGCCCCGATAAATTGCGCAATCATTGATGCAAGCATGATATTTAACGTGCGGCCGGTCAAGAGGGCACACGACTTTCTTGGCCTCCTCGATACTAATTGGCAACGTGTTTCCCGCGGGAAGACGATCGTGCATGAATTGCATGTTCTTGGTGAAGCTCACGTCGGTCCATTTGTTTTCCGCCTTCATCTCCAGAGCATCAAGCGTTACTTGCAAGCACGTATCCTGGGGCCGGCACCCAGGATACAACGGAGTCTTCCCGTCTATCTCCATTTGCGCCAGCTTGGCTTTCTCTCTAGCTGCAGCTGTGGCGTTGCTCGTCTCCTTGAGAAGCAGTTCTTGAACATGAGCGTCCCGCAAGGCCGACATTAGCGGGGTCTACGTGCTCGCGTCTTCCCCACCACCATCTACTCCTTCATCATGACCGTGTCCGCCGGCATCTCCTTCGTCATGATGATCTTGTCCGCCGACATCTCCTTCATAATGATGATCTTGTCCGTCGACATCTCCTTCGTCCTGATAACCATGTCTGGGAGACTCTTCGTCTTCTCGCCCGCCCTCGTCTTCATACGCACCATTTGCTGTCGGCGCCTGGTTGAAGCCTAGCATGAAACCATGCCTGAGCAGGTGATCCTCCAATTGTCCAGAATCAGGGTCGATCCAGCTCACGAGTTTGCATTTTTGATACGGACATCTTATCTGGTGCATGTTGCACCGAATCATTTCCGCCTTCGCTTCTTCCTTGTATCTACTTATTCGACCGGAGCTTATCATGACGACCATGGTTGCCTACGCGGTATACATAGAGCAGAACTGAGAAACGAGAGTACGTTAATTAGAACCGCAACATGCACACACACATACACACACATGCATGTTCGACGGAAAAATTCGGCATGACTTCTCCTAAAAGTAGGACATATGGGTGGTGCAAAAATTTGCCGAAATGGAAATGAATCAACATTTCGGCAAACATCCATGCACCACGCCGGCGCAAGCAACAACAAAAAGCAACAACATGCAAATATTCATGCACACCACACAAGCTTCATGTATAAACATCGTCTTGCCATCGTGCAAACCGCCCACGTGCGATACAAGCGCTTCACCTACAACAAACATCCATACATGTACACCGCTGGCCACACAAAACATGCATATGCATGTCCATCCAACAATACTCACCTAGAAGATTCGTTACCGAGACGTGACCGTGATCGATGAGAGAGAGTGTGTGGTGTTGGAGAAAGAAAATAGTGGAGAAAAAGAGATGCATGTATTGGGAGAGGAGGAGAGTATATATGGAGGCTCCCCAAGCCCTCACCAATTATCTATCAAACAAAGTAGGTTTAACAACAAGAAATGGAGAAAAGTATGGGCAAAATGGGATGGGAGGGAGGAGGAAGACGAGCTGGGTGGGAGAAGGGAGAAGGTCACAATGGGGGTGGTAGGTAGGGGCTGCCACCTTTTTGTAGATCTGGAAACTATTTCTGTGGCACATGAAACCGCATGCGCCACAGAAATGTTGATTTCTGTGGCGCATGGGTCCAGATGCGCCATAGAAACGAACATTTCTGTGGCGCATCCAGGCCCATGCGCCACAGAAAGTGCATCCACCCAATCATTGGGGGCGGGGCCCGCCTTATTTCTGTGGCTCATGGGTCTGCATGCGCCACAAAAATCAACATTTCTGTGGCGAATCTAGACACATGCGCCACAGAAAAGGCCCCAGAGCATCGAATCCAGACGTTGGTGGTGGGGCCCACAACATTTCTGTGGCGTATTCAGTGGCGCATGGGCAGCTCATGCGCCACTGATATCTGTGGCGCACCATAGGAGATGCGCCACTGATAAACTTCTGTGGCGCACCGCCAAAAAGGTGCGCCACAGAATGTGGATCCACCTATAGCTAGTTTCCTAGTAGTGGTGTGGTGGTAGCTTCGTTTGCTACGGGTTTTCAGCTTCTGCAGGAGACCTCGGTTAGCTCCGAGGAGTCGCCCTGCCCACGGACCCTTAAGTTTTTTATCGTCTCACATGTCGCACGGACCCTTGGAGGATAAAAGAGCAACTGATTAAGTTAGGTTGGTGAGATTCACAGATACACATTGCAAGCACAGTTTTTGTTTGAGTTCAGAAGGCACTGTAATCAAATGCAGCTAAGCTAGCTTTTCGGAATTCAGAAAGCGAGCTAGTAATAAAACAGCACGACACTTCAGCGGGCAAGAACTGACAAAAAGGATCAATGGACAATGGATCAAGTCGAACAGGACCACCTTCCGGTACTTTCGCCGGCGATGGACTTTGTGATGGTCGGCAGCGCGCGATGTGTTTCCGGAAGGCGGCGTGCTGGATGTAGGTGGCCGGGGGGGCGCGATGGAAGAAGGAGCCAGTTGTCGGAGAACTGATCCCAAGGAACTATGGGTGTGTCTCACTGATGCCAGGGATCGAGTAAGGGGCTGAACACGCAATCAAACAACCCTCAACAACCTCTGTGACGGTGCTCGCCGAGCTCGGTGAGGGACATCACGGCAGAGAGTAGCACCAGCACGTACCCAGGTTCAGGCCCACCGCGAGGTGTAAAGACCCTACGTCCTGCTATGTTGTATTGCACTGCTTGTAGAAGTTACAGTACAATGAGCTTGCCGAGGGCTCAGCTATGGCTATGGTGGACTATGGTGGAAGGACCTTCGTCTTGCTCCACTACCGAGTGAACGAAGGGAATGTTATAAGTTGAAGAATGACCCGATCCAAATGGCGGAATCCCGGAGTCCCCTCCCTCGGTCGTACACTGCTCCCTTTTATAGCTGCCCCGGTCCTCTTCCCCGAAAACACAAGGCGGGAAGGGATACCACATGGCGGCGAAGGTGGAGCGCAGCGCACGGCGTCGGGGCTGTTCATGGACACGGTCCATGGCAGAGAGCACGTCTCCTTGGCAGAAAAAGCCACCGTCCATCCAGGACGATGGGTTGGCGCTGCAGAGGTCCGTGGGGTGCCCCACGGTGACGTCGACTTGGAGCGTAGTGGTCGCCGGTCACTTTATCACCAAAATGGCAATACTGGGAGTCCGCTTTGCTTGCCACAGCTTTGTTGACCGCTTTATATGTACACGAGAACGGCAACAGCGGCGTCATCGTCATCGCGCGCAGGCGCGCGCGTCACTCTGCGGCGGTCGCAGAGGCCATGTGCCCTCTACAGCGGGTGCAGAGCTTGCTTCCACTTGAAGGAATCCCGCGAGGGCTGGGTACCTCGTCGAGGTTCTGAAGTACTTGACGCCTCGCGAGGGAAGCCTCGCGAGGATGGCACAGAGGTGCGCCAGGACTTAGCGATATTTCGGACAAGAAAGGCCCTCCCGAGGGAAAAGTCCCTCACGAGGCGCGTCAGGCTGATCGTCTGGTCCTTAGCAGAATCTTCTACAGAGCGTCAAGGGCTGTGGCAGGCTGGCCCATGGTACCCTGGTTTCCACTGGGCCGACAGTAGCCCCCGGCCCGCGATGGGCACGCTGGAGTTTCGTGAACGCGGGCGAAGCGTCGTGGGCCCAAAGAAGCCTGCCTGGACCGAGACACGTGGAGAGCTACGGCTGCCCACGATGCCACGATCTCCTCTGTAGTAACGGGCGTAGTGGCGAGACCCACCACGTCCTGGTAACGGCTCGATGAGCCGATAAAAGCCTGAGAGCTCGGTGCAGGCGGCTGTTGCTTCATTCATCCCCTTTCGCCTCCTTCTTCCCAGAGAAAAATCTCCGAGCTTCTCCTTCGCAATCCCACTGCAATGGCGCCCAAGAAGGCCACCACCGGCTCTAGGAAGGGCAAGGCGGTGATGCAGGCGAGCGAGCCTGCCGCGATGCAGCAAGACGGCGACCTCAAGCCGGCTCTGGTCTGGTTCCGCATAGGCACGGAGGCACAGCTAGATAAGGTACGCCATATGGCAGCCTCCACGAGCAACGAGCATGGCGCCACGGTGCTCAAACCGGCGAACAACTCCTGCGGTAGCCTCTATCCTATCTTCCTGCACACCCTCTTCACTGGGCTCGTGCCTCCCTTCTCCGACTTCTTCCTAGCGGTTCTGGAGCACTACCAGATCCAGATTCTCCATCTTCACCCCAACTCCATTCTCATCCTCTCCATCTTCGCCTACCTCTGCGAGGCGTACATCGGCATTCCGCCTTCGGTTGCCCTCTTCCGTAGCTTCTACGCGCTCCAGCTCACGGCGAACAATGAGCGACGGGTTGCGTCTCCTTCCGCATCACCGATGGCATGGGAGGTGTCTACATCCCCATTGCGTGGGCCGGCGAGAATCCTGTGACCAATGTGTCGAAGAAGGTGGAGGACTTCCGTAAGCGGTGGTTCCTCGTGGACGTCGGGAGACAGAGTCCCTTCTTCGAGATGCCTGAAGCGCCCCGATGAAGAGGGCATGCTGGTCGAGCGCGACTCTCACGGGCCCAACGCTTGGCGCCGTGCTGCGGCGTCTGTCGGATCTTCGCGAGGCCGGCCTCACTGGCAGATGGTGGCCAGGGACTTCGTGAGGCGTCGCATTGCTCCGCTCCAGAAGCATTCAGATCCGATGTGGCTGTACATAGGCCCGAAGGACAAGATGCGCCTGAGTCCTACCAACTTCCAGACGGAGGAGTTGAACGCCATCATGGAGGTCCTCTTCACTTCTCCATCCATCCCCAAGCCTGCCGACGATGCAGTGCTGCTCCACAGGTTTGAGCTCGGACCTCGTGTTACATTCGTGGAGTCGATGCCTGAGTTCGACCAGTGGGGCCTGGTGCCTGAGGGGCAAGTTGGGCCCCGCGAAAACCCGGGTCGGCGTCGCAGGCGGCACCAGCCGATGGCGAGGAGGAGACGACGAAGACGCCTGCGGAGTCTGGCGCAGGTGCAGCCAGCGCCTCAGGAGGTCCCAATTCCTTGGCGGGGAATTCGAGCTCCTCGAGGGCGTACCGCCTGAAGCTGAGATCCACGAGATCTCCTCGGGCAGCAGCGACCGGTATCTCGTCGTCCCCTCGCGACGCGCCGAGGGGGAGGAGGAGAGCGACGGCGAGGAGGACTCGTCTGGCCACTGCGAGCCCTGCTCCAAGGCGATCCACGACAGGAACGCCGGAGCTCAGGAGGAGGCGAAGGCCAGTGCTAAGGTGGGTCAGGACAAGCCTGCCGAGGCTCAGAAGAGTGCGGAGGCCAGCGCTCCGCCTGTGCGGCGACGACGAAAAGGTGGATCGACACCGTCGAGTAAGTCCTGCATTTCCTTTCTTTTTGGATGTGTTCTTGAGTGACCCTCTCGAGGGATTTCTGAACGTTTTCTTCGCCAGGCGTCCCGCGGAGGAGATGCGGCGGAGGCTCCGTAAGGTTGGAGAGAGCTCCAGCACTGCAGCAGCGTCTGCAGTGCCCACTGTTGGGGAGCCACGCCATGAGGCCGCGGCTTCCCCTCCTCCTACGGATGGACGCCGCGAGGTGGGGGAGACAGAGGCGACAGTGCCATCGCCTGCGCGGCAGGTGAGGGAGGCGGAAGAGACGGCAGAGAAGACTGCAGCGTCTACGCCGATGAAGGTGTCGGAGGAGGCGGCAGCAAAGGCCGCAAAGTCGGCGGAGGAGCGCGTCGACACTGAGGCGGAGGGGACCGCTGCACAGCCGCCTCCACCAAGTGCAGGCCCTGAGGCGACAGCGGCAGCCACCGAGGCTGCGGCGGGAGCGGCCACGGCGGAGCAGGCTAACCCTGCCCCTGGCGAGCAGCCACACGTGCTCCAGGGGCAGAAGGACGCCGAGGCCCCTGTTGGGGACACTGCGGGCCCCCGAGGGGCCCCTGATGCGGAGGAGGGAGAAGGCTCTCGCCAGAGCCCCCAACCGCGACTTGAGTCCACCCCAAGCCCGCAGCGCCATGCCTCTGGGCCTTCAGCGAGCATTGAGGCCTCCGGGCCCCGTGGCGACGACGGGGCTCTGGTTCTGCGCGGACGGCGCGAGGGCGCAATTCGCCGTGACGCTGCCTTTCGCCTGGCGAGGGATGCGCTTGACGTACTCGAGGCCCAGCACATCAAGGAGGAGCTTGCTGCGGCGGAGGAACGCGCTGACCTCGCGAGGGCTTGGACCCACCTTCAGGAGACCATAGAGCGCTGCCGTCGGGAGGACGAGGCAGCCCAGGCGCGGCGCGAGGAGGCGAAGCGCTTCGCTGAGGAGGTCCGCGCCAGCGTGATCCGCGAGGATGAAGAGACTCTCGCGGAGTTGGGTGTTAAGCGTGAGGCCCTTGAGGCGGAGACCGCTGGCAAGCACCAGGAGCTCGCGGCCCGCGAGGCAGCGGCCACTATCAAGCATCAGGAGCTCATGGCCCGCGAGGAAAAGATCATCGCGGACTCAGAGACCGTGAAGCAAAGCGTGGAAAAGTTCCGCGAGGACCTGCACACTCGCGAAGGGCTGATCCTGAAGCGCGGGGAAGATCTCGACCTCCGCAAGTCAGAGCTGCGCAAGCGCGAGGAACAAGTTGAACAGGTCGAGAAGGACCAATCCGCGCAGCGGGAGAGCCTAGAGACCCGCAAGGGCAAGGTGGCCCAGGACGAGGCCTTCTTCCAGAAGCGCCTCGTGCAGACCAACGAAAACCTCCGCGTGCAGAAGGAGAAGATGAAGGAGGAGTCCGCGACCAAGGAGATGCTCTTCCGCGACAGCTGCTCCAAGGAGTTCGCAAGGAAAGCCAAGATGCAGGAGGAGCGCTTCACGAAGAAACGCGACGAGGTCAACGCTCGCATCAGGGAGCTCGAGCGGGAGAATAGGTGGTTTGACTCCCGCCTTCAGGTTGCCAAGGACGCCCAGGCCCGCGCGGAGCAGGACCTTGCTTCCCTGACGCAGGACATGACTGACATACAGCAGCAGGTGGCGCCCGTGGTGGAGCTTGTCGAAGAGGCCCGGGACAGTGCGCAGGTTGCGCGGGTCTTGTCGCGCCAGCGAGAGCGTATGTACCGCTCTCTGGTGGCCCGCGCGCGGGCTATTGCGGACCGCTTAGGGGCCACAGGCCCCGTGCTCGCTGATGCCGCCACGTACCTCGGCTTCTTCGAGTAGCTCCTCACCAGCTTTGAAGATGTCGTGACAAGCCTTGACGACCTGGTCGACACTGAGAGCCGTGAGCTCCTTGGCGTCGCGATTGGCTGCATCTTCGCCAACCTCGCACGGCTCCATCCTGGTCTCGACTTCCAAGACGTGACGAAGCCCGTCGAGCAGAAGCGCGCCGCGGAGCTTAACGCCTCGGTGTGGAAGGAAGTGGAGGGGTTCGTCCAGCGCTTCAAGAGGGTTGAGGTCGAGGGGGACCCGACCCAGGAAGGCGACGGTGAGGCAGGCGCTGAGGAGGAGGATGACGAAGCTGTCGACAGTGAGGACAACGACAGCCCTGCTGCTTGAGTTGCTCTTGCGGAGAGATGTGCCTGGAGCACCATTCTATCTTAGGATTTGCTATTTTCATTTTGTAATGGCTTGTAAGACACTTTTATTATGTGCAAGTATGAGTGCCCCTCGGGAGGCCTTTTATCTCCTCCTCGTGTCTTTTTCGCTCTACGTCGTTAGGACCCTGCTTTCAGCGCAATGGCGCCGCCGCTTCGGTATGCCGGAGTCAGGGCTCGACAAGGCCGGGGGTGCGTAAGGCTTAGAGAGGTAAGAGCTCTCGAGGCACAATACTCGGGAGCTCCCCTTTGACGTGCAAGCAGCCCATGAGGCGTAAGAGAGAAAAGAGAGGCTCGAGGGGCGACAAAACCAGCGAGAGAGAAAGCTCATGAGGCGTAAGTTCTGGACTTAGCTTTGCGAGACGTTTGTCTCATAGAGGGTGTTGTGTTCCCTGGTGAGGCATTTTCCCTCTCGAGATTGCCTGAGGCTGGTTTGGAGTTCCGCAGCCTTGTACGGCGTCTTGTTCCCTGCGTTGGACAAAGAGGCATACCCACAAGCAATGCACGGTTGTACAACTCATGCGCGCTCATAGGTTTCCCCATGTGTATCTTACGAGGAGAGTAAGCACCAAGGTCCTTGGTGAGGTGACGTGCATGGGAGTAGTCCCATGAGTCAGAGCTCTTTGGTGAGATAACGATCGTGGGCGGAGAACCACGAGTTAGAGCTCGGATCCTTTGGGTTTTGCGATGCTGCTGGGATGTTCCCGAGGGACCATGCTCAGCCCCCGCTCGCGAGGTGCGCATGGGGAAAAATGTGAGCGTGAATGAACATAAGAAAAACAACTCACCACAGCAATATTACATAACGGCGCTAAGGCGCAAAGGTTCATGCTGAACCGAAATTGTTCATTATACTTGGCGTGGCCAAGATAAAGTCCGCCATGTCTGGGTATGGGGTTCCACACGGAGTGGCTGAGGCTTCTCGCGGCCCATGGCGACGCGTTGTAGAGAGAGCTCAGTGGAGGTGGCCCTCGTGGAGGGAGAAGCTTTTGTGAAGCTGGGAGGTGAAGATGCATACTTCCCTCTTGAGGCAAAAAATGCCTGCCGCGACATGATCACGGGTAGAACTTGCGTAGATGCTTGATGTTCCACGGGTTTTTGACCGGGATGCCGTCTTCCGTCTCGAGTCATACCGCGCTGGGCCTGGCGATGTGCGCGACCCTGTAGGGGCCTTCCCACATGGGTGAGAGCTTGTGGAGGCCCTCTCTGGAGAGTATCCTCCTCAGGACGAGATCGCACGTCTCGAGGGTGCGCGGGCGTATGTGGTGGCTGTGGTAGCGGCGCAGATCTTGCTGGTACTTTGCCACCCGGAGGGCAGCACGGCGACGTAGTCCATCGAGCAGCAGCAGGTCGTCGTTGTGGAGCTCTTCTTGGTCATCCTCGCCGAAAGCGAGGATCCGCGGGGACCCATGCTTGATCTCGGTGGGGAGGACTGCTTCAGCTCCATAGACGAGGGCGAACGACGTTTCTCCAGTGGGCTTTGCGGCAGTGGTGCGGATGGACCAGAGCACAGATGGGAGTTCTTCAATCTAGTTCTTGCCGTGGGCCTTGAGGCGGTTGAAGCTTCTTGTCTTGAGGCCCTTGAGTACTTTAGCGTGCTCGCCCAGCCTGCCCATTGCTTCGTGGGTGAGCCACCGAGGCGAAGCAGAGCCGGATACCGAGGCTTTCGCAGTAGGCCCTGAAGATGCCACTGGTGAACTGTGAGCCGTTGTCGGTGATGATGCGATTTGGCACGCCGAAGCGGCAGGCTAGGCCTCTGATGAATTTCACCGCTGATCTCGCCGGTATGCTGCGCACCGCTTCGACCTCCGCCCATTTGGTGAACTTGTCAATGGCGACATAGAGGTAGCGGTAGCCCCCGCTGGATCGTGGGAACGGTCCCAGGATGTCCAGCCCCAGACCGCGAAGGGCCAGGAGAGCGGGATGGTTTGGAGCCCCAGTGCAGGCTGGTGGATCTGCTTGGCGTGGAATTGGCATGCCTCGCAAGCTTGGACAACGGTGGTTGCATCCTGAAGCACTGAGGGCCTGTAGAATCTACTCCTGAAGAGCTTCCCCGCGAGGGTGCGCGAGGATGAATGATGGCCACACTCTCCGCTGTGTATGTCCCTGATCAGCTGGCGGCCTTCTTCAGGGGGGACGCATTTCAACGCAACTCCATTTGGACGTTTACGGTACAGATCTCCCTCGTGAAGGCAGTACGACTTGGCCTGTCGAGCAATTCTTTCTGCTTCTGCATCCTCCTCAGGGAGGACTCCGTCCCTGAGGTACTCCTTGATCTCGTCGATCTAACCAGTCTCTTGGTGTGTCATGGCTAACAACAGGCGTTCTCCTGAGGGCGGACCGCAGTTTGGTGCTCCAGATGTTGGTGCCAATGGGAGCTCTTCGTCGATGTCCATGTCAGTTGCTTCTTTTGGCTGTTTCACCGACGCCCTGGTAAGCCTTTCCTCAAACACGCCTGCCCGCTGGGCCTCTCTCCGCGACGCTCGCCTGGCGATGTCATCAGCCTCCTAGTTCTCCTTTCGCGGGATGTGCCTGAGCTCCATCCCCTTGAAGCGCTTCTCGAGCTTGCGAACCTCCTCGAGGTAAGCGGTCATGTGATGACGCCGGCCCCTGCGTTCTGGCATGCGAATGCCCCGTCGAAGTGCATGGTCCAGTGGTTTGGCACTGTGTCTCCAGACGGCGTGGTTTCTGCCTCTTGAGGCTCTTCCTGCTGCGTGTTCGTCCATTCGGCGACGAAGTCCGCCAACGCCCTTCCTTTGATGACTCTGGTGGTGTCGAAGCGCAGGCCAAAGGGTTGTAACTCGATATTCCACCATGCGACGCGATCAGTGGCGTTTGGGTTGCGCAGGATTTGCTCCAGGGGGAATGATGTGACCACCGTGATGGGGTGGCCCTGGAAGTAGTGGCGCAGCTTCCTGGAAGCAATGAGGAGCGTGAGGAGGAGCTTCTGCTGCATGGTGTATCGCTCGCGAGCATCTCGCAGCACCGTGCTGACGAAGTAGACGGGATGCTTGACAAGCGTTGTCGATGGAGTCGCAGCGCTGGGCTCTTCAGGGGCTTTGTCGAGGTTTTCTTGTGGCGAACCCTCGGCGAGGGTGCCTGCTGGTTGCGCGGGCTCGACTTGAGGCTCGGGCCTAAAGAGGGTGCTTCCTTGTCGGGAGGCTCTGGGCTTGGCGTGGCAGTGTCCTTCTTGGCGAGGACTGGCTCTTCCCTTTCTGCCACCAAGACCGCGCTTGTTGTTTGTGGAGTGGCTGCTAAGTATAGCTTCAGATGCTCGCCGGGCCTTGGGGCGACCATGACAGGTGGACTGGCCAAGTACTTCTTCTGGTCCTCAAATGCCTTGTCCGCCTCCGGTGTCCACTTGAACGTGCCAGACCTCTTCATGATCTTGAAAAATGGCAGCGCCCTCTCACCAAACTTGGAGATGAAGCGGCCTAGGCTGGCCATGCATCCCGCCAGGCGTTGCATGTCCGTGAGGCGACGAGGTGGCTGCATCTCTTCTATGGCCTTGATCTTGTCGGGATTTGCCTCTATGCCACGGTGGGACACTAGAAACCCGAGGAGTTTGCCTGATGGTACCCCGAAGGCACACTTGGCGGGGTTTAGCTTGATGTTTACCTTGCGCAGGTTGGCAAAGGTCTCCTCGAGGTCCTCCATGAGGGTGTGCTCTTCGCGACTTTTGACCACGATGTCGTCGACGTAGGCCTCTGCGTTTCTCCCCATCTGAGCCCCCAAGGCCGTCCTCATGAGCCTCTGGAAGGTGGCGCCGACGTTCTTCAGGCCGAAAGGCATGCAGACGTAGCAATACACACCACAAGGGTGAGAAATGCTGTCTTCTCCTCATCTTCCTTCGCCATCTTGATCTGGTGGTAGCCTGAGAAGGCATCCAGAAAACAGAGGAGATCGCAGCCGGCGCTGGAGTCCACGATTTGGTCTATTCTGGGCATCGGGTACGGGTCCTTGGGGCAGGCCTTGTTGATGTCGGTGTAGTCGATGCAGAGCCTGCCGCCCCGGTGTGCTTGGGGACGACCAGCGTGTTGGAGAGCCATGTGGGGTGCGCAACTTCTCGAATTATGCATGCTTCTTTTAGCTTCTCTACTTCCTTGATGATGAACTCTTGCTTCTCTGGCGCCTGGCGCCGCGCTTTCTGCTTCACAGGGCATGCGTTTGGACACACGGCTAAGTGGTGCTCGATCAACTCCCTCGGTACTCCGGACATCTCTGACGGTGTCCACGCGAACATGTCAGAGTTTGCCCTGAGGAAGGCGACGAGCGCGCTTTCCTATTTGGGAGGCAAGCCAGCGCCTATGGTGACGCTAGCCCCCGAGCCGCTGGCGTCCAGCGACACCTTCTTCGTAGCAGCCTGCTCCTGTGAAAACAGCTGCTTCTTCTTTGCTAGCCTCTCGAGGGGCTCCATGTCCTCGTCGGCAGGGAATGCCACTGCAGCGGCCTTGTAGGCGGTCTCGACAGAGCGCATTGCGTCCTGGACTTGACCGTGGATGGAGATGGTGCCGCCGCTGCCTGGAAGCTTGACGATGTTGTAGGCCTGGTGAGTGACGGCCATGAACTTCGCGAGGGCGGGGTAGCCGAGGATGGCGTTGTAGGGCAGGCCGATGTGCGCGACGTCGAAGTCGATTTGCTCGGTGCGGTAGTTCTGCGGCGTACCGAAGGTGAACGCGTGCCTCACCTGCCCCAGCGGTGTAGTGGAGCCACTTGTCACCCCGGTGAAGGGCCTGGAGGGCATCAGCCACTCGTATGGCACTTGAAGCTGTTCGAAGGTCTCGACGGAGATGACATTCAAGCCTGCACCCCCATCTATGAGTGTCTTGTTGACTGCGATGTTGTTGATGGTGGGGGAGCACACCAGAGGGATGGTGCCGACGGCCTTGGTCGACTTTGGGTAGTCCTTGGAGTCGAAAGCGATGGTGTATTGCGACCACTTGAGGGGTTGGGACGCCTCAATCCCTGGGAGCGCGGCGTTGACCTCGCGAGAGAACTGCTTGAAGTGGTTGTTGGACTTGGGCGCCTGAGACCCGCCTAGGATGCACGCTATTGCCTCCTGAGGGGCCTGGTAGCCCCCCAGGGTTCTCGTCAGGGAGATTGTTGTTTCGCCCGGCGGGCTCGCCTGAGCCCCCTGGTGCTGGTAGTCGCTGCGACGCCCGCCCCCGCGGCCGCCACGACCTCCGCCGCGGCCGCCACGGACCTGGTTTTTCTCGCGCTCCTTGCTGAGCTGCTTGAGCTCCCAGTAGTTTTCAGTCGCGTGGTTGTGCCTGTTGTGGTAGATGCAGAATGGGCGATTATCTACTTTCTTCTCGTCAGCCACCGGGGAACCCTCGCGAGGCTGCTTGGCGCCAGGCTCTGCCGTGAGGACGGCGGTGGTCTTGCGCTTTTCGACAGGCTTCCTCCTGCTCCTGGACCCCTCAGGAGGATCTTCCTCTGTTTCTTGCTTGACGAAGAGGAGGCCCTCTTCAGCCTTGGCGCATTTGTCCGCCAAGTCGAAGAGCTTCGCCACTAAGGTGAGGGTGTCATGGATGCCGAGCTTCTCGAGCATCCTGCGGTTCGTGACGCCCTCTCTGAAGGCGGAGATGACGTGCGAGTCCCGGATGTTTGGGATCTTGTTGCGGACCTGGCTGAAGCGCTGGATGTACCTGCGGAGGGTCTCGTCTGGCTTCTGGCGCACCGCGCGGAGATCATTGTAGGTGAGTGCGCGCTCGTACGTGCCCTTGAAGTTTGCGACGAAGACCTTGCAGAGCTCCTCCCATGTGTCGATGGTGTTCTCGGGGAGGTTCATGAGCCATGAGAGCGTTGAATCCTTGAGGGCCATGGAGAGAAAGTTGGCCATCACCTTGTCGTCGCCTCCCGCGGCTTGGATGGAGACGGTGTAGAGCTGCAGAAACTCCAGAGGGTTGGTCCTGCCGTCGTAGCGCGGAGGGAGATCTGGCTTGAACTTACACCGGCCAGACGACGCGGCGCAAGTTGCGGGTGAAGGCGGTGCAGCCTGTGGCGTATGTCACAGCACCGCCAGCGAGCGCGTTGCGGTTCTGGCGGCCTGCGGCTGCAATCTCCTGGACGACGCGGTTGTGGCGGTCCCGTTGGCGCTTGATCTCCACGCGCGCATCCGCTGGAGTTCGCTGCACAATGTGCCAATCGTGCGGCGAGGACGCGTGCGACGCGGCGCGGTGGTTCCCCGCTGGTGCTCCAGCTGGAGGAGGTGGCGGCGGAGGCGGAGGGGGAGGAGGAGCGCCGTGCGCTATGTTCCCTCCGCATCCGGAGTGGTGCACCAGCGAACGAGAGGGTGCTGGCGTTGGAGTAGGCACGGCAGGTACGGCAGCGGCGTTGATGAGCTCCTCGAGGCGCCCGAGCCAGTTGTCGTGGCCCGCCTGCGTGGGGCGGTAGCACAGCAGCTCCTGCGCCATGAGTAGCGTTGTGGCTGGGCTGGGCGCTGCCCGGCTCTGCGTGGAGGCGCTCGGGTTCCTGGACGGGTGCTGGGAGGAAGCCTCCTCGTCGCCGTCGCCGTCCTCTGGGTGCTCGACGTGGGGCTCGGGGTCGACGTCGCGCTCTGGAGCGTGGTTGGCGCGTGGGCGGCCACGCGGGTTGCGGTTGATGGCAGGCTCGGTGTTGGCCCTGCCGGACGTCCGTCGGGCGAGACGCTCGGCTCGCGTGCCAGTCATGGCGCGGAGAGGTCGAAGAGGTTGAAGACGCGCCTCAGCCCCCTACCTGGCGCTCCAAATGTCGGAGAACTGACCCCAAGGAACTATGGGTGTGTCTCACTGATGCCAGGGATCGAGTAAGGGGCTGAACACGCAATCAAACAACCCTCAACAACCTCTGCGACGGTGCTCGCCGAGCTCGGTGTGGGACATCACGGCAGAGAGTAACACCAGCACGTACCCAGGTGTCGGGGAATACTTTCTGGATTAACCCGCGGCCCAGTGCGACTTACTTACTCGCACGGACAAAGGCCCACTTGGGAGCAAGCCCAATATTGAACCGCCATAAGGGAAAGATCTAGAAGACATATCCCGGAGGACGTGAAGACCAAGTAGTCTCCGAGTAGGCCTCTGTGGACGTATTCCTTATGGGGAAGTTTCCTTTTGTAACCTAGCGAGCCTCTGTGTATATAAAGAGGACTCGCAGGACTTAGAGCGGGTCAAGCTATCAAGCCCTAAACCCTAGCTCATACGGCGAGTACCAGATCGGATCGCCTCCATTGTAACACCTCGATTATCATATCAATACCAATCTAGGGTAGGCAGGAAGTAGGTCTTTTACCTCACATTGAGGGGGCCGAACCTGGGTAAATCTGTGTTGATCTTTGTTCCTGCGATCCCAAGCTCGGAGATGCTTGACTCGCGTAATCCCACACCTACGAAGTCATCTATGACACCTGACGTGACAAACCCACGACAGTTGGCGCCCACCGTGGGGCCTGCGGTCAAAAGCGTCACGTTCCGCGCAGGATCGAAATCAGGCTTCAAGGACATCGCCATCGGCCAAGTTGAAGACATCAATGGGGTCCCCTTCATCGACGACTCAGAGTGGGGACCCGAGGCAGATCGCATCGAGTTTGGATACATTGTTCCCATCGGATCAGTAAAAGTTTTCGTCGGATCCGTCAGTCGCAGATCTATAGATGCGACTCAAGGAAGCGAATCGGAAGGAACTGCGGCCGGTCAGGGTCCGCGTGTTGGAGGAGCTACAACAAGCTACGGCAAGACCCCATCCCCGTCCCGTCAAGACCTGTTTGGGGATCTCTACCAAATCAGGAAGGAGACCTCAAGATTGAAGAGATTGAAGCTATCAGGACGGAACTCTGTGAAGAGGCACAAAGACTCGCGGCTGAGCGCGAAAAACTCCAAGAAGAAGGTCGACGACTCCGTCGCTGCAGCCAAAGCACCAGGCGGTCGAACCAAGACGACATCTGAGCGCAAGAAACTCCAAGAAGAAGAGTGGCGACTCCGTCGTTGGCAGCAAAAACATCAGATCAAGATGGACAGATGAAATCACAGTTCCACGGCGACCCAGAGAGCAACGTGCACGCCGCGATAGGGATATTGTCAAAGATAGCACCGGTTGGAGACACACGAGCTGATAAGGAAGCTCGCTATGCGATCGACCTACTGCAAACCGCTGCTTTACAACAAGCAAATATGTATGGAGTCACGCCCAATGAGCCGCAAAACGAGGTATCATGGGGAGGAGAAAGTGCAGCGTCGAAGAAGTGGTCAACCAGCTAGCAGGTTTGCAGGTATCATTGGAAAAAGAAAAGAAGATAGAAGGCGAGTCACGACGTCCGGAGCGACTCAGCCATCCCAGATTGAAACTGATTCAGATGAAGATTCAGCGCCAGTAAACTCCTATTCATTATTGAAAGGACCAGCATGTTTTGGAGAGGAAATACGGCTCACTCGTTTCCCCCCGAACTTCGACGAGTCGCAGCGAGTCACCACCTATCGCAGTGACCAAGACCCTGCCTTATGGATAGAAGATTACGAGGCAAGCATGACAGGGGCTGATGTGACTCAAGAAATACGTGCGAAATACTTCCACTTGGCAATACAGGGAGAAGCTAGGGATTGGCTGTTAAGGCTGCCATCAAAATCAATAAGCACATGGGAAGACTTGAAGGACAAGTTCATCGCAGATTCCAAACAGAAGATGAAAAACCTTAGACAATGCATTCAAAAAGAGGACGAATCAAGCGGCGACTGGATCAAGAGAATCGCGGAGATCCTTGGCTCCGCCAAAAACTTAACAGTACAAGCTGCAATACAAGCTATGAGAAAGAACTGTAGATTTGAGCCGCTGGTGCACAAATTAAGTCGCGCTGAGCACAAGATTGATAGTTTCGACCAGCTTTTGGCAACAGCTGACAAGTACGCAAAGACAGATAAAGGGACAGGCGGCTTATCACAGAACCCAACAGGGAAATTGCAAGTCGCGAAACTGAACATCGCGCACACCAGATGCAGGAGCAAGGAGTGATAAGGCCTTACTCCCTAATAACTGCAAGGGGATCTTCGACGTGCCTTGCGACTTACATCGCAGGAGAGATGGCAGGCCAGCGGGTCACACAAAGGCGCAATGTCATTATTACCGGAGGTGGAAAGAAGGCGACACGCCAGATACGGCTCGCAGCAGATCGATGCAGCACAAGAATAAATCTAGCTCTCGTCAAGGGCCTGACGTTTTACCTAGAAGAAACATAGGACAGTTTCATACAGTGGAAGTACAAACAACGGATGGAAGCCGGAAGAGCGGTCAGATTTCAACGCCAGAAAGGTATCGTCGCTGGACAGAGCAATCGGTTATTTGGAGTCGCGGCGATCACCCCCCAGAAGTAAGAGATCCAGGACAGCCAGCTCTGTGGTCACGCCTGAAGTCGCGGGATACAAGTTAAGTAAGGTCCTAATGGACGGAGGAGGAAGAGTAAACATCCTATATCAAGACACGCTCCGAAGAATGAATATACCCGAGACGAGGCTGCGACCATCCAGGAAAGAAATTCAAGGCATAATCCCAGGAGCTGTTACGCGACCAATCGGAAAGATAACACTTGAAGTTAGCTTTGGAACAGAGCGGAACTTCCGCACAGAGCTCCTAGACTTTGAGGTTGTAGCAGTCAAAAGCTCATATCATGCGATCTTTGGAAGAGAAGCCTATGTCAAATTTACCGCTCGCCCCTGCTACGTCTACCTACAGTTAAAGATACCAGGACCAAACGGTGTTATTACAATATATGGAGACAGGCAGAGAGCGTTAGAATGCGAGAACGCAGGCTCAGTACTCGCAGAAGAAGCTTGCATCGCCAACTCCACATGGATATCAGTCGCAGATCGGTAATCGCAGCTCAAAACGAGTCGCGTTGGAGGTACCGCGGAAGCGGCCAACAGGATGCAGCCACCGGATGGTAAATACCCACCGAGAAGTCGCGCATCAGCAAGATAATGCCCCAGAGGTCGCTTGATACAAAAAGAAGACAAGAAATGGCGCATGTGCATAGACCCAGCCTCGATCAACAACCCCAGCCAAAGGGTCAGTTATCGTGAGTCCTTACAAAGCAAACTCAACTCAACATAAGTCGCAGCTCAGTGCGGCTATCGCCTAACAAATTGCTCTCTGCTTCAACATGAGACATACATCGGAGCTATCATGCTCGACCCGAGTCGCTTTTAGCGACTCAAAATTGAACCAATCAGGTGTTCAACCCACTCCGTTAGGAGTATTAATTCGCAACTAAGTGCGATGAGTATCAAGTATGCATGGCCTGCGGGGAATAGAAAACCCGCATTAAAGGGCCTGCATCATCCTGTAACACCCTGTAAAACATCGAGTGATTATGAAATAAAGCCGGCACCCTTGACATTCAAGGGTTTGTCGTTTCGCCTCAACTATCATTGAGTCGCTGAGTCTTTTGAATTTCATATATCACTGACCCTTGAGGGCTCCTTACGAGCATCGCGAGTACCAATCGCACCTCAAATTTTGCCAAACTAGTGGCAATCCTTAAGCTAGAAGCGTCTTGCATTATGCGGCCAAAGTACTGGGGTGTGGCGTCAATCGAGCTTGATTGCCTATCATGGCCGCTCTCGACCCTGAACACACATGTTCCTAGGAAATACTGAGCCGCGCGAGCGTCTACTTAATGGAATTATCAAGAAAAGAACCTGCTTATAGGTCACAAAATACTGTTTATAATACATGAATGTCTTACAGACTAACGGGCATGTCCCACATTATTTATTTTTCCTCTTCCGAGCTACAGGAGTGGGAATTGGCGCGGCTTGTCTCGCAGTTGCAGTCGCAGGTGTCCTAATAATCAGGGCGCCGCCAGACGAGGCAGAAGGGCCACCAGATACTGTTGCTGGAGTGGCAGCCCGAGATGACTCAGCTCCTGAGGACTTTTCCTTTGACACCTTGCTCCCATCAAGATTGAATTTATCGAGATAAGTGCCCAAGTCTAAGTTATCAACAAATTTTGTGGCATATCCGCGCATCCCTTTCCAGATATCGAAGTACTCGCTTATTGGCAGTTCAGTATCATCCGCTCATCGCCAGGCCGTGGCGAGCAACCTTGCCAACATCTATCTCTGGATAATATGCTCGAAGCAATGTCAAGACATGCGCGGCTCCGGCGCGAGCAGAGGATCGTTTCCAATCAGAGACATAATGCGGAGCCTTGAGCAGTTTATTTATCCAATACTCGCAAGATGTTGGGCCATCAGTCGCAGGAGAGATTACCGTCATAACTTCCTTGGTAACCTTTAAGAAGCGCTGGCTGAAGTCAGACAGATATACCAGTTGATCCTTCAAGTTGGAGCGGGACACTGGGGCCTCAGGCCTATGTCAAGAAAGAAAAGGCAAGAAACAAGTCAGAGACTAACGTTGGTTACCCAAAATATATGATTAAAGGAATAAAAGACAACCAGCAAGCTGCAGGACGGCTGATTTGACCATGGAGCCAAAACCCTCAAAGGCTTTGAGCAGCGAGTTATATTTTTCATCTCGCGCGGCGAGTTCCTTTGCGTGGTCTCCCTTCAGGCGATCAATCAATTCAGATTTAAGAGTCAGCCCTTCTCGCAAAGATCTAATGACTCGTCTTTCTCCATGAGTCGCTGCTGCATATCGGCTTCAAGTTCTTTAAATTGCTCTTCGCAGGAGTCGAGTTGACCTTTGAGAGATTTTATTTCCTGATCTTGGTCCCTAATGACCTCATTATGCTGCTCCAGGGAGACTGCATCATTTCAGGATGGTCTATGGAAATGCCTTTACCCTTTATTGAGCCAGAAGCATCAAGCAAGGACAGTTCACGCTGAAAAAAACAGAGCAAAACGCATGGTAAATATCCAGGAATTTGGGGGCTCGAGATTTGAAGCCAGGAAAAGAATCAACACCCCGTGCGATGACACAAGGTTTTGATCCTTGGGGGCTACGGTATATGTACCTGGCGACTTGAAGAAAATTGCTCAACTAAGCCGCGCAGCAGAGCAGCATGCTTGTCTCCAGCAGCAATTATGGCATCTGCATTGACTTGGAACTATTTCCTGGAGCTGGAATTCTATTTTCAGTGATACCCTACCAGCAGCAGGAGTTGCGGATGGAGCTGCGACTGGAGTCGCGGCAGGAGCCGCATCTGCAATACCTTCCTCCAGGGAGGGCCTTGGATGAGTCGCACCATTACTGTTTCCCACGTTTTCATCAGCAGCATCATCCTCGCTCATAGCTGCTGAGAAGAAGTGGGATGGGAATTAGACTTGGTATCCTCTTCAGACATGGCCCTGCAAAACATTGATGGGTTAATAAGCTGACCTAGCAGAGCCGCAACATTGAAAAGAAGGCGAACCATACCCAGAGGCGACACGGATACTCTTCATCAGGCAACCAGAGGAAGGAGAAGATAAACCTTGCAAATCTGAACCTACAGAGTATGAAAAGAAGTGGTGATCAGCAATTCCTTGCCAAAAATACGCAAGCACAAAAGGAAAAGGAGAGAGTCGCAAACAATTACCCGAGCTTATTGAGAAGCAGTCCTTTGCAACAGCCTCGGAAGAAAAAAGCCTTGTTGGGATCAGCAAGTTTTAAAGATTTGGCAGTTCTTGTTTCTACCAGTAGCGCCAAGGCTTTGCGACGTTTCTCAGGCTGCGCGGGGTCTTCTGAGCTCTTGCATAAAATACGCTTCGAGGACCTGCGAGGCACCTCAGGAAGTTCCAGAAAGGTGTATTTGGAGTCGAGGACAGAAGAGCGTCGGCCATTTGTTGCTCCTCTTCAGAAGCGCTACCCTCGTGCATATCGTGCATAACTGTATCTTCGCCAAAGGCTGCGGCTTGCTTTGACGACTCAGCCGGTTCTTGGTTCAAGTCGACGTCCTCTGAGGGAAGAACCCAGAAATAGGGATCGATCTGAAAAGGAGCTCAGGTCAGAAATAATTAATTTTGGAGAAGGAATTTTCGAGGAAACAGGTGACAAGTAAACATTACCACAAAAGGCTTGTGCTCAGCCCAGAAGGGAGCAAGTCCGACGTTATCATACGAGTCGATATCCTCGTCCGTCACTCGGCGAATGAAATTTATCCATCCCCTTTGTCCCAATCTTCAGGGCAAGTACGATCGACGTCGTTTGCATGACAAGTGAAATCCACCATAAGCCGCGAGCGGCGACTCACAGGCTGAACTCGCCACTTAGTCCAGCAAGATATGAGATCTAATCCAGTGAGACCATGGAGTGTCAGCGCTCTCACCTTGTCTAGAAGGGATTCGATAAAGGGCAACGAAGAAGGATCAGGTTTAGAAGACAAGCATCGGTAGCCTCGAAGGGAAGAGGAGACCAAAGAGGAAGAGGAATTTCACCCTCAGGAGAAGTGTTTTTACAATAGAAGAATGTCCTTTGCCAATCCTTGATTTTCTTGGCAAGGTTAGTTTTGGGAAGATACTACCCCTACGGCGTTGGAAGGAAATGGCGCCGCATTGGAGAAAAGGACCATCTGTGGTTTCCCTTTGACTATTGCAATTGAAAAGAGCAAGCCAGAAATCTATTGAAGGCGGGATACCCAGATAATCTTCGCAGAGGACGTGGAAGTTGCTCACTTGCAACATCGAATTAGGGCCAATATCATGGAAGCGGAGACCCAACCGCTGCATCAAGGAGCGGAAGAAGAGAGAGCCCGGGGGCTTGAACCCGCGCTCAACATGCTCCGCAAAAATCACTACTTCTCCTGGTTGAGGGTTGGGAATTACCTCCTCACCAGCCGCCCGCCATTCGCATTGATCTTTTGGCGGAAGAAGGCCCCGTGCAGATAGGGATTCCAGGAAATCTTCGTCGACCCACGAGCCTTCCCAGTTGCACTTGCGGCGAGACATTTTTCTCAGATTGATGGAGATCTCCACCGAAGGATTGTGAGTACGAGAAGCGAGATTGGAGGCGGCGGAAAGGAGCAGCGGATGCGTAATGCAGGACTTGATGCAGAACGCTAAAAAACGATGAGCCAAGATAAATAGCCCAGATGCGGAAGACGTTTAGATCTGAAAATCAACCGTCAAGGCAGGTTAAGTCGCGTTCTTGAGCCGCCAAGAAGAGTTATAAGTCGCAGATTGGAAATAAGAAAATTGGAGTTCAGCTGGGATAATTCATGTGCGCGGCTCAGGGGTTTGTTAAGACAAGAAGCCTTCACTCGAAATCCAAGCTAAACTTGGGGGCTAATGTCGGGGGAATACTTTCTGGATTAACCCGCGGCCCAGTGCGACTTACTTACTCGCACGGACAAAGGCCCACTTGGGAGCAAGCCCAATATTGAACCGCCATAAGGGGAAAGATCTAGAAGACATATCCCGGAGGACGTGAAGACCAAGTAGTCTCCGAGTAGGCCTCTGTGGACGTATTCCTTATGGGGGAAGTTTCCTTTTGTAACCTAGCGAGCCTCTGTGTATATAAAGAGGACTCGCAGGACTTAGAGCGGGTCAAGCTATCAAGCCCTAAACCCTAGCTCATACGGCGAGTACCAGATCGGATCGCCTCCATTGTAACACCTCGATTATCATATCAATACCAATCTAGGGTAGGCAGGAAGTAGGTCTTTTACCTCACATTGAGGGGGCCGAACCTGGGTAAATCTGTGTTGATCTTTGTTCCTGCGATCCCAAGCTCGGAGATGCTTGACTCGCGTAATCCCACACCTACGAAGTCATCTATGACACCTGACGTGACAAACCCACGACACCAGGTTCAGGCCCACCGCGAGGTGTAAAGACCCTACGTCTTGCTATGTTGTATTGCACTGCTTGTAGAAGTTACAATACAATGAGCTTGCCAAGGGCTCAGCTATGGCTATGGTGGAAGGAGCTTCGTCTTGCTCCACTACCGAGTGAACGAAGGGAATGCTATGAGTTGAAGAATGACCCGATCCAATGGGGCTCGAATGGCGGAATCCCGGAGTCCCTTCCCTCGGTCGTACACTACTCCCTTTTATAGCTGCCCCGGTCCTCTTCCCCGAAAACACAAGGCGGGAAGGGATACCACATGGCGGCGAAGGTGGAGCGCAGCGCACGGCGTCGGGGCTGTCCATGGACACGGTCCATGGTAGAGAGCACGTCTCCTTTGGCAGAAAAAGCCACCGTCCATCCAGGACGATGGGCTGGCGCTGCAGAGGTCCGTGGGGTGCCCCACGGTGACGTCGACTTGGAGCGTAGTGGCCGCCGGTCACCTTATCACCAAAATGGCAATACTGGGAGTCCGGTTTGCTTGCCACAGCGTTGTTGACCGCTTTATACACGAGAACGGCAACTGCGGCGTCGTCGTCATCGCGCGCAGGCGCGCGTCACTCTGCGGCGGGCGCAGAGGCCATGTGCGCTTTGCAGCGGGTGCAGAGCTTGCTTCCACTTGAAGGAATCCCGCGAGGGCTGGGTACCTCGTCGAGGTTCTGAAGTACTTGACGCCTCGCGAGGGAAGCCTCGCGAGGATGGCGCAGAGGTGCGCCAGGACTTAGCGATATTTCGGACAAGAAAGGCCCTCCCGAGGGAAAAGTCCCTCACGAGGCCCGCCAGGCTGATCGTCTGGTCCTTAGCAGAATCTTCTACAGAGCGTCAAGGGCTGTGGCAGGCCGGTCCATGGTACCATGATTTCCACTGGGCCGATACCAGCCAGGGTTAAAATTGCACGTGTGGATGAAACGTTTTTCCACTTACCGGTGGTGGCAGTGGGGTAAATATTATTAACTTTGAGAGTAAATCCAACGACGTACCACAAGAAGCCATCCTTTTTTAATATTATTATATTATAGGTATAGATATAGATACTTACGGCCACATAGGTATCACTCCATATGTGAAAAGAAAGAAATCAAAAAGGTTCGGTAGATCAGCTATTAATATCATGCAATGGAGTAATCCAATAACACATTGGTATATGCTCCAACAGAACCCGTGTTTACATAATCAGGCCGCTTTGATCAGTCTCCAAAAAGTAAACCTGTCGTTGGGGAGGGTATGGACACACCCGTGCTTCACCCACAACCATACCCACCAATCACTCCACCCATTCTTACTCTCCCCGTTTCTACCCATATCCATTGGGTAAGCAGGTTGGCCATCAGGATGTAAATAGCGCGTAAACACGTCAACAAACGACAGTAGCGAGTTATACGTCTGTTCTTCAAAGGCAGTAGCCCGATCGATTCGTGGACATAATGAACCGTGTAGTGAGCTCGAGCGATTCGTATAGTGAGTCGGTCGGCCGACAACTTGCCACTGCCTCGGATGCTCCTCGGCTGGCTGGCCGTCATTTGTGGTAACCTCGCCGGAGCTCGCCTGGGAGGTGCCGCGGACGCTGGAGGCTGCCTTCTCCAACCACCCGGCTACCGTCGCGATGGCCTACCTCACCTACGGCCGCTCCAGCTCCAACCTCCCTTCGCACACGGCGGCACCCACGTGCGTCGGGTGCCACGACGCTCCTCAGCCGCCGCGGCGCCGAGACATGGCTCGCCGTGCGCGACGTGTACGTCGGCGAACTGCCCCGCGTCGTCGCCAAGCCCAAAGGCGAGGCCGTGGAGATCGGTGAGCTCGTCTTCAGCCACACCATCGGCGTCATTTTCCGCACCGCCTTCAGCCTCAGCGGCCGCGACGAAGACGACGAGGAAGCCCTGTTGTCCCGCCGCCGCCATGGAGCCGCGAAGGCCATTCTCGTTTTTGACTTGGGGAGAAAGGGCAGATGATTGGATGATACGGGTATTCTCCGCACCCTACCCGCTTGTAATGGGTAGGAAAATCGCTGCCCATACCCTGCCCGTTTTGTTTGGGTATGGACATGGGGAACGGGTATGAATACCCAACGACAGGTCTATTAAAAAAGGGAGGGTAATTCAGCAGCCCTTAACAGGGACTCTCCCTAGGCTATGGATCGATCAGTTCTGCCTACTTGCAACAAGCGTGGAAGGAGTGAAACTGCAAAATCTCCCAATTGCTTATTTATAAAGTCTATTTATATGTATTGCGAGAGCTAGCAACGATCTGTGCAGAATAGTTGTCATGAAATTCTAAGTGACTTGGGGCAGTGGACACCAAGTTCATTGCATAGCAAATATTCGATTTTACAAGGACACGGTTTGGAATCTAAAACGCCAACTATGCGTGCAAAAACAGAGGTCATGAAAGAAATATGTGAGCCAATGATTGCCGCAATACTGAGACAAAGTCCAGGAAGTCTAAACCAGTAAAATTCTGAGCTATCACGGCATATCTGGAAGCTGAATTAGAAACTAATGATCACCACCATCCAAATTTCAAACAACAACCCTATAATGTTGCTCACAGCAATTACTCTGATTAATTTAAGATAGTTGGATCTTGGCAGCAGGGAAGGGAATTAGGAAAGTGAAGAGCATGGGTCTCACTTCATGAGGATGTTGTAGCACTTGGAATTCAGTCAGTTGAACATGTCGTTGATGCCTCTGATCTCCATCAGAGCTCGGTGCACCATGACTGAGACGAGATCAACAAGCCAATGTTTATAAGACAATACATGGAAGAAACAAGACAAGGTAGACCTCCCAAAGAAAGCCAAACCTTGCATCGCTCGTCGCGGGTCTTTAGAATCAAGTCCTTGAGTGTCGTCTTCAGGGCCAGTACCGGCTTCCCGCGCACTAACAAGGAAGCATCGGATGAATCGGGAGGGGAGAGAGAGAGCGTGAGGGGCTCTGCTTACTGCCGTCGACGAAGCTATCTCGCGGGCGACCAGTAAGGCGGGTGCTGTTTAACGCCAAAGGAGGGCCAAGAGGAGGGAGAAGCTTCTCCTAGGAGAAATCGTATCCGTTTGATCATTGTTTTCCGTTAAAGGTGTGATTTGGCTTGTTTGATTAGATTATGTTTGTTAAGATGCACATTCTAATATCGATTGGGGTTAGAGGGAGCGGTGACATTTTCATGTGATTACTCACAAGTGTGGATTTTCCTTTAATAGTAAAGATTTGCTGGTTGCATTGAGATAGACATTCATAAAGAACTAGATAAAGAGGCGTCGTATCTTATGCATCCGTGCCTTCGATGTATCCCTGCATCCGAATCATTTCAGCCCACCGGATTGCAATCGTAGCGTTACGAATGCTTTGGCGGCAACATGCCGGCTGCCTCCCTAACTTAGCCATGCTAATTTGCACAAGCACCCCTGCGATCAGACGCACGCGACTAAACCCTGCGATCCATTGCTGCCGACTTGATCACAATGGCGGCGCTCCGCAGCTAGAGACGGATCTTCCAATTTTGACGTGCACAGGATCCCGACTTGTTGGCCTCAGCACGATCATCCGACGCGGCTGGTCGTGTGCAATCTTCCGACGCCGCTCCGTGTACTTTCCGGCAAGGTACGCACGTCAGCCTGACTCTATAAGTCTATAACCTACTGATGCAGAGTCGCAGAACTATCTCCATGTCCAAAGCTGACTCACCTAGCGACCAATAGCTAGCTACTGAGCTTCAGACTCCTATTGAATTGGACTCACAGCACACGCCGTGGATTGCCAAAGATGGATTAGGATTCCGCATTTTATAGAGAATATGCTGGCCTGCTAAATTCTAACAACAGCCACAGTAGTTTAGCGCTGAGAGGCATAGGCAGATTGGATTCCTTCAGCAGTAGTTTATAGCGACAAAATAAGACTTTAGGTATACTGTATACAATGATTCAGTCATACTGCCTCACATCCTCTTTAAGCTTTCACTGAAACTGTTGTCTTAATGTTGTTTGCTTTCATTCCAAACTGTGGTCTTAGTGTTGTTTGCTTTCACTGGAAACAGCAGGATTTTGTGACAACAACAATGCTGGAATCTGTACTGTAGTGATGCCGAGTGTTCTTGGTTTGGAAGCTTGCAACAACATTTTTCTGCCATACTTAGAAAATTGACACGAGTTACTAGATGTAGCTCAATTTTCAGTTCTTCGTCATAATGGCACACTGCATAATGTTTCTGGACACTTTATCTAAGAATTTGTTCAAGGATACTGAAAGCATGTCACCATACACCGTATTTCTGAAGAAACAAATGCTGCATGTTTCTTGTAGCAATCATTTTTTTGTGCACATATCAGAATGTTTTGCCTTGATTCCGTGATTCAGTTATATTAAGTCACACAAGAACACCTCAAATTGCAAGTACGGACATGGCAACAAGAAAATGTTTCTTCCTAAATTTCCATTCACAAAAGCTTATACAATTCTCTCTAGAGAAATCAATCACCAACGAGTGCATTGACATTATATTCTGTAGCTACAAGCACATCAATTGGTAAGCAACGTTCAAAGAAGTACTAGATACATAAGACAGGAACAATGAAATTCGGAGATATGGCTATCATGGCTCTGCAAGGAATCCCCTGTTCTGCTCTCATCCCACGCGAGTCAGTAACCGGCCGGACGAGGGTGCAGTGTAAGCCGACCGACCGGAGGTGGCGGACGCCGGCGAGCTTGACATGAGGTTGCGGCAAGAAGGAGTACGTGCGCTGAGATGGCCACGAGCCGACCGGCCGGAGGTTGCCGACGCCGGCAGGCTTGGCATGAGGGACTGACGAGAAAATGGAAGCTGAGGCGGCCGCAGACCTGCACGGCAGTCGCACCTGGGCCGTTGAATGGCATCTCAGTTCCGGCGAGGGCGAGCACATATGGATTTATTTGGAGACGCGCCGCGCTGACTTCCTGCCGAGCTAGTCGCCATGGCCGTCGCCTTTGCGAGAAGATGAGGGTTTGTGATGTTAATCAGGTTGTGATGTGTTAAGATGTTTAGGGGTTAATTAGCAAAATAAAGATCCCTTATGCGGGCGCCTCTGTGCATAATTGTTTAGGAGTGAGCAGGCAAGTAGGATTTTGATCGAACGATTAAAATGCTTTGAATGCAGGGATACATCGAAGGCACGGATGCATAAGATACGACGCCCTAGATAAATAATGGATGACCGTAAATAATAAAATTCTCAAGACGACTGCGACATCGACTCTCCAGTGGAACTAAACATAATTTTTCTCTAATCACACCAAACTTGTACTTCTAGAATAAAACTAATGGATCTTGACCGACGTACAGCACCATAGCCGCAACTTGTTTTCTGGTTTTCATAATGCTAGTACGACGATGGCTCTGCAAAACGCAAACAAAGAAAGGTCAAAATAGAATTTAAAAAAAATATCATCAGCCCTGATATAGCTATCATAAAGATTTAATTTATCCGGTAAAAACTAGCAGTTACCTGACAAAACCTATTATGGAGTAGCTTCAGGGGTAGGTGCGGCACTGATTGGTGGCACGGATCCTGCTCTCAGATCCATAAAAACATTCCAAAACACAATAATTAAAGACGTGGGAGAGTAACGCAACAGAATTATAGTACCATCAACACGATCTTACCTTCACAACCATCATTTTCACTCAGCTTCATCACATCTGCTTGACAGATACTGAATATATCAAGGAAGTTGTCTCCATCAATGGGGGCTGAGAAGATCAGCTTCTCGAGGTTGCCGTTGTCGAAGTGGCACATGCAGATGGTCGCATTGTTTAGGAGTGACTTAAGGCCGTCACAGCACTTGCTTGGGCTTGGAGGCGCCGGGGCGGTTTTGCTGGTGAGGAAGTCCTTGCATGGCATCAGCCCGATCAACGATGGTAGACACTCTTTCGGCTGCGGCTTCGATGGAGTGGGTGGCACTGGTGCATTTGGCGGTGGTGGGCGGAATATCGGCAACGGAAAGCAGGACGGGAGCGCCCGCAGCAATCTGGAGATATGCCACTTCGATGGTTGAACACCGGTGGTGGAGGAAGTAGGGGGCTCGACCCTGACGGCCGTCGAAGGCTGCGGCATGGCGGCGACGAGGGTGACGGCAAGAAGAAAGGCAAGGAGGGACTTGGACGGCGCCATATGGATCTCTGTGGCGTGAATGGATTAATGAACGTATGGCATGATGTTGATCCATATATATAAGAAGCGCGTGAGATGGGGATAAGGATCAGATGGAGGTTGTGTTTGGTTAAGATTATTTTTCTATCCGGTCGCGTTTCACATCTTTTCCCGCATATATAGCCTGCCGGTTTCATATCAGGGGCCAGAGCATGTACGACCCTAGGCGCTAGTCTGTGCACTTAAGCGAAAAAAATAAATACCAAATAATCAGATATATCACCGAAGCGTTCTACTCCGTATCTCACAACGCAACGCGTCGCTAGCCAAAACAGCTAACCGCCGTGCATGCAACGCGGGAGTACGGCGGTAGCATGCGTCGCTATCCAAAACAGCTAACCCAACGGAAAAATCAAGGGCAAGGGCGTGTTTGGTTTCCTATGTAGTCATTTTGGTCTTCTTATATCCGTGGCCCAACAGGGTCTAGCCCTGGAAAAACGAGTTCTGGGCCACGTTGTGCAGGCCATTTGGTTGCCCATAAAGAGGCCAGGCGCGTGTCTCTTCAGCCAATTTTCAAAGGCCCAGTGTTTGATGTGCTGTGTGAGTGAAAAGCATGCAAAAACGTGGTGTTTAGTTAAATGCAAGCACACACGTACTCTCACCACCACCTCGAGTAGTGAGGATACCATCACACTCTCAGATTAAAGCAGAAAGCAGTAGCATAGTTCATACAATAAGTAGCTAACAAGATAGGAGATAACAGTCATAGTCATAGGGTTCATACTACAAGTCCAAATGACACAGACATAGAGAGGCATCATATCTAGTTCTGCACTGCTGCCTTGAGCTTGAAGTTCATGGGATGAGCATCACACTTCTTGACGATCTCGGAGCCATCGACGTCGAAGATGGTGACCCAGTACACATTGCGCTTCAAGATCTTAAAGGTCAGGAAGTAGCTGATCTTCACCTCGTGGCACATGGCAAATGGTGCCCAGCCATTGTCAATGGCAGCCTGACCATTGTAATCAACGATGCTCACCTGCCAGCTGCAGCCAGTGTTCGTCTTCAGGATGATCTCTTTTGGGATGTCTCCGATGTGCTCACGGAATGCAGGAGGGATTGGCAGCAGATCCAACCCAGGAGTAAGGATGACTTTGCAGAAATGGGTTGGAGACACTTCCTCATGGAAGTGTCCGACAGGTGCAAGCGGCTTATTCCTCTTCCTCGCACTGCTGTCACTCTCCACAAGAACCTCCTTGCCAACGGTTGACTGCAAACGAAGAAGGAAACAACGAATTAGGATCTCACAGACAATCTAAATGAACAGACACGTAATTATTGTCCAAGCAACAAACAAAGATGAATGCCTCAGTATAGTCATAGACAGTGAGCAAGGCCTACACAACCAGATAAGCCAACAAAAGCAAGTAGAACACACTATTAGTTGTGCATCGTTCTTATTTTTGGTGGCTGTTTGGTGGTGACATCGTAGGCACCACAGCACAGATTATCATAGGCAGAAGAAACTAGAACAACAAATCAGCCTCATAAACAAATTGTAACCCCCTATACAAGTCACCTCTGTATAGGGACCGAGAGGTGTGCACACGTTCACAGGGAGATGACTCTGCACACTTCTTAGTCCCTATACAAGTCACCTCCGTGCACATATTTCATGACAAATTGTAATCATCGGCTTGGTGAAAAGTTCAAAATGAAACTAGAACACAGAAATCAGCCTCATAAAAAAGAGCAGAAGCAGTGGTGCCAAGAAATGGCTTCACGGTACCAAAACGTCTGCACAAGAATTGTACTTGCACATAGCTCAAGGTACAGCGGAGCCACATCCTGCACCTATTCTCTGCCGCATTACAATCATCGGCAAGAATGCACAAGGTACAATCATCGGCCTCAGTTAAGGTTTGCACCACAAGACAAGCCACCAAAATTAAGTTGAAGACACAATTAGTTGTGTCTGCTTCTTAAGTTTGATGGGTGTCTAGTGGTGCCAGTACACAAATCATCATAGGCCAAATAACCAGTGGAACAATACACAAATCATGGAAGCCTCAGTTAAGGTTTGCACCACATGACAACCAACAAAAGTAAGTACAAGACACAACCAGTTATGCCTTGTTCTTAATTTTGGTGGCAGTCTTGTGGTGCCAGTGATACAAGAACACCCATCATCATTGGCACAACACTCAAAAGATGATCTCTTAGTACCTAAAATCATACACAAAAACACATTTTTGCACAGCAACAGATACTAAAAGAGACCTCTTGAATGCAAAACAAGGGAAAAAATATGCCTCATACATCATAGCCATGGATTAGCAAAAAGAGTGCCTACAAGAAGGAAGTGGCACTACAAGCAATGAACTTGTATTTACCCCCTTGTTTTGAAGGCAATCTCCTTGCAAATCTAAAGACCTAGCTTAATCATTGGCTCCAAGCAAGATATAGCACACAGAACAATAGATTTATGGATTTTTTTTTGTTCGCCTCAGTTTAGATTGTCACTGATAGTTCGTAGGGGTGGGGCACCGTGCCAAATCCAATGTGCACAACCGCTGCACATTGTTTTCGGAACGGAGCCCCACATCCCTAAGACACATCTGCTATTGTTCGTCATCATCGGTCGGCATCAAGAACGAATCCACGAATACATGAAGCAAGATACATGGAAAAACCCAAACCGCAGACCAAAATGACAAGACATCAAACCCTAGACGCAGATCGAACCCTAGAAACTTGCAGATCTACGGTGCTACCGCTACCCGGCTATTCAAAAGGATGAATTGGAGAAACAATGTTCTGAGATGCTTGCTCGTGGCCTCATCCGTCGTAGCTCGTCGGTGTTTTCTTCACCTGTGCTTCTGGTCAAAAAGCACGATGGCACTTGGCGTTTCTGCATCGACTTCCGTGGTCTCAACCTCGTCACCATCAAGGACAAGTTTCCTATTCCAGTGGTCGATGAATTGCTGGATGAGCTGAAGGGCGCCCGCTATTTCACAAAACTGGACCTTCGGTCCGGCTACCATCAGGTGCGGATGGCCCCCGAAGATATACACAAGACGGAGTTCCGTACCCACGAGGGCCTCTTCGAGTTTGTGGTTATGCCATTCGGGTTGACCAACGCTCCGGGGACGTTCCAGGCACTGATGAACGAAGTACTCCGTCCCTTCCTCCGACGCTTTGTGCTTGTTTTCTTTGACGATATTTTGATCTTCAGCTCCTCCTGGTCGGATCACCTTCGTCATGTCAAGCTCGTCCTGGAGGCTATGCGAGCACATCAGCTCTTTCTCAAGCGCTCCAAGTGCTCATTTGGGGAGGAATCCATGGCTTACCTTGGACACGTAATATCTGCAAACGGGGTTGCCATGGACAGCGACAAGGTCCTCGCCGTGGTTGACTGGCCAGTTCCGCGCACCGTCTGTGCTGTGCGTGGGTTCTTGGGTCTTGCAGGCTACTACCGCAAGTTCATCCGGGGTTTCGGCACCATTGCAGCACCCCTCACGGCGCTACTCAAGAAAGATGGGTTTCTCTGGACATCTGAGGCGGCCAATGCGTTCGACGCTCTCAAGACCGCGCTCACACCGCGCCAGTGCTCCAGTTACCTGACTTTGCAGTTCCGTTTATTGTGGAGTGTGATGCATCTGGGTCTGGTTTCGGTGCGGTACTGCATCAAGGTGAAGGGCCCATTGCCTATTTCAGCAAAACCATAGCTCCTCGACATGCCTCCCTAGCCGCTTACGAGCGGGAGCTCATTGGTCTGGTTCAAGCTGTGCGCCACTGGCGACCATACCTCTGGGGGCGCGCCTTCGTCGTCAAAACTGACCACTACAGCCTCAAGTTTCTGCTGGACCAACGCCTTGCCACAATACCGCAGCATCATTGGGTGGGCAAGCTATTGGGTTTTGACTTCACCGTGGAATACAAACCAGGCCGCCAAAACATCGTAGCCGACGCACTCTCTCGGCGTGATGTTCCTACAGGCCACGCATGCGCTCTCACAGGGACTTCTTTTGATCTATTTGAAGCCCTCCGTCAGGCCACACACACAGACCCAGCGCTTGTCACATTCCGAGAACAGATAGAGTCTGGTGAGTTGGGTCAGCCTTGGACTCTAGTCGATGGCATCATTACCTTTCAGCAGCGGGCTTATGTGCCGCCCTCGTCACAGCTGGTAGCTGAGGTACTGGTTGTGGCCCATGATGACGGACATGAAGGCATACAAAAGTCCTTGCATCGTCTCCGCAGGGATTTTCATCTGCCTCAAGCACGGTCAGCACTTCAGCAGTATATCCGTGCTTGTACGGTATGTCAATGCAACAAGACGGAGCAGCTTCATCCGGCTGGCCTGTTACAGCCTTTGACAGTACCATCTCGTGTCTGGGAAGACATCTCAATGGATTTCACTGAAGCGTTACCCAAGGTGGGCGGTAAAAGTGTTATTCTTACAGTGGTGGATCATTTCTCCAAGTATGCACATTTTATTCCGTTAGCGCATCCGTACACTGCTGAGTCTGTTGCTAAGGCTTTCTTCTCCAACATCGTCCGTCTACATGGTTTTCCAACATCCATCGTTTCCGACAGAGATGTGGTGTTCACTTCGGGATTTTGGAAGGCTTTGTTTGCAGTCGCGGGCACACGCTTGCACATGAGTTCTGCCTTCCATCCGCAATCAGATGGCCAATCGGAGGCAGTGAATCATGTCATCACTATGTACCTTCGTTGCATCACTGGGGATCGCCCACGCCAGTGGCTACAATGGTTACCATGGGCCGAATACTGCTACAACACTTCATATCATTCAGCGTTGAAGGACACTCCTTTTAGGGTGGTTTATGGTCGAGATCCGCCATCTCTCAGGGACTATACTCCGGGCGAAATTCGCAATCAGGCGGTAGAACGGCAGATCATTGACCGCGACCAGTTCTTAATGGACGTCCGCGAGCGTGTCCTTCAAGCAGCGCAGCAGTACAAGCATTACTATGATGACAAACATCGGGCTCTTTCCTTTGATGTTGGGGAGTGGGCTTGGCTCCGTCTGCAGCACCGCCCAGCGGCATTCCTCGGAGCAGGGGCAAAAGGCAAATTGGCACCTAAATATTATGGGCCTTTCAAGGTCCTCGCTAGAATTGATACGGTTGCTTACCGTCTGGAGTTACCCCCTCGCGCCCGCATCCATAATGTCTTCCATGTCGGGGTACTCAAGAAATACCATGGTCCGGCCCCTGAAGGTCCGCCGATGCTTCCTCCGCTGTTTCAGGGTCGCGTTCATCCAACTCCAGTCCAGGCATTGCGTGCTCGTATTGCTCGAGGTATACAGCAGGTGCTCATTCAATGGGAGGGCCAGCCTGCGTCTGCTGCGTCTTGGGAAGATGTCACAGCTTTCCGTGACCGCTATCCAAGCTTCTAGCTCGAGGACGAGCTGTTTCAGAATGGAGGGGGAGATGTCATGTGGGGACAGAAGTTCCATCGAAAGAAGGGTGCAGACCCAAGCCGTGATGCACCAGGACCGTAGAGTCTAGATAGATACGTATTGCTTGCTGTTTTTAAATTATTAGTATAGGACTTGGAAAGTGGAAAGGTTCGTCCCGTAGAAGGTTTTCCTGCTACTTCCAAATAGTTATAGTTTCTTTCTTGGACTACAAGTTGTAATTGGACTATTTATGTCCACCCCTCGTTGATCAATAAAGCAAGCAGAAAGTTAACCTATCTTCTCACCCCGTGCTCCTGCGCCCTGCGCCTCTCTCACCCTTGCTGCCGCCACGGGTCGCCGGGACAACCATCCCCGACCTCCAGTTTCCCACGATTACCAACTGCGTTCTTCGTCACAAGCCTCTGATTCCCAAGCACGTGACAACTTGTCATGTCCCATGACTTCCAGCCCTGGCGGGAGACACACAGAGGATGGACTCCTCATTATCCTTTTAGTAATTGTTAGGATCTCTGTAATTCTGTTAGTCACGAAGTCTATCTTTAGAGTTGGTAGTATTCAGTTAGAGATAAGGTCCTTTCTTGAGGACCAAGTTTGACCCTCTATATAAGGGGAGGTCATTGTAACGCAGGGAAAATAAGAAATATATCAATCTACTTTTAATAGACCTATCTCTCTCATCTATGATCTAAATCTCATCCCCTACCCAGCCGACGCCGCCCGGCCTCTTCTGGCGATGTTTATCCCCTTTGTTACCCAAGCAAGTGACAACTTGGTATCAGAGCCATCTGCTGCTCCGCCATCAATGGCTTGCAGTGGTGGTCCCAATCCTAGGTTTCCGGCGCCAGTGCAGGACTCGCTGTCGCGATCCTCATGGGCGCCAACTCCGAGTATTGCCTTGGCGCCATCATCAACCGACGCGGCGCCTTATGCGACGGCACTCTCTCTGATCGATGAGCTCCATGAGATGATCGAGGAACTCAAACGTTCGTCCTCCGAGAGGGAGGCCGCCTACCACCTCAGGAAGCATCGCAGGGAAGCTGCGTTCCCCAGGATCTTTGCAAGGGTGGCGCCCCAGACAATCAAGACGGGGTTGGACGCATCACTGGCGCCGCAGACATCCCTGCCACCGCTGCCCTGCGTCTGACTCCCTCGGCAGCAGTTATGCGGGACTCGGCGCCAGCCCCGTCGACTTCCTCATCATCGGAGCCAGCGCCACCGACTTCCTCATCATCGGAGCCAGCGCCACCGACTTCCTCGGCCATGTTGGACTCGACGCTAGGTCCGCCGACTCCTCGATGCCAGCGCCTTCCACTTCCCTGCCACTGTTGCTCCTGCGCGCAACTTCCTCGCCATTACCGCCAGCGGCACGGTCACCTAGCAGCTCGAGGACGAGCTGCAAGTCCAGGGGAGGTGTGAAGTCGGGAGACCGCAGCGGAGAAGAGATGCATCAGGTTTTGGTGGCCTCGCTGATGGCGGACTCATCGTTGGTGCTGACGACTTACTCGCCAGCGGCTCCACGGGGTTCACCACCGCCGTCTTTGCCGCTGATCTGGTCATCAAGGGAGATGTTCCCACTTTCAAAAGCGGGGGCACTGCTGAGTTCTCCTTCAAGATTAGAGGCGCTGCACAACGATGACGGCCATGGCCAGCCATCAGTTTGGGGCCTCCTTGGACTGCAGCCGTGGCCGCCACCGCAGCTCGAGGACGAGCTGCTCAAAAAGGGTGGTGTAATGGCATGGGACGTGAGAGTGGTGCGGGGCAGCATGGACTTCGACTACAGCAACTCTGACTTCCCTAACTACTTCAACTGGGGCAGCTTGAGGATGAATTGGTCTTCAATGGAGCACTACCAGAAATCTTCGGCATGGGGATTCCTGGGCTTGCAACCGTGGCCGCCACCTAGCAGCTCGAGGACGAGCTGGTCATCGAAGGGGGAGGAGATGTCATGTCCCATGACTTCCAGCCCTGGCGGGAGACACACAGAGGATGGACTCCTCATTATCCTTTTAGTAATTGTTAGGATCTCTGTAATTCTGTTAGTCACGAAGTCTATCTTTAGAGTTGGTAGTATTCAGTTAGAGATAAGGTCCTTTCTTGAGGACCAAGTTAGACCCTCTAAAGGGGAGGTCATTGTAACGCAGGGAAAATAAGAAATATATCAATCTACTTTTAATAGACCTATCTCTCTCATCTATGATCTAAATCTCATCCCCTACCCAGCCGACGCCGCCCGGCCTCTTCTGGCGATGTTTATCCCTTTGTTACCCAAGCAAGCAGAAAGTTAACCTATCTTCTCACCCCGTGCTCCTGCGCCCTACGCCTCTCTCACCCTTGCTGCCGCCACGGGTCGCCGGGACTACCGTCCCCGACCTCCAGTTTCCCATAATTACCAACTGCGTTCTTCGTCACAGGCCATACGGCGGTGGCTCCGGTGTCCCAAGGGGCACAAGGCGCGGCTGCTGCGTTGGTTGTCGAGGCGCCAACGGCTGCTGTTTCGGCGGATCAGCTGGCGGTCGCCCTGGATGCTGCAATCCCGAAGAAGAAGAGATGCTACCGGTGTGGTGTTGCTGGACATCGCTCGGTGGACTGTAAGGGGGGCATTTGTGTCATATGTGAAGGGCCGGCTCACGGGGGAAAACTGTGTCATTTATTGACAGCTCCGAAGCCGCAAATCAGGGTGTATGGGTATGGTCATGAGGAGCTCATTTTCTTTGAGTATCCTTGCACCGACACGTACAAACCAAGGATGGAGAATCAGCGCCTTGCTTCCTTGGTGGTGACAAGGGGGGAGATGTCCATCCCTGAGATTGTGACTCAACTGCAGCGGCTGGTTCCTTCTGAGCATTTTGTTTGGGAGGTGAGACAGATGGGACCTAATAGGTATCAGGTGCAATTTCCTACAAGGAATGATCTAGAGAGGCTGAAGATCTTTGGTCTTTGTCGGGTTCCTAATAGTGCTTGTGAGCTGACGGTGGACAATTGGGCACATAGGCCTCAACCGATGAGAACCTTGCCGGAGGTGTGGGTCAGAGTGACTGGGATACCAAGCCCGCACAATGGCGATTTTCTTGCATTATGGGCTCTGGGAGACATGTACGGTAAAACTCTGAAGATTGACATGGCTTTCACTAGAGAGAATGGGGTGCTTCGGATCCGTATTGGGTGCCTTGACTACACCAAGATTCCTAGGCATTTTCCCATGTTTATCAAGGATGGTTTCTACGACCTCACTTTTGTGGTGGAGGGTGTGGAGCCACCGGCTGATCCGGACGTGGTGATGGGAGTAGACGGAAAGGAAGAGGACGATGAAGACGATGATGACATTGGGGATGACTTTGCAGCGGCTGTAGCTAAACTTGGGTACAATGACAAAACAGCAAGTTCTGGTAACGTGAAGGAGAGCACTACTGAGACTGAGACGGGTGGCGGATCCACCGCCAAACCTCCTATCTCGGAGGCGAGGACGGGTGTGGTTTTCTCTCCGACAGTGCGTCGCTCTTTTGATCGCGCAAGGGAGGAGTTCTCCGCGCTACAACTGGGGTTTTCGAGAGTTTCTGACACGGAGGAGGGGGCTGGTTCTGGAGTTTCGGAGGTGGCAGCAATGCCCTCCATGGACGGTGCTGCAGGGTGTCATGTGGACGCCATGCTTGCAGCACATGAGGCGCAGGTGGTGGCACCCTCGGTGGTGTCCAATGCGGCTGGACTGCAGGAGGTGGTCGCCTCGCCGTCTTCGGAGACGGTATGCGCCCCATGCTCTCCTGGTACCACAGGTGGTGGAACCGGATCGAGCAAGGGGGCAGCGACCACGGTGACCGCGTCTTCCCCGTGTGCGGCTGGGCAGCGGGTGCACACCCATGACGTGATGGTGATGACGCCAACGGGCACGTTCGGAGAGGATGGACAGGAGATGGTCGTCTCACCGTCTTCGGCGACGGTGTGTCCTCTGCGCTCTCCTGGCACCACAGGCGGTGGGGCCGGATCGAGCTTGGGGGCTGCGATTACGGTGTCTCCTTGCACCCCAGGCGGGGGGCCTCGAGGGGGCAGCGACGGCCGGCGTAGCCGGGCACCGGTGTACATCCCTTCGATTCCTTCCTTCCCAATTCACCAGGCGGGTGATGCAGGGAGGGAGGCATCACGTCAGCGCGTCATCGACTTAGGTGGTATCCCGGATCCGGAGGCTTTGGGCCTTCGCTCGAGTGGACGGCTTCGCGCGCAGCTTAATGCGGATGTCCCTCAGATGGAGCGGGCAATGGCATTGGCGGAGCGTCGCGACATGGGTCCAGGTACGAATTTAAATAAAAGTTTTTCTATTCTCGCTTTTTCGGATCAAGAGGTTGTTGATAGAGCGTCTAAATTGGGGGTTTCCTTAGGATCTAAATCTGCTATTTCTGTTGCTTTGATTAAGAAATCGGAATTAGATAGAACTATGCACATTCTGCAAAATAATATGAAGGAAAATTATGATGATCATCCACATAGTTTAATCCTTAATAGGGCTTCGTGTCTTACTGAGGATCTAGAGGAAGATGATATTACTATCATATTGGAGAGGGTCACTCAGACCAGGAAAAAGAAAGATTACTCCACTCTAAACAAACGTAGAAGTGCTAGGATTAAACTACAAAAAAGAGTAAAGATGCATAGTTTAAAAGGGATCTTTTGGAATAGTGAAGGTTTTCGTGACCCCGGAAAACACTTGTTTGTTCAAGAATCAATCCGAGAGAGGAAATTAGATTTTATCGCGTTATCGGAGACGGGAAGATCTAATTTTTCCACCCCTTTTTTAACCCATTTGGCGGCGGGGCAGGACTTTAGTTGGTTTTGCTTGCCACCAAGAGGTAGATCCGGGGGGATGCTTATTGGCGTTAACACTGCAACGCTCCAAGTTAAAAATGTCGATGTAGGGGATTTTTGTGTTAAACTCTATGTAAAATCCAAATGTGATGGTTTCGAATGGGTTTTGGTGTCTGTTTATGGGGCAGCTCAAGATGAACACAAGCCTATGTTTTTATCAGAGTTAGTCCGACTATGCGAAAACGAACCACTACCAATGTTGGTGGGTGGGGATTTTAACATACTTCGGAAACCTGAAGAAAAGAACAATGCGTCATACAATCCAAGATGGCCTATAATGTTTAATGCCATCATCCAGAGTCTAGAGTTGCGAGAGATAGAATTGACCGGAAGACAATTCACCTGGGCAAGTAGGAGAGAAGTTCCTACATATGAAAAGTTGGATAGGATTTTGGCAACAACTGAGTGGGAACAAAAATTCCTTTGGTTTCGGTCCAAGCCTTGAGTAGAGCTGGGTCGGATCACACACCCCTCTTCGTGGATTCAGGGGTACAAGCCCACCTAGGTAATAATGCCCGCTTTTCGTTTGAATTATCTTGGCTTCGGACCGAGGGTTTCTACGAAATGGTGGCGGCCGAGTGGGCGGCTGTAGTAAACGGGAACTCACCTATAGAGATATGGCAAAACAAAATACGACACTTAAGGCGATACCTTAAAGGCTGGGCTAAAAACCAAAGTGGGAAATATAAAAGGAGAAAGAAAGATTGCTAAAAATCATCGATTTGTTAGATATTAAAGCTGAGAGCACACCGCTTAGTTCGTCGGAGCGGGATGCTTTGAAGGCGGCAAATGATCGACTTTGCTGTCTTCGTAGAGATGAGGAGACCAAGTGGGCTCAACGAGCAAAAGTAAAATATATCCAGGAGGGGGGAAATAATACAAAATATTTTCACCTCATAGCAAATGGCAAACATAGGAAAAAGAAGATTTTTCAATTAGAGCAAGACGAAGGAACCATTGTAGGCGAGTCGAATTTAAAGACATACATTACAGAATATTATAAGAAATTGTTTGGGGATGCAGCCCCGAATGATATAGTACTCGATGAAAGCATGACTCATGATATACCGCAATTGACGCAACAAGAGAATGACATTCTTACAGCTGATTTCTTAGTGAAAGAAGTGTATGAGGCCATCTCTCAAATGGAACTCAATAAGGCTCCGGGGCCAGATGGTTTTCCTGCGGAATTTTACAAGACCTTCTGGGAGGTTATTAGGGATGATTTAATGGCTCTTTTCGTTCAGCTGAAACAAGGAAACTTGCCCTTGTTTAAACTAAACTTTGGAGTTATTACTTTGCTTCCCAAAAAAGAAAATGCGGTTCAGATTCAACAATATAGACCAATATGTCTTCTCAACGTCAGTTTTAAAATCTTTACAAAAGTAGGTACTAATCGTATTACTGAAATTGCTCAAAAGATTATTAGACCGACGCAGTCGGCGTTCATGCCAGGGAGACACATTTTAGAAGGTGTGGTCGTCCTCCATGAAACCATCCATGAGCTTCAAACGAAGAAGATGGATGGAGTTATATTCAAAATTGACTTTGAAAAGGCATATGATAAAGTAAAATGGCCATTCCTCCAACAAGCTTTGCGTATGAAAGGATTTACACAAGAATGGTGTGATTGGATTACGCAATTTGTTCAGGGGGGGAGTGTCGGTATTAGAGTAAATGATGACATCGGTCATTATTTCCAAACTAAAAAGGGCCTTCGCCAAGGGGATCCGTTGTCCCCTATATTGTTTAATATTGTGGCGGACATGTTGGCCATTCTTATTGCTCGAGCAAAGGAGGATGGTCAGATAGGTGGTCTCATACCTCACTTAGTGGAGGGAGGGTTATCTATTTGCAATATGCAGACGACACGATTTTATTTATGGAGCACGATTTGGAGAAAGCAGTTAATATGAAACTCATCCTCTGCATTTTTGAACAATTGTCTGGCCTCAAAATAAATTTTCACAAGAGTGAAATTTTTTGTTTTGGAAAGGCTAAGGAGGTCGAGAACCAATACAAGCAGATCTTCGGCTGCGAGTCTGGCTCTCTTCCTTTCAAATACCTAGGAGTCCCAATTCATTATAGGAAACTACGAAATGATGAATGGCAACCAGTCGAATGCCGCTTCGAAGGCAAGCTCGGCTGTTGGAAAGGGAAAATGTTGTCTTATGGAGACCGGCTGGTTCTTGTTAATTCGGTACTAACAAGCCTTCCGATGTTTATGCTATCCTTTTTCGAATTACCTAAAGGGGTAAGAAAGAGGTTAGATTTCTATAGATCTCGTTTTTTTGGCAGAGCGATGAGAATAAAAGAAAGTATAGATTAACCAAATGGAACATTATATGCCGACCAAAAGACCAGGGAGGTTTAGGGGTTGAGGTACTTGAGCTAAAAAATAAATGTTTGTTAAGCAAGTGGCTTTTCAAGCTTTTAAATGAGGAGGGGTGTGGCAGGAATTGCTACATAACAAATACCTTCATAGTAAAACATTAGCTCAAGTGGAAGCCCAACCTACAGACTCTCCTTTTTGGAAAGGCCTAATGAGAGTAAAGGACGATTTCTTCATTAGGGGGTCTTTTAAAATTGGCAATGGGGAAACAACAAGATTCTGGGAAGATACTTGGTTGGGTGATTCCCCATTGATGAACCAATATCCATTACTGTATAGCATTGTGCGGCAACAACATGTGTCGGTTCATGATGTGCTACACAATGCACCGCCGCTAAACTCGGATTTAGAAGGGCGCTTGTGGGAATAAATGGGACATGTGGTCTCATCTATGCCACAGATTAATGGAGGTCATTTTGACAGATGTTCCAGATGTATTTAAGTGGAATTTGACCCAAAACGGTCAATTTACAGTAAAATCTATGTATGAGGATTTTATGAATGGACATACTAGATATTTACAGAAGTATCTTTGGAAATTAAAAATTCCACAGAAGATTAAGATTTTTATGTGGTTCCTTCACAAAAAGGTCTTGCTAACAAAAGATAATTTGGCTAAGCGGAATTGGAAAGGTAATTCACATTGCTCTTTTTGTGGGAACGATGAGAATATAAACACCTTTTTATTTCCTGCCCTTTTGCAAAACTCATCCGCGGGTAGTTTTCTGTACTTATAATATTCCACCTCCTACTAATGTCACAAATATGTTTGGGAATTGGTTGAGGGGAGTGGATCAAAAGACCAAAAATAGGATACGTATAGGCGTGTCAGCTATTTGCTGGTCCATATGGAATTGTAGAAATGATATTGTTTTTAACAGGAAAGATAAATTTCATGTTTTACAGGTTATCCATACGGCGGTACATTGGATCCAGTTATGGGCTTTCCTGCTGCCTTCGGACCAGCGGGATCTTATGGCGGCTGGATGTACAAGACTCCTGCGAGTGGCACAGGATTTTTTCTCCCGACATTCGTGGCAGCATATTAGTCGACTTTCGTAGTTTACTTATTTACGCCACTGTCGGATGAGGAGTCTTTCTTAATCTTAGTGATTTATTGAGAATGTAAACTTTAAGATACGATATACTTTGTAATAATGCGGCTGTGTGCATCACTCGATGCAGAGGCTGGGATTAATAAAATTTCTTTTTCTAAAAAAAAAAGTTAAATCCGAAAAGGTCCTACTACAAAACCATGTTTCCAGATCAGTGAGGGCACCAAATAGTTGTCTTAATTTCCTGATGTCTCATCTACCATTTTTTATTAAAGGTTATCTTTAAGTATTGGTAGCTCGCATGCCGAAACAGGATTCATGATCGGATCTCAAACACCAGCCGCACTCGCTTACTTGTCGCAAGCGAACTTTATGGTGTTTTTGGTCCAGATTCTGTTGCTCTAACCTGAAGACATGCAACAGAAGTATATGTGCTACCCTGAAATTAATGGACAGGGGTAACTAATATGTGATACTGGATAAATACTATTTTTTGACAAATGGTTTGATGAATGCTTATTTGTGATGTCAAGTAGCATCCAGCCTGAACCCTTGGACTCAGCCGAAACCAGCAAGTTTACTATAATTATTAAGTGCTTAACTGAAAGTCCAGGACACTTACAACTATCTGGTCCTTGTACAAGGTACTATTGCTAGCATAATGAGATCACTAGGTTAGTCATTTAAATTGCCCAATATGGTATCATTTAAATTGCCCCGAAGTCGTAAATTGGTGTAGGTATTAAGCATGTGTATCTGGCGTAGCCAAACTGCAACGAACAGCTCAGCTTATTTCTTTCTCTCATGCATAACCTGATGGTTCCCTGGGACCAAGCTTCTCTATCTAAACCTGAATATATACCATTGTAGTCCATGTGCTTCTCTCAATAAAGTGTGCTTCTGTTGGATCCACATCTGTTACTGTTCCTGAATGTATCTTACATGTTTGCGTTTATTCACTATGTCAGGCGAAAGCACATATAAATAGATAGTGTACCAAGGTAGATTTATTCCTTACTAAAATGTGCTTTATCTATACGAGGCTTTACTGTTTCCTAGATGCAAACAGAGGTTATTAAGTAGCAATCAAATGCAATTGATGAGATGATTCCTTAGAGAGATATGCTTATGTAACTGACATACTCTTACAGAATTTTGTACTAAATGTACACATGAGTTTGCATTTGTTACAACCTACTATGGTCAAATATCTGAACGTGACTTGATGCACATATACGTTTAGCACCCACTTATTCATCTCCGCCAATCAGAATATCAATTGACCACTAATTTCCTAACCATGTATCTCATATTCTAGCATGAACAGGATACTATTTTCATCTGCGGTGTGTCATGACACTGAAATCTGAAGCCTATGTATTTGCATTTTTATGCACAGGTAATGTCAACTCTAAGTCTGACCAGAACTGATACAAAATAGTGCCTCACACCTTGATGATTAGTGTAGGCTAGTGTGCCCCCTTTCCATCGAAATCTCTATGTTGTAATTCCATATTTATGCATCAGATTAGTACACAAGTGAAGTAGAAATCATTTCATTCAAATTCTTGGGGCTCACATGTGTAAAGTTGTACCTGATTGGTTGGGGATTCTGGGACACCTCAATATGGTTGGGGATGGATTTCGACTCCCTAAGACCATGTACTATGTGGGTTCGGCTCAAAGAGAAAATGTGACAGGCTTTGAATCGACTCAGTTTCTCTACTATGTCTTGGTTCGCTTTCATCAGAGTGATGGGCCCACTGAATGCATGCTGGTTGTACTACTCTACTGCTTTTGCATGTACATGCATGCGAAGAAAAGAATCTCTCCTATCTAAAAAAAGAATTTCGTTCCTTAGTCTGCCACCAAAAAAACCTTTCGTCCACTTAGTCTGCCGTTACGTTTCGTCCACCTCACACGTCGTCCCGCATCGATTTTAGTCGCATCTCCTCCCCTCCCGCGATTAGCGCAAACAAATCGGGTAAGAAAAAACATGTCTTCACCCGACTCTGTCCATAACTCTCTCTCCCCCAATCTCGCCGCCACGCCCACCGCCGCGCCGTCGCCGTTACCCCCATGGCTCGGCCGGGCACACGCCCTCGCTTCCCTTATCGCCGTCCTTTTCGATCACCCTCCATGGAACCCAATACTCTTCCGTCTGCGATGATGTCGTTGGGCGCAGGTGACGAGGACGGAGACGGGGTCCAGTGGGGGCAGCACGGCGGCGGCATCTCCATTGCACAACATCTGTGCGGCGGTCTAAGGACGAGAGGGAGGTGGTGGCCAGAGGAACCACATGCAGGTGGCGGCAGCTTATGGCGAGCTGCGCCGGCGGATCTGCTGTGTCGGTGGCGCTTGAGGCCGGCAATAGCTTGAGACGCAAGGGCAGGGGCGACCTGACCCGTTCGCCAATGTGCAGGCGCCTCCCGCGCTCCTGCCTCGATCACCTTTGGAGGCACCTTCTCCTCCCTGCCTCACGCATCCCCTCCATCCTCTGGCGCGGCAAATCACACACTTCTTTGTGCATTATGTTAATCAGTTAGCAAGGTACGCAGAATAGTTAGTATCCAATCTTTGATATGGAGATTAGAACTATTTGATGTCTGCATCCTCGAGTGCAAACTCGTAATGTTGCGGCTCTCTATATCCTTGTGAGCACTTTATTTCAGATTATCGAAGCACTCTCATGTGTTCCGTGTCTCTCAGAGGTATTGTTGGAACAAATTATTGTTGGAACAAATTATTGTTGCACTCTACAATGCGCAGAGGTTTAGGCTTTACATGTCAAATTATTGTTGCACTCTACAATGCGCAGAGGTATTGTTGGAACAAATTATTGACTCTTTTTACATTGGTTCCTATTGTGTGACTGCATTTTCTTTGCAGGCTGCCAATGTTTGTGATATGGAACCAGTTGCTTATGAATTCTTCACACAAGTATTCATCTTATATGAAGAAGAAATCGTGGTATGACACACACCTGTCTCTCTCTTACTCTATGCCTAGCCTGGACCATATCATAAATGGCATTTGCTATGCACGCCTTAGGGCACTTGAGTGCTTTAACATATATTTTCCTTGTAATGGTTCTTTGCCACGAGCAGGATTCTAAGGCTCAAATTACCGCACTTCACCTAATTATTGGAACCCTTCAGCGAATGGGCATATTTGGGGTGGAAAAAACAGAGACACCCTCACCCATAAGACAACAGGGGTAACAGGTTCTTGCTTTTCTTGTAATGTGTTTTGAATTATGCTATTACCCAAATTTTTTTAACCTAGCCTTTATTCTAAATGACATCACCTCTGTTTTTTGCAGTACTCAGCAAAACTTCTAAAGAAGCCTGATCAATGCCGAGCAGTCTATGAATATTCACACCTTTTCTGGACTGATGACCAAGATGGAATAATGGACTGTGAAAGGTGAACTTATTGATATGCTCAACTTATTGATATGCTCATTTAATTTTCTATGCACACTGCAAATCGACTGTGCTGTTATTTGTACTGTCTAGCCTGACCTTTTGCTTGGTGGATTGTAAGGTTCGTGGAGCATCCAAACATTCCGGTGCTCCTGTTGGAAGTGCAGAAAAGTTCCTCACATGTAGTGATGGCGTAAGCACCCGATGCATGTCGTTTTTATTACTGAGAGATGGTAACTTGAATTTGTAAAGATTGACTTTGAGAGTTATGTACTGAATAGTTTTGAACATGTGCTTTAAGGAGGTTTTTATCCACCATCAACGTGCTCGGTTTAATTTTTATTTCAGATATGGACATTGCTACTGAGTTACTTCATCAGTGTGCTTCATTTTTTTTCTTATGAAGTCTGGTTTGCGCCCCTGGGAGCCGGTGTGCAAGTGCAGGTTCGTTCTAGCTTTCACAGTCATTCCTGCTGGTCCATGTACCCCATGCTTTCTTCTTGATTGATCAAATGTACATCAAGCAAGCACCACTACAATGCCAATGTATTTAACAGTAACTTTTTTTACTAGCTGCTTGGTTATGATACTAAAAACTGTAAACACTATGTCGCCTTCATTTTATATATAATTTGCTCTTACTAGATTCAGGTCAGGCCTATCACATTGGGTGTTCTTCCTATGAATCTATATGATGCCTGAAGCTTCTGCACACTTTGGACATTTTAGCCAGGACTAGGATGTTCCTAACACCATCGCCTGACTGTGTGCTACAGACTAATGTGTAGGACGGTGTAAATAATGACATGTATGTAGTATTGCGGTTAATTCCCGATTACAAAAGGCATGGTCATTGGTCAGTCACTTTGGTTGCATTTTCACCTCACTCCTGTAAAGCATGTGTATCTCACGACTAGCCATTGTGTAACCAGATCTTGCAGACTTTGGATAATTCTTATGTGCTTCCAATGTTCCAAGTTACTAATTTAACTGAGCTATGGTAGTATTTGGGCATAAATATCAGAGAAAAGAAATATTCATTTATAGACAGGAAAATTTCGAATTGGCCAATTGCCAATGCCGTGAAACACATGAACAATTATGTGAAAAAGAGTAACGATGTTGGACATCTCAAGCCATTTATTTAATACCATGAATAGTTGTCATTTACAACTTGCACGAGCATATTCATGACTTGACCTAAATAAAGTGTTTAGACAACCAGTTTGTTTACAATACACACCCGAAGAAATTTCTCACGGAAGCTCTTTGCAAGGTACACTACTGTAGGTTATCGAGTATTAAAAAACTCTCGTTTGATCTTTTGACATACCACAAATCTATACTAAATGTACATTCTATACTATAGTACAAGGCGTGTTGCACCGACGATTTGTTCTGTGCAAATATTTAAGAGATCAAATTATTAGCTGTGTATTTAGGTGTAAATTTGCTTAGTGCCAATTTTCTATGCCCCAGCTTTCGTTCAGTTCGAAACTCCACTGATTCAATCAACTAGGCAAGTAATTATTCAATTGATCATCTTAAGTTTTATTCATTTTTTCACACCAAAATTCGATCACCATAGTTTACATGTTTTTCTTTATCCTACCATAAACCACATCATAATTTATATGCCTGTTTATCCGACAACGGAAAACATACACGTGGGCGTGACGACGAGGTTCACGGGTTTGACAGATAAATTATTACGCGTAGCAACGCACGGGCATTTGGCTAGTATTTAACTAGAAGAAACAAGTTTGGAACCGAACCAACATCATGGTGCGCTTTTGTTGTCGGAAACGATGGTGCGATGCTCTGCTACGTGTAGAACCGAATCAAAGTGCTCTATGGTTCGCCGGCCGTGGAGATCAGATTGCCGACGTCCCGGCATGGTCCAGCAATGATGACGACGTTACAGTGCCCAGCGACGCCTTTCCCGGTAGTCGATATGTCCACCCCTGCCGCGCGTTGGGTACCGCTTGCCGCCGCCGATGGATAGCCGTGCGCTAGTCGTCCAGGTAATCTCTCATCTTCCCCTTCTTCTCTCGGTCTTCGCAGATGCTTTGCCTTCTATAGGATTCAAGGTCACAAGGCTCAAAGTCACCTGACTTTGAGTCACTGTCAAGTGGGCCCGCAATATGTGAGGTCCACATGTCAGCTACACAAAGTCAGCAGCCACAACGTCAGCGAATCCCAACCACACAACTATGGTGTCGTTGGTTCAGTTGTTGTCGAGATTTCCTACGGTGGTGAGAAAGAGGATCTTGGTTTCGTCATATCCCCATGTCTTCCTTGGTCAGGACCATGGCGCATGAGCTCAGGCTCCAGTGGAGAAGTGCTACACATATGAGAGGAATAAGATCTGCCCTGCAGGCTGCAGCTAGCTGGAGAAGTGCTTCACTTGATTTTCCCCTCATTCGGACTTATACCGAGAGCATGACGTGCCCAAGTATGCTGCGGTGAATGCTCCTGTGTTAGCCAACAGTTTGGACTGCTACCGCGTACCGCCTACCGAGAACAGTAAACGTATAATCTTAGAATTTTTTCCATATGCTAATCACGACTAAATCAAATTTGTGAATAAGATAGTCACCACAATCGCATGACATTTTTAACATAAATCTAAACTGAAATGTTTGGCGCAGGTGACTGAATTCTAGTTTATGTAAATACTACCATCATCAATCAGAGATGAAACAAGTAATCTGTAATCATGCACACGCAATACACGTATTTTTTCTTGCATTCATAAAGACAAAGTTGGGTCAATTGTATTAATAAAGAAGAGAGTGCATGTTTGCATGGGAAAAATAGACCAAATACGCCCCATACCTTTTATGTTTGTGTCAAATATTGTGTACGTGTTGGGTTAGGTTTGGACTTGGAGTTGTATTAGGTGTGGTAGGTACGAGTAGTGTTCGAGTCGAACTCTTGTAACCTGGGTCCTCCCATATAATGAGGGGAGCACCACACGTGTAACCCATGACGATTTGATAGCAATTGGGACGCAGGGGAAGCCGGCGGCTTCTGCCGGCGCCTAGGGCGGTCAGGATTGCGGTATCAATGGGGAGGTGCGCCCGTAGTCATGCCCCGCAGATGTAGCCGAGTTCGCCGAACTGCATTAACAAATCTCGGTGTCATCATCGTGTTGTGATTGCTTCGTGTTCTTGGTAGATCAATTATGCGCCTACGACGGCAACAATTGGTATCAGAGCGAGGTTGAAGGTCGCGGTTTGTTGATCTAGAGGAAGAAGATGTCGAAGACCGATTACGGATGGTTTGTGGTCGCACGACCTTGGAAGCAGTCGGAGATCGGCGCGTGGGAAGCAATCGGAAACAGCAATGCGTGCGGCAGATCAAAACAGGACGCGTATATGGCGGCAGCGGCGGCGGCAGATCAATCAATCTGTGGAGCAGCTGTAGGGCAAGCAGCGCGTCAGGACGTGCAACAGCAGGAATCCGTGGCCAATTCAATTTCGGCATCTTGAAGTCGAGGAGATCGATCGTGGGGGCAGCCGCGCGTGGCGAGCGCAGCAGGCAGCAGGCCGGATCGGTTTCAGGCTTGGGTTGGCCATGGGCTAGAGGCGTACTGATGCACGCAGCTGTGCATGGACAAAGGCAGGTGGGCCAAGGTTGGGCTCTCCGGTGCATCTGTTTGGCGCAGCAGCAGCATACCGCGCGTACGCGGGCAGGTCCAGCGTTTGGGACTGTGCAGTTCTTGATTGATCGGAAGCAGTACGCATGAGATTTGTTACGTGAAAAAAAAGGATCTTTTTTTAGATAAAGAAAAAAAAAGATCTGCAACCATGTGGTATGTACGTGCATGAGGCGGTGGCAACATGGAAAAGAGAAAAGGAGCATTGGGAGTTGTGGGGGCACAGGCTAGGTGTACCCAGGGATCTACCAGGAAGCAATTTCTCTTGATTTGTTTCTCAGTTTGCACAGTTTTTATCAGAAGGTTGACAGATTGGCGATGTGCGCGTAAGGCTAGGAACAGTCTCGAGTATGTCGCGGAGGATCATGCATACACAGGGTGTCAGGCAGTGCGCGGAAGGTGGACTAGGCACAGGGTGGAGCATGGTTGCAGTCGGATACGTTCGGCTGGGTTGGACTGGACAGTCTGACGAGACAGAAGACGGTGAAGATCGACGACGACGACGTAGGCGCGTGAGGGCTGATGGTGTCTGAATTCTGTGGCGTGGCAACATGCGGCGCATGGTTATGCGTGCTTCAACATGCAATGACACGGGGTTGATTCAAGATGGTGCACACGTGATATCTTGAGGTCGACGGGGCGTGGGGTGGACTGATCATCTACCATGGAGTCATGTTGAAGGTGGAGCTAGAGTCTCTGAGGGGAGATTTCACTCGGCTGATGGAGGGGCTACGGCGTAAGCTAGCGGAGAGTCGAAGCCTAGTCAGCGGGAAGGCGAGAAGCACGTGGTCCGGACTGGAGCTCAGGGTCTAGAGAGATGCGTGGAACTCGGCATCGGTCGGTATGACTGGTGGTTGTCTGCAGTGGGGCCGGAGGTGGTGTGGGTTAGCTACCCGGTAGATCTTGGTCAAGATTGCAGATACTCGACGCGGTAGTAACGGCGAGGCGTGCGGTAAGCACGGGACACGGCAACAGACCAGGGCACAGGCGGTCAGACATGTTGTCGGACATGTGTGCAGGGGTGCTGAGACAGTGTTGGCGAATATCAGGTTCAAGTTGGTGACTGGATCTATGGATATTGACATGTCAGGTGATAGACAAGAGTCGGCCATAGGGAATCTGAGAAAGTGTTGGAGAGTCTGAAATGTCGAAAGCTTGGAGAGTACATGGCCGTATATTCTGTGATGTTCAGTGCACATGGCAAAGTGCGGATGACTAGATACAGAAGGAGGCGGAGTGCTATAGCTGTGGGACATGTAGCAGACTATCCAGGATGAGACGACTGCGAATTTGACTCAAGGTGACTAAAGGGCGATAGTGAAATTGCTTCAAGTTGGAAGCACTTTCACGCAGATCAGTGATCGGTGTGTGTTGGTGTTGAACGGGAAGAAGGGACTACAGTTGCAGGTGGAGTCACATGGAGTCTAGGAGTAGCAGCGAAACTCATGCAAGACAACTCAAGTCCGGAGTACATGGAGGTTTGATGCATTGACGAATTCAAGGTGGTGGACAATATTCGCCAAGGTGGAATTTGTTGTGTTTGTGTCAAATATTGTGTACGTGTTGGGTTAGGTTTGGACTTGGAGTTGTATTAGGTGTGGTAGGTACGAGTAGTGTTCGAGTCGAACTTTTGTAACCTGGGTCCTCCCATATAATGAGAGGGGCACCACACGTGTAACCCATGACGACTTGATAGCAATAGGCACGCAGGGGAAGCCGGCAGCTTGTGCCGGCGCCTAGGGCGGCCAGGGTTGCGGTATCAATGGGGAGGTGCGCCCGTAGTCATGCCCCGCAGATGTAGGCGAGTTCGCCGAACTGCGTTAACAAATCTCGGTGTCGTCATCGTGCTGTGATTGCTTCGTGTTCTTGGTAGATCAATTATGCGCCTATAACGGTAACAGTACCTTCATTGAAAAAGACACCCCGCCAATAATTTCAGACTCCCAACAATAAGGTTCGCAAATCCTTGCCCCTTGCAATATAGGCGGCCACCTCCTCCTTGATCCTCGATTTGATGCGGTTAGGTGCCCGTGTCTCCAAATAAATATGCTACCCCAAATTGAATTTGTAGTTGTTGAGTCAACAATGGTATCCCTATTAGTAGCACCGGTTTCTGAAGTACGTGGCTATGAAATCACACTGTACATCTGATTTGGGTGTGATAACAGAGACATGAGCAGACCAAATTAAGGAATGATTAGCACCTGCTCATTTCTCCAAGTAGCTACATATGACTCAAGATCACATAAACCGTGGCACAAAAAAATTTATGAAAATACTTCAACATCCATATGATGATATCTTTTTTTAAAAATGTTCCAAACTAAATCACGGGTGGAAAAGGGCATTCCGACTTATTTTCACTCCTAAAGTAACACAAATTGTAACGTCAGTACTGACGTTAATATTTGATTACGATAAATGATTCACTACCCATGGTGGTGCGTACGCACCAATCCATTGCGTGACACCTGTCAGATTTGGTCAAAGTTGTCTACTGTAAACATAGCGGAAGGCACTGCTAATTGCCTGACAAACTGACACAACGAGATTCCCATCTACTTTCCCACCCCTCACTCTCTACCTCTGACCAAGTCACTCCTCTCCACATCCCCTTCTCCCCAACCGCACTCCTAGATCGAGCTCCTCCACTTTGCTTCTTCATCGCCAGCGCTTCGGCGTCCATCAGATAAGAAGGGGAAAGTGAAGGAGAAATGAGGGGGTCGGGTGGGAGGCCTAGTGACGGGAATGATTCTTTTACCTTGGTCACGGGAGGTTTTAGCACATAACACCACTTGTTGGGGCTATTTTGCACAGAACCACAACCACGACTTCTTTTTGCGCAAAACACCAACGTTTACAGTATTTGTTGCACAAAACACAAAACTCGTCATTAACAGTCTTTAATAGCCAATTAGTTAGACGGGTCCACTGTCAGCAGTGACAGTCATGCTCCTTTAGCAACAAGAAGCAGCGTGCCGGCTTGGTGGCGATGGTGGAAACGGTGGTGCCACGGGGACGTCATGGAGACGGTCAGAGACAAGGAAGGGACGGTGCAGGGAGGGTGGGCAGCAAGTTAGGCTGTGGGAGTGGTGAGGGGATCGCCGTAGGGGAGCTCGAGCGGAGCGCTCCGGGTTCGCCATCCTTTCTATCTTCAGATGCTTCTCTCTCAGCTACAGGTCTCCAAGCAAGGGCACTACTAGGAATCGGATGCCGATGGTTAGCTTCCCATCGGACTCCTTTTAGGACGTTAGATTTATTTTGCCTGGACCGTCCGGTGGCCCAAGAAAAAACGTGACCGTACCTAGTTAGTTTCTATGCACCGATTTCTGGTAACTAAACGCTACTTTTCTGGGATTTGACATTAATTACCGATTTAAAGTTTTGAACTAATGCTAATTACGGATTTGACTCCTCTATGGTATTTTGGAAATTGATTCTGGATTTACTGGGAAGCAATTATTTATTGTTATTTGGATGTAATTTAGTATAAACGCATATGGCTATAATGCACTGCAACAAAATTGTGCTTCCATGGTGAATGAAAATTTCTGTGATTTAATAGAAATATGTGTATTATGCAAAAACCAAAATCTTTTTGAAGCATCATAGTACCCCTTCCAACGACCAAACCTGCTTTCAAAATATACAAGTTTTTTTAAGACATTACCGTAGGGGAGAACCCCTACGGGGTGGATTTTCAATATATATGAAGGGCCGTCCTAAAAAGTTTTACAAACTACGGGTGGTTGGCATTTAAATAAATATAAATATATATATATGTAGGGTGAGACTATTTAGAAACCACCCTTAAGAGTGCTCTAAATAGTTATTCAGAGCACCTTTTTCAAACTAAAAACATTAACCTGCACCCGTCCCGCACCCCACCACCGACAGGGGCCGTGCTGGAAAAAAAACCTTCTGGGCCCGACCCGAACCCGCACTCCTCCCAGATTCCCTGCTCGACCCCTCCCCTCGCCGCCAATCCACTCTCCACCAACGCGCCGGCCCGCCGTGTAACATCCCAAATTTTGGAACTAAGAAAAACTTAGTTTTACAAGACCCAAAATTCAGAACCAACAAAAACTTTTTGAAATAATTCACTAATGGTTGTGGATTCCTTCTCATTGCTATGTGTGACCTTGTGTGACTTGATGTTTATGATTGTTTGACTAGTAAATATCAACCCAAGAACCCAATCTAAGTAAAGACATATTAATCTTGGTGATCATGTTATGACAAGAATAGATTCCATATATCTTTACCATTCTTATTTTGACCAAAGTTCATTTCAATGATGCTTGGTTTTGGCAACAACCAAAACATCCATTATTGAGAAGGTAAAAGTGATTTCCAAAATTATGTGTTCCCAAAAATATGGAGATCTATATGTTATCTCCTATCTATATTTCAACCTTGATATTTTGCATGTGTATGCAACTCCCATTTTATACACTCTTATTTCCACTCCATTTTAAAATAACACTAGTGGGAAATATATTACCCACATATTTCTCTTTATCAAATCTTTTGAAAACTATTAAGTTATGAGTTGAGATATTCTTTAAAACGTTATCTTGTTATAATTGAGTGTGATCATTTCTACAAGATAGTATTGTTAATTATGGAAATGGTGGTATGATTTATTCTTGTGGTTTGAATAGTGTGGTCTTGAACTGTGTTGTTGATATTGTTGTGTGTGGATATTGTTGTGCTTGTTGCTTGTGAGGATAATTCCTCAATTGTGCTTAATACTAAAATAAAACACACCTGACAACAAAAAGGAAATTAAGGTCATGATTTAAAAATGATCTTAATAAATTATTCTCCTTCTCTAAATTCTCTATTTCCTCCAAATAAATATCCTTTCTATGGAAATATAAATTATTTGGAGTTAACATATTTGTCAAGGAAGATCCAAAAGTTCAAAACAATATCTCACACTTGATTTAAAAATATTAAAGGAGTAACAAATTTTATTTACCAAAAATAACATATTGAAACCCTATGAACAAAAATGTTTCAAAACATTTTATTTTCAAATACCAATTTTTGTGGAGCTTCTAAATGTACATGGGAGGCAACCTGAATTTTCTCAAAATATTTGAAAATGATTAAGTGCCCCAATTAAATCACTGAAAGTGCTGGTTTTAAAAGAGAATAAAAAGAAAAAGGAGAAAAGGACCTATCTGTGCTAGAAAAGAAATTGCCAGGGGGTTTTCTGCGAAAACTCCATCCCCTTCCTGTGGCTACAGTAGCCGTGCGGCAGGGAGCCGTGCTCCCCGCGCCATGTCGACGCCGTCCACCGGACCCCCCTCTCCCCTGTCCCCTGTGTAGTGGATAAAGAGAGCACCACGCCGCCCCCTTTCCTCCCCTGCTCCCTCACTCGCTCTCTCGCCCTCTCTCTCTCTGGTTCCTTCCCGAGCTCCACCCTAGCCGCCACTACCGTCGCACATCGCCGGCGATTGGAGCCGCCCCGCCCCATTCAAAGACCGCCATTGTCACCGCCGTGCCCTGTTCTCCTTCCCTGCGCAAGGAATCGCAGAGGGAAGCCCGGGATCGCCGTCGCCGTCTTCATCCCCTTCCTCTCCGGCCGCCGCCTTGCCGGCAAGCTCACGGGTGACACGGTCCTCCATTCCCCGCCATTTTCGTGTCTCTGTGCTCCCCTCATCGCGCTCTACCTCACGAGCATCCCCTTTTCTTTTTAGGGTCACCGGAGCCGCCACGCCGTCCTCGCCGGAGCTCCGGCTCTCCTCGCCTCTGTTCGTGTCGACGAAGAAGAAGCGGGCCGCGTAACGCTTCGCCGACGCAAGCTGGGCCGCTGGCTGGGCCGCTCTCGGCGCTGCTCCGTTGGATCTGGGCCAGATCTGGCCCATTTCCCTTTTTCTTTTAATAGATCTAATCTCTGTTTTATTTCCTGTTTAAATTTTGCAGTGCAGCTTTAATTCATTTGTGGTAAATCTGTGATAGATAATTGATTGATTTAAATTTTGTTGTGTGCCTATGTGTTTTCTTAGGCATGTAGCTCTGGTGCATTTCAAAAATATGATTTGAGGAGTGGTCTAGATTAAATCTTGTAGAAACTATATTTTTCACAAAATATTCAATATCTAGAGTTTTATAAATCCAAATATTGCAAACTAAAATTCTATGGAAAGCCTGAAGTGACACCTTTCTAGATCTGTTGGTCTTGTATGCAAATGAAGCCTAAAACAAAAGTTCTATTCATTCTTGTAAACACATCAGTAGCACTTTGGTGATTTTTCTAGATTTTTGTGAAATGAATTTTGGAGTAAATCCAATTGGGTTGTCTTCTATATGTATAGGAGAACATATCCCTAGCTTGGTTTGAATTTAAGAGTCACTGATTGACTGTGGTGCTAATTATAAGGTTTAGGCCTTTTTCTGCCTATTTTTAATTAGGGCTTTATAAATTGTGTGTTATAACTTTATTGTTATAAATGTGTTTCCTAGCATGTGTAGGGTGGTAACCCACTGTTGTGGTGTGTTTCCTTATTATGCTAGCATGTTAGGAGAGCTTCTTGTGAGTCATGTTTTTGTTAGGGATTTAGTCCCTATATAACTTTTCCTCTAGTAATTAAGAATTGCTATGCTTATTTATTTTAGTGTGAGAATATTGTGTGTGACTAATATGTGTGCCTTGCTGGTTAATGATTGTTGTGGTACTGTTGTTTGCATGTTATTACTGTTTAGAAGGTTATAATATGTTAGTACTAGCTTAAGTATCTTGTTGTTATATCCACCTTAGCTTGGTGAGATATTTTGAATTACAAAGATTAATTGGTGGCTTAACTTTTGTCTGAAGTATTTCCTGTTTAAAGAAAAATGTTTGTTAGGTACCTTTAATAGAGGATGTCTTGGTGCTCTATGTTTTTAGCATGTGTTGGTGTTATACTCCTGTGAGTATAATGCCCTTGTAATTATAGATCTTAGTTTGTTGCTTGATTAAATTAGTACTATGTTTGTGGTTTGATTACTTGTTTGTATACCACTTGTGGTATGGTTTGCTTATTGAGTGTTGTTTTATTTTCATGTTTGCGACGCTAGAGATAAATGCTACCGGAGTGGTATTTGGAAAGGTTTTATCGGAGAAGGATGAGAGTTTATTTCTTCGATCGATGAGGAGAAGTCCAGGAACATCATGCAGAAATCAGGCAAGCTATTCTCTGAGCTTGCATCTATATACATCTATTTTGGTTCACATGTTTTACTTATAAAGAGCGAAAGTGATTTATGTGGTGTTTGACACAAAAGCTATGATTTTGAAAACCCTTTTCCAAAATATAAGTATATTATTTTGACACCCTATATGGAGATATTAGCTAGAATTTCTTTTTCAAACTATAGGATGGGAAAAATATTGTTTACTCAAAACTCGTTTGGGAATACTTGTGTGGTTGTGGAATACCGAGATGTCGGTGTGGAAATGGAGAAATGGTGAATGGTGATGTTTATGAAAAATGCACATTGTGTCCTTGTACTTACAGAACAACCAATACCCTGTGCGACCACATTTACCCACCTATGGGAAAGGGCGTAGTCATATAGTTTGCTCATATTAGTACTGGATGCCTCAACAACGGGGATGACCCCGTTCCATGAGGGGATGGTCTAAGGACCTACCCCCTGACCCGGGTCCTCTAAAGAGAAGAACGCCTGAGGGCAACGCCTGAGGGCTGATATGAATTGGAGATAGAGGATTTGTAGGGCCATTAAAATTCACCGGGCAGAACTACGAGTCCTCACACTTAGTTTCCGACGTGCTGGATTTAAGTGTCGATGGAATGTTTCGTAGCGGTAGGGTCCTATACTAGCATGAGCAAAGGATAGGCTATGGTCGGTGACTCAACTTCGCATACACCTTGTATGGCGGGACGTGGCTGACACGATGAGTTGCCGGATGGATGTGGGAAAAGCGTGCTACCTCTGCAGAGTGTAAAACTATTCGAATAGCCGAGTCCTCGGATATGGACAGTTGGAAAGAACTGCTCGGTCCTATGTGCAAGTTTTGAAAAGATTTGAGTTTAAGAGGGAAATGAAGTGGAAAAAGTGTTCCACTACTATACCAACGAGTTGGTATGATGTTGTTGGAGTTAATTGGACCTATGGCGAGCCATGGTCAGAAAAAGGAGGAGTTTTGGAGAAACAGATACAATGGTGATTTTCCGGGAAAAATGTTTATAAAAGAGACTTCTTACCTTTTTCAACAAAGATGTATTTTCGGGAAAAAGTTTTAAAGGAGACTTCTTACAAAGACAGGTTTATGGGAAAAGATCTAAAAGCCTTCCTTTCTTTTTTAGTAAAGATATAGAGATTTCAAAACAAAGTTTTATCAAACAAAAGTCTATCCTTCCCTTTTCGACAAGGATATAGAGTTTTCAAAGCAAACAAAGTTTTATTTAAACAATAAAAAGAGTAGTGCATGCTCATTTCGGGGGTAGTTTGCGAGTACATTCAAATGTACTCATATTGGTTTCGTCCCTGGCTATTGTCTTAGCCAGATTTTGAAGAGAAGCAGTTAGAAGACGAAGGTTTCGACGACGTCAATGCGAACTAGGGCGCTTCCCAGTCAGCTGCCTGTAGGGTTGGCAAGTGACTTGGGCTCCACGTTGATTTGGTGTTTTCCGCTGCGAGTACCTGATGAAGTTATGACTTCAATCAAGTAAGTAAATTTATTCGGTATTTATGGGTGTTCTATGATACCAATTCGAGTTATGTGCAACAACAGACTGATCATGGGATTGTTGCAGGAAACATAACGAGTATCTCGGATACCTAATCCGGGGTCCTCACAGACTTGGTATCAGAGCAATCCTGACTGTAACAGACCTTAGTTAGCATGGACGTTAGTTAGGAAAGAAATATTTTGTTAAAAATATATTACTACCAAAATACATTTTTATCAAAGGAAGCCCCACTATTTTAAGCTTCCACTTTTCTCACCTTCTCAAATATTTCTGAGTCTTATCCCTCTATTTTAAGATTTTCCCAGGATTTCTCTACTCCCTCTTACCTGTTCAAAATACTTGACGATGAACCCAAGTGAGACCTAATTAGCTAGCACCTACAAGCAGAAGTTTCCACCTCAAGTACTCGACATTTAACATCAAGGTGATTCATCTGCAAATACCAATATCGTCGATATCAACAAAGCAAGAGACCTTCGAAGACCTCAACTCAACAGCAACAGTTCTACTCCATTTGTGACCTTGACAATCTCAATTTTCCTGCTGAAGCCTATGGCGACAAAGTTAAGACTTCACCAACCATGTTTAACCGAGGCCATAGGATAAACCTGATAGGAACCTTGGGTGTATTCCCCGACTACCACGAGTATTGGACGTCCGTTGGTACTAGACGTACCTTGTGTGTTCTTTGCTGGTATGTACTCTGCTTGTGTATTGTTTGTTTGAGAATTCTCTGTTTGTGTGTTGCTTTTCCTGTATGCTTCACAATCACGCCTTGTCGGCAACACAAAGTAACCCCAAAATTCTATTTTTGTAAAACTCCTTTTTGCCACCTAAAGAAACTAAATTTTGACCGCTTCGTCATAGTTGCACCTTGTTGTAGATGTAGACCCGCCTAGGAAAAACTTTCTAAAAATACTTTTCCTCTCATCTAAACCATCTCCCGATAAGAACTGACAGTTTCGCAAGATACAAAAGACCCCCGATCTTTAACCAAATAGCCTGAGATTTTTGCAACCTAACCGGCAAATCAGATAATGGCCTTCATGCACCATCGGGAGCAAGTGCGTCAAGATCTCGAAGGAAACTGCAATTTTATGCCAACCTCGTGAAGACACGAGCCCCACCTCGCCAAATTAACTTGTGAAAATTACAAGAAACCCACACTAACGTATCATATCTAACTCTAGGTTAACATCTGACTCAAGTCCATGAGAGTACTAACTGATCTTCTAGGACTGCAAGCCTTGACAAGAGACGAGGACATAAGGAGACCCATTTAGAATCGGTAACTAGGAGAACTCAAGGAGTGTAGGAGAGTTGCTATGAAGATTCGAGCTCCGAGACCGCAAGAAGGAGGAACTGCGACAAGAAGACTTTGAAGAGAGATTTCTTAAGTTGGCAAGGAAGTAATTAATATACCAGACTATCCTTGAGTATTTGGAAACTCATATATCAGAATCTACTATTATAAATCTCTCTATAAATAGTGTGATATTTTAATGTTCGTGTTATATAGAAGTAGTTTGGTAACAAGCCTCATGAACTTGTTAACAAATCGCTTTTGTATGCTCAAACAATTGAGTGTCATATCCAGATAAACGGAATGTCAGATAATCCAGTACATCTCAGCCTCTGGAATATGAAAAGTGGTTTGATGACAAGACTAGCTACCTTGTTAACAAATTCTTCTTGTATGACTAAGGCAACTCGAGGTCATAAAGGACACCCACATTCTTATGCAGCTAACTAATGGAAAGCTTTGCGGGAACTAGTGGATGTCTTCACCGCAGGGTGAGGCAAATGATGTTGGAACTTAAATAAAGGATAATAATAATTTTCTTAAATCAAGTGTATAACTTAAGAAATGTTCAAGTTCTAAATGAGAAAGTCTTGTTCCAGTTCGTCAGGGGAGACGAATTCGATACATCCGCTGAGATCAGTACGGAAAGGAAATTTCAGAATCCAAAGATACAAGTTCTACCCCTAACGTAGACCACTGCAACTACTTAGTACGGATACAAAGGCACCCCAGAAATCTCTATTCCCTCTCACTTTCTACGATGCTACTAGGAGATGAGCCTGATTCACCCGAAGCAGAGTCGCGAGCCGCGCGACGACGACGGACGACTCGAGCAGCCTGCTCACCTCCAGCTGGAAGAGCCGCCACCTCCACCACCGGTGGCACAGCCTGCCCCTCCATCGCAGCATCAGCACCAGCACCAGACCACAAATTGCACAAGACCACGATGACGGTGACCACTGCCACGAACAGCAGGGTCAACACCATCAAAACCCAGACCACGAAGAGCACGAAGGTGATAATGCCCTCGATGAAGCCCGCATCCTCCATCCTATCGACGTAGGCTCTAAAGAAATCACTAATGAAGCCCATGGTTGAGATGCGATAGGAGAAAAGTATTGGGGGTTTCTAATTTATAGCCGGGGCTCGGATGCCATTCCTCGGCACCGCATTGCGCGGGAAAAAGGGAAGGAATCGCGAGCAGTGCTCGCCCAATGGCGCCAAATCATCGAGGCGTTGTTCCCCAAAGCTGTGATGGCCGCTGCATCGATGGGCTGCACGCGCAGCAGTACCGCAGAGGAGTGCTAGGTGCACTGAAACCCAAGCGTGTATGCAGCAAGAAAGAACAAGGAAGAAGAAGATAGAAGGAAGAAGGGACTGCCAGGTGGGCCTCGGTCCTAGATGTCAGCGAGTAAGCAGATAACCTCCATGTCCTCCTATCCTTTATCCCTCGCCTTTCCGGTGTCCCATCGTGAAAAACCCTTGCTAAAACCCACTGTGCCTGTGAGCCAATTATTGGTGGCACAATTATTTTTTTCTTTTAAAAAAAGAAACCCTGTTGTTTTTAAACATGTGTATGCAAGAAAGTAAATCAATAGTTTTTCTAACATAAAACCGAAAACTTTTGTTTTCCCCAAATTTGAGATAATTATCTGAGCCGAGCGTATAAGAGTTGCTAACCTATGAAGACTCAAGCTTAAGAGGACGAAGGAAGTCAACAAGGGTGTTCCTCCTTTACTCAGCTGAAGACGGAAGCACCTGCTGTTGACAACATCCACCACCAAGCAAGTTCAGACGCGCTTAGAAGATTATAACATCACTCTTCTAACTAGAATCTGGAGAGAATCAAGTACGCAGACTTGACGCATCCTGAGAACAACGCGTCCCCATCTGTGACCTTCGTAATGAGAAAATATCAGGAAGTGGTCTCTGCACCAACCCCAAGCACCAAGGCGCGACACCCAAGACGGAGATCGTCAAGCTACCCAGAAGAACGATGCCTCCAAGTCAACTCCAGCCGCAACCTTCAGGATGAACCTTCAAAAACCCTTTTTAAGGGGGGAAGACCTGCAATACGTATACCAGAAGGTGTTAATAATTAGCTCCTTGCGCCTTAGCCTTGTAGTGTCTGGAAACAGACAACCAGGACTATCCATCAGCGTCAATCGTCAAGTCAACCCATCATCAAGGATTTGAACTCAACACAGAAGTTATCGACAAAGAAAGCCTTGCATCATCAATTTGTCAAGATCCCAGAAGGCCACCTCACTGAAGAAGCAACGACCTCGGAAGTATAGTCAGCCCAAAAACCAAACCCTCGTACTCCCCTGTTACCACCGGGCAAATCTCGAGGACGAGATTTATTTTTAAGGGGGGAAGAGCTGTAACATCCCAAATTTTGGAACTAAGAAAAACTTAGTTTTACAAGACCCAAAATTCAGAACCAACAAAAACTTTTTGAAATAATTCACTAATGGTTGTGGATTCCTTCTCATTGCTATGTGTGACCTTGTGTGACTTGATGTTTATGATTGTTTGACTAGTAAATATCAACCCAAGAACCCAATCTAAGTAAAGACATATTAATCTTGGTGATCATGTTATGACAAGAATAGATTCCATATATCTTTACCATTCTTATTTTGACCAAAGTTCATTTCAATGATGCTTGGTTTTGGCAACAACCAAAACATCCATTATTGAGAAGGTAAAAATGATTTCCAAAATTATGTGTTCCCAAAAATATGGAGATCTATATGTTATCTCCTATCTATATTTCAACCTTGATATTTTGCATGTGTATGCAACTCCCATTTTATACACTCTTATTTCCACTCCATTTTAAAATAACACTAGTGGGAAATATATTACCCACATATTTCTCTTAATCAAATCTTTTGAAAACTATTAAGTTATGAGTTGAGATATTCTTTAAAACGTTATCTTGTTATAATTGAGTGTGATCATTTCTACAAGATAGTATTGTTAATTATGGAAATGGTGGTATGATTTATTCTTGTGGTTTGAATTGTGTGGTCTTGAACTGTGTTGTTGATATTGTTGTGTGTGGATATTGTTGTGCTTGTTGCTTGTGAGGATAATTCCTCAATTGTGCTTAATACTAAAATAAAACACACCTGACAACAAAAAGGAAATTAAGGTCATGATTTAAAAATGATCTTAATAAATTATTCTCCTTCTCTAAATTCTCTATTTCCTCCAAATAAATATCCTTTCTATGGAAATATAAATTATTTGGAGTTAACATATTTGTCAAGGAAGATCCAAAAGTTCAAAACAATATCTCACACTTGATTTAAAAATATTAAAGGAGTAACAAATTTTATTTACCAAAAATAACATATTGAAACCCTATGAACAAAAATGTTTCAAAACATTTTATTTTCAAATACCAATTTTTGTGGAGCTTCTAAATGTACATGGGAGGCAACCTGAATTTTCTCAAAATATTTGAAAATGATTAAGTGCCCCAATTAAATCACTGAAAGTGCTGGTTTTAAAAGAGAATAAAAAGAAAAAGGAGAAAAGGACCTATCTGTGCTAGAAAAGAAATTGCCAGGGGGTTTTCTGCGAAAACTCCATCCCCTTCCTGTGGCTACAGTAGCCGTGCGGCAGGGAGCCGTGCTCCCCGCGCCATGTCAACGCCGTCAACCGGACCCCCCCTCTCCCCTGTCCCCTGTGTAGTGGATAAAGAGAGCACCACGCCGCCCCCTTTCCTCCCCTGCTCCCTCACTCGCTCTCTCGCCCTCTCTCTCTCTGGTTCCTTCCCGAGCTCCACCCTAGCCGCCACTGCCGTCGCACATCGCGGCTCCGGCAAGGAATCGCAGAGGGAAGCCCGGGATCGCCGTCGCCGTCTTCATCCCCTTCCTCTCCGGCCGCCGCCTTGCCGGCAAGCTCACGGGTGACACGGTCCTCCATTCCCCGCCATTTTCGTGTCTCTGTGCTCCCCTCATCGCGCTCTACCTCACGAGCATCCCCTTTTCTTTTTAGGGTCACCGGAGCCGCCACGCCGTCCTCGCCGGAGCTCCGGCTCTCCTCGCCTCTGTTCGTGTCGACGAAGAAGAAGCGGGCCACGTAACGCTTCGCCGACGCAAGCTGGGCCGCTGGTTGGGCCGCTCTCGGCGCTGCTCCGTTGGATCTGGGCCAGATCTGGCCCATTTCCCTTTTTCTTTTAATAGATCTAATCTCTGTTTTATTTCCTGTTTAAATTTTGCAGTGCAGCTTTAATTCATTTGTGGTAAATCTGTGATAGATAATTGATTGATTTAAATTTTGTTGTGTGCCTATGTGTTTTCTTAGACATGTAGCACTGGTGCATTTCAAAAATATGATTTGAGGAGTGGTCTAGATTAAATGTTGTAGAAACTATATTTTTCACTAAATATTCAATATCTAGAGTTTTATAAATCCAAATATTGCAAACTAAAATTCTATGGAAAGCCTGAAGTGACACCTTTCTAGATCTGTTGGTCTTGTATGCAAATGAAGCCTAAAACAAAAGTTCTATTCATTCTTGTAAACACATCAGTAGCACTTTGGTGATTTTTCTAGATTTTTGTGAAATGAATTTTGGAGTAAATCCAATTGGGTTGTCTTCTATATGTATAGGAGAACATATCCCTAGCTTGGTTTGAATTTAGGAGTCACTGATTGACTGTGGTGCTAATTATAAGGTTTAGGCCTTTTTCTGCCTATTTTAATTAGGGCTTTATAAATTGTGTGTTATAACTTTATTGTTATAGATGTGTTTCCTAGCATGTGTAGGGTGGTAACCCACTGTTGTGGTGTGTTTCCTTATTATGCTAGCATGTTAGGAGAGCTTCTTGTGAGTCATGTTTTTGTTAGGGATTTAGTCCCTATATAACTTTTCCTCTAGTAATTAAGAATTGCTATGCTTATTTATTTTAGTGTGAGAATATTGTGTGTGACTAATATGTGTGCCTTGCTGGTTAATGATTGTTGTGGTACTGTTGTTCGCATGTTATTACTGTTTAGAAGGTTATAATATGTTAGTACTGTTAGTGGTATTTGTTAGGCTAATTGGTATGAGTGATATATTTGCATGGCTTGATGAACTTGATGTTCATGAGTTGAGTACTAGCTTAAGTATCTTGTTGTTATATCCACCTTAGCTTGGTGAGATATTTTGAATTACAAAGATTAATTGGTGGCTTAACTTTTGTCTGAAGTATTTCCTGTTTAAAGAAAAATGTTTGTTAGGTACCTTTAATAGAGGATGTCTTGGTGCTCTATGTTTTTAGCATGTGTTGGTGTTATACTCCTGTGAGTATAATGCCCTTGTAATTATAGATCTTAGTTTGTTGCTTGATTAAATTAGTACTATGTTTGTGGTTTGATTACTTGTTTGTATACCACTTGTGGTATGGTTTGCTTATTGAGTGTTGTTTTATTTTCATGTTTGCGACGCTAGAGATACATGCTACCGGAGTGGTATTTGGAAAGGTTTTATCGGAGAAGGATGAGAGTTTATTTCTTCGATCGATGAGGAGAAGTCCAGGAACATCATGCGGAAATCAGGCAAGCTATTCTCTGAGCTTGCATCTATATACATCTATTTTGGTTCACATGTTTTACTTATAAAGAGCGAAAGTGATTTATGTGGTGTTTGCCACAAAAGCTATGATTTTGAAAACCCTTTTCCAAAATATAAGTATATTATTTTGACACCCTATATGGAGATATTAGCTGGAATTTCATTTTCAAACTATAGGATGGGAAAAATATTGTTTACTCAAAACTCCTTTGGGAATACTTGTGTGGTTGTGGAATACCGAGATGTCGGTGTGGAAATGGAGAAATGGTGAATGGTGATGTTTATGAAAAATGCACATTGTGTCCTTGTACTTACAGAACAACCAATACCCTGTGCGACCACATTTACCCACCTATGGGAAAGGGCGTAGTCATATAGTTTGCTCATATTAGTACTGGATGCCTCAACAACGGGGATGACCCCGTTCCATGAGGGGATGGTCTGAGGACCTACCCCCTGACCCGGGTCCTCTAAAGAGAAGAACGCCTGAGGGCTGATATGAATTGGAGATAGAGGATTTGTAGGGCCATTAAAATTCGCCGGGCAGAACTACGAGTCCTCACACTTAGTTTCCGACGTGCTGGATTTAAGTGTCGATGGAATGTTTCGTAGCGGTAGGGTCCTATACTAGCATGAGCAAAGGATAGGCTATGGTCGGTGACTCAACTTCGCATACACCTTGTATGGCGGGACGTGGCTGACATGATGAGTTGCCGGATGGATGTGGGAAAAGCGTGCTACCTCTGCAGAGTGTAAAACTATTCGAATAGCCGAGTCCTCGGATATGGACAGTTGGAAAGAACTGCTCGGTCCTATGTGCAAGTTTTGAAAAGATTTGAGTTTAAGAGGGAAATGAAGTGGAGAAAGTGTTCCACTACTATACCAACGAGTTGGTATGATGTTGTTGGAGTTAATTGGACCTATGGCGAGCCATGGTCAGAAAAAGGAGGAGTTTTGGAGAAACAGATACAATGGTGATTTTCCGGGAAAAATGTTTATAAAAGAGACTTCTTACCTTTTTCAACAAAGATGTATTTTCGGGAAAAAGTTTTAAAGGAGACTTCTTACAAAGACAGGTTTATGGGAAAAGATCTAAAAGCCTTCCTTTCTTTTTCAGTAAAGATATAGAGATTTCAAAACAAAGTTTTATCAAACAAAAGTCTATCCTTCCCTTTTCGACAAGGATATAGAGTTTTCAAAGCAAACAAAGTTTTATTTAAACAATAAAAAGAGTAGTGCATGCTCATTTCGGGGGTAGTTTGCAAGTACATTCAAATGTACTCATATTGGTTTCGTCCCTGGCTATTGTCTTAGCCAGATTTTGAAGAGAAGCAGTTAGAAGACGAAGGTTTCGACGACGTCAATGCGAACTAGGGAGCTTCCCAGTCAGCTGCCTGTAGGGTTGGCAAGTGACTTGGGCTCCACGTTGATTTGGTGTTTTCCGCTGCGAGTACCTGATGAAGTTATGACTTCAATCAAGTAAGTAAATTTATTCGGTATTTATGGGTGTTCTGTGATACCAATTCGAGTTATGTGCAACAACAGACTGATCATGGGATTGTTGCAGGAAACATAACGAGTATCTCGGATACCTAATCCGGGGTCCTCACACGCCGCCCCGCACTACCACATCGCGCCACCGCACCCACCGCCCCGCTACCCACCGGAGCGCTTGAAAGAGCATGCTAGGCTCTTACTCCGTTTTGGAGTTAATGACAACACACCCACTGAACTAATCGTGTTCTTAAGTTTGAACACGTATGAAAACAACAACACGAGAAGTTCACATATGGAAGAGAGAGGGGCTCGAAAATCTACCAAGGCTAAAATCGACCTGACGGTAGTACCGCCAGTGGGCAGCGGTAGTACCGCTCCTTCTGGAGTAGTACTGCTGCAGCACACAGGCAGTCTTCTCCAACGGTACTACCGCTGGAAGTACCGCTGGAGATACCGTTCAGAAGATTTAAGCCACTGTCTCCAACGGTACCTTTCCGGTACCCCCCACGTACTACCGATGGAATACCACGAATTAATTCGAGGCATGACAGCGGTAGTACCGGTGGGTTCTGGCGGTAGTACCGGTGCCTGGTAACTACGGTAGCACTCTGTGCTACCGCTACAACTGAGTATCGGAACCACTGAGGTACCGCGTGGAGGTCAGTAGCGGTAGTACCGCTGTGCACATTTCTGTGCATAATGGTTGGATTTTCAGGGGCCCCTATAAAAGGAGTGCTTCTTTCTCAAGGAGTTGATGCGATTTACATTCTCTCTCCTCCATTCATGCGGAGCTTCAAATTCCTAGATTTCCCACTCTAGCCACCCAATCGCCTTGATACTTTGAAGAGTGAAGGAGGAGGTCTAGATCTACGTTTCCACCGAAGGAATTTGAAATCCATTCATTGCCCTTTGTGCTACTCGTTCTCTTGGGGTTGCTTGTAACCCTAGGAGACCTTTGTGCGTTTCGGAAGCCTCAACTTGTTGCGAGGTGCTCCGGGACATTGTTGGGAGGCTCCAACTCATTGTGGAGTTCCCCTTCCTTTGTGTACCGGCTTGGTCAACGCCCTCAAGGTGACCTCATAGTGGATGAGCCAATCCCTCGCGGGAAAAGCTCACGGAGAATAGAGTGAGCACATTCCTGCTATTGGAGCGCCTAGGTGGCTCCACACTCCTCCAACGTAGACATACTTCCCTTGGGAAGGAACTACGGGAATCATCTTCGTGTCTTCACTTTGCGGTTACTTCTATCCTTTATTTATTGCTTCCGCTACGTTACTTAACTTGCTTGAATCACATAGGTTGCTATCATCTAGTGCACATCTAGTCAACCTTGTTATACTTTTGTCTAAGCCCTAATTAAAAGAAAAAGGAATTAAAATTTGGTAGTCGTCTAATCACCCCCCTCTAGTCGACATATCGATCTTTCAATTGGTATCAGAGCCTCGTCTCTTATCTAAGGCTTCACCGCCTAAGAGAATATGTCGGACGGCGTGGACCCACTCGCATCGGTTACTAATGAACACTTTGGTGTGGTTGTTAGTGAACTCAAGAATGAGATATCGAATCTCAATACCGAGATCACTACCAACCTCAACATAAGCATGAAGGAATCGATGCGAGAAATGTTCAATGAGTTCCTAGGGAAACCGGATCCTCCTAAGATTGATTTACCCTCCTTGGAGAATGACCCGGAAAAGTTAAATACTCTTCCTTCTACGGGTCTCGTCAATGCGGACGGAAAGGCGAAAGCCATTCCCGAAACAAAGAACTCCGAGGGTGGTAACTCAACCCCAAGGAAGCCGCCGGGGGTGTATGCAAATGTTCCACCGGAACAAGTGTATAACACAATCCACCAACACGTCTCTCCGCCACACATCGCCAATATGGGCGCACCTCCTAAGCTTGATCCTAAAGACTTTCCTAATTGGCAATATTCTATGCGATCACACATGTCTAGTTGTTGTGTTTTCTTGATTGACATTTTAGAGCAAAGTTTCTATCCTCAACATCCACACAACATGACTCCAACGGAGAAGGCCAATCATCAACTCAATGCCACCGCCATGCACATGATACAAATGCCACCGGCCCAACTTATACCACACATATCCGAATGTGCACGACGGCAAAGCAATGTTCGGAGAATCTCCATAACTTGTTCTTGGGGAACACAAGCATCCAACTCTCCAAGTATGAAGCGGTTCAAGACGAAGCCGATGAGTTTGTGATGAATGAAGATGAGACCCCCGAAGATCTCTATCGAAGACTCACCGCTCTTGCCATCACCTTGAATGATTTCGGTTTCGAGAAGATTAGTGATAGTTGGATCAAGCGCAAGTTTCTCAAGGCCATCACTCCTTCAAATCAAGGCTTGGCTCAAACCATTCGATCAAGACCGGACTTCTTAACACTTGACTCCAACATCGTGCTCAACGAGTTTGTATCCATTGGAATGGTTGTCAAGAGCTCTATTCATGCTCAAGCTCGGCAAAGGGGACTTGCGGGACAATCTCCAAATCTTGCATTGAAGTCCAAGGCCATCACTTGTGAAGATGAGTGTGAACATGAAGTTGGAGAAGAGGACCCGGATGATGTCAAGCATGATTATCATGATCACATGGCTCTTGCCTCAAGGGCTTTTTGGGGCAACCGCTCCAAGCGTGCTTCCTCAAGACCTTTTGCCAGAAAGAACAAACCAAGAGGAGAGCGTGCAAAAAGTTGCTACAATTGTAGTAATCTCAACCACTTCATTGCCGATTGCCCATGGGAGAATCGAGAGGATAACAATGGAAAGCTTGTGAGGAAAGACAAGTCCAAGATTCACATCAACAAGAACTTTGTGAAGAAGAGGGTCCCCAATGCCTTATGTGTTCAAGATAGAAAAGTATTGGAAGAGTACACATCCGGTGATGAAGATGAAGATGAAGTCGTAGCTACCGCTCGTGTCGCCATAGCTACTACTTCCTCTACACCGTCAAATGAGGTGGACTTATGGTTAGCTAAGCTCACGGGAGAAGACAAGATGCATGTTGATGCTCTCATGGAGCAACTTGAAGAAACTAACTCTCTTGCAGATGGAAAGGAGGAGATCATCACGGCCATGGCGGCTCGTGAAGTTGAGTACGCTAATGAGATAGAGGAATTCTCTATCGCTCTTGAAAAGGAGCAAAATCGAAGAGGGTCCCTTGATGAGGCCCTATCTAACCTAGAGGAATCTTATGCTATTGACATGTCTAGAGTTAGAAAGGATTGTGAGCATGCTCTTGCTACTTCTAAAGTCTATAAGAATGAGAAGTTTGAGCTAGGCATTGATCATGCTAGACTTGAGAAGGAAAACAAGAGACTTGAAGAGGAACTCAAAACCCTCAAAGAGTCTTTTGCCAAACTTGAGAAGTCTCATGATTAATTCCTAGGTCAACAAGTAAAAGAAGTTATCGAATCCACATCAAATGAAATTGTTGCTAAATCTATTATTTGTTGTGAGCATGCTAATCTTGTTGAAGAGAATGCTAGGTTGAAATCTCAACTTGAGAAGGGCATTATGACATGTGCCCAGGGAGAAAAGAATCTCAATGACCTTTTGGGCAATCAAAAGGATCAAATAGGGAAAGAAGGACTTGGTTTCTGTACCAAGTCAAAGAAGAAGAACAACAATAAGAAGAAGTCTTCTCCCTCTTCAAAAGCTATTATCTTTGTGAAGGAGGGGGAGTTGGCTAAAGAGAAGGAAACCAACACCGTTGTGGGTGGTGTGGCCACAAGGGGCCTTCCTACCCATAATGACTTTGCCGGCAAATATAACCCATCTTGTGTTCTTATGAAATCTAGAGATGGTCATGTTTATGCTAAATATGTTGGCACTTCTTATGGTGATGATTATCATTGGGCTATTTGGGTTCCAAAGACCCTTGTGACTAACAAGAAAGGACCCATCCAAAAATGGGTACCTAAATCAAAGACTTGATTCCTTGTAGGGTGTGGCGTCCGGTGCGGGTCGATGGACGGTGGATAGTGGCGCATCCCAACACATGACCGGACGCATTGACTTGGTGGATGATATTGAACCTCCTCTACCTCAATATTCACGAGTCAAAATTGGTGACAAGCGCGAGCTTAAGGTATTGGGACGAGGCAAGGTCGTTGTTGCTAGAGAAGTCTCTATCAAGAATGTACTTATTGTTGAGTCCCTTGGTTACAACTTACTCTCCGTCTATCAACTTACTAAATGTGGTTATGGGTGCTACTTTGATGACGAGAGTGTGATCATCACCGTGAAGGGATCTCTTAAAGTAGTCTTTGTTGGACATGTCGAGTTCGGTATGTATGTGCTTGATTTCTCGAATGAAAGCACGTCGACCGTGACTTGTCTAATGGCTAAAGTTTATGTGGGTTGGCTCTGGCATCGCCGACTAGCCCACACCAATATGAGAACACTCCATGATCTTCAAAGTGGTGATCACATTCTTGGACAAACCGATATTAAGTTTTCCAAAGATCGTGTGTGTAGATCATGCGTTCTAGGGAAGCAACATGGAGAAGCCCATCCATCAAAGACGAAGATTACCACTTGAGCTCATTCACTTGGACCTCTTTGGTCCACTATCCTATGATAGTCTTGGTGGGAAGAAATATTGCTTGGTGATTGTTGATGACTACTCAAGATACACATGGGTCTATTTCTTCAAGAAGAAGAGTGAGACTCAACAAAGAGTCATTGACCTCATCAACATGGCTCAACACCAATTTCAAGAGAAGATCATGACAATTCGAAGTGACAATGGGTCCGAATTCAAGAACTACACCGTGGAGGGGTTTCTTAGTGAAGAAGGCATTGCTGATGCATGTAAAATGCATACATGAACTTTACATTTTATTACATGTTATTCCATGTTATTTGCATCATATAAGGGTTATATTCATGATTTATATTAAGTTTTGGGGATAATTAACAACTCCCCCATTTTTCTGGAATTAACCCTGCGCTGTCAGAAAACCCCTTTTTCTATATTTTGATGTTTCAGGGACCCAAATGACGTCCAAATGACCTGAAACTTTACGGGGATCACTTTTTTGGAAGGAACGAAACGTAGGTGCAAAGGAATCGAAGAAACGGAGACCAGAAGGCCAAAAGGGGTGGGCCCACATGGCCAGATTCCCTGACCGCGTGGGGTCCCCCATCCTGGCCCTCGGGCCTCCGCTGCCGTCGATCTTTCTTCCCGAAGCTTCGTCTTGACCTAAAAACGACTATATATAGACCCCCCAGGGCTTTCGCGAAAGAGAGCGCCGCCGAAACACAGAAACCACGAAACAGAGACCTGGAGCTGCCGATTGGAGGGGGGAAACTCCGGCGAGGCGCTGCCGGGGTGGTCTCCATCTTCTCCAACGACTTCTCCACCGTCTCCATGATGAAGGGGGAGTAGTCCACCCCCTGGACTTGGGTTTGTGGTGGTAACTTATGTATCTCTCCTCTCTTTGAGCTTCACTAATTAGTACCGTATGAGCTGCTGAACATGATTACGGTCATCTATGTAATTCCTATGGTGGATATTGTGGTATGAGATGATTTGTTATGCATTTACTGTTGTGTTGGAACTTTAATGATTTGTCATACTTTGGAGATATTCTATGATGCATGTGATGGTTTGATTTATGCATAATGCCTTGTTTATCCTTGTCATGAGGTGATTGACACCACCAAGTGCGGATAGATGAGAGAGACGTGGTCATGCACACGAATTATGAATCATTGCACTAGTGTTTAGAATATTGTCCATTATGAAGTATGATGTATGTAGGTATGGGATGGCCGATGTGACAACGGCATATGTATTGAGTGACATGTGCAATACAGCCCAACATCCTTTATCTGGGGTAAAAAGAAAGATGATGTGGGATTGACTGCAGCCATGCTAGCCTTGCGGGGGTGACATAGCACACAAATGAGTATTTCTTTCAACTATGTGTTTTAGGACATATAGCCGTCATTAAAAGCTACCATTAAAACATGACAATTGTGTGTACTTTATCCATAACATGATAATCACCATAGATGAGAGAGAGAGGATTAAGTGAACCCATGAACCCACGTCCATTGTTCCTATAAGAGAAAACCTTTGTCTTGTCCTCTTGCATTGAAGAGGATTGGGACACTTTTACATTCTTGTTTTGTTGCATTAAACTTCCATCCATTAAATCAACCATCTTGTTCCTTAAACTTGTTTAGTGCATAAACAACTAAAACTTGTGACACTTTAGTTGTAGGGAATAGATAAATTTTCCTTCTTGCTCCTGCGGATCGATACCTTACTTCCACATTGAGAGGTGCTACAGTGATCCCCTGCTCTTGGGGGCTATCAAGTACTTTTCTGGCGCCGTTGCCGGGGAGCGTAGCGCTTAAGTTTCTATTCTTGTGTGCACTAGACTTAGATTTATTTTATCTTGTTTTATATCTTGCAATATCTAAGCTTGGGGAGGTTCCTTTAAACTTGTTTGGTTGTGAGTTTCTCATTAGTTTTATATATATCAAAAACCCATAAAAATTAGAAAATGGAAAATAACAAAAAAAATTAGAGATCTTTATGAACTTTATATTGAATTAGGACATGATGCTTTTGAAGAGAAAATTAAAAAAGCAATGGGAGTTTTTGCATAATAGTACTAGCAATGCTATTAGCATGAATTCTTTGAACACCATTATTCCTAATGCTATGGAAAAGTCTAAGCTTGGGGAAGCTAGTTTATATGAAAAAGATATTTTTAGTTCCCCAGCTTTGAAGGAGAAAATTTGCTTTGATAATGCTTTGTCTCCCATATGTGATAATTCTAATGATGCTTGTGATGTTCTAAATCCAACTACTGAAAGTATTCCTATTGAAATACCTATGGAAATTGTTGAAATGGTTACGAATGAACGTTATGCAGGGGATGGAACAGTCCGTCCACATGATCACTTGTTGAAACTTACAGAACTTTGTGAGTTGTTTGAGGTTGCAGGTTTATCAAGAGAAGATGTCATGATGAAATTATTTCCATTTTCACTTAAGGACAAAGCAAACAAGTGGTATAGGATGCTGGATGATCGTCCTTCGAATTGGAAACAGCTTGAATCTCTCTTTTACTCTAAATTTTATCTCTTCATGAAGTGCATCTAGCTAGGAGTTACATTTTCAATTTTTATCCTCATGATAGAGAAAGCATTGCTCAAGCTTGGGGAAGACTGAAAACATTAATACTCAAATGTCCTAACCATGAGCTTCCTAAGGAAATCATTATTACTAATTTTTATGCAAGGCTTTCAGGTCATTACAAGGATTATCTAGATGCTTCTTCAGGTGGTTCTTTCACAAGTAAGAAGGTTGAAGCTAAATGGGATCTTCTTGAAACAATTCAACGCAATACTGAAGATTGGGAGAACGACAAAGGTAAAGAATCAGGTATAAACTTTGAGTATGATTGCATTAAGTCTTTCGCTGAAACTGCTAGTTTTCATGGGCTTAGTGCTAAATTTGGTCTTGATTCTCAAATTATTGTTGATTGCTGTAAAACCTTTGCTTCTCATATTAATATTCCTAAAGAGAATTGGGACATGTATCATGAACCTTTTAAAGACACTTGCTTGGAAACCGAAATTGTTACTAATGATTGCAATAAACATGCTCAAACTTCTGAAAATACTATTTCTTATAAGCATGTTAATTTTTGTGGAGCACTTAGACCTTGTGAAAAGAATAAAATCGAAGAGGAATATTGTATTCATCATAGGAATGAAAAAACTACAACATGGTACAGAGCTCTAAGTGATTTGGCTGAAAAAGTGTGTGCCCGCTATCCTTTTATTTGTGAACTTTGCTATAAAGAGGGTCATTTCGAATTTCAATGCTCAGGTTCTAATAAGGATATTGCGGGAGACTTTTGTGATAACATGATCACTCCTAATCAGCATGATGAACTTACATTATTTTTGGGGTGTGAAGAGTTATCAAGAAAAACTTCTTCGTTAGATATGAGTGCTTTTGATATGAATAGCGTGTTGCATGGATGTTATCTCTATTGTGTTAATAATTGCCATGCCAACACTTACATACAAAATATTATAAAAGATGGAATGGCTTTACCAAAATATGAAAGGACTAATGTTTGTTTTACTCTTATTAATGAAAAAGAGGAAACGGTATCTTCCCCTAAGCATGTTGCTCCTATTATAGTTGTTGCTGATGAGTCTGATTTCGATGATGATCCTATGCCTGTTACTTATAGTAGTGATCATGATTGGGAAAAGCATAGTACTTTTGATATTGAAAATCTCTTTGGTACTAATTCTGAAAATGATGATGCTAATAATTACAATCATCCTCATAAAACTTGTCATAGTTATGGAAGGATCACCCAAAACCATCCAATTAATATACAACTTGTCTATCATGTTCGAGTTCTTTACAATGATCCTACTTCCATTGCTATTAATAATAAGAACTTTGCTTATGTGGAAAATATTGATACTTTTATGCATATGGATCATGGTAAGAATGTTTCATGTGATGGTTATATTGTAGATTTTATCAATGATGCTACTGAAAGTTTTTATGAGAGAGGGAGAGATGACTTCATATACCACAATAATATTAAGTCTCCTCTCTCTTTGTTGAAAATCTTGAAGTTGCACTTGCTATGTCTTCCTATGCTAGTCACTTTGTGCTTTATTGATTTATTTTCTTACAAGATCCCAATGCATAGGAAGTGGATTAGACTTAAATGTGTTTCATATTTTTCTCTATGTGAGCATCATTAAAACAAGCCTAGCTATATGGCTATAAAGAAAGCGCTTTACGGGAGGCAACCCGGTTGTTTTTGTTTGAGATTTTCTTTGAGTCCTCTTGCTGTAACAAGAGAGTAGTTTGTTAGTTTTGTTTCTGGGATTTTTAATAAAGAACCAAGTTTTACCTATTTTGGGTTTGAAAAGTTGCTATTCATTTCGGAGAGTTTTCTGCCTGCACGAAGTCTGTGCACGGTTTGATTTTTCATTTATTTTTATCTGTAACTCCGATTGAGCTGTAATTTGAACCATAGCTTCAACTTTTCATCCTCTGTATACGTGATTTTTTCAGATTTTTCTGACGAGTTTAAGTAGGGTAGAAAAATGCGTTTTGCTGCTGCTGTTTTTCTGGACAGATTCTGTCTTGATATTGTTTGATGCATTCTTTGAGCTTTTTGCTTGAATCTTTTTTATTCAATTGAGTTTATGAGTAGGCATACAACATTATATACTCTTTGGACATTCATATGAATTTTTGCCTAAGGATTTTATGCAGCAAGGAACCTATTTGTTTATCACTACTAATATCACCCCACAGAAAAGAAATGGGAGAAACGGTGTTTTGAAGTTTTTTCACAGTGATTAGAGGAGCTGCACCAAGAGCTATCCAAGGATGGTGAAGACCATAAGCTTGGGGATGTCAAGACAACCCCACTGGACCAACACACTCTCGGTTTGCACACGTCTAACTTCTGTTTTTCGATCAAAGCACTTTATCGTATAAACTTGGAGCGTCTGTTTTTTTTGCTTTTGTTATTTCGGTTTGTTAATAAGACCACCACTATCATTTATATATGAGAGAGCTACTGGAAGTTTGGGTTGAATTATGTTGGATGCTATTAAATATATTGGGATAGGGATGTTTGAGTTGATTTTAAAAGATACATATAGTTGCATAATTCATGTGCTTTGAATGAATGTTAATTGGCAAGTGTGTTGTCAAGAGCTATCTTTTACCATGTTTAGATGTTGAATTTTAACTTTACTTGGTCTAATATGGATTGATTAGTTCTATGGACACTTATGCATGCATTTAGATGGTCAACTTTCTCCCTATTGCTAGCCCAAAAATTACAACAAGTAAAAAGCTTGTTTCCCAATACCTTCAACCAAAGTTTTTCCAGTGAGTCCACCATATCTACCTATTAGCTTTATGCTATTCCAAGTATGTTTATCATGTTATATTGTGTTATCTACATTTCTGAATTTAAATGCTTATGTTATTGATTGTCATGGAAAAAATTGGTTAAAAGCTCTCACGAACTTGATGCACAATTTACTTTTATTGCATTTAATAAGCATGAACCATTGTGATTAAAATTATGAAGTTGTGGGCTTGACAATAGTTTTGGTTGGGAGTTAGCCCATATGTGCTGTCACATGGCAAGCTTTCAACATTGCACTTATTTATATTTAGTTGATGTCATGTACTTTTGTTTATGGATGCCTATCATGGGTGAAATGAATGTGGATACTTAGTAAGTTCAAAGAGTGTATAAATGGTTAGAGAAATGCCTGGGCCGCTAATCTAAGCCATGCATCATTCATGGTGGAAATTTACAGCATAACCATAATGTTCATTCAGTGATGCACCTCATAATAAAAAGCTATACCCATAGTAAATAAAAGAGTGCTGAGATTGTTCATTGTCTGTTTGTCTTGTTGTTTTGACATGGGCTTGTTCATGTCAAGGGGCAAGAGGTACCCCAGTGCAGTTCTTGATGATACTATTATTACTTGCAATGACCTTTATTTGAATTTACTTTGTGGACCAAAGTGAGTAACACATGGTGTAGGTACTTGTATTCAAGGGACATGAGACATTCAACCAATACATTGTCAAGCACACCACTCATATTTGCTTTCACTTTAAACATTAATCATTCAAGATGCTATGATAGGGGTAATGAGAGCTCCACACCAACGACTACCACATTGCAAGCATTAACTTAAGTAGAAGTGTTTGGAAGTTAGATGAAACTTATTCATGCTTTACCTCTACTTATTTATCTATCCAAAGTGTCCACCTTTTATATTCAGTTTTCATAAGAAGTACTCTATGACCACCATAGGATGTTTTTACTTTTCATTATGCATACATTTGGTCCATAGTACTTTCTTCTATATTACACTTTGTGAATTTATCATTGAACATCTTTACATTGAGTATATGATACACTTCATAATTTATCTTGCATATTGTTATTCCTTTGAAGAATGAATCATTTGACTCTATGTAGCAATAGTAATCACCTTTGATATCCATTGATAGTATTAAAATGCAAAGTCCATGTTAGTTTTGTCACCTTCATATTCGGGACGAGCATGGGTTAAGCTTGGGGATGTTGATGCATGTAAAATGCATACATGAACTTTACATTTTATTACATGTTATTCCATGTTATTTGCATCATATAAGGGTTATATTCATGATTTATATTAAGTTTTGGGGATAATTAACAACTCCCCATTTTTCTGGAATTAACCCTGCGCTGTCAGAAAACCCCTTTTTCTATATTTTGATGTTTCAGGGACCCAAACGACGTCCAAATGACCTGAAACTTTACGGGGATCACTTTTTTGGAAGGAACGAAACGTAGGCGCAAAGGAATCGAAGAAACGGAGACCAGAAGGCCAAAAGGGGTGGGCCCACGCGGCCAGATTCCCAGACCGCGTGGGTCCCCCATCCTAGCCCTCGGGCCTCCACTGCCGTCGATCTTTCTTCCCGAAGCTTCGTCTTGACCTAAAAACGACTATATATAGACCCCTCCCAGGGCTTTCGCGAAAGAGAGCGCCGCCGAAACACAGAAACCACGAAACAGAGACCTGGAGCTGCAGATTGGAGGGGGAAAACTCCGGCGAGGCGCTGCTGGGGTGGTCTCCATCTTCTCCAACGACTTCTCCACCGTCTCCATGATGAAGGGGGAGTAGTCCACCCCCTGGACTTGGGTTTGTGGTGGTAACTTATGTATCTCTCCTCTCTTTGAGCTTCACTAATTAGTACCGTATGAGCTGCTGAACATGATTACGGTCATCTATGTAATTCCTATGGTGGATATTGTGGTATGAGATGATTTGTTATGCATTTACTGTTGTGTTGGAACTTTTATGATTTGTCATACTTTGGAGATATTCTATGATGCATGTGATGGTTTGATTTATGCATAATGCCTTGTTTATCCTTGTCATGAGGTGATTGACACCACCAAGTGTGGATAGATGAGAGAGATGTGGTCATGCACACGAATTATGAATCATTGCACTAGTGTTTAGAATATTGTCCATTATGAAGTATGATGTATGTAGGTACGGGATGGCCGATGTGACAATGGCATATGTATTGAGTGACATGTGCAATACAGCCCAACATCCTTTATCTGGGGGTAAAAAGAAAGAGTATGATGTGGGAGTGACTGCAGCCATGCTAGCCTTGCGGGGGTGACATAGCACACAAATGAGTATTTCTTTCAACTATGTGTTTTAGGACATATAGCCGTCATTAAAAGCTACCATTAAAACATGACAATTGTGTGTACTTTATCCATAACATGATAATCACCATAGATGAGAGAGAGAGGATTAAGTGAACCCATGAACCCACGTCCATTGTTCCTATAAGAGAAAACCTTTGTCTTGTCCTCTTGCATTGAAGAGGATTGGGACACTTTTACATTCGTGTTTTGTTGCATTAAACTTCCATCCATTAAATCAACCATCTTGTTCCTTAAACTTGTTTAGTGCATAAACAACTAAAACTTGTGACACTTTAGTTGTAGGGAATATATAACTTTTCCTTCTTGCTCCTGCGGATCGATACCTTACTTCCACATTGAGAGATGCTACAGTGATCCCCTACTCTTGAGGGTTATCAATTGCTCATCAATATTCCACTCCATACACCCCTCAACAAAATGGTGTTGCGGAGAGGAAGAACCGGACTCTTATGGATGTGGCTAGAACCATGATTGCGGAGTATGCTTCTCCGTATAACTTTTGGGCCAAAGCCATCTCCACCGCTTGTCATGCAACCAACCGGTTATATCTCCGCAAGATCTTGAACAAGACCCCATATGAGATTCTTCTTGGGAAGAAACCGGACCTCTCTTACTTTTGCGTCTTTGGATGCAAGTGCTTGATACGTCCAAAACGTATCTACTTTCCCGAACACTTTTGCTATTGTTTTACCTCTAACTTGTGTGTTTTGAATACAACTAATGCGGACTAACGCTGTTTTCAGCAGAATTGCCCTGGTGTCTTGTTTTTGTGCAGAAAGTCAACTTTCGGGAAAAACACCAGAAAAGATCGCAAACCTCCTATTTTACCAGAAGACTCACGGAGCCAGAAGGGGAGGCAGAGATGGGCCACGAGTGGCCCAAACCACATGGTGGCGCGGCCTGGGGCCCACCGCGCCAGCCACTGAGGAGGGCGACTCGGCACCTCCCCGAGTCCCCCTTTCGACTACTTAACCCTCTCTGACCTAAAACGCGAGGGGGTCGTCCACTTCATCCAGAAACATCACCGTACGCCGCCGCCATCGCGAAACCTATTTCGGGGACCAGAAACTCCGTTCTGGCACTCCGCCGGGACGGGGAATTGGAGGAGATCATCGCCATCATCATCACCGACGCTTCTCCATCGACCATCCATGTTTCCCCCATCCATGTGTGAGTAATTCCCTGCTGTAGGCTGAGGGGGATGGTAGGGATTGGATGAGATTGTTCATGTAATAAGTTATAAGATCATTAGGGCATGGTGCCTAGTATCCGTTGTTAGTACTTATTGATGTTGTTGCAACTTGTTGAGCTTAATGCTTGTCACTAGGGCCCGAGTGCCATGATTTCAGATCTGAACATGTTATTGTTTCATAATGATATGCACTGTTTATTGATCATACCTGCAAGTTGTATACACATATTGTTGTCCGGAACCCGCGGTCCCAAAGTGACAATAATTGGGACAGCCGAGGGGAATGGCTGCGATGTGAGGATCACATGTGTTCACGGCGTGTTAATGCTTTGCTCCGGTACTTTATTAAAAGGAGTACCTTAATTACCAGTAGATTCCCTTGAGGCCCGGCTGCCACCGGCTGGTAGGACAGAAGATGTTGTACAAGTTTCTCATTGCGAGCACGTACGACTATATACGGAACACATGCCTATGTTTACTTAGTACTTGGATGCTTTATCATTATTATCTGCAATGCCTATGTCTTGATTATTATATGAGCTATCTTATCCATGCAGCGCCCGTTCATCCATCCCTATGCCTACAGTGTTTTAATCCTACTGTTTACTGCAATCACTACTGCTGTCTCTATTTACTGCTGCTATTATTTCACCGCTACTACTGCTATAAAACTGTTGCTACTGATAATCTGTGTCGAGCAAGACTATTCACAGGTGCAGCTGAATTGACAACTCCGCTGTTAAGGCTCTCAAGTATTCTTTGGCTCCCCTTGTGTCGAATCAATAAATTGGGTTTTACTTCCCTCGAAGACTGTTGCGATCCCCTATACTTGTGGGTCATCAAGACTATTTTCTGGCGCCGTTGCCGGGGAGCATAGCTTTATTTGTGAGTTCACTTGTGATCTATATTGCTCGCTGAAATTTATTCATCATGGGTAAAGCTCGTGATGAGAGGGTCCGTGTATTGCCATCCACTACAAGAAAAGGTACGACACTTAGTACCTCTGCTGCTCTTGACTCACCATCTGTATTGAGTCAACTTGTTACACCACCACAATCTTCACGTGTTGGTACTACTGCTGAATCTGAAATTGCCTCTGATAATGTTGATGATGCTTCTACTGTGATTGATGAGAATATTTCATTAGGTCCACTTTTAGATGCTGCTATTGCTAAGTCTAAACAACTTGAAAATACTAGAACACCTAATGGAAGTCCTACTACTCCTGTTTATTCACCTGAGTTAAGGGATTATACTTGTGATGATGATCCTGATGAAACTTATGTGGAACTTGATGATGATTTTATTGATAAATGTAATGCTACTACTGGTGCAAGTAATATGAGAAATTTTCTTGCACAACATGCTGTTAAATACAAGTTGTCACCTGATCCTAAGTTTGCCACTTCTCCTATAAACATTAAAGATAAGGATTATGATTTTTCTCTTGATTTATCTCATATATCTATTGTTGAGAAAACTCCTTTTTGTGGCACTAAGAGTGAAAGTGCTGTAGAGCACATGAATGAGCTCTCTACTTTGAGTGGCTTATTTTCTGATGATATTAAGAAGCGTAGCTATTTTGTTGCTAAGATTTTTCCTTTCTCATTAAAAGATGATGCTAAAGCTTGGTATAACAACTTGTCTCCTGGTTCTATTACTAGTCCTACTGGTTTGCTTGATGTTTTCTTTCAGAAATATTTCCCTGCTAGTGCTCAACATGATGCTTTGCAGAGAATTTATAACTTTGACCAGGAAGATGAAGAGAAACTTCCAGAGGCATGGACAAGGTTTTGCTCTCTTATCAGAGCTCGGCCTGGACATGATTTGGAAAAGCATGATCTACTTGATATATTTTACAGTGGACTAACTATTGAATCTAGAGCATATCTGGATAGTTGTGCTAGTTGTGTTTTCAGGAAAAGAACCCCTGAAGAAGCTGAAGAATTATTGGCTAAAATCAGCCAGAATTATGATGATTGGACTCTACCTGCGCCGACCCCCACACCTACACCGACACCAATATCAAAGAAGAGGGGAGGTATGATTGAATTGAATGATGAAACAATGAGGGAGGCCAAGAAGACTCTCATTGAGAAGGGTATTAAATCTGAAGATGTGAAGAACCTTCCACCTATTGAAGATTTGTGTAAGCCAATTCCTCATCCATCCATAATTGAGGTTCACTCTCTCCACAGGTTCGATGAAGGAGATATTCCCTACTCTAAACCACCTGATCAATGCTTAGATGAATTTGATAATTATGTTATTAAGCAAGATAATTTTAATATGAGAGTAGAGAATCATTTGCATGAAAACTCTCAAGCTATTAGTAAGTTGCATGATATTGTGGAGAGAACCTCCAATGATGTTAAGATGCTTATTAAACATTTCCATATGGTTCAAACTCAAATTGATCAACTCACTAAAGTGCAACAAGACATGTTAGCCAATGCTTCTAAAGAAAAATTAAAACCTGTCTATGTTAGCACTAGAAGTGGAGCTCATACTCAGGATCCTTTATATCCTGAGGGACACCTAAAAGAATTGAACAAGATTCTCAACTAGCTGAAAATCCAGTTTCTCCTTCTAAGAAAAAGAAGAAGAAGAAACATAAAAATGTTGTAGAATCCTCTGAAACTGTTAATGATCCTAATAGTATATCTATCTCTGATGCTGAAACTGAAAGTGGTAATGAACTTGATAGTGATAAGGATAAAAATGATGCTCTTGATAAAGAAGTTAGTGAAAAGGAACCTGAAAAGCATACTAAAAACACAAAGTACACTAAGGAAGACTTCATTGCTAAGAAACATGGTAATGAAAGGGAACCTTGGGTTCAAAAGCAAATGCCTTTTCCAACTAAGAAACTAAAATCAAAGGAAGAAGAACATTATAATAAATTTTGTGAATGGATGAAACCCTTGTTCTTGCAAATTCCTTTGACTGATGCTATTAAATTGCCTCCTTACTCAAAGTATATGAAAGATATTGTTTCTAACAAGAGGAAAATTCCTAATGAGGAAATTTCTACTATGCTTGCTAATTATTCTTTCAATGGCAAGGTTCCTAAGAAGCTTGGAGATCCAGGTATACCAACCATCCCTTGCTCCATCAAGAATAATTATGTTAGAACTGCTTTATGTGATTTGGGAGCAGGAGTTAGTGTTATGCCTTTTTCTCTCTATAAGAGACTCTATCTTGATAAATTGATACCTACTGATATATCTTTGCAAATGGCTGATAAATCTACTGCTGTTCCTGTTGGCATTTGTGAGGATGTCCCTGTTCAAGTGGCTAACAATTGTTTAATTTTGACTGATTTTGTTGTTCTTGAAATGCCTGAAGATGATAATATGTCTATTATTCTTGGAAGACCTTTTCTAAATACTGCAGGTGCTGTTATTGATTGCAATAAAGGAAAAGTAACTTTCAATGTTAATGATAAAGAACATACTGTTTATTTCCCCAAGAAAGTTGACAAGATTTATGGAGTCAATACCATCTCCAATTTTAAAACTATCAAAGTGGGAAGTATTGATTGCCCTATATATGATCATCAAGAAGGATATCAAAACATTATGATTGGATCCATATCAATACAATACAAGGTAACATGAGTGTTTCATGATGTTTAAATCATTTGTGTCATGTAAATTTATTTGGTGCCAAGACTTGATCAACCTTGTTATCAAATGTATTTGCATACATAAAAGCTAAACAGCATTTCTTTCTTCAACTTTGTTTTACCTCCTGTAGTGATAATTAGGTTGCAAAAGTTTAGTTGTTTTGAATTTTAAAAATAATTTTTCTGCCCAAGTTTTATTAATTTAAATATCCAGATTTCATGCAAATTGAAAGTTTTCAAAACTCTGTAAAAATTATACCATTGGTCCTATTTTTCAAAGAGCATCGTGGGAGTGCCTGGTGCTGACCAAGGGGACCCACCATGGGGCAAACCACATGGTGGCGCGGCTGCCCCTTGGCCGCGCCAGCCACTGAGGTGGGGCACCCTTGGCCCTCCAGCAGTTCCCCCACCTACCACTTCTTCCTCTTGCATCACTCAGCTCGTTTTTCTCTCTCACACTCGAGTTTTTGCTGTTCTTCCTCGCGATTTCGATCTCTTTGTTCAGCCCATCTCAGCTGCTGAGATTTGGGGCAATTGCTCTCAGGTATGTGACTCCTCCATGTATCCAAGTAGAATTTTGTTTAGTAAGTATACCTTGAGTATTTTGCTGCTGTAGGTGACTTGTTAAGTGAGTATGCATGCTTGTTCTATGTTGATATAATCAGTTTTGATGCATGTTTAGTCCTCTAGCAAGTCCATATAGTAGTTCCCCTCATTTGTATGCTTCAAAATAATTTTTATGATATGTGTCAAAAATTTCAGAGGATGGAGGGAAATGAACACCAACTAAATCAATATGAATTGGTGGTTCCTGAGGTCATGGGGATCCATCGTGAAGAAGGAGTGTTCCATCCTGCTATCCATGCTTGGAATTCATGAGAAGTTCGGGGATCTTGCGTGATTTTCGTACTCTTGTCTCTAATACAGGATTGAGTGATTTTGTAGAGGGAGAACCCTACCAATATGCAAAGCTAACTGTGTCTGTGGTGCAGGACTTTAGATTTGATTGGTCTTCACCTAACCCTATGGTTCACTATAAAATTTACAACAAAAGTGTCCACTTGCCTTTTGATGCTTTTTGTGCAGCAATTAGGGTGCCGCAATGGGGATCACGAGGGAAGATACATGGGCAACCCAAGCATTTGACGGACCTATACGAGGTAATATGTCAAGGAAGAACCTACTCAGATGAAAGTGGTAAAATTCGAAGTATTCAATTTCCATGCATTCGATATTTTGCTTACTTCATCACGAGGTGTGTACTTGCTAGGAAGACTGCAAATAAATTATCCATTCCTGATTTAGCTTTCCTAGCAGCAGCCTTGCAACATGATAAGAGTTATAATTTGGGTGCCTTGATAGCCTTTCGCATTGCTGCCAATCGCGAGAAAGGTGGATTTTGTGGAGGACTCATTGCTTCTCGTTTATTAGCTATGCATGGTGTAGTAGCTCTCCCTAATGATTTGCAGCTTCTTTAGAGAGGCTCGATTTTGCTTCCATGGGGAGGCATGGCTTTGTTACTAGTTGGTCTACTTTGAATAATCTATCTTATGAGGTGCCTTTTGCCAAGAAGGTGAGGTGGAAAATGGTTAAATCTGAGCGAATAGTCGCTTTGCCTGCACCACGTTTGTTTGATCTTGGTTTCAGGAATGTTTGGTCAGTCACCGAGGATGAATTCGATGCATACTTGAGGGAACATGCCCTGCACACAGAGGATGATGGAGAATGGGCGGACGAGGACTCCACTCAGTTTTCCGGGACTGGGGGCTCGCGCCCCTATCCTGGGGATGCTGGACCCTCTGCCTCATCTTCCTCAGCGGAGCCGGATGTTGAGCACGCCCAGTATGACCCGCCGGCTTGGAGTTCCTACCCGCGTTATTATTAGCCTCCACTTAGGCCAAAAGCCTAAGCTTGGGGGGAGGTATATCGACATCTCACTCATTTACATATCATATCTTGTCGATACTTTGTATATCCATGTTGCAGTTTTCTTTCTTTCTTTTTAATTGTTTACCTTTTATTGCTGCATTCCAAAACACAAAAAGACCAAAAATATTTCTGTTGTTTCTCTTCATTTGTTTCTTTAAGTTTCAGTATTAGTTTGCTTAGTTTTAAAATTCGGTTTGTTATTCAAAAATCCAAAAATATTTTGCTTTATTGTTTGTTTCTTTTTGCTCTTGTTTCAAAAACTCGAAAACCCAAAAATATTTGTTGTTTCTTTTTGGTTTTGTATAGTGTTTTCAGAGTTGGACAGCCATCCGTGACTCCGATGGAGCTTGGTTTTCATTCTTATCATTCGAAGCAACACAAGTGAAAAAGCAATAAGGATGATCTACAACAACTTGAGTTGGGGTGAGAGGCTGGTATGAACTCTATTTGTTTTCATTTTTGTACATATACTCATCTATGTGAGCATGCTTAGTTGGTTCATGTGAGGTATATGTCATTTAGTGGATGCTTAGTAGTTCTTGTTCTCTCATGATCGGTCCCAATTTATTAATAGTGGTAGCATGTTATGTTGATGTTTGCTTGCATTGTTCTATTCATAGAGGGTATGACATTGTGGTATCCTCCTCTGAATAATTCATTCGAATTGACTTGGCACATGCTCATGCATGCGTATGACTGAAAAACAAAAGTCAATTAAGCCTTGATGATTTATTTTGACTCAGAGTTCTTGTATCACTTTTATGTCTCAATTAATTTCATTTTGTCGCAAGCATGATTATGACGGTTATTGCTCTCTTGATTGTCGCTTCCCAGTCTATTGCTAGCCTTCACTTGTACTGAGCGGGAATGCTGCTCGTGCTTCCAAAACCATGAAAACCAAGTTATTCCAAAGTGTCCACCATAAATACCTATGCATGGCATTTCGAACCATTCAAGTAAATTTTCATGTGCTACCTTTAAAACCTTCAAAGTACTTCTCAATTTGTGTCAATGTTTTATAGCTCATGAGGAAGTATGTGGTGTTTTATCTTTCAATCTTGTCATTCAGACTTTCACCAATGGACTAGTGGCATATACATCCGCTTATCCAATAATTTTGCAAAAAGAGCTGGCAACGGGGTGCCCAGTCCCAATTAATTATAACTTTCATCAATAATTCTCTTCACATGTTTTGCCCTGATTTATCAGTAAGCAACTTAATTTGCAAATAGACACTCCTCCATGGTATGTGAATGTTGGAAGGCACCCGAGGATTCGGTTAGCCATGGCTTGTGCAAGCAAAGGTTGGGGGGAGTGTCACCCATAATGAAACTAAAATACATGTGTAAACAAAAGAGAAGAGGGATGATCTACCTTGCTGGTAGAAATAACATCCTTCATGGGAGCCGCTCTTGAAAGTCTGGTTGACAAGGGGGTTAGAGTACCCACTACCATTCGTTGACAACAACAAACACTTCCCAAAACAATTTTGCTTCTGTTTTAAAAATAAAAAGCTCTAGCACATGATAATCCCTGCTTCCCTCTGCGAAGGGCCAATCTTTTACTTTCATGTTGAGTCACCATCCTTTCTTTGAGCACTTTCTCGAGAGCATAGTTGTCATTCTTAGTGTAATGTGCTTGTCCCAGAATGTGGTTAACTGTGATATAACTTTGATGCTTTTATCTTTGATATCTTTGATTCTAGTCTTCCCATGAACTTCAGAGGTGCCTGGGCATTTATGTTTTGCTGTACAAAAACGGGCAAGCGAGATACCATCTTATCATATCCTATTATGAGCATTACAATCTTGTGAATTAATATGTTTCATGTTTGTCGCTATTAGTATGTTGGTATCTTTTCATAGTTTACATGCCTATTGAGTGACATTATTTGCATTTGCCTCATCTTGAATTGCCTAAGCATTTGTTCATATAGTGAGAATATATGCATCATATGAAGCAAATGTGTTCGTGAAAGTCTTTTATCGCACTCAGTTGTTAACTGAATTGCTTGAGGACAAGCAATAAGCTAAGCTTGGGGGGTTGATACGTCCAAAACGTATCTACTTTCCCGAACACTTTTGCTATTGTTTTACCTCTAACTTGTGTGTTTTGAATACAACTAATGCGGACTAACGCTGTTTTCAGCAGAATTGCCCTGGTGTCTTGTTTTTGTGCAGAAAGTCAACTTTCGGGAAAAACACCAGAAAAGATCGCAAACCTCCTATTTTACCAGAAGACTCACGGAGCCAGAAGGGGAGGCGAGATGGGCCACGAGTGGCCCAAACCACATGGTGGCGCGGCCGGGGCCCACCGCGCCAGCCACTGAGGAGGGCGACTCGGCACCTCCCCGAGTCCCCCTTTCGACTACTTAACCCTCTCTGACCTAAAACGCGAGGGGGTCGTCCACTTCATCCAGAAACATCACCGTACGCCGCCGCCATCGCGAAACCTATTTCGGGGACCAGAAACTCCGTTCTGGCACTCCGCCGGGACGGGGAATTGGAGGAGATCATCGCCATCATCATCACCGACGCTTCTCCATCGACCATCCATGTTTCCCCCATCCATGTGTGAGTAATTCCCTGCTGTAGGCTGAGGGGGATGGTAGGGATTGGATGAGATTGTTCATGTAATAAGTTATAAGATCATTAGGGCATGGTGCCTAGTATCCGTTGTTAGTACTTATTGATGTTGTTGCAACTTGTTGAGCTTAATGCTTGTCACTAGGGCCCGAGTGCCATGATTTCAGATCTGAACATGTTATTGTTTCATAATGATATGCACTGTTTATTGATCATACCTGCAAGTTGTATACACATATTGTTGTCCGGAACCCGCGGTCCCAAAGTGACAATAATTGGGACAGCCGAGGGGAATGGCTGCGATGTGAGGATCACATGTGTTCACGGCGTGTTAATGCTTTGCTCCGGTACTTTATTAAAAGGAGTACCTTAATTACCAGTAGATTCCCTTGAGGCCCGGCTGCCACCGGCTGGTAGGACAGAAGATGTTGTACAAGTTTCTCATTGCGAGCACGTACGACTATATACGGAACACATGCCTATGTTTACTTAGTACTTGGATGCTTTATCATTATTATCTGCAATGCCTATGTCTTGATTATTATATGAGCTATCTTATCCATGCAGCGCCCGTTCATCCATCCCTATGCCTACAGTGTTTTAATCCTACTGTTTACTGCAATCACTACTGCTGTCTCTATTTACTGCTGCTATTATTTCACCGCTACTACTGCTATAAAACTGTTGCTACTGATAATCTGTGTCGAGCAAGACTATTCACAGGTGCAGCTGAATTGACAACTCCGCTGTTAAGGCTCTCAAGTATTCTTTGGCTCCCCTTGTGTCGAATCAATAAATTGGGTTTTACTTCCCTCGAAGACTGTTGCGATCCCCTATACTTGTGGGTCATCAAGACTATTTTCTGGCGCCGTTGCCGGGGAGCATAGCTTTATTTGGGAGTTCACTTGTGATCTATATTGCTCGCTGAAATTTATTCATCATGGGTAAAGCTCGTGATGAGAGGGTCCGTGTATTGCCATCCACTACAAGAAAAGGTACGACACTTAGTACCTCTGCTGCTCTTGACTCACCATCTGTATTGAGTCAACTTGTTACACCACCACAATCTTCACGTGTTGGTACTACTGCTGAATCTGAAATTGCCTCTGATAATGTTGATGATGCTTCTACTGTGATTGATGAGAGTATTTCATTAGGTCCACTTTTAGATGCTGCTATTGCTAAGTCTAAACAACTTGAAAATACTAGAACACCTAATGGAAGTCCTACTACTCCTGTTTATTCACCTGAGTTAGGGATTATACTTGTGATGATGATCCTGATGAAACTTATGTGGAACTTGATGATGATTTTATTGATAAATGTAATGCTACTACTGGTGCAAGTAATATGAGAAATTTTCTTGCACAACATGCTATTAAATACAAGTTGTCACCTGATCCTAAGTTTGCCACTTCTCCTATAAACATTAAAGATAAGGATTATGATTTTTCTCTTGATTTATCTCATATATCTATTGTTGAGAAAACTCCTTTTTGTGGCACTAAGAGTGAAAGTGCTGTAGAGCACATGAATGAGCTCTCTACTTTGAGTGGCTTATTTTCTGATGATATTAAGAAGCGTAGCTATTTTGTTGCTAAGATTTTTCCTTTCTCATTAAAAGATGATGCTAAAGCTTGGTATAACAACTTGTCTCCTGGTTCTATTACTAGTCCTACTGGTTTGCTTGATGTTTTCTTTCAGAAATATTTCCCTGCTAGTGCTCAACATGATGCTTTGCAGAGAATTTATAACTTTGACCAGGAAGATGAAGAGAAACTTCCAGAGGCATGGACAAGGTTTTGCTCTCTTATCAGAGCTCGGCCTGGACATGATTTGGAAAAGCATGACTTACTTGATATATTTTACAGTGGACTAACTATTGAATCTAGAGCATATCTGGATAGTTGTGCTAGTTGTGTTTTCAGGAAAAGAACCCCTGAAGAAGCTGAAGAATTATTGGCTAAAATCAGCCAGAATTATGATGATTGGACTCTACCTGCGCCGACCCCCATACCTACACCGGCACCAATATCAAAGAAGAGGGGAGGTATGATTGAATTGAATAATGAAACAATGAGGGAGGCCAAGAAGACTCTCATTGAGAAGGGTATTAAATCTGAAGATGTGAAGAACCTTCCACCTATTGAAGATTTGTGTAAGCCAATTCCTCATCCATCCATAATTGAAGACTGTTGTGATCCCCTATACTTGTGGGTCATCAGTGCTTCATTCGCAAGAAAGGTAACCGGCTATCTAAGTTTGAGACTAGATCTATTGAGGGTATCTTTGTTGTTTACTCCACAAACTCTCACGGCTATAGAGTCTACAACAAGACCTCCGGTCAAGTTGAAGAATCTAGTGACGTGAAGTTTGATGAGGATAATGGCTCCCAGGTGGGGCAAGTCGACCCTAATGTTGTAGGTGATGTGCCCATGGAGCTGCAATAAGGAGGATGGCGATTGGAGACATTCGTCCTATTGAAGTGGACCCTCTCAAGACTCTCCCCAAGCTACGCCATCACCAACTCAAGATCCTCCACGTAACCCTACTCCGAGCCCTCAAGCAAATGAGCAATCTCAAGAACAAGAACTTCCAAGTGTAGCTGCCGAAGGACAAGAAACTGCAACGTCAAGTCCGGTACTACCGTCCCCATCCGACGGTACTACCGCCGGTCCCACCTTACCTCCTCCAGCTGTAGTTCCACCACCGATTGTTCAAGAGGTGACCATGATGTTAGTCCAAGTCCTACACAAGACCAAGAACAAGTGAATGATCAAGGTGGTGCATATGACTCAAATGATGAAGGAGATGATCAAGCCATATCTCAAGAAACTCAACAAGAGCTCTTAGCGAGAAGAGCAAAGACAAGACAAAGAAAGCTTGTTATCAGGGAGCATACAACGGACAAGATTCTTGGTGATGTTCAAGGCAAGGTTGTCACGAGAAAGCAACTAGCAAGTTTAGCTCACATCATGCCTTTGTGTCCTTCATCGAGCCAAAGAAGGTGTTTGAAGCTCTTGAAGATCGTGATTGGATAGATGCCATGCATGAAGAGTTGGACAATTTCAAGCGCAACAAAGTGTGGAAGTTGGTGCCAAGGCCAAAAGATTGCAAGAACGTCATCGGCACCAAGTGGGTCTTCAAGAACAAGCAAGATTCGAACGGCATTGTCATTCGAAACAAGGCAAGATTGGTGGCACAAGGGTACTCTCAAGTCGAAGGTGTTGATTTCGGTGAAACCTTTGCCCCCGTTGCTCGTCTTGAATCTATTCGTCTCTTGCTTGCATATGCATCTCATCATAACTTTAAATTGCAACAAATGGATGTCAAGAGCGCATTTCTTAACGGCCCCATTAATGAGTTGGTATATGTTAAGCAACCACCGGGGTTTGAGGACCCTAACTTTCCGAACCATGTCTACAAAACTCGCACAAAGCACTCTATGGCCTTAAACAAGCCCCACGCGCGTGGTATGAGCACTTACGAGAGTTCCTTGTAGATCGTGGATTCCAAGTGGGGCAAATCGACCCTACTCTCTTCACCAAGAGAGTTGGTGGAAACTTATTCTATGCCAACTTTATGTGGATGACATCATTTTTGGTTCTACTAACAATGCTTTTAATGATGAGTTTGCCAAGCTTATGACTAGCAAGTTTGAGATGTCCATGATGGGAGAGTTGGAGTACTTACTTGGTTTTGAGATCAAGCAATATAGAGAAGGAACCTTCATCAATCAAGCAAAGTACACTCAAGACATGCTCAAGAAGTTCAAGATGACCGGTGCCAAGCCCAAGAAAACCCCTATGTCTCCAAAGGGCGATCTCTTCACCGACACCGAGGGTAACGATGTGGACCAAAAGCTTTATCGTTCTATGATTGGTTCTTTGCTTTACCTTTGCGCATCTAGATAGGATATTATGTTTTAGTGTGGGTAAGTGTGCAAGGTATCAAGCTGCTCCTAAGGAGATCCATCTCATGGCGGTTTTAAGCACATTCTTCGATATTTGCTTCATACCCCAAACTTTGGTCTTTGGTATCCCAAGGGTTCAAGCTTCAATCTCATGGTTACTCGGATGCGGACTATGCGGGAGAGAAGAAGGATAGGAAGTCCACTTCCGGGGGTTGCCAATTTCTTGGTCGCTCTTTGGTATGTTGGTCTTCCAAGAAGCAAAATTGTGTTGCTCTCTCCACACTGAAGCCGAGTACATCTCGCGGCAAGTTGTTGTGCTCAATTGCTTTGGATGAGGCAAAAAATGAAGGATTATGGACTCAACTTCGACAAGGTGCCTCTTCTTTGTGACAATGAGAGTGCTATCAAGATCGCCCACAACCCCGTGCACCACTTCAAGACGAAGCACATCGAGATTCGTCATCACTTCATTAGAGAGCATGTGGAGAAGGGTGATATCCATCTCTCTTATGTCCGGACCAAGGATCAACTCGCCGACATCTTCACCAGGCCCTTGATGAAACAAGATTTCGAGAGTTGAGGAATGAGATAAATGTCATTGATGCGAGTAACTTTGCTTGACCGCCTTGCACAACTACCCATCATAGACATGGTAACTAGTTTGAATGCATGCATGGTTTTAGGGGGAGTGTAGTTCAACTCATGAGCTTGCACTAACTCTATATATGCAGACATAAACAATTCGTGCTTCATTTGGTCACTACGTGACAATTTGTGCTTAAACGATGAGCATTGGCCTTGAACCCAAGATAGATCTTCGCGGTTCTAGGTTGATAATAGCTCATATATGGAGGCCTCGTCCAACGCCTGTGGGGACCCCGGACTAGCTGTCCGAAATACCCGATTATGCTTAACACAACGATCCCTTGATCAGTCTGTCGTTGCACATAATCCGAATTGGATACCAAAGTTTACATCCATTACAATACCGAATTAAAAAGTCTTACATAAATGGTCATTTAGACCAAGTCTTACATAGGTGCCTTCATGGGCCAAACCAAAATATCAGCGGAAGCTACGGCGTAGTAGACATCATATTCTAACGATGACAACCCGACAGGCAGCTGACTTGTGGAGATCCTTAGTTGGCGTAGAAGTCGCCATACTCCTGCTCGGCGTAGTGCTCCTCCTCGTAGTCTGGCTAGGTCAATAGCCAGGGACAAAACCAATATGAGTACATTTGAATGTACTCGCAAACTACCCAACATGAGTATGCACTAGTTTTATTTTAGTTGACAACTTTTATTTATTTAAAACATCTCTATATCTTTATTGAAAAAGGTAAGAAGAGTTTTATAACTATCTTTAAAGAAGTCACCAGTTTTATCTGTTTCTCCAAAACTCCTCTCTTTTTCCGACCATAGCCCGTCATGGTCCACTTTCATCCAACCACCTCCTACCGATCCGTTGGTATAGGTGTAGGAAACAATCTCCACTTCATTTTTCTTTTTAAAACTCAATTCTTTTAAAACTTGCACATGGTCAAAGTAGGGCCTCCCAACTGTCCATATCCGAGGACTCGGCTATTCGAATAGTTTTACACTCTGCAGAGTTAGCACGCTTTTCCCACATCCATCCGGCAACTCATCGTGTCCGCCACGTCCCGCCATACAGGGTGTATGCGAAGTAAGCCGCTGACCATAGCCTGTCCTTTGCTCATGCTAGTATAGGATCCTTCCCATATGACACTTCCAACACACTTAACCCAGCCCTTCGGAATCTAAGTGTGAGGACTCATAGGTTTTGTCCGGCGGTTTATGGTGGAACCTTCAATCCTCCTCCTTATCTTTTCATAGAGTTTGAGCGAGGACCCGGGTCAGGGATGACCAACACACTATCCCTCATGCATGACGGAGTCATCTCCGTCGATGAGGTATCCAGTACTAATATGAGCAAATTATATGACTAAGCCCTTTCCCATATGTGGTAGATGTGGTCGCACAGGGTATCGGATGGTTGACGTAAGTACAAGGACACACTGTGCATTTTTCATAAACATCACCATTTTCCACTTCTCCATTCCAACACCGACATCTCGGCATTTCATAATCTCACAAGTAATTGCAAAGGAGTTTGAATAAAACATATTTTTTTTTCCCATCCTATAATTTGATTTAACTATCTTATATTTCTACATAAGTGGCAAAATAATTTCCATATATTTTTGAAATGGGTTTTATAAATCTTGCCTTGAGAGTAAAACATGTTATGAAAGTAGATGCATATGTTTGTAGTGCAAGCTCAGAGAATAGCTTGCCTTGCTCGGCAAAGTGACCTTGATCTTGTTCTTCAGTTTCAACAAACTCTCCTTCCTCGATAATCCGACAACGTTCTCGTCTAATTAATAAACAAACAATGCAAACTCACTAATCTATACAAGCAATCATCTCAACATACAATCATAACATCACAAATAGCTACTGCACATCAAACCATACAATTTGGTTTTAAAATAATTGAATTAAACATTATTTAATTACTTCTAAATTATGGCAGAAACTTGTTGAACATGTTTAATTCCACAACTTGAGTTCTGTTGGTCACAAAAATAAAACTAAAATTCTATGGAAAGCTACTGATGTGTATAAGACAACACAATTTGATTTGGATCAATTGGAGTTACTAAACTCCCTACATATTTGTTTGAATCCAGAAGCTTATATTCAAGTTTTTCTACAACTCAAGTTAATGTTATTCCAAAAATTAAATCCTTTTAGGGGTAACTTAACATGACTAAATGTGATCTAACAAAATTGGTCCTAATTCATTTGGGTTAACCATTAAACATATTTAAATGTTTGAGTGCAGAAGGGTGTTTAAACTTCAACTTAATACTAAACAAATACTACTGCACAATAATTCTACCAAAATTAGGGAAGCTAATACATGGCAGTACTAAGCTAAAAAATTGGTTTGGAATTATTTACTAACAGAGTATCAGAAACAAACAAGTTTAGAATTTAAACCTTCTGTAGTATTTTTAATAACACTTTTTAACTATTTAATTAAATGACATGAGACCACTTGGGTTGGTTAAACAATTTCATAAGCTTTCCAAACAATTGAGTTTGATTTATTTGGATTCCTAAATCTTGAGATATTGATTTTCTAAGTTGATGCCAGTACTGAAATTTCCAGAGAAGTTAAATTCGAATTGTGTTCAGTTTGGATAATGTTCAAATTTCTGACATGGGGGGCCTACACGTCAGCGGCACAGGAGAAATATCTCGCGCGCTGGAAATGTTTAAATATCTGACGGGTGGGGCCTACATGGCAGCGGCTCAATTAAACGAAGCGGTACGCGATCGTTGATCAAAGATCGAACGGCTCACGGAGCCCGCGTTCATCGACGACCTAACAGGCGTCGCCGGAGCTCCGGCGACGGCGAGGGTGGCCAGTGGGGGTACCTGGGTGTCTAGGGATGGCGGAGAGACGGCGGAGGTCGTGGGGAAGCTGGGGAGGCGAGTGGAGCTTGATGGGGAAGCTCCTGGCGTCGGCGACGATCTCCTTCTTCTCCGCGGCCGTGCTCCAACTCCGGCGAGATCCTACGGGGGCTCCTGGGCACGATACAGAGGGGAAAAATGTCGCGGGTGAGTGTGGTGGTAATGGTGAGGCAGGTGAGGCCAGAGAAGAGCAAGGGAGGGAGCAGCACGGCGTGGCCGTGTCGTCGCCTCCTCGGTGCGCGGGGCGCAGAGAGAACTACGGGCAGCAGCAGCCTCGCTGCGGAGTACCCGCCCTTCTGGCGGTGTACGGGAGAGAGTGGAGTGAGGGAGAGGCTGTGAGTTTGAGGGAGGGCTCGGGGTGGCTTTTATAGCTCGACGACGGCGCACGGGCTCGCCGTGGACACGGTGCAGGAGAGGGGTCCAGGCGCGATAGCTCGCCGTAGCTCGCGGTAGGGGCGGCTGCAGTGTTCGAGGTGCAGAGGCTAGCTCGGCGGCGTGGCGACGAGCTGTGCGTGCGCGAGAAACGGGACGGCCCGGAACGTTTGGACGGCGAGTGCGTGCACTGGCACGGCCGTCTCGGGCGGTTGGCGGCTGCGTGGCGCGAAACGACGATGGGGGTCCTCCCCTGGGATGGCTGCGGGCTGGGAGAGCGCAGAGACGCCAGGGAGAGGGGGGCACGGTGTTGGGCGACTGCGGTGTCGACAACGCCGTTGCCACGGCGACGGCCATGGCGCACGGCGCCCGCGGCTGTCCCCTGGTGCTTCTCCTCTTCCCGTGCCTCTTTTCTTCGATTTCTTGGACGCGGCGAGGTCAGTGAGGTGCGAGGGAGTGGATGCAAGCATCAATTCGAAGAACAAACCTCGAATTCGATCGAATTGCTTCGGTTGAATCGAACCGAGATGAACACAGTGGTGTTCACCACGTGTTCGACGAAATGTGCATCATTTTAAATTTGAATTTCTGAATTTTGATTTCATACTTTGCTTCATAAATATGTATAGGTATTTGTGGTGCTGTGTTGCATTTCATGTGTCAAGTGCAACATAGCACACTTTGTGATTTGAATTTAATAAAGAAAGTAATAGAATTTAAATTTAGGTTTTTAAATTAAATTTTTGAGAGGGAAAAGTTGTAGGAATAAAAATGGGAGAGTTTATATAACTCACTCTGAATTTTGTTTGAAACCATTTTAGTTTCTCCTTGGAGAATTTGTGTGACACAATTGTCACTTTTATTTTTCTTGCTTTACTTGTTATTTTATTTCTTTTCTTTTCTTCCTTTTTTATTTAGAGCAAGCAACACAATTAGCAAGAAAAAATAACACAAGCCAAGAATTAATTACCACAAGCAATAATTTGCAAACAACACATAATTAACAAAAGTTTTTGTTGGCTCTCATTTTTGGAATAATAATACTGATAATATTTTTGGGATGTTACAGATCCTTCCCCCTTAAAAAAATCTCGTCCCGAGATTTGCTAGGCTTAGGTACTAAAGAGGTCTGGGAATTCGCTCCGAAGATAATCTTCGCGTTCCCAAGTTGCTTCTTCTTCAGAGTGGTTAGTCCACTGGACTTTGTAAAACTTGATCGCACGTCTTCGGGTAACACGAACATCTTCTTCGAGAATCTTGAGAGGTCTCTCACGATAAGTCAAATCTTGGTTCAGGTCGATGGAGAGGTGGTCGATGTTTTTGAAAACATCAGGCTGGTCAGGAACTTCAAGACACTTCCGGAGCAAGGAAATGTGGAAGACATCATGATAATCTCCTAACTCCGGGGCAATTCCAGCTGATAGGATACTTCTCCTCGACGAGCAATGATCTTGAAGGGTCCAATATACCTTGGCGCTAATTTTCCTTTGACATGGAAACGCTGCATTCCTTTAAGGGGTGTCACTCGGAGATAAACATAATCTCCGACGTTGAAGGTGAGGTCACGGCGCTTGGTGTCAGCGTAACTCTTCTGCGGGATTGGGCAGTTTTGAGGCGTTCACGAATAAGCTGAACTTGCTCTTCAGCTTCACGGAGGGTATCTGGTCCGAACAATTTGCTTTCTCGGTATCGGACCAATTCAGGGGTGTACGACACTTCTTGCCGTAAAGGGCTTCAAAAGGGGCCATTTGCAGACTGGACTGATAACTGTTGTTGTACGAGAACTCTGCAAACGGAAGACAATCTTCCCACTTGGAACCATAGGATAGAACACATGCGCGAAGCATGTCCTCCAATATCTGGTTCACTCGCTCAGTTTGGCCATCGGTCTGGGGATGATAAGCGGTGCTAAATGCTAACTTGGTTCCGAGGGCTTCATGAAGGGATTTCCAGAATCTTGAGGTGAATTGCGTGCCTCTATCAGATACAATCTTCTTAGGCACACCATGCAGGCTCACTATTCTGGAAATATACAAGTCGGCCAATTGATGTCCCCGATAGGTGGTGTTGACAGGAATGAAATGGGCAACCTTGGTCAGTCGATCAACGATGACCCAGATTGAATCATGGCCTCGGTTGGATCTTGGAAGTCCGGTAATAAAATCCATTCCAATCTCATCCCACTTCCACTCGGGAATTTTCAAAGGTTGAAGCAATCCAGCGGGTCGCTGATGTTCAGCCTTAACTCGCTGGCAGATGTCACACTTGGCTACGAAAGAACCAATCTCTCGCTTCATTCCATGCCACCAAAATCTTTCTCGAAGGTCTTGGTACATTTTGGTTCCGCCGGGGTGGATTGAATAAGGGGTCTCATGGGCCTCCTTCAGGATTAACTCCTTAAGTTCCGTGACATTGGGCACACAGATACGGTCATTGAATTTCAGCACTCCTTCAGCATCTTCGGTAAAACCGGGTGCTTTGCCGGGGAAATCTTCTTCCTAATTCCTTCAATGCTTTCATGACCTTTTTGGGCTTCTTTGATTTGATCCATCAGGGTTGGGGCTAACTCTAAATTGGCGAGATAACCATGGCTAACAAGTTCTAGTCCAAAATCTTTGAACTCTTTGAACAAGGCTGGCTGTTCGGCTTGGATCAGGCATTCAGGGTGCAAGGTTTGCGACTAAGGGCATCGGCAACTACATTAGCCTTTCCAGGGTGATAATGGATTCCAATATCATAATCCTTGATTAATTCCATCCATCTCCTCTGTCGCAGGTTCAATCTTTCTGGGTGAAAATATACTTCAAGCTTTTGTGATCCGTATAGACCTCGCAGCGATGTCCCGCAAGATAGGGACGCCACGTTTTGAGAGCAAGAACAACAGCAGCTAACTCCAGGTCATGGGTTGGGTAATTTCTTCATGCGGTCGCAACTGGGACAGGTACGACACAACTTTGCCTTCTTGCATCAGAACGCAACCAAGTCCGAGGCGTGATGCATCGCAATACACGTCGAAACTCTTGGTGACGTCTGGCATAATCAAAATTGGGGCTGAGGTTAGTCTCTTCTTCATTCTTGGAAACTATCTCACACTTCTGAGTCCATTCAAATTTCTTGTCCTTCTTCAACAGTTGGGTCATGGGTTTGGCTATACTGGAAAATCCTTCAACGAACTTGCGGTAATAACCGCGAGTCCGAGAAAGCTTCGGATTTCAGTCACACTGGTTGGGGATAACCAGTCAACAATGGCTTGGATCTTCTCTGGGTCACAGAAATTCCTCCGGCAGATACAACATGTCCGAGAAATGCCACTTACTGAGCCAAAACTCACACTTGCTAAGCTTGGCATACAGCTGGTGCTCTCGGAGGTCTCCAAAACTAGACGCAGGTGTTCAGCATGCTCTTCTTCGGTCTTGGAATAAATAAGGATGTCATCAAGGAAAACTACCACGAACTTGTCGAGGTATTCCATGAAAATCTTGTTCATGAGATTCATGAAATAGGCTGGGGCATTGGTCAGACCAAAGGACATCACGGTGTATTCAAACAAACCGTAACGAGTGGTGAAGGCGGTCTTGGGAATGTCTGTCTCTCTGATCTTCAACTGATGGTATCCTGTCCGAAGATCGATCTTGGAAAAGACTCGGGCTCCGTTCATTTGATCGAACAGATCCTCGATCTTGGGAAGAGGGTACTTGTTTTTAATGGTCACGTCATTCAGCTTGCGATAATCCACACACAGGCGTGTGGTACCGTCTCTCTTGTCCACAAAAATAATGGGTGATCCCCAGGTGAAGCGCTTGGCGAACAAGTCCTTTGCTGAGCATATCTGCCAACTGCTTCTTCAACTCAACCAGTTCTTCCGGATTCATCCGATAAGGTCTTTGGGATATAGGGGCGGTTCCTGGGATAAGCTCAATTATGAACTCAATTTCCCGGTCTGGCGGCATACCAGGCAATTCTTCAGGGAAAACATCCTAACAGGTGAACAACACGGATCTCATCTAGGGAGGTCGAGCTATGCTCTCATGGCAGCCTGGGTGAGATTGACTAGTTTCAGACACATACTCCACTTCTACTTCTTTGTCGGTGGTGATGGATACAGCTCTTCTGGCACAGTCAATTCGACCATGGTACTTGGCTAACCAATTCATACCGAGTATAACATCGATGCCTTGGGTTCCCAGAACAATTAAGTTAACTGGAAACTTTTCTCCTTTGATCTCAAGGGGTACATCGGAGCAAAACATCTTGGTCTCTACGGTGGATTCTGGGATTTGGATGACCATGGGTTTGGGTAAGAGGCTCTCGACTAAACCTCCCTTAGCAACAAATTCTTGGGTAACAAATGAATGGGTAGCACCAGAATCAAACAGAACAGTTGCAGGTACTGAGTTGACAAGGAACGTACCCAGCACAACATCCGGCGCATCCTGAGCTTCTTCAGCATTGATGTGGTGCAGACGACCCTTGGCAACAGCAGCATTTCCGCGGGGTGCGGCATTCTTGCCATTTATTTCCATTGCGGCCTTGACCATTGTTCGGTGCCGGCGCATTGGGGCGCTGAACATTCCTCTTGGGATTGGGCATTCTCTGGAGTAGTGACCCTTGTTGCCGCATTCAAAGCAGACAACATTGGTATTGCGGGGTGAAGTTGTTGAAGTTTCCTCCGGGACGGTTATTGTCATTGGGGCGGTTGAAGTTGTTTGGGCGGTTAGGGAAATTGGGGCGTGGAGCTTGGGGTGGACGATAAGCAGGCCTGGGGTTTTGCTGAAAGATACGAGGCTTCTGACTGCTCGAACCTTCCTGAGCATTCATCCTCCTCTTGCGACCTTCATACATAGACTTGCGCTTGGTCTCCAGCTGGATGGCTTTGTCCACAAGTGACTCCAGATCACGGAAGTCATGGATAACCAGACACACTGCAGTTCATCATGAAGTCCACTCATGAAACGCTCCATCTTCTTCTCTTCTTTGTCGGTGTCATCAGGAGCATACCGAGATAAGTCGGTAAACTCATCCAGATAACCGACCACATCTTACTTCCCTGCCTCAGCCTGCGGAACTCATCCTTCTTCCTCTCAATAAGTCCGCTGGGAATATGCTTCTTGCGGAACTTCTCCTGGAACTCAGCCCAGTTGATAACATGACCAGCTTGCTGGAGAGCCTTGGTAGTTTCCCACCAAGCTCTTGCAGGTCCAGCGAGATAGTGGGTTGCATACAACACTTTCTCATTTCTCCCACAGCAGCAACTTCCAGATTGTTGTCGATGGTGCGAAGCCAATCATCGGCTCCAGTGGGTGAAGTCCCTTGGAGTAGGTGGGTGGGTTGGTTTTCTGGAAATCGCCTAAGGTGGATCGCTGGTTTCCATCGTCATTGCCATTACCACCATTGTTGTTGTTTGTTGTTGTTGTTATTGTTGTTGTTGTTATAAGCGGCTGCGAGTTGCTGTAGGGCAACGAGATGAGCTGGCGCTCTTGCCGGGCATTTCACGTTCCTCCATGATAAGCGCGAGAAGTTGGGCGGGGGTTGGGTCCGGTGGTGGTGGTGCTGATCCTGATCCTTCCGCACTGCGACGGGGCGGCATCCTGAAGCACACCGGGTATAAGAGGCAAGGCAAGAAAAGTTCGACTAAGGGAAAAGACGATTTCGCAAGTGGTTGAAATTTAAGGATTTATAAAAATATTTCACACAGATCAAACAAGACAAACATACTTATATATTACCAACATCACATCAAGGAGTTCACAACAACATCAAGCTTACAACATCACCTTACATCTAAGATACATAACATCTGGTTTCCAAAAGAACCACTACTTCGACTCGACTAGCGATAGGGGGTCAACCTAATCCTGCGGTAGTGATCAAGTCACTCGCCTACTGAGGTGGAACCTCCAGCTCTAACACGTCAGCATCTGACTGGTAGGGTGGCTCCTCGGGATCCTCCTCTCCTCGAGAACTGCATCGAGTGGCTCCTCCTCCTCGTCCTCGAGTATGCCTCGAGTGGCTCCTCCTCGTCAACTAACTCCTCCTCATCATCCTCCTCCTCACAATCCATCTCCTCCACGAAGTCATCATCGTCACTGAGGAAAGCGTTGTTCTCCTTGCGGAGATCCTCGCCCTCTCCTCCATCTCATCAGTGTATGGTGCTCTAGCTCCTCGATCAGCTGGTCCTGCTCTGCCACCTTCTTGCGGAGCTTCACGACGGTCCTCCTCAGCTGGGCCCTCTTCGTGAGAAGAGCGACCTTCTCCTCCAGCAGCTTCTCCTCATTCTCGCGAATCTCAACAAGCGAGATGCGATCAAAGTGAAGCTGAACCTTAGTGCGCATCAGATCATCCTGGGTGTAGTGAAGTAAGAGCTCCATGTCCAGGATGTAGCTCCCAAACATCGGGTGGTACAGGGTAGGAGTAGGGTGTCCGTCGCTGTTGCGCCTCCCGTAGAACCGGAAACGGGAGTTTGCCAACTCCGTCTTGTGCTCCTCACAAAGTCGGGCTAGCAACCTCTGTGCGGCAGTACAGAGACCGTCAACCCAGATAGAGGCCTTGGTGGTGAAGATGATCGTCCTGGAACTGGGGGACTTGATGTTCCTGCGAACTGATGACTCGATGAGCCAACTCAGTCTCCCAACTCCGTGAACGTCAACCTGAGCTCCTTTGAACTCGGAGCGGGGCGACCTAGCAGCTTGCTCAACTCGAACAAGTCCCTCTCGAACGTCAGCTTGCTGTCCTTCTCAAGCTGAACGAACTCAGTCCAATGGAGTGCCATCTACAATTTTTAACAAAATTTTAAGTTAGTTAGGTGACAAGTGTATCAAAATTTTAAATGTAGTGAGGCAACAAGTGAGTCAAATTTTTAAGCTTAATGAGAAGTGTGCAAAATTTTAAGGATACAGGGAAAATGTATTTTAATGAGAGTAAAATTTTGCATAAGTAAGAGGATTGGAGATAAGCAGTTTTCGAAAATACTTCACCTTTCTTTTTAGAAATTAATCTTTTTGTAACATTTGTCTAACGACCATGCTAACTAAGGTTTCCTAAAGTCAGGATGGCTCTGATACCAAGTCTGTGGGGACCCCGGACTAGCTGTCCGAAATACCGATTATGCTTAACACAACGATCCCGTGATCAGTCTGTCGTTGCACATAATCCGAATTGGATACCAAAGTTTACATCCATTACAATACCGAATTAAAAGTCTTACATAAATGGTCATTTAGACCAAGTCTTACATAGGTGCCTTCATGGGCCAAACCAAAATATCAGCGGAAGCTACGGCGTAGTAGACATCATATTCTAACGATGACAACCCGACAGGCAGCTGACTTGTGGAGATCCTTAGTTGGCGTAGAAGTCGCCATACTCCTGCTCGGCGTAGTGCTCCTCCTCGTAGTCTGGCTAGGTCAATAGCCAGGGACGAAACCAATATGAGTACATTTGAATGTACTCGCAAACTACCCCAACATGAGTATGCACTAGTTTTATTTTAGTTGACAACTTTTATTTATTTAAAACATCTCTATATCTTTATTGAAAAAGGTAAGAAGAGTTTTATAACTATCTTTAAAGAAGTCACCATTTTTATCTGTTTCTCCAAAACTCCTCCTTTTTCCGACCATAGCCCGTCATGGTCCACTTTCATCCAACCACCTCATACCGATCCGTTGGTATAGGTGTAGGAAACATTCTCCACTTCATTTTCTTTTTAAAACTCAATTCTTTTAAAAACTTGCACATGGTCAAAGTAGGGCCTCCCAACTGTCCATATCCGAGGACTCGGCTATTCGAATAGTTTTACACTCTGCAGAGTAGCACGCTTTTCCCACATCCATCCGGCAACTCATCGTGTCCGCCACGTCTCGCCATACAGGGTGTATGCGAAGTAAGCCGCCGACCATAGCCTGTCCTTTGCTCATGCTAGTATAGGATCCTTCCCATATGACACTTCCAACACACTTAACCCAGCCCGTCGGAATCTAAGTGTGAGGACTCATAGGTTTTGTCCGGCGGTTTATGGTGGAACCTTCAATCCTCCTCCTTATCTTTTCATAGAGTTTGAGCGAGGACCCGGGTCAGGGGTGATCAACACACTATCCCCTCATGCATGACGGAGTCATCTCCGTCGATGAGGTATCCAGTACTAATATGAGCAAATTATATGACTAAGCCCTTTCCCATATGTGGTGGATGTGGTCGCACAGGGTATCGGATGGTTGACGTAAGTACAAGGACACACTGTGCATTTTTCATAAACATCACCATTTTCCACTTCTCCATTCCAACACCGACATCTCGGCATTTCATAATCTCACAAGTAATTTCAAAGGAGTTTTGAATAAACATATTTATTTTTCCCATCCTATAATTTGATAAACTATCTTATATTTCTACATAAGTGGCAAAATAATTTCCATATACTTTTGAAATGGGTTTTATAAATCTTGCCTTGAGAGTAAAACAGGTTATGAAAGTAGATGCATATGTTTGTAGTGCAAGCTCAGAGAATAGCTTGCCTTGCTCGGCAAAGTGACCTTGTCTTGATCTTCAGTTTCAACAAACTCTCCTTCCTCGATAAATCCGACAACGTTCTCGTCTAATTAATAAACAAACAATGCAAACAATCACTAATCTATACAAGCAATCATCTCAACATAACATCATAACATCACAAATAGCTACTGCACATCAAACCATACAATTTGGTTTTCAAATAATTGAATTAAACATTATTTAATTACTTCTAAATTATGGCAGAAACTTGTTGAACATGTTTAATTCCACAACTTGAGTTCTGTTGGTCACAAAAATACAAACTAAAATTCTATGGAAAGCTACTGATGTGTAGAAGACAAACAATTTGATTTGGATCAATTGGAGTTACTAAACTCCCTACACATTTGTTTGAATCCAGAACTTATATCAAGTTTTGCTACAACTCAAGTTAATGTTATCCAAAAATTAAATCCTTTTAGGGGTAACTAAACATGACTAATATGTGATCTAACAAAATTGGTCCTAATTCATTTGGGTTAACCATTAAACATATTTAAATGTTTGAGTGCAGAAGGGTGTTTAAACTTCAACTTAATACTAAACAAATACTACTGCACAATAATTCTACCAAAATTAGGGAAGCTAATACATGGCAGTACTAAGCTAACAAAATTGGTTTGGAATTATTTGGACTAACAGAGTATCAGAAACAAACAAGTTTAGAATTTAAACCTTCTGTAGTATTTTTAATAACACTTTTTACTATTTAATTAAATGACATGAGACCACTTGGGTTGGTTAAACAATTTCATAAGCTTTCCAGAACAATTGAGTTTGATTTATTTGGATTCCTAAATCTTGAGATATTGATTTTCTAAGTTGATGCCAGTACTGAAATTTCCAGAGAAGTTAAATTCGAATTTGTGTTCAGTTTGGATAATGTTCAAATTTCTGACATGGGGGGCCTACACGTCAGCGGCACAGGAGAAATATCTCGCGCGCTGGAAATGTTTAAACATCTGACGGGTGGGGCCTACATGGCAGCGGCTCAATTAAACGAAGCGGTACGCGATCGTTGATCAAAGATCGAACGGCTCACGGAGCCCGCGTTCATCGACGACCTAAACAGAGCGTCGCCGGAGCTCCGGCGACGGCGAGGGTGGCCAGGGGGGGTACCTGGGTGGTCTAGGGACGGCGGAGAGGACGGCGGAGGTCGTGGGGAAGCTGGGGAGGCGAGTGGAGCTTGATGGGGAAGCCTGGCGTCGGCGACGATCTCCTTCTTCTCCGCGGCCGTGCTCCAACTCCGGCGAGATCCTACGGGGGCTCCTGGGCACGATACAGAGGGGAAAATGTCGCGGGTGAGTGTGGTGTAATGGTGAGGCAGGTGAGGCCAGAGAAGAGCAAGGGAGGGAGCAGCACGGCGTGGCCGTGTCGTCGCCTACCTCGGGTGCGGCGGGGCGCAGAGAAGAACTACGGGCAGCAGCAGCCTCGCTGCGAGTACCCGCCCTTCTGGCGGTGTACGGGAGAGAGTGGAGTGAGGGAGAGGCTGTGAGATTGAGGGAGGGCTCGGGGTGGCTTTATAGCTCGACGACGGCGCACGGGCTCGCCGTGGACACGGTGCAGGGGAGAGGGTTCCAGGGCGCGATAGCTCGCCGTAGCTCGCGGTAGGGGCGGCTGCAGTGTTCGAGGTGCAGAGGCTAGCTCGGCGGCGTGGCGACGAGCTGTGCGTGCGCGAGAAACGGGACGGCCGGGGAACGTTTGGACGGCGAGTGCGTGCACTGGCACGGCCGTCTCGGGCGGGTGCGGCGGCCTGCGTGGCGCGAAACGACGATGGGGGTCCTCCCTGGGATGGCTGCGGGCTGGGAGAGCGAGAGACGCAGGGAGAGGGGGGGCACGGTGTTGGGCGACTGCGGTGTCGACAACGCCGTTGCCACGGCGACGGCCATGGCGCACGGGCCCGCGGCTGTCCCTGGTGCTTCTCCTCTTCCCGTGCCTTTTCTTCGATTTCTTGGACGCGGCGAGGTCAGTGAGGTGCGAGGGAGTGGATGCAAGCATCAATTCGAAGAACAAACTTCGAATTCGATCGAATTGCATCGGTTGAAATCGAACCGAGAGATGAACACAGTGGTGTTCACCACGTGTTCGACGAAATGTGCACATCATTTTTAAATTTGAATTTCTGAATTTTTTTCATACTTTGCTTCATAATATGTATAGGTATTTGTGGTGCTGTGTTGCATTTCATGTGACAAGTGCAACATAGCACACTTTGTGATTTGAATTTAATAAGAAAGTAATAGAATTTAAATTTAGTTTTTAAATTAAATTTTTGAGAGGGAAAAGTTATAGGAATAAAAATGGGAGAGTTTATATAACCTCTCCTCTCAATTTTGTTTGAAACCATTTTAGTTTCTCACTTGGAGAATTTGTGTGACACAATTGTCACTTTTATTTTTCTTGCTTTATTGCTTTTATTTCTTTTCTTTTCTTCCTTTTTTATTTAGAGCAAGCAACATAATTAGCAAGAATAAATAACACAAGCAACAAGAATTAATTACCACAAGCAATAATTTGCAAACAACACATAATAATTAACAAAAGTTTTTGTTGGCTCTCATTTTTGGAATAATACTGATAATATTTT